>OY759210.1:23045047-23779450 GCA_963662105.1 Meiosimyza platycephala
ACAAAAAGTTTGTCACCTTCTACTTAAGTAGTAAGAATGCAAAGTGCAACACTGTCTTTTGTGTAGGTACTTAAAGTTTTATTTATTGAAACAATTTGAATGAAGTTGGATTAAAATTTATGTGTAGAAAATAAAAATTATGGGTGAATTCTTGCATTTATAAGTGGGATAGAAAAATTTATTTTGACAATGAAAAATTTTGTTAAAAATGCATTACTCAACAATAAGAAGATATGCAGGGTATTCACTTGAACGAGTGATATTTATTTGGCAAAATTATTTTACTTACTCGAAACTGCGAAATTAAAATTTTAAGCACCAAAGTAAAAGCTGTTTTTGGCTAAGGTATGGAATAAGCGCAGTGTAACTATACATTGATATAAAGGGTATTCACAAAACAATAAAAATATTTTAAAATATCATCAACTATATTTAAGTTTTTTTTAAACATTTTTGTAAGCAATCTAAAAACTAAACACAAACAAATATTCCGAAACTTTACCTAACCACCTACGGTCAATTTAAACATTTTTTCTTCCCTCTCAACGAAATAAAACAACCATTTGAATAATCGTCTTTCAATGACATTATTTATCACTGTCTCAATATTGGCGCGCCAAACTTTTTGCCATTACATATTCCCTAAATAACAATCCAAACTCTTTTATCGGACTAACATATTTTTGTTTGTTCAAATGTTTGTTTTCTCTATGGTACTATTGAAGCGTAACAGATGTCGCCACAAACATTTTGTAACTATTGCAAACAGGCCCGGATTAAGAAATCTGCTGCCCTTAGGCCAGTCCGAAATTGCTGCCCCTTTTCACTAGTAAATATAGAAAAAAAATTAAAAAATTTTGTAATAGGAATTTAGTGCACACAATTCCAATTTCCCCCTGTGTAAATAAAAAAAAATTACAAAAAAAAAATTTCAAAGTTCCCAATATTTGCCGCCCAGAAAATCGTGCCGCCCTAGGCACTGCCCTAGTGTGCCTATAAGGTTAATCCGGGCCTGATTGCAAATATCATTGGGTAAAAACATACGATTGTCACTGAACTGAACAAACATACATATGAGTATAGTACATGTGCGCCATGTTGAAACAAATGACAGGACATTCAAATAGACAAAACAACAATTACAACAACAACAGCGACAAAAACAAACATCAATAACAAAACAAAATGAAACAAAAGGATATTAGTTACAACAGTTGCTACCAAATAAATGAGCGAAATTTTTGCACCGAAACTGCTGCTGTGGAGATATATGTACCTCATTTATCAAAATGATAAAAGTTGAAAGTAAAAAACGAAGAAGAAGAAGAACGTTTTAAAAAACTCAAATTTTTTAGGCAAAATAAATGAGTAACATCTTATTAACAGATTTCTGTTTATGCATACATATACACTTATATTAGGGTGGGCGAAATTATGTGGAAGAAAATTGATCAAGCTCGATCACCCCAAAGTAAGAAGCTCCATTTAATTCTAAAAAGTAAAAACCAACTTAGAATAACACACAATTTGAAAGGGCAAAATATGCACTTTCTTATGTATTAATTAAAATTTTTTGGAAAGTAAAAATTTTTCCAAAATATAACGCTTTTTTAAAAAAAAAGTTAACCAGAAATTTCGATAAAGTGTCATATCTCGAAAATTGTCAAAAACTATAGGTGAAATTTCAAACTTTTATGAGCTTATCTTATAGTTCATTAAATAATCTTTCATATGACATCCATTTTTTGAAAGTCGATACAGGGATTCCCAAATTATGACAACGTTTTCATTAAAACCTATATTCCCGACTTCCGATGGCTATATCTCCGAAATTAAATGCGTCATCCAACTTTTGATTCCATATTCGTGTTCAGTATTGCAAGCCTAGTAAGATAAATAGGATTTTGTAAAAAAGTGAGAGGCACTCCCAAAGTAAACTTATGCCAAAGGAATTGTCAAAATACTTATGCCACACAAAATTCGTTGTCTGCATGCATTCTTATCAGCAGAAAGAGAATGCAAGAGCTAAAAAATATATAAAATTTGAAATGCATAGAGCTAAGAATAGATTCTTTGTTTTGCGCATCATTTTCGCACCGTTATTTAACGGTACTAAACAAAGCAACGTTCGATAGTCACAAATAGATTTTGTCAAAATAATTATGCCAACTAGTGTATGAACACAAAAATGTGGCTTGAACATAACATTTTCACACCACGATTTTTTCGGATAAATTGACGGAAGACTATAAGAAAAAACATATACACATCAAATTTAATGACCTCCCTAAAAATGCAAAATTTTCAAAATTCAAGATGGCGGACCCAAATACAGTGGATTGGGATATTAAGTTTCAACCATATTGGGTCCGCCATCTTGAATTTTGAAAATCTGACCTCTGGTTCGTATTCAGCGACCCCAAAAACCCCCGTATATCAAATTTGGTGCATATCGGTCGATTTTTAAACAATATGTCCGCCATCTACAGTTTGGCAAATTTGACCTCAGATACGTGAATTGTCGTGAATTCATGACCTTCAAGACCATTGTATACCAAATTTGATGCAAATCGGTTAGCTTTCAAAAATTCAGCCACCATATTTCATTTTTGACTGCCATGTTGGATTTTGTCAACTTAGAACAACAGATTTTCAGAGGCGTTCATCATCAACAATTTTTTGTTTGACACTCGATTTTCTCTCTGTCTTCCGACCGCCATATTGAAATTCAAAAACAACAGTTCTCATATGAAAGCTCTTGAGCATAAGAACATTTTGAGAACTTAAAAACATTTCCCGCAGCGCTCAGTTTGGGGCAAACCTCTGTTCTGTTTAACCTGGTATGTCCCAAATATAAAGATTGGTTCATTCCTATGAAAATGAAGATTACCCGATGAACTTGATTTCTTTTATTCCTGAAAAAAGAACAATTTAGTGAATCAACCGAATTATTTGTCTACTTTAAGCAAATAATTTGACCTAACAGTTTAGAATGGCAAAATTTCAAACTGAGATGGCCGCTAAGGCTTATAACATATTAACATATTAAGGAAAATTAGGAAAAGTTTAAATATGAATGTCTATATCTAAGATATTCCAAACCGCATTGTTGTAATAAAAGCTCAAATGAAAGACCATTTTAATTGCTTAATACACCGACTTAAAACTTCGGAAATATAATTTTGAATCAGATCGAAAAATCTAAATGTTTAAAACTCGGAACATGCCTACTGTTTATGCCCATGAAATATAAAACTTTAAGAGTTAAGTTACCGTTGTATGTTCTATTGAAAATAACATTTTTTTCGGACCACTTAACAAGAATTTTATTCACTGTCTTCAAACTAGAGACCTTGTCCGCATTAATATTTTTTTGACCAATTTTAATGGGTTTCAGTGACCTATATGTATAAAAGAAAGGGGGTGCACGTTTTTCATCAACAATTTTAAGATTTTTTTCAAATACTTAAGGACCAGTCTAAGTACATTAATTTAACAACATTTTTAAAGTTTCAGTTGAGTTGGAAAAAAAACAATAATCGAATGCAAACATTACGGCAGCAGGCAATTTCCGCAAAAAAAAGAGGCACAAAGAAAGACCGACGACGACTTCTGCTCAAGAGAGAAAAATTATATCCGTAGTATTTTTCCATGTTGCAAAACAAAACAAAAAATATAGAACTGCAAACAAAACCGAACTGCTGATGTATCACGTTGATGAAGAAAAATTACATCAACTGCTGCGAAGTGAATAATCATGTTTTGTGCAAACGCTTCCACGGAAGCACGAGACATACAGCAATATTGAGCGATTTTCAAAAAAAACAAGGACGACTAGAACACTAAGAATAAGTGGCGAAAAAAAAGCATTTATATTCTGCATGTAAATATCATTTTTTATTTTATTCACAGGCGATGTTGAAGTCGAAATTATTGCAAAAGAAAAATTAAATTACTGATCTGAAGTACACAGCTGTTTTGTGAAGATTTAAGCGCCAAACTTTTAGATTCTAAAAATATATGTATATATGCAGCAAAACAACAAAATTTTTAAACTTCATTTTAAGCAAAACTAAGCGAGTTCGTTTGCCAAGTCTTTTGAAACTCCATCAGTACTGCTGCTTATCAAAGCGTTTAATGCGTTTTATCAGTAGCTAGAAACCAACACAAATTCATGTAGTACCATTTTTCAAAAACCAATTACGATAAGAAATGACTGCTGGTTTCACGCTGGCACACCCAGGTTGTCGCCAGCCACAACATCCAATGACTTGGTACTCTATGATGCCCGCTATCAATTTGAATTTATCTCGAAGAAAAAAAAATACAAAAAACGCAAATTTAAATATGAAAACTTAAATTAATCATCATAAATTGGTCGTACTAGAGAGAAAAACAAATAAATTGATTTAACTTAGACGACTACAACTATTAATAATGTGGCATAGTGTTGCCAACATCTTAGTTTTTGAATTACAATTTCTAGACGTCTGCCTTTTAGATCAAAATATTGAGGCAAAAACATTTTTCAAAATTAACGAAAGTCGCCAGTGTGTATTTAAGAGATTTTGACGTAAGCGTAATGCGTTCGCCGCAGACTAATTACGACGAATGCAGCGCGAGAGTTTCTTGACTGTTCGCTTAATTTGTGTGACGGCTATCGTTGCGCGGCGCGCGTAAGTGTGTGCCGGCGCTGCTGTTGTTTGTTGCCACCAGTAGTGTGTGAAGTGCAAGGAAACTTTGTTATGAGGGTGCCACTAATCAGTCAATGGATCTTTACTTGCGCGCTCCACGCATTACACCCAATCGATTCTTAAGTGTCAGTTTGATAATTTCAAGCTGCTTGTTGTGGTGATTAAAGTTGGGCATTGAAGGATGATACTAAGTATCGATACTAACGACAAAGTAGCGAAAAATAATTTTGTTTATGGGGCTTCATATGTCAAAACGAAAGTAGTTCAGCCTTGAGGTTTGTTTTTCTGCTGAAGCAAATAGTTGACCAGTTAATGATTTACTATAAATTATTTCAACTGCAATTTTTCTAATTATTAAATACTAAATAAAAGACACATTTTCTAATACACATTATCTTAAAGCATATCGATCCATGATCCTATACTAAGTATATCCATTCATCATATTCGGTGCTGCCCAGAAAATAAGCAGTCGCCCAAAGAGCCTAAAAATGAGAACGTGCAGACGCATAAAGAGTGTTAAGGGAGCAGGGCCAGTCATAGTTTTTGAGAAAAAATTTTTTTTTTCCATTTTGTTAAAGTTTGATATCTTAAAAATATATCCTGAAAATTTGAAGTCAATCCGACAATTACTTTTGGAGTTATTTGGCAATAACCAAAGGGCTCTCGTTAGTAAGAGTACCAAGTGTAAAACTTTAAATGCGTTTTTCTCAAAACTATAATTTCGGAACTGGTGACCACTGTAGCTCGAAAACCCAGTAAACGGTTTTTCTCAGCCACAAGGTATAATTTTTTGTTTCAATAGTAGGCGGTACCACGCCCCTAAAAGGAAAAAACGTTTCCACGACTAAACTAATGAACCGATTTTAATAAAGGCAAGGTAACACCCTGAATGCGAAAAAACGCTGTCATCGCTGAGCTAAAAATCAATTTTTTTAGTGGGCGGTGCCACGCCTCTTATTGGAAAAAAAGTCGTTATTGCTAAACTAACCAACCAATTTTGATGAAATTTTGTTAAGAAATACAGCGCAGTCGCGGTAACCATCTAACGTGAACAACTCGGTAACGTGAACGAAATAAATTTTGCATTGACTACCTTGTAGCAAGACATAACTCAGTCATGCAATACGCAAAGGACTGTTGTTTATATATTTTTATTTTCATTTTTTTTTTTAGTTTATGAAGAAGTTTCTTGTTTCTTTTAAAATTTTTGTTGTTACAAATGATATGAAGAATAAAAGTTTGATGCAAAATACGTTACAGCGACTGCGCTGCATAAATTTTGGTTTAAATTTTCATTCGCAAACGTGAACAACCTTGGTTTTAATTAGTTCACGTTGCCGCGACTGCACTGTAGATTGAATCCTAAAAAAAATTTTTTACTCACTGAAATTTTTTTTGGGAGGCGTGGCAGCACCTCTAACAGCAAAAATCGTTTTTATTGGACCGATTTTGATGAAACTATGTAAAGAGATAGATTGAATGCTGAGTAAAGATATTTGAGTAAAGTGGGCGGTGCCAGGCCTCTCATAGGAAAAACTGTTTTCACTGCAAAACTAATGGACCCACTTTTGATGAAATTTGGTACAGAAATTGATTGAACCCTAGAAAATGGTAATCGTTTCAAAGTGTATGGTGCCACGCCCCAATATAAAAATATGTTTTCACTGCTAAACTAAAGGACCGATTTTGATGAAATTTGGTATGGAGATAGAGTGGACCTTAAGAAACGGCATTTAATTTTGAGTGTGCTGCCACGCCCTTAACAGGAAAATATATTTTGTTAGCTAAACTTATCGACTGCTTCTGATGAAATTTGATATGGAGATATGTATATTGAACTCTAAGAAGAAGATAGGGGTAGAACAACATGAAACTATAATTTTTATTTTGGAAGCGTTGACAAAAAATAGCCGTTTCTAATATCAATTTCTTAATATTAAATACCAGAAAGTTGGATAAATTTCAACCAGTGGCAAACTCTAGTGCTATCAAATGCGTGCACTTGGATACTTCCTTGGAACTGCTTACTTGTCTCGAGTGACAAAAACTATTGCCACCGATATGATTTTAAAGCAGTTCACGAAGGAATTTAAATATCCAAAGAACGTTTACAAGTTGATTCTATTCCAAAATGTAATTCTAATGTAATTTTCTTTAGTTGCGAGTACTCTCTGTTGTTTTTATTATTTCAATCAAACAGCTCTCTTAATTGGTTTAGGTAGGGAGCATTAAATATTCACTGGAAAATTCTAATTCACTCGAATATGGATAAATTGAAACTAAATCCTTTCAAAATTAATCTTCAGCCTTTTGCGCGCTGAGTACACTCATAATTACACACGGAATAAACGAAAGCATGTAACAACATATAAATCGATATACCATCCCTAATATCACTTGTGTATGTGGAAAATCTTTCAATATTTTGAATTTTCCAAATTTCTCTGATGCGGACAATGAAAAATTCTTTCCACACACATGTGGGGGGAAAAATCATTTCAGAGAAAGAAAAATAAAAAATAAAATGCATTTGCTACTATATTTGTGCATTTGTGCTATCATTAATTAACATTATGAACCAAGTCCGCTCGAGCTCCAGTGCACAACATGATGCCTGGAGGCGCTTTGGCATGACTAATGCTAATGTCTAACATTGCTCCCAATTGCATACCCATAGAATTTATGTTTGCTGACCATTGAATTATGTTTTCGAAATCAATTGACAGCTGCTGGCTGTGATTTAATAATTGAAATGATGTTGGATAGAGCTGGATAGATGGATACATATATACAAAGATATCTAGACAGTGAGCGGAAACAGCTGTTAATTGAATTATGATGCCATGCTGTTGTCATGCAGCTTGAAGTAATAAGTTTCAACAGAATATTACGGAAGTAAAGCTGTAAGTTAAATTGAAAAATTAAACTTTTAGTTTAAAGAAAAAGGAAATTTGAATGTCAACTTAATAAGGAACTGTTTTGTTTTTATGGTTTTATATTTAATTATATTTCTTTATGCTTCAAATTTTCCAAAGATGGCGCTATTAACAAAAAACAAATTTAATTTTGTTCAAAACTCACAATGGAAACACTCAGCTCCCAATAAAATTTCACACGATAATACATCATTTTCTATACATTAATTATCCGGTATATGTATATATCTCCTTTTTTTTTTTTTTTGATTGATTGCTGTGATACATCATTCTCGCGCTAACAAGAAATTAACACTCGCGCCTAAATCGCTTTGAAATCAACAATAAAAACAAATAAACAATATGCGGCAGCTTTTAAGAGCAGGCGTGAAAAAAAAAACTTCCAAACAAAAATAATTTGCTTTCATTGGTATTGTAATCATTCGCTTAGTGATTGACATACATTTAACCCATGCTAACCCGACCAAAAAAAAAGAAAAAACAAAATCACTTTCGTAATGCACAATAGCATTTACGCTGGCATTTCATAAAAAATTAATGCATCTGATAAAAGTAATAAATAATAAATTTAAAAAAAAAAAATATTCAATAAATAAATTAACAACTTGGCGCGTCAAGCAATTAATAATGATAAGTTGAATTTTCTATTCTCCCCATTTTGTTGCAATCACAGTATCATGCCACAGTATTTGCATAGGACGCACATTGCGTTGTGATTCAAATAGCACTTGCTGCCATTTTAACTGCTCATTGACACACTTATGAGTTTGTAATAGAAATTTGTTTTAGTTCTCAAAAACAAATCGATTTTAATGCTGATTTTGTTGCAGCAGTGCGTATGCGAGCACTATGTGATAATTTTTTCACTGTAAGTGTTGCCATATTTTAAGAAAGTGGGGAATATTTATTTAACCTAAGCGATGCTGATATTCTATAAAGAAGAGCACAAAAAATAATACAAAACAGGAATTTCATCAATGACATTTACGGTAGTGCACTTTGAGTGATTTCGCAGTAGGCTAGCCAGACTAATCAGATATCTGCAAAAACTGGGGCTCGGTTAATGTTAGGAATGCCAAGGTTCTCAGGAAACACTGACTTAATATTAAGTTTTTAACATGATTTTTAGATTTTTGATAGATAGTTAAGAAGGCTAAAAGCTCTAGTAGCTTAATTCTATTATTAATAAAAGAAACGACACAAACGAATAAAGGAACAAAGACGAAAGCTTGAAAGAATATTTCTACGAGTTTCTCCTTCAGCACCATTTAGCGAAACTCTATAAGGAATTATTGCCAAATAGAAGAAACAATTGAGCATATAAAGTTGCAAGTGATTTCTTCATTCAATATGAATAACAATAGAGGTTGACAGATCGAATTTTATTAACTTTGCAGTAACTATCTCGATCAAATTCCTTAAGACAACCGCCAACTGCAGATGTTAAAAAAAATAAACAGTACAAATATTGAAAAGTGTCATGTTCAACAGTGCGGTAAGACCCAGTGGAAAACAAGGCTCAACAATGCAAAAAAAAAAATAGTGCAGCAAAGTTTATGAAAGCAGTACAGCAAATTTCACAATGGAAAATTTCATGGAGCATCCCAAAATCATATATACCATGCACAAAGTGATTGTTGAATTAAAGTCAGGCCATGTTGAATTTAAGTCAACAGTACGTGTGACTTTAGCCCAATCTTTCCGAAATCTTAAGAAATTTTTGGAAATTATAGCTCTAGAGAGCATATTTTCTTAAATATAATTCCTAGCTACTTGGATTAAAATTGAAAATTCTGTTAGTCTTAGTCCGATGAAATTATAATTGATATTCTGAGATCTTAATGCCAATAAGAAAACTGCATAACTCTCTGTTAAGTTATATTTTCTAGTAGCTCTGGTCTGGATGTGCTAAATAAAGTTGTCTTAAAAAGTTATAGGCGTGTTACGAAAGGCAAAAACAAAGTCTTAGAAGTACGGAAAAACTACGTTATGTTGTGCAGAGAATCGAAAATACAAAGAAAAAAAAATATAACCCCCGAAGTGAAGTTCCCCGCAATATTATTATTCCCATTTCCAAGTTAAAAAGCTTCACTTCGAACACATTTGACGACGGATTATGTTTCAAGGAAAAACACGTTTAAAGTAACTGTTTAATTTACTATTCAAAACAATTCACAAGTCTTAGCAAATTGTTTACAAAATCGTCTTAATATTTATCAATTGACAGAATAATTGAAATTTCTGGAAAAGGTTTGCAGCTTTTTCCTTGTCCGCCGTTTGAGTTTTATTCGTATATTCGCTTTTGCTTATTCTTAATTTGTTTTTTTATTGCGCATTTTTTCGTACCCCATTCATTTTTGCGTTTGAAGTCATCTCCATTTTTTTTTATTGCGGGCATTCGTCTTATTGTGCGTTTTAGTAATGCAAGTCGATAGTTTTTGATTATTTTCGATTTTACCAATGTTACTCGATAAAGTGAGTTTTTTTCGAAAAGTTTCAATAGTTTTCGACAATTATTGGCATTTTCAATAAGTTTTGATGTTTTTCGATAGTCATCGACAAACACAGAAATACATTGAAAAAGTTCCTGAAAAATACCTAAAAAATCGAAGAAGTCGATAAATGTCGAAAAATACGATAAAAATCGAAAATTTTCGAATAACATTGAAAAGATCGAAAGCTATTAAGAACAATTTAACAACATCGATAAGTCGAAAGCCATCGAAAAATATCAAAAAAAAATTATTGCGGCCTAGGTTAAAGTCGTTAAAATGCGAAGATTCGAAAATATAAAGAAGGTAAGTCGAATCTTATCGAAAATCATCGAAAAAAATCGTTTCATGTCAAGCTCATTGAAAACCATGAAAAATATCAATAATAGCCGAAAACTATTAAGAAGGTTGAAATATATCGAAAATATTCAAGAACTTTCGGATAAGTATTGCACCAAAATATCGAATTGTATTGAAGAATAACTAAAAGTGTCAGAAAACAATCAAAAAGAATTGGAATAAGCCCAAGCCTTTAAATATTTCCTTTTCTGATGATTGTATTATCCTTGAATGGTATTTATTTGGCTTGATGAAAGAAACAAATTATAAGCCAAATATTTTCTTATGTGCTTTTGAATTCTAAGAATGAATATGGAATCAAAATGTGATTCGGCAGTTGCGGATATAGTTTTTCTAAAAATTTATATAAATCAGAAACGCCTGCATTGATTTCCAAAATATGGGTGTCATATAAAACGTAATATAATAAGCTACAATATTGAAATCCAAACATTTTTGAAATCCGGCTCGTAGTTTTCGAGGTATTGCGACTTTTCTGCAATTTGGACCGATTTTTTTCAAAAAAACCTTTATTTTTTAAGAAAAACTCGATATTACTCTACAGTTTTATTCACATATTTATAAAGCTCAATTTATCCCCTTTAAAATGATATAACATTTAAAGAAACATTTTTGACATTAACCCTTTGTAACCGAAAAAATGTTATTTTTATAGAGAATTTTGTGCTTTAACTTGCCGAAAATGCACCCAAACGATCTGATTTGTTGGTGAAAGTTGTAGACATTGAAGAGACGAACAAAATCTTAGCACCAGATGCAATAAAAATCAGGTTGCTTGCGAGATATATAAAAAAAAAACACATGAATCCAGTAGCAAAATTCAAATGTTCATTTCTCGAAAATTTGAGCCAACTTGAACAAACTGAGCCAAATGGTTTTTTATTTTGGCCTATATTTTCACCCCGCAGCGTCAGATACGAGGTTTTTTGAAAACTACAAAAAATTAAATTTCTCCCCAAAACTCAAACGGCAACACCATCAATGTCGCTAGCAACTCGTGCCAGTTGAAAACATTAATCAATCGATCAATGCTGCAATTCGTTGCAGATGCTTATCAGTTGACTGTTGTGTTGGTGCTGCTGCTATTGTTTTTGCTGCTGTTGTTGCTGCTGCATTTGCTGTTGCATATCAGTTGCAGTTGTTGCTGCAACGAAATTTATGACCCTTCAAAATGCTATTAACTTTAATTGAAGCGCAAAACATTGCATCATACTATAGCCTGCTTGCCTATGTAATACAGTTCAGACGCCTAAAAGTAGGCTTCATTAATGAATAGTTTGTGCTTTTACGTGCTGTTGTTAAAAAACAACAAAAACAACAGTCAACACAACAATCGATAGATGATGAGAAGAATATTTTCTCCCTTTTTTATTACAGTTGTTGTTGTTGTTGTTTTTGTTGTAACACTTTTTGCTGTTATTGCTGTTTTTTTGGATTTATGGCCTTCTCGTGCACAGTTGTGGTGGTGGTGGTGCTGCTGCTGCTGCGTGCGTTTGTTATCAGGGAAAAAGTGTTTACTTCCATTTTTCATGCTTATCATTTATTCATTACGCTTTGCATGTTGATTTATTAGCACATGTTTTACTATTTTTTTTTTTTATGGTTATTTCTGTTGCTGTTGTTATTGCTTTTATTTGTGTAGTATATTGACAATGCATTGATGTTAAAGTGGGGGTGTTCGGCAACACATTATACACTATACTTTTACTAACATTACACGATAGATAGCTACATTATGTGGGCGTAGTTTAAGGGCGGTAGTTGTGCAATTTAATTTTTCATTATTGATATTTTTGTTTAATTTTCATTAGTTAGTAGTTATCAACTTTAAGTCTGATAATTTTGTCATTCATTATATTTGTATGCTTTAATAGTGTGAACAACTTAAATTTGTGTAGCTGTTACACATAGCTCTATTATTGCAGTATATTTAACTGAATTTTCTATCTAAAGTTTTGTGAATTTATTTTATCTAAATTCATTTTTCATGCTGCTGCTTTTTTCCATGGCTCTGCTGCAATTGACCTCTTTCAAAATCAACTAACAAATGCAAAACAAATTGCAACGCATTTGCTTTAGCTTTTGCTGTAGCTTTTTATCTGTTGACTTTATTTTCAGTTACCCAGCAGATGCAACAACAGCAAATCTGGTAAAACCATCTGCTTTGAATTGATGTGACAGTGCATTTTTCATTTGCGCAAAAATTGAGTTTTGCAGTTGGTTTTTTTTGTTTCATTTTTTTTTTTAAATGAACCGAACTAAACTGAACCAAAACAAAATGCAACGAATCATAGAAAATCCGTTAAACTCAAGCAAAAAAATACAGGAAAAAAATTGGAACAGTAAATTATAACAGTTTTTGCTAAATTTATTATTGGCGAGATTGGCTCAATCGCTGCAGGGTTGCATCATGCATAATTTAGCATAGGTCAGGGTTAACAGTTTATAATTCATATTTTTTTATTTTTTTGAGGTTATGACAAAGAGCTTAAAATTAGTTTAATGGCTTAGTTTTACTTATTGGGAATAACAACAGTGAAAATAAAGCAAAGCATTGAACTACACTAGTTGGCATAATTATTTTGGCAAAATCTATTTGTGACTATCGAACGTGGCTTTGTTTAGTACCGTTAAATAACGGTGCGGAAATGATGCGCAAAACAAGGAGTCTACTTTTAGCTCCAATAATGCCAAATTTTATATTGTTTAGCTCTGGCATTCTCTTTCTGCTTATAAGAATGCATGCAGGCAACGAATTTTTGCGTGGCATAAGTATTTTGACAATTCCTTTTTCATAAGTTTACTTTGGGAGAGCCTCTCACTTTTTATAAAATCCTATTTATCTTACTAGGCTTTCAATACTGAACACGAATATGGAATTAAAAGTTGGATAACGCATTTAATTTCGGAGATATAGCCATCGACAGTCGGGGATATAGCTTTTAATGAAATTGTTGTCACAATTTAGGAACCCCTGTATCGACTTTCAAAAAATGGATGTCATATGAAAGATTATTTAATGAACTATAATATAAGCTCATAACAGTTTGAAATTCCACTTATAGTTTTTGATAATTTTCGAGATATGACACTTTATCGAAATTTCTGGTCAACTTTTTTTTAAAAAAAGTGTTATTTTTTGGAAAAATTTTTACTTTACAAAAATTTTAATTAATACATAAGAAAGCGCATTTTATGTCCTTTCAAATGGCGTACTATTCTAAGTTGGTTTTTCTTGGGCAACCGAATTTTTTACGGAAGGAAAGTGAACGAGTTCTAGAAATTTACAAACATATTTTTAAAATAGAATTTTCATAAAGACCACTTACTCCCTTCACATGTTACCTACACAACGGGTGGTGACATTTTTGAATTTTTTGGTGTAAATATTTTCAATAAACAAAATCAAATTTTTTTTTTTAAATTTTTTTTAGCAAAATGCATTTTTTTTTTTCAGTGAATTTTCCGAAATTGCATGAAAAAAATTTTTTTCTGGGAGCTGCTGGGTTAAGCAATAAAACTTTTATTTAGGATGGCCCTCATACAAACATATTTTTAAAATATAAATTTTTCGAAAACCACTTAATCGATTCTCATGGAATTTACACCACGTGGCTATTATATTTAGAGGCACATACTTAGGGCGGCCCACGAAGATATCATAATTATTTCTTAAATGTTTCTAATGGTCTACGGAAGGTTTTTGCAAAGTTTGGTTTAGAAAAATGGGCAGTGACACACCCTCCAAAATCAAATCAATCATTTCTCATCAAGTACTGGACGCAGATGAATGAGACTTGTTATAAAAAGTTCTGGCAAAATAAGTTTCACTGGAAAAATGGGCTGTTTCGCTTACACACTCCATCACATGAGTTCATATAACATCCGGAACAACTACCGGAAAGGGCAAGACAACGTCTGTCGGTACAGCTAATAATAATCTATAATAATGTTTACTTAGTTTAAGATTTTAAAACTTATTGCTAGTCTCTTAAGAGAAGATTCAATAAAAAGAAATGAAGTTAAAAAAAAAAATGATCGAGTATATATTTGTTAATCTTATTTGATTTGATTTTACTTGACATGAATATCAATACTTTACAATTCTCAACATATTTTCGTAAAACACTATTAAGTTACCCTCTGCTTGATATACAATTCAGGTATTTATGATTATATGGAACAATATCGATTTATTTATGAATTGATATATTTATGGAAAATATCGATTTATTTATGAATCGATATATTTATGACAAATATCGATTAGTTTATGAATCGATATTTAAAAAAATCGATTTTTTAATCATCGGTTATTATATAAATCGATATTAAACAATTTATACGTTGATGACAAAACAATATTGCTTCCACTAAATACGTGATTTGGTGAGTCAGACGAAACAAGAAAGTGACAGTTTTTAGTTACGAAATTTCACACGAATAAAGTTAATTATCGCAGTCATAGACTGTCTGTTGAAATGAATTTGGTGGGAATTATTTTACAAAGACAAAATGTAGCCTAGTTTGGAAGAAAGTTAATCAAACGATAAGAAAAGACTGAATTCGATAAGGGTTGCGAACATCTTTAGTTTTTTATTCGCTAAAAGTTTATACGACACCAAACGATGAACGAGAAAGACGATGGAGAAAGATAGCAGATTGAGTCTGAAAATCAAAAGAGGCAATCCAAGACACTTGAAAAATTATATTTTTCAGCATTTTTAATGGAAAAGTTTCTTTTTAGAATATGAAAAAAGGCTAAAAAATTAACATCAATAAATTTAAATTTCAAACATTTGAGGTGGCTATGTTTTTTTATCTATCGTTAGTCAGTAGTTATCTTAAATTACAAAATTTCTGAAATTTTCTATTTATCTACATTGAATTTAAGCAAGAAATTTCATATTTTCTTTACTTCTTGCAATTTTCTTAACAATTTCTACCTAAGCAAACAGAAAGCTTGAAATCCTTTTAATTCCTTGCAATATTCAGTACTTTTGTAGCCGCCAGCTTGTCAGTCAGTCAGTCAGTCAGCAAAGGACAAGGCAGTTCCTGCTGTGCGTTTGTCTATGTAGTAGCACTGACTTTGAGCGATTCTTTTTTTTTCGCAGCATGAGAAAATATTGTACAAACGTCTAAAGCTCAAAATTGCAAAGCAATGAAAGTCAAACATTAAATAAAAAAGAGTGATAAGAAATTCTATAAAAAATTTAAAAAAAATAAAAAAAAACTTGCACTTTCTTTGTGCGAAAATGGCCATTTTTATGAGAGCGCTAAAGAGTATATGGCTAAAAGAGTATAATACGATTATATTTTCTTTGCAATTTCATTTCTATTTATTTAGCTTGGATTTTCTTTTACTACTTTTTGTATTCTTTGCATTTTTTTGCTTTTGTATGCACTGCAAATTTATTTAACTTCAAAATGATTTTGCTTTTATCCCTCTTATCCTTTTACAGGAAGAAATGCTGCAGCTCACTATGGATAATCATTAATTTTTCAATCGGCTTTTTTGCTTCTCTCTTAAGTTTTTTTTTCACTCTTGGACTCTGTTGCTTTTTTACTGCATAATTGACTTTACTTGTTCGGTTGTTCGTCATTTTGTTTACTTGCCACACCCACTTTGGTAGCCGTATAGCGTTTTTTTGTCGCTGTTGTAACTTTTGCATTTTCCGAGCGCATGTTGGAAAAATGATTTATGTTTGTTGTTCTTGGTATTTTTGTTCTTATGCTATACTAACTAGCTTATAGCAAAGATTTTCTTTTTCAGTCTATATTCATAATTTTTACTTTTTCAAACGAAGTTTTTACCAGAAGGTGGTGTCCGCTTTTTTGTTCGCTTTCTTGGTTATGTCGTTCGTATTTGTTATCGCTCGCGTTGCAGTTACACTCGGAATAAAGATTGCGGGGTTTTAGCTCATTTTCATTGACTTTTCGATAATGTTCGATTTTTTTCGATGTAATAAGTTAGGTTTTTCGTAAATTTTAATATTGTTCGATAGTATTTGAAAATTTCGATTTTTTCAAAATTTTTAATACTTATTGATGTTTATCGACTTTTCTGATGCCATTCGATATTCTCCACGTTGCCCAATACTTTCGATACTTTTCGATGCTCTTCGACATATATCAAATTTAAGTAAGTTAATCGATATTTTTCGCTTTCATCGACATTTTCTATACTTTTCAACAAGAGTTCATTTATTTAGACATTTTTTGAAATTTCTTCTTTCTTTTAAAGTTTTTCAATGTAATCGATGTTTCACAATTTTTTCGACATTATTCGATACTTTTAAACATTTTTGATGATTTTCAATACGTTTCGACATTTGCGAAGGTACAGCGCCAACTGATTGAAATCCACACATCTTTTGTCCAGTACATGTCGGTATTATATTAATATATTCGACTTAGCCTTGGTCTCTTAGCTCGAAGTGTTTCTATAGTATTGAAAACATGAAGAAAAAGAAGTGTATATTGTCCTGTAGTGATAGGATTTGAATAATGATCCGAAAACTAGACTGAGAAAAGAGAATGTTTCCTTCGGATAACTGCATTTGGTTGATAGATTACACTGGCACACAAAAATAAAAGCCGTGACCCAGAAGGTAGAACGTTTCTTGGCATGCTAAAACCGAAAATTATAACAAAAAATAAGTTCGACCCTTCCATCACTCCCTAGCGCCCCTTTACTACCCCTAGAAATGGGTTGAAACTTGAATTTTTATTAAAACAAAAGAAAAAAGGGGGTGCTAGGTGGTAATGGTAAGGTCAAATCTACTTTTCGTTCTCATTTTCGATTCCAGCGCCGCAAAAAACATAGAAATGCACATCCATCTCACTTTTGCATGAAAATTTAAGTTTCACCCTTTTTCTAGGGTAATAAAGGGGCGCTTGGGGGTGATGGGAGGGTCGAACTTATTTCTTGTTTTAATTTTCGCTTTTAACATGCCAAGAAACGTAGGAATGCACATTCATTTCAACTTAGTATGCCAATTTGAATTTCGACCCCCAGGAGGTTGTAGCGGGAAAACTGGCAATTGAAATAATTTTTTATGGTCATATTCGGTTTTTGGGATATCAAAAATGTAAGAATAGTGGGGTCTACCTTCTGGGTCATGACTTTTTTTTTCTTCCAGTGTTATTAAAATATATATTAACTATCAATAAGTATTGATAGATATTACTATGCCGTTAATTCGTAGTTAAAGTGTTTGTTTTTGAGCCAAACATAATATTTATTTGAGTCTGTTGAATTAGCTGGAATATGTGTATGGGCTATTATCACGAAATGGGTGTAATGGTTGTCTGTGTATAGTTTGGTCAGATGCAAAGGCTCAACAAGTTTTTTTTCTTCGCAAATTATTCTCAAGATGAGGTAATTTATTTTGCATCATACGCTATGAATATTTTCAAAGGTTTGACATTTCACTTTCACTTTTGACATGTCGTTTTCATTTGTAATCTGATGATTTGTCCGGAAAATGTGTTTCGTCTCTTCTCTCAGATCCAAGACGCATATTTCAGTGAAAGGTCGCCTCCGTAAAAAATAAAATGTTCGTCGCCTCCAAAGCTCTGAGTTAGTGTATTTTGCAGCAAACTACCTTTTGAGTACTCTACTCTACTCTACTACTCTACTGTAGATCCAGTGATAAATATGTCAAAATAACTTGAAAATTAAATAAATAAAAACATCCAAAAGTTGCTACCATCACTTTAACTTCTCCTTAATATACAATTCAGGTATATATGATTACTTAAATACCAACGGCATTCAATGTAAGGATGTTACGATAGGAGACAATATCGATTTATTTAAGAATCGATATTTTAAAATTTCTGTTCTTTTGCTCATTAAATTTTGCCTAAACAAATCAATATTTCTTTCGTAAAGTACATGATTTTGTGATTACCATGCGAATATTTCCAACAAAGAAATATTTATTTCATCCAAGATATTATTTATTAATTTATGTATATGATTCGCTGAAATTTGTGACAACTATTAACTTATATCAAATATTTATTTCGCCTACATCAAATATGTACATATATAATTTGTTAATTATTACCAAATCTCGATGTATACAAAAAATTTTTTTCTCTGTGTAGTAAAACTTTGTAGGGCTTGACTTCAGTACAGAAATTGAAGAAATAGTCTATTCTTACTACAAGTTTTCTTTCAATGGATCAGAGTCTATTATAAGAGCATAATATCCAATGTTAATAAGGCCATTGTCTATATTTACTAGCAAGCAATATGGTCACGGATCAATTCCTATGGCTTGATAAGAGGAACCGTCGGAAAGATGTGTATATCTTATAAGGACACATTTTCAAAGGGTTATAAAAATTATTTTTTTAAAAAAAATTGTACCAATATTCTTATAAATGAAACTCTGTATAAATATATATCTCCAACGTTTTCATTCAAGTCAGAAAAGACAGATAATGTTATTGTAAAATGCATTTATTTTTGTGAAAGAAAAAATATAAAAACTGAATATGTACTTTCGGACCTATTCTTACACAAAATCACATATGTATATCATTTTGGTTTGATTTGTTTTTCTCAAATAGCTCAAAGACTATAGATGGAGGAAAAATGTTCTGAATGTTTGGGTATAAAATTTTATAGTTTGAGCGGTATATTTTTAAACAAGAAAGTACCACAACCACTATTTTTATCAAGGTTGAAATATTTATAGAGATTTCTTGTAGAAGTTTTCATATAATAACAATATTGCATATTTTATTTTTTCAGTGTACCTATTGCTCTATTGCTACAATTGCGAAAAAAAAAAAAAAAAAAACGCGCGCGACTACATCGTTGTCTTCTTGTTCGTCATGCTTTCTTGTACGTTAGTGGCGACGTTTGCCATTGATTTTCCGCTTTCCGGTTCCGCTTTAGAGGCGTTTGCACGGTTACTTCGCGTATTGCATGGCTGGAGTGAGACATAAAAATTGAAAATATTTAAACTCATAAATAAAACAACTTGACGGCTGCGATTTTTTTCTTCACTGTTAATATGTTGGAATATAGGCAAAAAAATTTGCTTAGACTTTTTCTGTTGTTGTCAATTTGCGTATTTGTTGGTGGTTACTTTGCAGTGATTTGCTAAACTTTTTAAAATAAATTTCATTATTCGCTTAACATAAATCTTTTCCACAACTGACTGAATGGTAATAAATTATACGATGTATTAGATCTGCAAAAAATATTTATTGTTGTTGTTGAGATTAAAATGCCTGCTATAACAAGCAAATAAAAAAAAATTCTTCTATTGCAAATTCTTCCACTCTATGTATGAAAATTTTAGGCTGTGTCTGTAATTTTAAATTCCCTTAAACTGCCACATTTAAAAATTAATTTTAAGTCTGCAAAAATCGCATAAATTAAGTTATATCTGATTTGTTTATCTAACACATTTAATGTGCAGCAATAAATTTTGCAAATCATTACAAATTCAAAATAAATTTTGAAACTCCTTCCGGCTTACTACCCAAAGTGAACAATGAACAAAAACAACAAGTAGTAAGAAAATTATTCCCTAGCATCCTTAAGATACAGGCAACAACACATATTGCATAATACTGTTGTGCAAATCGAGACGAACTCATATGGGGCCGCTTGAGGAATGCATGTAATACAACACTCATGCGGCGGTAATACAAAAGCAGCGCCATCTGTACTGGTATATGTGTAAAATCGCCTTGCGATGATGTTACCAGATTTTTGCACATGAAATACTAAAATCAGCCAAGAATTAGAAATCGAGGGGTATGGAGTTGGCAACGATGTTGCTATTGCAGCTGCCGCTACTGACATATGTACAATGTACATAGCTGCTGACATTGAATTTTTTTTTATGAAGTAGGCGAATTCAAACAGATTTGTTACCAAATGCAATGCAACAATGCAGGATAAACAATAAGATATTTGGCAAAGCACAAGTAAAGGTGTTACCTTCGGTCTTTAAGAAGCTAAAATTTAGGTGATGTAATTCCGAGAGATTTTTAAAAAATGCAATATCTTCCGTAGCTTTAGGGTCACATAATTTAATTTCAAAGATTGAATCAAAAAATAAGACAAATTAGTGCTTGAAAATATCATGAATCACTATGCCCTTCAAACGAGATATATGTATATAAGTCATTCATATAGGGCATGTAGTAAAAATTACTTAATGAACATTTAAGAAACGAGGGGAAAATTTAATAACCTATTGCATTGGATTGTCAAAATAGTGCAACTGATTTCTTAGAATCATAAACTCAGCTCTCACAAAAAAAGATATCAGATTTTTGGAATTATTTTCTCAGGAAAAGTTGCATTAAATTTAAGGTTCCTTTAACGGAAGAGTTTTTACCAGGTGTATAACTAAGTAATGTCGGTTCGAACATTTAGATGTCGTCCAATCCTGAATATTTATCGAATGTCATGAAACTTTGACAGTGTAAAGCGTCAACCTTAGCTATCATACCACCAAAGTTTCGCGCCAATCGAGCGTCATTATCGTGTTATCTCAGAGCATTCAACATATCGAGTTTCGTGCCGAATAAAGAGCAATCGCGGATAATGTTAATTCTGTGTTTTCATTTGAAAAAAAAAAAAACAGCCGCGGAATCGCACCGAATGCTTGTTGAAGCCTTCGGTGAACAAGTGAAAACTGTTAAAACGTGTTTAAGATGGTTTCAAAGATCCAAAAGTGGTGATATCGATGTCAAGGACAAAGAACACTCTGGAGCTCCGAAAAGGTACGAAGACGCCGAAATGCAAGCTTTATTGGACAAAGACGATTCACAAACGCAAAAAGAACTCGCAGAGCAGTTGAATGTGAGCCAGTCTGCCGTTACCAAACGTTTACGAGACATGGGAAAGATTCAAAAGGTCGGTAGATGGGTGTCACATGACTTGAACGAGAGGCTGATGGAAAGGCGCCAAACAACATGTGAAATTTTGCTCGCATGGTTCAAAAGAAGGTCGTTTTTGCATCGATGAAAAATGGATCTTTTTCGAGAATCCCAAGCGCAAGAGATTCTGGGTAGGCCCTAGACAGCCGTCAACATCGACAGCTCAACCGAATCGCTTCGGCAGAACCCACCTCTTTGGTGGGACCAAGAGGGCGTTGTGTATTATGAGCTTTTAAAACCCGGTGAAGCGGTTAAAACGGCACGCTAAAATATTTTTCAAATCGATTTACCAAGAGGCATAGCTAAGGCTGTAAAACTTTTATTTAGGACCCATATTTAGGGTGGCCCTCATACAAAAATATTTTTCAAATGGCCATTTTTACGGAGACCGGTTAAACGATTTGCATGAAATTTACATTACGTGTCTGAACCGAACTTTGCAAAATCTTTCCATAGACCAATAGAAACATTTAAAAAACAATTATGAAATCTTCGCTGAAACTCTATTTAAAAAATTCATTGTGTGAGAGCCACCCTAAATATATAACCTAAATAAAAGCTTTATAACCTAAGCTATTATTTTAAACATAAAAGACATGTAATATAAATTTCATGTAAATCGATTGACCGGTCTTCATAAAAATGCCATTTGAAAAATATTTGTGTATGATGGCCACCCTAAATATGGGTTCTAAATAAAAGTTTTATAGCTTCGCCTCTTAACATAAAAGACATTTGGTGTAAATTCCATGTGAATCGATTAAGGAGTCTGTGAAAATGCTATTTTAAAGAAACTTTTGCACCCTTTATTAAAGTGTTACAGCCTATAAAATTTTCCGGGCGGAAAGGAAACCAAAAAATCAAAAATTATTAAAATCGGTCCAGCCTTTCTTGAGTTATAAATGTTGTAACTAACACTTTTTTTGACTTCGTTTTATATATATAGATTTTTTGAGGTTATGTTCAACGTTTTCAAAATGTGGGCAGTACTCAGACATCGGGTGATACCTAACAATTATTTTAAAAAAAAAAATTTTCAAATCGATTAATAATTGCATTGTAGACGGCTTTTTGTCCAAAAACATTGAAAAATTTCCCACCGTGCGTCGTAACGGGTAAATTTTTTCTATGACTTAAAATGGACACTTGGAACTTTTTTCAGAAACAATTTTTAAGTTTTTGACTAAAGAACGCATCGTTTTAGCACAATTACACATAATGAGCCCGAAATCGAATGCATATGCCTTTCAGATAAGATTTCTTAACGATTTTTTAGAGCAATGTTTTTATTGCTAAGCAATTTGCTCCTTGAAGAGTAAACTAAATTTATTTTCATACTTATTAGGTCATTTCTCCTTTAAGTTGAGAGAAAACGCATTTCCGTAAGTTTTCACGAATTTGGTTGTTATTTTTTCCAAGTGAACAGCGTTGCTTTGACTACTCATATGAGTATGCCAAACCTATACCAAGTACATACCTGTTATAGGGTATCTTAACGAAAAACAATAACATCTAAATAAACTCGAGATATTCATGCCAAAGCCTTCGCTGATGCTTCATTTTGATTCAGATGCTGACGCAACGTCGAGTTCATGGACCGTGAAATGAGGTTATGTTGAAACATGTTTTTTCGGGTGATTTATGAAGAGCGATTTTAATGACATTTCAAGCATTTTACTCTAACATGCTCATGCAATTCACTGTCATTCATCTCCTTGCCAAGGCATCTACATCTGTAGCACGCTTCCACATCGTTGTGGTGCTAAACTCCTTCTCATGAATGAAAACCATCGAAGAATGCATATAGGATGAGTTCACATGTATCAGAAAACATTTTGTATCGAATGGAATAACAACAACAACAACAACTACAACACAACATGCTTGCAAATCTGCGACTGTGGACAGATTCCTGAAGTTGGTTGCTTGGTTCGTTGGTTTCCTGCTCTATTGCACTTTCATGCTGCTACACAACTGCTGCTGTTCAGTGGTTTTACACTCTGACGCATCCGAACTATCCGTCGTTGTTGGATTTGTGTTTCCTATAAAGATTCGATATTCCTTTGTTGTTGTTTTCGTTTTGTTTTTCTTCATTTCAAGAAGGAGTGGTTCCTTTTGCTGTAGGAGTTGCTGCTGTTTCAATGAACAAAATGTTTCATAACACCTCTGGTATGAATTTGTAACAATGAAAAGAGAGATAAGTCTGACACAATGTTTTACGATTAGTTTCGGAAATGGATTTTCCATTGCGACATTACGGAGTTATGCGATATATTGATTATCCTTAGAGCTAAGAGACCATTTGTCATAAAGGAGTGAAAGCAAGAACATAAGAAATTGTATGGCAAAATTGGGCTTCAAAAATTCAAAAAATTAAAACTTGAGATAATTTTTTCTCCAATTTTTTATCTTTTGAATGATCTTTTATGACAGCGAATATAATATTTTCGTCATATTTACACTCAGGAAAAAAAAATTTTGCAAATTTGCAATTTTTATTTTTGATTTACAGCCACAAATTATCAAGTTATTATCGGCATCTAAGTGAACCAACGTGCCGTGATTGGTTCCTTCGCTTCAAAGACAGTGTTTTCGATGTTGACGAACGTCCGCGTGCAGGAAGTCCAAAAACCTTCGAAGACGCTAAATTGGAAGTGTTAATTATTATGAGCTGTTGAAACCGAATGAAACCATTACTGGAGAACGAATTCAACTGATGCGATTGAGCTGAAAACTGCGCGAAAATTGGACACAATACCAGCAAAGGCACGAAAAACTAATTCTACAGCATGACAATTCCCGACCTCACGTTGCCAAAAACGTTAAAACCCACCAGAAAATGCTCAAATGGGAAGTGCTATCCCACCCGCCATATTCCACAGATATCGCGCTATCCGATTATTACTTGTTCCGATCGATGATACATGATCTGGCTGATCAGCAGTTCCGCTCATATGAAGACATCAAAAAATGACTTAATTTGTGGATAGCTTCAAGGACGAACATTTTTACTGTAACGGTTTTCGAACTCTGACGCATAGGTGGGAAAAAGTTATAGCTAGCGATGTGCAATACTTTGAATGATTCATTTGTAACCATTTTTTCTTTCACAATGAAGTTGAGTCTCTATCACAAAAAAAAAAACAGACGTGACAAGACGTAACGAGTTCGAGTATATGAAAACCAGAGAACTGCATTGAGTAGCTCACTAAGGGTTATGAGCCACTTCTAAAAATATGAGACGTGAGTGTGCATATTGCATGCAATAGTGAGTGTGAATCTGAGTAGCGCTCACTAATAGTGAATGCGTAGATAGCATGCTGCTCATGAATGTGAGCTACTTAATAGCTCTAGTCTCATGAATGAAAATGCCTGTGAAGCTCACTTACATGCAGTCAGCATTCATGAAGCAGTGAATGACTTGAGCCACTTAAGTTTCACTGTGTCAAGAAAAATAATATTTTTTTGCTCCATAGGGAAAGTTGTGCTGATAGGGAAAGTTTGATAATGGCCTTTGGACATCACTTTGGGAGGCTCGGGACCCTAGAAAGAACCGCTTTTGACCCGAAAATGGGTCCCCGGACGATGGTACCTGTTTTTAACCCATTTTCTGAAAAAAATTTTTCTGCTCCAATCGATGGGGAAAGGTCGAAAATTGACTCTGGACAAATTTCCAAAAATGGATTAAAAACGGTCCTTTTCAGGATCCGCAGGTACTCCAAGTGACGTTCAAAATCCATTTTCGACCTTTCCCCTTCGATTGGAGCAAAAAAAAATTTTCCCTATCAATTGAAGAAAAAAAAAATTTCCAAAAATGGGTCCAGGAGGGTGCTTCCAGAGTCCGGAGCCACCCTAAGTGATGTCCAATGTCTATTTCGACCTTTCCCCATATTTTAAAAAACGTCCACAAATTTTTTTCCACAATCGCGTTTCATGAGTAGCTCACGCAACACTCATACAAAAGGAAACGAAATGAAACGGCATTCACTAGAAGTGATTGTGAATCACACTCGCATTCACAGACTTCGCCATGAGACTGAATACCATTCAGTTTCACAAAATTTTCTGTGAGCGTGAATCTGTGTGAATCAGCTGAAAGATTCAACAGATTCATGAATGCCAAAATGAAGAGTGGCTCACTGCAGTTCTCTGATGGAAACCAATGTTAACAACCACAATGAACAAACGTAACTGATCGTAAGTGAGCGAAACCTTTTGACGAGACATGTTGTTCCGTAAGAACCGAACTTCAAAGCGTCACTACTCGTCATAACAGCTGTTTGCCGGCACACACAAATATTTTCAAAGTAAAATTCAACAATAAATTGCTGCTGTGAGGATTTATTAATTTATTTGCAATGCCATTGCATAACAGCTGATTTCTTTCACTTCGTTGGTTAACGTAATATTTTGGGTGGTTAAATGTCAAAACAGACGTAACGAGTTCGTTCAGCTGCTATCGGCTCGTCACGTCTATTTTGGTTAAGCCTTTAGTAAATAGTAAGAAATAATATTTTTTCTGTTTATTTTTAACACAATCAACTTTGAATTCATTTTGAATATGTAAAGTATTGAAAATAATATTTTTTAACTCTACGTCAATCGTAAAAAAACTTCAAATTGCTCTTTTTTATTTTACATTTGACACTTTGCCACTTTGAATCCTATTTGAACTCACTTTAAATCAATGTGGACTCTTTTTGAATCCAAAATTTTTCTCTTCAATATAAACATTTTTGGCATTAGCGCTGCATATAATCAACGTTTATGATTGAATCGGAGATAAAATCATTAATTTTTATTTCTGAGTATACAATTTTATGGAAGGTTATCTTCCGCGATATGTCAGCTTTTAAACAAAATTTAATGTTTCAATTTTATTGTAGATATCTATGTGACCAAAAATCTGCCACAACACTGTACCGAAAACAATTCAACCACAAAACATACACCAATATACAACAACAAAAATAACAAAGAAGATTTAAATTATTAAATTTCCACAAATTATTTGTGAAACCGCAAAAGACAAGTAAAAGTTGCGGTCAAGTGCTAAGGTTCATGATAACTCAACTTTTGAATACCAAATTCTTTTATATTCGAAGTAAGAGATGTTATTTTGCTAAATAAAGATGATCAATCAATTTGGTATCATTTGAATTGAAAAATCAATGATTTAAATAGTAAGTTATTTTAAAGCGACGCAGAGTGATGCAGAATAAGGTTTCATGGGACGTTCATATCGCAGTTAACTACGATACTTAGCTACCCTGGTAGAAATCAAAACATTAAAACTGTTTGCTCGCCCAATTATTGGCCAGTTATTGGGCATTTTAAATGCTTGAAAAAAATGTCCAAAAAATGCCGGTTTCTTGGATTCGTTACATTTTACCTTCGAACAGTTTATGCCCAAGAAATGGCCATTTTATCGACAGTAAAATGCCTAGTTATTCATGAACAGTTTTTGACGAATTATTAAACATTTAAAATACTTCAAGGAAAAAGCCGAAAAAAAGCCCGAAAACTGCAGAAAAAAGTCAAAAAACCGTTTTAAAAATGTCCGAAAAATGTCCAAAAAATGTCCGAAAAATGTCCGAAAAATGTTTATGAGCATTTTCTAGGCATTTATTGGCCATTTAATAACCAGTTTTAGAGCATTTTTCCGGCATTTATTGGGCATTAAATTGCCATTTTCTGTTTTCGTTTTACTGGCCAGTTTTAATGGCCATTTCTTGGCCAGTGGACATTTTTAATGCCCAGTTTTTGGCCAATAAATGCTTATAATCTCTACCAGGGTAGTTGGAATTTAAATGAATAAATCTGAAGTGAATCCATTCTCAGACACCTTTATAAAACCATTTTCATCTAGTTTCATCTAATACATATATTGAGCTGGAAAATGACGAGAGACATAGATGGCCAAGTAAATTTTAAAAAGGAGCGATAAATAACCGAAATTTTTTTAGTTAGAGAAGCTCTGTTTTTATTATTATAACATTTAAAAGAATGGAAAACTATTAAAAGATTATAATTTTACATACTTAATTTTTCTCAAAAAAGGTTCATCTCAAAAATTCGAATAATCGGTTTTGGCAAAATGCTCAACACGACAGCAACAATTCTACGCAATGTCCACTGCTGGTAGGCGTGTGACCAACAACAGCTGGCACAACAGCATTATAATTTTATTATTTTTGAAATTGGAAAAGTTTAAGTTAAACGTACATTTATTAAATGTGATTTTAATACTTTAAACAGCACGATGGATGCTCTGATGGTTTGAGCAAATAAGTAAAATTTGAAAATTCAAGTAATGTCGGACGACTTTAATAACGATAATGGCAACAGTTGCTTAGCTACATTGAAACTTCTTTGAATGAAAGCAAGAGAGCACGCGGTGGTAGGAGGAGTAAACTGCAACTTTGAGGCAGATAAACATTTAATACCCTTCTGTTGTTGTTGTTGTTGGCCTTTTAATTGCGGTCGGAAGTCATTGAAGCAAATGGCAATTATGTTTATGAATCCTTATGTTGAAATCCCTTACGTCTGGCATACTACTCATAGTTTTGATGTTGTCGTTGTTATTGTTGCTGTCGATGGCAACAACAACAAAAACAACAACAACAAAAATAACAATAATGCACTGCTGCATAATTATGCAAATTGAAAGTGGAATTTTGTTGATGTTATTGCAACATTTTGTTGTGATGATTTGTTGATGTCAGATTTGCTATTGTTACTGACGATGCTGCTGCTGCTGCTTATCATGCTGCTGTTGATTTCTGAGCTTTTATAATTATTTGTAAATTTCATATAAATTATGTGAAGCAGTTGTTGTTGCTTTTTGTTGTTTGCAATTTTGTAGGAAAAATACCAAAAATTTGATATAAAAAAAATATTTATTTTTGCTCAAAACGTAATGTCCTTTTTGTTGTTTTTCTGAACTATTTTTTTGTACTTTCCTATTTATTTTCTCAACTCCCCAATTTGGCGTTTTCTTGAAGTGAAAAATTAAATATGTTTTGCTGAGCTTACTGTTCAGTACAATGTGTGATAACACCAAAAAAAAGCATACTAGTTTCATTCGTTGACCTAGAGGATCATCAGTGACCTTTGAGCCTAAAAAGCTTATAACGAAGACACAACAGAAATAAGAATTTTGACTTTGCTTTGCTCAATAAATCTATGCAAAAAGAAAAACATATCAGACTTAAAAATTCTCACTTATCGACACAAGGGTCACTGATGATTCCATTTAGCAATGGATGACACTAGTATGGCTTTAGCTCTTTTTAGCTGTTTTGTTGATGTAATTTTGTTGGTATCATCGCACACTGTACTGAAGAGTTAGCTCAGTAAATTATGTGAGCAGGGCCGGATTTACCTTAGAGGTACACTAGGCCAGTGCCTAGGGCGGCACGATTTTAGGGGCGGCAAATATTGGGAGCTTTGAAATTTTTTTACACAGGCGGAAAAAAGGTGCATATACTATATGCATTAAACTATGTAAAATGTTAACAAGCAAACAAAAAAAAAAGGTCCTCACTCTTGATATTACCAAATTTTTTTTTTATATTTATTAGTGCAGGGGTCGGCAATTTTTGACTGGCCTAAGGGCGGCAGATTTCTAAATCCGAGCCTGTGTGTGAGTATTTCAATTAAATTTTGGCCAATTTTTTCATTAATTTTGGATGAAATTTATGGTTTTTAAGTTGTTTTTTCTTCTAAATTTAGATCAATTTTTTTCGTTGACCTCTTTTTTCAATATTCCTTTTCACATCGTAGTCATACTTTTAAATATATTAAATTTAAAAATTAATTTTATTTTCATTTGCTCGCAGAGCAGCAACATAAGTACCTGAATATCCCAAGACGCAAAGTACTCAAAATTTTTGTTGCTCACGTATGCGCCAAGTTGTTTACATTCGAATTACCATCGAAACTGCAACATTTCCTTTTAGCAACCAAGTACTTAGCTACATATACAAAGACGAAATACAACTTAATTTTGTTGTATACAACACACAACAGTAAACAAAGCAAAACAAACAAAACAAAATGGCAGCAACAGCAGCAGCGAAAAAAGGAGTAAAACTCTACGTAAACACGTAGTAGAAATCCTTGCTTGCGGATATTTTTTCTTCACTGCATACTGCATGCAGTCTAGAGC
The DNA here is from genome assembly GCA_963662105.1 of Meiosimyza platycephala. NCBI lineage: Eukaryota > Metazoa > Arthropoda > Insecta > Diptera > Lauxaniidae > Meiosimyza > Meiosimyza platycephala. The sequence continues at coordinate 23,074,620 of OY759210.1, forward strand.
TTTTGAGCTGTGGCAAAGAAGAGTAAAAAAGTTTTGCGTTTGATAAGCGTCACGTACAATAGCAACAGCAGCGTCACGTGATAGAAAGCTGCTAGGGTTTACAGGCAGACAACAAACAGCCTGACAAGCCGACTGACAGACAGAAACATCAACGCCAACAGCAGTTTGCGTGCACGGCCAACATAATGAAAATGCGCCGCCGCTACAGCTTTCAATTTTTGATGTAAAGTTGAAGCGCCACCACGCACAGTGGGCGGAAATACTAAATGCGGCGTCTAAAATTCAATACTTAAATTAATGAAAATTACAAACAGAAAACGATACGTCTGAATATAACACATTTGATTTGCTTTAATGTAATTAAATATTTGATTGTGTTAAACAATGCTTCAGCTGACATTTACCACTAACAACCATCAATATACGAGTATACAGGATTCACTGAAAATCAAAAAATTTATGATTTTCCTCGACTTTTTATAATAAGTCCAATTTTTCAGCCACTTAATTTAAATGTTAAACTTTAACAGTTAAAGCATTGTCTCTATCCCTTTAAAAAGTAAAACACATAAATTTTACGTGATTTTTATGCCCACTGTGCCACGTCGTTTCAACGTTGAGATAAGCGTAAAATAACGGTTTGCTTATCACATTGCCTAGGCAGTGTAAGAGCTCCTTAAAGTTCCTCGTTAAGGCATTGCTTCTCAGATGGTGCATTTTTATGGTAAAAAGTGCAGCGCTGCATTGTATTCATTTTTTAAGCGCATGAAGTATGACAAGTACGTACCTGCAATAAAAAGAAAGAGAAATAAATGCATTTATAGAACATGTTTCAATAAAACGTAAATTCATTTACTTAAATAAAATCATGTAATATTGCTAAAAGAGGTTAAACTCATGTGAAATCTCGTTTAATTTTATTGCACAAAACTTAGTAGTAAGTAGTAAAAAGGTAGTAGAAACTAAAATTGGCACCGATGTATAAGGATTTAATTTGGAATAAGTAATAAAATAGTTTATATGGACCATACAAATCGCCTTCAAATGATTATGCTCAGTAACAATGTTTTCCTTCTTTGTAGAAAAGACATTTCCAAATTGAGGCAATCAGTCAAAAGAATCTTTAACACTAGAAATCTACAGAGCCATATAAAGCGAATGTACAAAATTAGGCAAAGTCACTTGCAGGCAACAAAAAATGGTTTGGAAGAAATCTTATCAGAAGAATATTCCTAAACAGACTTGACATTAGAGACTATAGAACCATATAACCTAACCATAGAACCATATAGCACCATATTTCAACCATTTTTATGATGCAGTAAACTCCGAAAATAAACTTTATCTATTTTCATATCTGCAGATAATGACGATTTTCAAACAGATCAATGAAAGAATATACTGATTATAATCATACTTGAAGGAATGATCAAACTAAGTTAGAAGCTTTAGTTTATCACCAAAGCCTAAAGAGCAGAACAAAAGTTGTACATTTTAAAACCCGGCCGGTGAGTTCATATTAATGTAAAAGACTCCATGCCAATCAATTTGATGAGTGAGCGAACAGAACGATACATGTCCATAGTTTTGAGTTTTTTCAAGGAATCAAGTCATACTTTTTTGATAGCAAAGTGATCCTGTGATCAGTTCAGAGACATAAAGAGTTTATTGAGATTTCTGAAATTTTTAGCAACTGGACATGTGCCGTTTTGTTCGCCCACTCCATTTATCTTCAATAATTCTAAAGTTTCAAAAGAATTTACTGCCTAATGAGGTAGGTATTATTAGCAGTACGACCTATAATTAAGTTAGATTGAAAGACACTCCTTAGTTATGTATAAAGCAAACCTTTAGTAAAATCGAAATATAATCCATTTTACCAGTGGAAAGCTGTCTTATCAAGTAAGTCATTCATACTAGCTTTGACGAAATTTACAAAGAGCTGAACTTGCCAGGAAAAAGCTTAAAGTTCTTTACTATGGTTAACAATCGTATACATGATTTTTTACGAAAATATATCTGCCCAAAGACTGGCACTGCGACTTTAAAAGATTTCCTGAAATCATTTGTAGGCACTTTTCGGATATCGGGCGGGTTAAGGGATTCTTGAAATAATGTCTTACTGCACGTTCGCCATAATGCAACAAAATCGTATAGTGTGTGCTCTGCAGTAAAATAATCTCCCAAACAAAGTCAACGCTCAGTTCGGAAGCACCTATTTTGCTAAAGAGATGTGGACCGCAGATAATTTTTTTTGATAGTCTAAGCCAGCGATGGGCAAGTACAGGCACTTTCAGCCTTCGTGGCCACAAACAAGCAACCAAAAGTTCGCAGAATTTCAATGCTATCGGCTCACAGCGTTGAGTTGAATTCCAATCAAAACAAAAATAACACACACAGGCATTAGCGACGGTGTCGCATTGTGTTTCGACGAATGTAGCAATTGTTTTTGTTTATAGTGAAATTTGGTCTTTTTTTGTGCTGTTGGCGAATTTGAAAATGAAAGCCAAAAAACTTTAAAATTTAGTTTGTTGTTGCTTGATGTTGTCGTTGTGCCCTTTTGCTATGGTTCCATGCCCACCACTGGTCTAAGATAATGAGCTATATGTTATTATAAGCTAGATAGTTTTTCGCATTACACCTAATTTTGTTTTTACACGGTCTTTTTTTGCTCGGTTTTGATTTAACACGGTTTGAAAATAAACGAATTTTAAATTTTTTTACACGATATTATTCCATTTAGCACGATTCAAAATCTTTTGGGCTTAAATTTTTTATTTTTTTGCACGGGTTTTCCTGCAACCAATTACCGTGTAAAAACAGAATTAGGTGTATATCGTATAGTTACTGCTATGGACATAGAAAGCAATTTGACGGCCAAAAATGTAAGAAACTAAGACAATGAGTGGGTAGACTTTTTTTTAAATTACCAAAAAATGTAAAAGTCGAAAGATGTTGAAGATGTGGAGAAATGACGATAAATAGTGAAAAACTTCCACAAGCGAACATTGTAAGAGACTCCAGCATACTTCCTTTCTTCCATCAAAAAAACAAAAACAACTCTCTTATGAAACCCTTAAATCATTTAAGGTAGACCCTAGGAGCCAGGATAACTGGATATTATTTTCATTCGTCTTTGTGTAAACTTATTAATAAAAAGATCTCATTAGTTAAAACAATAAAGTTTATGGAAATATGCTATCGAATTTGAGGTGGTTTTTTTTTATAACCAAAAAATTCAACCAACTTGGAAGAAAATAACACCACATTTTCAAGAAAAAACGCACCGAATTATTTACGATTACTTGAAGATGCCTTATACGTCCTACCTACGTATAGAATGATGTCCATTTTAGCACTTCCAATTCATTGAATTTTTTGCAGTCTTTCTTTTCTTACAGCTTTCAATTGCACTTCATATCAAATATAGTAAAAGAAAAGAAAAGGAGAAAATTTTATGTTGCCATAAAATATTTTATGTCTTTGGCAAAAAAATATATGTATGTAGGCACCTATCCACCCACACAACACTCAATGCTTGAGCTTTTGAGTGCTGACATTTTCCATTAAATACAGCAGAGTCTTTTTGGTCAAAATATATCGGCTTTTATCGACATTTGGCAGTAGTGCGTAAGACTGCGTTTAACTGCTACTTTTTTTCTTCGCTCCCTGACTGCTTTTACTACTCATCTGAGTATTTTGCTATTTATGGAGTGGTGTTAGTGATAAACCACAGTGGGTATGATGATGACTATCCACTTAATTTATATGGTTCATTTTTGATGTTTTCTGCTTACACACTTTGCGCTTTAATGTCTGCAATGGGCGCATTGAATTTGATCCCTGCTGCTACTTGAGCGATATTAATGCCTTACAAGTCCTTATGGTTTTTACAATCATAGCCAGACGGAACAAATTATCATCAAAATGTATGCACCTTTAACGTTATCTGTAGCAATGGCGTCATTTCACGTAGTGTAGACTGAATTTTTTTTTCGAAAATGAAACCAAATAAAATATCGGGCGTAAAAGCTAAGAGCTGAAGAACACTAGCAACCTACATTTTTTTAAAAATGCTAAATTTAGAATTCAAGAAAAATAGTTTCTTTTGAGGGACTTTTTTCTTTCCAATCACTCCCATATCCACAATTACAACAATGCATTTCAATAAAATCACATTAATCAACTTCCAATTTTCCAACATCCTTTTTTTAAAAAAATACAATTAACTTTCTAATTTGTTTTAATAACTTCTGCATCAAGTTTTCTTTGAACTAATTGTTCCACGTAATTCTTATTAAATTTTTAATTAATTTCTGTTATCAACACAATCCACTCACTCACTTCATTTTGTTGCAACATTTCTACGCAACTACTTCCGCATATAATCGAAACTTTTCGTTTAAACTGAAGCACAAAAGTTAGCGCTAATATTTAGCTACTTAAACAATTTAACTTTTTAGCAAAAAGAAAGTTTTCTTTGTCATTTTCATCATCATTCTCATTTATTTGTTATTTCATTTCATCATCATCATCATTGTCAACATACTCAGTGCACTTCTTTAATAAAAGTTGCATTGACAGTTTTCTGCAATGCTTGAAGTCACACCCCACCTTCCTCTCCCGCATACAAAGTTGTTGCACTTTGTTTTTTTCAAATGCTGTAATATTTTGTTGCTTCTTCAAGCAGCTGCTGACTTTGTGCTATCTATTTCTTTACTTTGTCAGCGTTTCATTTCAAGTGCAATTTTGACATTTACAGTTGTCAATGTGTTTGTGTCAAATGCTGACGATGATAAAGTTTTGCTCTACGTTACTCCTTCATATCCTTGCTGGCATGACTTTGTCATAAAAGTTGTCAGGTTATTTTGTTATGAAAACATTTGTATTTCATTTGATGTTAAGACAATCGAGTGGTTTTCTTAAGTTTTCATAAAATTTTAAAGAGTTAAATTATGTATCTTAGCTATTATTCAGAAATCATACAAGTTTTTTTGATATTAACTTTTTTTTTAATAAATGTTGTACCTGAATTTTGTGTAATAAAAGTGTTCTTCTATTTAGTTTACTTTGAAGCACTTTGGTTTGCAAGAATTTGAACAGCACTTAAAAGGCACTACGGTTTGCTTATAAGCGCATGTTTTTCTTTTTCTTTTAAAAACTTTTCGAAACAATTTTTGTTGTTGCATATAAAAATTTTAGTTTTGTTGCAGTTTTTTTTTCGGAAAATGCTCTCGAAAAGTATATCATTTAAATTATCTTCAATGGTATAGCCAGGATCAAAAGTATTCAAAGTTCTTGTACAAAGCAAAATCACATATGTATAAGGAGTATATTTTCAAACATTAGAAAGGAGAAAATAATGGATCAATATTAATGTATGTTAACCCTCCGATGAGCGATGACATGCGAGCCGGTAAGTGGAGCCAATGTGTCTGACCAGACCCATACATATTAGGATGGTTTAAAATATTGTAGTTTCTCTAAACTTCACATACCCTGGCACCAAAAGTTTCTTATTGGTGCCAATAAGAACCACGTAAAATTTGGTCCATTTCAGAAAACATTTGATGAAACCTAGAAAATGGTCCTTAATCTACCAAAAATCATTAATATCTGCCCGAATCTTCCCCCTAGAGGGATCAAATGTATGACAAGGTCACATTATTTTTTTCCTTTCAGAATTTTTCCCGAATATAATTACCCCCTATCGCAACCCCTTAGGGGGGCTGTCCTGTAAAAAATTACATTCTTATAAAATTATCAAATTGACTTTCTCTTTTCTCTGATATCTCTGGAAGGATAAATCGCTAGACCAACTCGCACTAGTTTTACTTTCCTAAACTTTTCTCTTGATACACCTACGCCCTATCTGCCACATTTTCGAGGGTCCCCATACAAAAATAAACAAAAAATTTCGAAAATTTGGAAAAATAATTCATAGCTCCCCCGGAGTGACCCGTAGAGGGTTCATTTGTGTCACCAGGTCCTATTATATTTTCTTCTCCAGTATATTTCCCGAACATACTTACCCTGTATCTGCCACCCTTTTGGGGGTCCCCTTACAAAAAACACAAAAAATGAAGAAAATTTCGAAAAACAATTCATAGCTTTCCTTTGATGTGTCAAATGTATTACCTGGACCTCCCTAAATTTTTTCCGGACATACTTACCTCTTTTTGAAAAATAATTCATACCTCTAGGTTGTATTATATTCATTTTATTATGTTCATTGTTTATATTGACTTGCTCTTTTCACAAAAAGGACACGTTTTACGATTTGTAGCATTAGCTGTTTTTGTTCTCCATCATTTGACAAAATTTGGATGTAGTCTTTCATAAACGCAACGCCTCTTTCAGCGGTGCTATTTAGGAAAACTAAACCTTTGCAAAAAGAGAGCACATTTTTGAAATCATCATCAGATTCCCATGTAGATGGATGATTATTGAGAAACAAAGAAGAAAAATCTTCTCTGTAAAGTTCCTCCACATCGTCATCATCGTAATAATCCAAAATAACCTCTTGGTCAATATTTTTTTCAATACCGTATGATAAAATTTGTTGGGTCTGCTCAGACCCATGTGCACTTGACTGACAAAAAAGTTTAAAGTTTAATTTTTTATTACAAATATATCGCAAACGTTTCGTTTACTGTTCTATTGCGTTCGCCTTAACTTATTTGAGAAAGTCATAAACGGGGATCACTCGGAAATACCTAGAAAAAATTATATACCAATTTGAAAACCGGTTGGGCCTGGCCAGACCCTTACGCTCATCGAAAGGTTAATTTTATTTAACAAACCCATCGCCCACAAAAAAGGTCCTAAGTCTTCCTGACTTCGCCACTTTAATAAACAAGCAACTGATTAGTTCAGACTTAATCGCATTTTTCAGAAAGAAAGTAATAATGGGCACTGAGGTACCATTTTAATAACACATAGAAAAAGCGTTCTTATCTTCCAAAATTATTTCAGGTGAATTAAAAAAAAAACAATCATTTGGGATACTATCGATTATAGCCCAGGACACTTAGAAGATGTCTTCTGAATAATTTTGGGCAATTTGAATATTCGCAAGGACCTTTAGTTTGGCTTCAGATTTTATGTGTAAAATTCCTCATCGATATCGCGTAGGTACGGTTAAAAAGTTATTCGAGGTCAAAGGTCAAGAAATGCAGTTTTTCGCAAATATCTTGTAAACTATTGATTTTATATCGGATGTTATTTGTGTAACATATAGCGGCTTGCTCCAACTTTGTTCAGCCGTATATCTCGACAGCTATTAGTCCAACGAAAAATGGATGTAAGGGGCCGTCCATTAATTACGTGACAGGTTTTCTTTGAAAATTCGAACCCCCATCTTCTTGAAGAGGTTTGGTGAGATCTGGCATGACCTTTCCCTCCCCCCCCCTCCCGTGAGATTGAAATTATAATTTTAAGATAATTGAAATGATACAATCTGCTATCTGCTATAATAATGTAAATTTCCCTCCTCCCCCTAGGTTAGGTTTTACTGGCACCTAAAGCCATCTTCTGCAGCCAAAATTTCCATAAAGCCATTAGTTTACGAGATATTTGTGAAAAACCACTTTCGTGACCTTTGACCTTTGCGCATACAGTGCAACTTTGCAAATGAGTGCCAGTTATAGTAGTTGCTAAGAAGATTTTCTTCGGTGAATTATTCTCTTGACAGCTTGCTCGCCTTAATCAGCATGGATAACCCACTGCATAGCATTGCTTATTCAAACAGCCCCACAGAGATGAATTATATTTTGATTTCTACGAATGTGCACTGATTTAAATTTTTCTAACCTCTAATCCCTTCGACAAAAACCAGTTGTATGAATCTGCCTCTGAGGTCACCGTTTTGAGATGTCAAAAATCCTATAGCTACCACCTTATTATATAGCTACTTGTCAGATTGATTAAACCATATCTCATAGAAGGGCTTCTTCTTCCGGGGATTGAAAAGAAGAAGTCTTTCTTGCAATCGGCTGGATTCTTAAAAGAGAGTTATTTCAACTCACATTTACGTTCTATGTAGGGCGCTTTAATTTAACATTTCAATTTTCAGTAAAAGGAAGACACTGCTCTTATTCTTACTTTTTTTTTTTTTTTTTGACTTTAAATAGTATTTGAAAAACAGTTGCAATTTACTCTTAAGCTACCACCTACAGACATAACATACAAAACTAATTTTCAAACATTATTTTCTTACATTACTGACATATAAAGTATGCTATTTTAAAGTTGCTCTGAACTTGTTCAAGTCACTCAAGCCATCAATATTTAAGTTCAAAAATGTGCACAACGATGCAACTCACATGAGACCAATAAAAGCAACACAAAACTTTACACGCCCACTATTCCACAATAAAAATAAAAGTTTTTCATTTCAAAGGACAAAACTAGGTATTTCACGTACTTAACTATTGGCGCTTAGTTGGGAATTTGTGAAGCAACCGACCGTTGCTAGAGATGGGAAATATTTAATACGAAGAAACCGAGTTCATTTTTATATTAAAAATATTAATATTTAAATAACTTTTAAAAGTAGGTAAAAAGTAGTTTTTAGATATGTTTTTTGGAGTTGTTTCATTCTGAATATACTTATTATATAAATTTGGCCTCCAAAAGTTGAAAAAACGAAATAACGCATTGTATAGAATTGTCCAATAAATGTACATGTCTGTTAACCCACTTTTTTCATTTGTTCATTTTTCATCTTTAGTGTAGACTCTAGTGAATTATATTGTCCTTCACATTTTCATGTTTCTCCAGTCTTTTCATTCGATCGTCCACCTTTGGTTTGAACATCATACATGTTAGTATGTATATGTATAGTATAATTAAGAGCAATATGGCATATAACTAAAAAGGTACTCACTACACCAGCATTGGAACCTTTACAACATTAACATTTGAGTAAAATTTTCCAGTGCTAGAAATGATCTTTCAAGAGATAGATAAACAGCAAGTCGATGGAACTGATATTTTGATTTTGTAGTTGCTCTAGTTCTGAGCTTTAGAAAAAAAAAAATCAGACAAATGAATTTTTGAACCAGCCTGTCACTTCTTCAAATTTAATGTGGACGCTTATAATATGCTAAGTGGCGCTAGTTTTCACGCATTTTCTTTGTTGTTCAAAAATATTAAAATTTAGTTAACTGAAAGTAACCAAATCTTCCTAAACTTTTCCCATCACTTTCGTTAATCATTCCAGTACTCGAGGTTGACGAATACAAACACTAAGACAAAACTATACGCTGTCAATTGCTATTTTGGGGCCATTATGATTTCATTTCTTTTATGTCCTTTATTTCTAAACTGCTGATTACTCGTTCGAAATAGACCAACTCAACTACACTGCTGGACATAAGATAATTGTTGTTTTTTGTTGTGCTTGTTGTTGTTGTTGTTGTTGTTGTTGTTATTGTACGAATAGTTGCTAAAAATGTTTGACTGTCAAGGCGAGTAGCGCAACGTGATGCAGAAACTTTCCGCATTTCTGTTCTCATATTTTTTTTGTTTTTTTTCTTGTGGGAAAAACTCAATTTAATGCAGCAGAACTCTTGCTATGGTACACATTTCTCTACTATATACATATATTATAGAATTTTATTCTACCGAAATTCTTTTAGTTTTCTTTCTAACTCTGTAATTTCACTCAAGTTTTGGTTTTGGTATATAAAACCACGAATATTGCATGGTCACATAGAGAGTGCTTTGGCATTACGATTTAAGTCCAACATGCTGTCAACAACTGTGATAGCTTGGTTTGCTTGGAATTCATCAAATGAACTGTGGAAAACGATTTTTATTGGGAGAGCTTAATAGAGCCATTTAATACCTCTAAAAACTTTTAAATAAATACTTTGAAGGTATTGGTTTTGATTAGGTTCGTGTGTGATATTTGGGACTTTTTTACTTTTTTTTTTGAAAAGGATATTTAAAGAATTTATGTATATTAAGAAGTTTCTACCCATTGTCATAAAAAAAAGCTTCATTTCTGCGCGTCGTCATTGTCTCTTGGTGTTTTATTTTTACAGTCTTTTGTTTTTTTTTATTATTATTATTGTACTTATGCTTCGTTCCATCACTTCTTCCACATTTATCATGAACTGTCCTTTTTATATTCTTTTTAAGTTTTTACTACTACATACTTACATATATCTGTCTGTCTTCGACTTATGTATGTTTGTGTTATTCTAGTTTCACTACTATTTTACTATTGAAATTGAAATGTTTTCGTGTGCTATTTAATATCCCTACTTGTCTGCAAATAATGTGCATCCATTAAAGTGAATAGCACATACATAGATATAACTCATATACCATTGCGGTTGATTTTCTCGGTTGTTGTCACCAAGTGTTGTCTGAAAAAATTGTAGAAAAGCTTCATGTTACTAAATATTTGAGTTGTGGGTTTCTAGAGGTGGCTTTCTGCTTTGAGAAACTTTGGTTTAATTTTTACGACACTTTACTTGAAATTTGTTTATAAGAAGGTCACTTCAATGAAGTAAATGATAAAATGCCTTTCAAATGTGATATCTTATATCATAAGTATTTTAAACTTTTTTACATTGACCTTATTTTTCAAAGCCTGTCCTACAAAAAGGTATACTCAGATTTTTCGCTCCGAAAAAAGTTGAACTCAGGGATCGTAGAGAGCACTCGCGTTCACTAAACGCTAATTTAAATAAAAAAAATTGTCTTCTAACAGCAGGCCTGCTGGCATAGTCAACCATTTCATTCGAAATTTTTCAAGACAAGCTACACCGAAAAAACAGAACGTACTAAATTTGAAGAACTGCCTTCCTCCGATTTAGTGTAAAAATTTTCCTTAATCTAAGTTATTTTTCCTCATATTGATGAAAATACCGTCACATTTAGTAATGGAGTCCTTTGAAATGAGTTCATGTTTCATTAAAGCAAGTCAACGCTCTTCCTCAATTATAGTTTGTGGTTTTAGTAAAACTTTCCTTTGAAATAGTAAATTTTTCTTTAGGAAGAATTTTTGAGGACAACTTGTTCCTCATTTGAGTAAAAACTTCCTCAATCTAATGGAATGTTTTGTTTAAGAAAATCGTACTCAGTTTTAGTTATTTTCTTCAAAAAATTTACTATAACGTAGGAAAATTTTCCTTAATAAATGAGTGGCAACACTCGCTGCTTTACTCGCTGAAATCAATATATATTCTTCTCGTAAGTATTCTGTTTTTGCCTATATATTTATAGTTCTCTACTTGTTTTTTAAATAAAAAAATAAAAAAATTAAAAATAAAATTATATCGTCTCCGGGATTTGAACCGAAGCTTTCCTCATCAGACAATGGTTGTTACATGCGCAGTTTAACAACATCATTTTAGTATGTCTTAAAAATGCTGTCGGTGGCTGAGTTGGGTAAGATGAGCATCTTTGAACAGTGGCATGGCGCAGAACACAGGTTCAATTCTCTGATCGGGTGACAGGTAAAAAAAAATGTAAGTTCTTCTTTGAAGTTTTAAAAACGTATTACAATTAAAATAAGAATGACTGACAATAAGTAACCAACAAATAAGAAAATAGAAAATCAACAATTTTTTTTTTAAATCAATGAATTTATTTTAAGTAAATTTCTTTCATTTAAGGATAACTTCATCCTTAGAAAAAGTAAAAATTTCCTCAGTTTTATAACCTTGTCCTCACATTGAGTAAACTTTTCCTTATTTCAAAGCAGCAACATTTACTTGTACTAAGGAATTCAACTTACTTATTTTGAGGAACCCATGGCTTTAGCTCGTATTGAAGGACATTTTTCCTTACATTTAGGCATTTTTCCTTAAACGGAGTAAGTTTTTTTTTTCGGTGTATACTTTATCCTTTTGATTCGGAGGCGTTCATTTGGTTGATATTATTTTAGCAAAGAAATACATCCGATATTCAATAAAAAATCCGCAGTTTGCCTTAAACTTGTGATTTTCAAAGTTCGGCAGCTGAAGTTGAATAAGCCTTTATCTTCAAAGATCTTCAATACGCACAAACTTGAGGTAAATTTTAATTTCCAATATTTCTAGTGAAAGCAATTAAAAAAGTGTTTTTCCATAATATTTTATTAACAAGATTCATTAACTCTGCATTATCAAAGTGCAAGTTAACCTTTCAATCTCTAACATTTGCAATAATACTTTGAGGTTTATTTTTTTTCATGCTCTTCATTTATTTTACGCCGTTTAAGTTTTTTTTTTTTTTTTAAACTCTTCGCACAAACTAAAACACTTTTTAACGATGTCAAACTACATTAGTTTATACATGCTAATCCGTCAGTTAAACTCCATTTATCGTCCCCAACATTCTCTCTCTCCTTCCCATTAAACGCCTCTAAGTACTAATGCCAGTCTGTGCACTGAACGACAACGCATCCTTCAGCGACGGTAGACATTTTTCACATTTAATTTAATTACTGTCAACAATTTTTGCGCGCGCTGTTGTTGTCGTCGACGCCATTTTTCACAAACATTGCGGCGCGACTGTAATATTTTATGACTGCAAAAGATTTCTGCGTGTGTATGTGTGTGCGTGTATATTTTGGTATGTATTTTCAACTTTGTAGATTATCAATCACGTGTCAGCTGCTGCTAGTAAAAAAATTGTCAACAACAACCAAAAAAAAAAAAAAAAATGCCAACATCACATGTTGTTATGTTGCCTGGTATTTTTGTTATTTTTGCAACTTTTGTGGTCAGTCATCAATTTAGTGGAAACAAATTAAATTAACGCACAGCAGAAAATTCTTTAACTTTATTTCAAATAAATTTTAAAAAAACAAATCACTTTTATTTGCAAAAATGATTTGAAATCAGTTTGTTAAAAATAAAGTCATAAAAGTTACCTAAAGAGTTCCCGGATATAAACAAGTGGGAAGTTTTGTGCTTAAAGAATATATTTGTAGCTTCATATCTAGAGCTTCAGTAAAAAGCACACTCTAATATAAATAGCTACACTGAGAAAAAATTATGCTTCCTTGAAATAAATCTATTTGGTTAATAGATTTTTAAAGTATTTACTAAATATGTACTATGTATCCATGATAGTTCTATTTTTATATGATTTCACTTCTCATTAATATGGAATCTATGAAGTTATCAACATAATTAAGTCAAACACTACTTAAGTATCTTCTGCTTGGTACATAGTTTAGATATTAATGATTGCGTATATACAAAAACAATATCCAATATAAGGATGTGACGATACTGGAAATATGTTTACAAAAAATAAATATTTGTTTTAACTTAAATATGATTTGGTTATTATTACCAAATATGTAATTGATCCAATAATATTATTTGATTCAAAGAATTTCGTGAAATCTCCATTTATACAAATAAATCGCTCTCTTGGTGTCAGTGATTTTGAAAAAAAATCATGTAAGATACAAATTCAAAAAACTTACAACTTGTTCTGTGTGTCGATATTAAAACTTTGTAAATCGCTTTAGGTATTATTTTCACGTTTTTATAAAACCCTATTTTTTTCCGTGGATTAAAAAGCCAGTGCAGAATGAAAAGTAAGGAGAAGCACCCAATGTAGAAGATATTGCTATACATATATCTTTTCTGAAAGAAAATTCAATGGACTATAATAACTTCACATTAAGGCCATCCGGTGGTCTAGGATTTTAGACAAATCGATTTGGTTTTTTTTTAATATTTCGAAAGTACAATCTTTTGAGAATATACTGTTAAATATTTGTAATGATATTGACAGTATTTTAGGTTATACAGCCTTTATAACAGGTAGCGAACGGTTGGCTCGCATGCGAAAATGAACATACTTAAAACTTTAAACTCATTTATCTCCAAACTACTTTTTTCTGCTCGGCGGGATAAAAAAAACTATTCATCCGATTCATCTCAAATTTGAATATGCTATTCAGAACTTCAGTGGCTATGGCCGGCGTCTCCAAAAATTTTTTAAATTAATAACTTCTTATTTTTTACGTAAAAAAACTACTGAAAAATGGTCTGTTTTCGATATTTAAATTTCAAGAACGCGCCATTTTGTCAAAAACTTTTCTTTTTCAGTTTTGGTGGCAGGGGCCATAGTCACAATCATATAAATTAATAATTTCCTTACTTTTTATTTTTCAGATAAGTGACAGAGCTAATATTTTACCCGCCGCACAGGTACCTATTTTTGAAGGGGTCGTCTTCAGCACCAACTTTTATATAGTTAATATTGTTTTTTAATTATTATAGAAATATTGTTGTATGCTCCTTAAGTTTTATTATCATTGTTCATTATCTTCACCTTCAAAAAAATTACGGGGGCCAGACCACCGGGTGGCCTTAAAGTTTGAAATCAGCCACATAGTTTTCGAGATATGAAAAATAATAAAATAAAAAACCGATACTTCTTTCAAAAATTATAATTAAACTTTAATTTTACGAGAGAGCGAGAGAGATTTCTTTTTTCTTTTATAAACACTTCCTTCATGAAAAATTAAAAAATAGGTTAATAGTTTAAGAAAAGTTATCATAGCTGGGAAACTACCTGTCAGACTTTAAATTTTTTATGCCGTCGCAAATACTTCTAATAGAAGTCCCCTGAATAGATTTCAGTGATGGATATAAAACGAGATAAAATTTTATAAGCTATAACGTTGACGCACTTATAGCTATTTTAAGTCAGTCACGTAGTTTTCGAGATATGACAATTTTTTTTAAATTTTGACCGATTTTTCTTTTTAGGTACGAAAGGTTAATAAAGAAATATAGAGAATCATTAAGTTAAGAGAAATAAATTGTGATTTCATAACGTGTAAGCAAATTTTTGTAGTATTTTTATCAAGAAACACGACGAAAATTTCAGAAAATTCTCACCTATCGAAAACTATTTGTCTAATTTCAAACAATGCTGAAATTTTAAGGTCATTCGCACAGACTTAATCAGAATTTTAAAATATTTTATATCTACATTATTAAGGCCATTTGGCAACATAATAACTATACCAAATCAAAATTCGAAAAAAATGTTTTTATGACCCACCCTAGAAGACAATTTTCAGATTTTTTTACCAACCGGTGGGTTCGAACAAAAAACTTTAACCAAATTTTCGCTTTCTTCGACCACAAAAATGAACTAAGTTCGGCTGAAGTGAAACTCAATAGGGTTGTAGCCAGACATCTAAAATATGTAAGTCCTTCCGTTGAACCAGTTTTTTTCATAACTACAACACAAATGTAAATAAAGCGAGAACAAAAAAAGCAAGAAAAGTTTTAATGAAAGGAGAAACCGATATATTGACAGATGAATAAATGAAAGCAACACATTCAAGGTATACTATTAACTGGTATAAAAAGTGGCACACACACGATCGGACAGTTCAATTAAAGTTTGCGCTAGTGATAATAACCATCGTTACCGCAGACAAAAGTAAGTAAAAATTTTTAACTGTTTTGCAAAGACTTGTGAATTATCTTAAGCTATGAATAATGAAAGTTTTCCGCTTATCCTTATTACTATCAGTTGTGTTTTCATATCGGATTTTCCGTTCGACTTTTCAGCTCTAAGTAAATAAGAAAAAACTGATTTTTAAATTTCATACATTCACGAAGCTATATAAGCACTTATCTGAGCCATATTCTACCCCATATAAAACACTGAATCAAAAGCGCTAAGTCAACAACCAAATTGCAAATTGCAGCAAAGAAACAATGTTGTCAACAACGAAATACTCTACCCATTCTTCAAACAGAATCCATTCTCAACTAAACACTCTGTCTGCGAGCCAATATTGCCAGCCAGCTATCTTAACGTTGTAATCTAACGATAAATTTGATTTTTATGACCCTCTTGCAAATTATAATAAAATCATGAATATTTAATGAATATTCACTCCATCCCTTCCTTGCTCGATCAACAATTTGGTTTTATATCTAAAAATTTATGGCATATGAGCAGCTTTTGTCACCATATAAATTAGCCAGGAATATGGTAACGCTTTATTGTCACTCACACTCACACTCACACAAGCACTCAGTCACTGTTTCATTGCATTTTCATTTTATGTGTTGCTGGTGTGCAACTGACAGAAAAGGGAGCAAGCAAATGTGTAGCATGGTAACAGCAAAAAAACACGACATGAGGAAATTAGTAAGTTAACACTTGCTGGCTGACATACTTGGTGGTTGTAACTAAAATACGTGTCAGTTTGTTCGTATGCAACAGCACAGCAACAATATGGCAACGCCAGCAACAAAACATTTTATACAAAATTTCATTAAAAATATTAAGTTAGAGGGAGTTGTTGACAAAAAAAAAATGAAGTTAAAATAAAAAAGCAAAAAAAAATAAAATTTCAACGAAACGATTTATGACACAAATGGGAATTAAGTTGAGTTTGTCAAAAGCAACAACAACAACAACTGAAAGTGCACAAATTGGGCATATTTCCGACACCCCCCCCCCCCAACTTTTGCTTATGCTGCTGCAGTCAGTCCTTCATTGAAGTTTAGCGCAACAGTAACAGCGGCAGTAGAAAAGAAAAAAAAAAGATTGTGTTGGCAACATTTATGCAAATTTGAAATGTTTTCTCTTTCGCTAGCGAAAATGTCAAATTGTTTTTGTTGTACCACACAGTACGAAGTAAGCGGAATTGTATGTAAAGTGTTGCAATTTGTGAGTTTAACTTTGTGGTTAGGCGCCTTTAAAAAATGAAGTAGCTGCAAAATTTAAATGGACAATCAGAATTTTGTTTGGGAAATTTAATTTTTATTTAAACAAATAACAACAAAAAATCAGCGTAAATTAGAAAAGTTTGCTAACATAAACATTGATACATACATATGTGTATATATATAAATACACACTACAACAGAAAAGGTGCTTTTGTTTGAGCTGTTAACTTCAGTTTGCGAACTATCAAACTAAGCTCTTCGCTTGCTTAATTCCGTGGCTTGTCTTAAATATCTTTATGCTGTGTAATTCATAATTTTGACAATATCTACAAAAAATTCTAACTTCACATTAAAACCCAGCTAAGACTGTTGATACATGGTTGCGTGAGCGAGGAGGGAATGTTTTATTCTCCATTGCTATTGCGCCATTTTTTTTTTTTAAAGACAGTATGGTTGCCGATCAGCATTACACAGTAATACACAAAACCATGGTCTGTAATATTATGAAAATTAAATAAATTGCAATAAAAAAAAACTGCATTCTTTTTTGCATTACGCGGTAATGTGCAAAAGCAATGGCACGAAAAGAAAAAAATGTACATTTATATAGAAACTTTAACAGGTACGCTACGTTTTAAGTTTATTTTATATTCAACATTCAGAATTTTAGGAACTGATTAGCGCGTAGCATAAAAATGGTTTGATCGCGGGTTTGCGTTCGGTTTAGTGCTCTTAATTGATTTTTTTTGCAAATTTTTTTTTATCAAAAAAATTTTGAATTTGCTAATTTGCTATAAAGTAAAAAATTAATTTTTTGTGCTAAATATTTATGTGTTTTAACTTAATGAATATGAATTTTTTTCTTGAATCATTTCTAAAATGTTGAACAGTCTTTACTGGGATTAGATCTCATGACTTTTTTGATGAAAAGGTAGAGCTCTACTCATTGGGTCGCTGTTGAAAATATGTTGCTAAAAATTAATTTAAGCTTAAGAGTCACGCAAAGAGAAATGAAAACGAAGAACACAAAAATGTACATGCTTACCATCTGCCTTACGGCGTAAGTTTGTAGGTAATCATGTTTTGATCTAATGAAGTAAATTTATTAAACTGTTTACCATTTTTATTCCTTCGTATCTATGTTCCATATTTGATGCAAAGGTTAGACAGTAAACATTATCTCTATCTAGAGAGAGTTTCTGAAGGACGCAATTGGTTGGGAACCAGTACAAAATCAAGGTTTGTTCATTAGATTAGATAGCTTCTATTTAGAATGGATTTTATAAGTGTGCCGGCTCACCTGAGAATCATTTTAACCTAAGCCTCAGTTTCATATATTTCATTTGGAGCGGGCTCAAGGAACGTAGTTTTTTAGAGAATATTTGAAAGGTTTTCGGAAAAACGTTTCGTAAATATTAAGGCTTGACAAAAATTTCAATCGACACAAATTTTCTTTTTCTTTGTATCATTATTCTCTAAATCGAATGGCGCTTTTAGTAGCATAGCTCACAGTGGTTTTTTGTTTCCGACATTTTTCATAACCAATTCTAAAAATTTACTTAAAATCAGCGAATTTTCAAAAAATAAATTACTTAGCAAGATATGAAACTTCATATATGAGATATCTTCCATATCAAAAGGGAAGTCTAAGTAAGGTTACAATACTTAGCTTATTTAGATATTTACTATCTCTTCTAAGAATTAATTTTTTAATCAATATAAGAGCATTTTCTCACTTAAAAAGATACAATTTTAAAATGCTTATAATATATCTATTAGAAATTTTCTAAGAGCATAATAGAGGTCTGCAAGAGTGCACTCGAAAAGATCATCATATAAACTTCCCAGTATAATAAGCTTTGAGTGCTTGAACTTATAGAGCACTTAATTTCGAATAATGTTAAAAGTTGAAATATCCTTTTCTTTCTACTGATGGAAAGATAAGCTTTAAGTTCTCGCAAAAAATTAGCGTGAACTAATATAAAAAATTCTATCGTATTTTATTTTCGATTCTAAATAGAAGAAGTGCGTGTACCTTGGACCAATTTTGAGCAAATCGATTGCTACGGCTGCTTTTTTTTTCTCTGGCGCCTCTATATTTTAAACTGATATTTTAGCTATAATAGCATGAATACAAGAAGCCGCAGTCTTTTTTCCAAAGCCACAAAAAAGACGTTTTCTTTAGAATGCCAAAGTGGTCCAAGGTACAATCAGGCATTGTGCCTTGGACCATGAGACTAAATTTACCAAAATTTTTCTTTCTCTGTACTAAATAGTTTTTTCTGATCAATTTTGGACTGATATATCAATATAGTGCTTCCAGATAATCAAAGTTTAGCTAAATGGCGAATTAAATTTGCTTTTCCGATCTTGTCCTTTTTAGCAGCAGATCTACCACTTAAACCATTTTAAATTGCCTACTTTACCTTTACCGTAATTTTTGCTCCAAATACTATTTCTGAATTACATTTGTAATACATTTCACGACTCAGAAAAACTATGTAATTAAGACAGGTTCAAGGTATATTCCATGCATTGGTCCAAGGTACACGCCAAGCACAAAATTCGGAAAATATTCAAAAACAATTTTACCCTGGGAGATAATAAGATTTTAAGATAATTAACTTAAAGACAAACGTTGGGTACTGTTATTTCGTCATTGATCCCCAATACAACAACAACAACACAGCTCGTCAGTCGACCTTGAAAATTTTCACAAAATTTACAAAACACGTGAAAATTTCGTTTTCCTCAGTTGACGAAAGAACGTAAATCAAATTAGCTCTTGTGCAGCGTTGCTGAAATCGGTTACATTAATAGAGAAAATTATACTGATACAATTTTTAGCTACACGCTGGCAAACCTGAAATATCACTGTTGGTCCAAGGTACAATCGGTCCAAGGTACATGCTCTTCCCCTACATTTCAAAAACCATAAAAAAATTGTGTGAATAATTGCAAGTTTTCGATATGTCCACGCTATTTAAAAAACACCAGACTGGTACTTGAACTGAAATCGATCTCCGGTGAAAAAATTTTAGATTTCGATGTATTTCAAAAAAATCAAAATAAGACTTTTGAAGAAAAACTACCTTGAGTACATTTATAAAAACTCTCAATTTGTTGAAGAAATTTTTGTAAAAACGAAGCATATTTTTGAATAATTGGGGCAAGGCATTAAAAATCTGGCATGAGATTGAAAACTATCAAAACAGAAAAATTTTTTTAGTGAAAATTATGTTTTATATAAATTTAAATTTTTTTTTTTATAAAATCTTGCCAAAACAAAATTGTTTCAATAATAATTGCGCAATCTGGAGCCAACTTAACACTATTTTATGTGTGCCAACCAAATGCATTTGCCAATATTAGTGACAAAAAAAATAAAACCCCATTGAATTGTTCAATATTTGTTGAAATCTTTCAAAGTCAAGTGCAGCCAACTGTGCAAATGCAATTCAAGTTGTCAATTTGAAGTTGAACAAAAAAATAAAATGAAAAAAATCTCAAAAGTGTAAAATATTCCGTTGTTAAATATTTGGAGTGCGTTCTGTAAAAGAGTTGGACAAGAATTCCTAATATTTGCACTTGTCAAATGTAATGTCACATAGAATGCAGAACTGAGTGCTGAAGATGTCATCAAGGAAAAAGTTTTCAAATTCTTAACATGCATACTAGAAATAGTTTAATAACAGATGTTCAACGTACATTTTGCTTTATTTTTCCTTAGCTGTAGAATGGCTTTATCTTAAAATTTATAAGTTTTGGTTTGTTTGTTGGCTTCTTAATATTAATAATAATTATTTTAATTTTAAAATTTATTTTAATTTTATGATTTCTCTTAAGAAATGGTCGTAAGTAGTAACTAAATAAATAACCTCTGCT
This sequence comes from Meiosimyza platycephala, assembly GCA_963662105.1. Classification (NCBI taxonomy): domain Eukaryota; kingdom Metazoa; phylum Arthropoda; class Insecta; order Diptera; family Lauxaniidae; genus Meiosimyza; species Meiosimyza platycephala. The sequence continues at coordinate 23,095,166 of OY759210.1, forward strand.
AAATAAATGACTTTTGTTTTAATATTAAAATATTATATTTTTTTATATCCTTTATTTGGAAATGTATGGATATATGGGTCATTATCTAAACTCCATCGGCTCAAAAATTTGAGCGACTAAGTATATTTCAAAGAGCCAAATGAAGACAACTTCAGATAAACCTTATATATTTTGTAAGATTATGACACATTAAAAAGTTCAGCGTTGAAAGACTTACAAGATATGAATACAGGATGAACCAAAAATCGATAACCTAAAATTGTTATCCGATTACGTCTTTGTAGCTCTACTATTTTTTTGATTGACTTAAAAACGGTGTTGAATTATTAATTTGTAACAGTTTTCACGAAAATTATAACGTCAAGATAACTACTTTCAACATTATTAATTTGATTTCGTTTAACATGGCGTATGAGTGACATTTAATTATTTCGCACATAAAGTAAAAGCAACAAAACAGCATGGGAAGTGAAGTAAATTTCAAACAGCTTTTTTTTAAATATAACATTTTATTAATTATGCTACCGTTCTTAAGACTTAAGAATTTTGAAAAATTAAACTTAAATAAAAAATTATTTTTAGTAGCTACAGTCACTCCAAGCCAAAGTCGGACACCTAACAAAAGTTTTTTCCTTATTAAAAAATTAGGCTTAGAGCTATTTAGAAAAATAATGTAAAATAATTTTTTGAAAGAAAATTTAATCCACTTTTAAAAACAGGAACTCAAATTCTTAAACAACTCACTGAAAATTTTTTTTCCAAACAAAAACTAAAGAATAAGAAAAAATTAGGCACAAGCCAAACTTGGACAGTTCTAACATATCTCTATATAACTGAAATATTTTTACCAAATGAAAATTTTCTGTGAGGGCTCCTTTTTATTAAAATATTTTGAGTCGGTTAAGTTCAGTTTTTGGAAAAAATTAGCCTGGATTTTCTCCCTATTGACCAATTCTTGCTGCAATAGCGTTTTCAATCCATTATTCTTGCTCATTGTATGTTCTCGAAATTTTCGATCAAGATTTTTCCATAAATTCTCTAAAAGATTTATGTCTGGACTTTGGGGCGGTGTTTCTATAATGTGTGGACAGTTATAGATCAGCCAGGATCGCACTTTGTAGGCCCTGTATTTAAGATCGTTGACTTTATAAAACTTCCAGTCGTTGCCAAGGGGAAGTTTAATCACCGTTTGTGACAAATTGGTTCTTAATATTTCGAGATAAACATTTTGGTTAATTATTATGTATTGTAGATATAATGAAACAGCGGCTGAAAATAGACCCCACACTAAGGCATAAGGCCATTACAATTAAAAAAATACAAGCCATAGAATATCGTGATGAAAGAGTGTTTGGCTATGTTGAACCGCAATAAGTATGACTTCTTGGAGCTTTTCGTAACTGTGGACTAAACTTGGATACAAACTACAATACACGAGAGGCTCAGGAATAGTCAAAGAAGAAAACATCTGCTGGCGAATCAAGACCGATGAAAGCCAAGAAGAGATTGTCAGTTGGCAATTTGGTAGCGACTGTTTTTTTGGTATGCCCGTGATATAATTCAAATCGATTATCTTGAAGAAGACAAAACGCACACCGTACAATATTATTTAGTACTGTTGAACTAATTCGACGCAAATTTGAAGCAGAATTGACCGCACATGGCAAAGGAAAATATTTTATTGCACCAGCAGAGCGCACTAGGACACGAAAGTACAATCACCATGGCGAAGTTGTATGAATTACGTTGCGAATCGGTTCCTCACTTACGATATTCTCTGGATTTGGCGCTCTGCAATTATGATCTTTCTACAAACTTAAATAAATAACGCAAAGGCACCACTTATCGGCACGTCTGTTTGAATCTGCTTACCGCGAAAAAAATAAGTTAACAATTTTGTTTTTAAAAAAATTGATACAAAAAAACGCAAGATGCACCATTTACCGACCGGTCTGTGATAATTTTGCCTGTTTCCGTCCACTTAAGTACCTGATTCCGACCGCTAATGTCACAATAAGATAAATAAAAATTACTTTTTTTATATATGTTTAAAAGAAAATGCATTTTAGATTTTGATTTAAATCTTTTCAGTTTTTAGAAAACAAATTGAATTACCATTATTAGTCATCAATATTGATGTCCAAAATAGTTTGGTTGTAGTCGTTAGGCATATTTATGTAAATATAAAACCTTAATAAAAAGAGCGATTACATGTGCAAACAGGAAAATAAGGTAAAAACGTAAAAGTTTCGAGTCAAATTATGACAAATCTAATTGATTGAGGTGTAGATTGAATAATCTAACCAAAATTATGCGTTTTTAGATTAACTAAACACAAAAACTATCTTTTTTTACGATGCGCAAAAATCCTGTCACCGCACAAGTGGTCGGAATGAGGAAAATGGAAATTTTTACGAAACCAAATTCCGACCGCTTTTATTTACCTCATAAGTCTTTTAACTTGGATAAAAATGTTGTAATTACTTTGTAGTAATGATAAATATTTTTATAAGCGTGTAATAAAATATTAAGGTACTTATATCTCAGTTTATTTCCGCTGAAAACTTTATAATTTTGTAACTCCTTTTTTTTATTTTTTTACACTCGCGAAACCATCAAATCGCACCGTTGCGTAGTTTTGACTCAATTGACAAAAAATCGGTTAAAATTTTAAAACGATTTTTTTACAGTTGAAGTATCAATATTGAAGGAATGAAATGTGTTCACTTTCGTAAACCTTGCGTGGGAAATTGATGCACTTTTAAAGAGTTTTTTAAAGCGGTCGGATACATGAACCCAGTCGGCGACTGGTGCCGTTGCGTTAAATGGTTTTGTGGAGAGAGATTTAAATCAAGTGAAGAGCTTATTTTGAAAACTTTAAAAATTTGTGTCATTCGGAAAGCAACAAAAAATTGCAGGACAGTTGGATTTAGTGTATTGAGCTTTAAGGAGAATGTATTGAGAAAATAACTCAAGTTTTACCTGAAAAAGTTTTAATTTTTTCGAAGTCGGTTATTTTTTATTTGAAAAAGTACAAAAATTCTCTAACTGTTTACTTGCTTTCATGCCCGCCAATAAATATGTTCACACATCAAGAAACGAAACCTTCTTCGTTTACTAAACTGATATTTTATATTCCAAGACACACGAAATTTGCTACAAAAAAAAACACACACATTTTTATAGAAATCAATTTCAATTGCGCTGGTGTAAAACTTATGAACTGCGCCAAAAAATATGCACAAAATTTTTATGTCTACATTCAATACATCACAATATGTCAACAAATAAAGAATTTTGCATGGCATAAAACTATTTGACAATACATCACAGTCTAGACAGACTGATGGACGTACATATAGTAAAAACACGCTGACAACAACAACAACTGCAACTCCATATACAACAAAAATAAAAAAACACTGTAACACAATGTCAAAAACAGCGCACAAAACGTCAACGAACAATAAAGTCAACTTTACATATAGCCAACTTTATTGTTTATTGTTGTCAGCGCAGCGTTGCCAAGAGTAAAATTTATAAATTTTTTTTTTTTTTTTGCTTTATAACCCCAAGGCTTCAGAACCTGCAGCAGCCCTTTTGTTGTTATTATTTTTTACTATGTAGGCACCCACAAAACTTCATTGAGCTGCCAAAAAAAAAGCTTATTGAAACTTTCATTGCTGGCTTTTGAGTAGAACGATATCAACAACAACAACAACAACAACCTTAACCACAACTCAATTGAGAATGTCAATTTTCAAATTATAACGTTCACGCTATCGGCTGTTAGCTGACTGGCTTATGGTAATGCATTGATGGTGGCTTTTGCATAATTAATTGGCAACGTCAAGTTGTTAAAAATATAAAAAAATGCACAAACTCGCATGGCGTTTGCTTGACAGTCAGCGTTGCCAATTAGTCAGTTATTGACATACGTTTTTTATGTAAATTGTAGTGTAGTCAGCTCTTTTACTTTCGCTTCATGACGCGTGCTCGCACAGTTTACGGCAATCATTTATTGTGGGCGTGTCTAAAAATGTTGTTAAGAATTTACTAGCAAATTGCATGAGAAAGTCGGCTTAGTTAAGAGGTTTTTCAATTTTAGCAGAAGTACCATTAAATAGCATTTAACTTGGTGGGCATGTAAAGCTCAATTGGCTCCTTTTGGCTCCAAACAATAAAAACGTTGTTAATATGGATTTTTTTATGGAGAGAGGTTGACAATGGATTTTGACCATCATCAGAGGTGGTCCCGAGTCCTAGAAGCCCCCGATTTCGGTCCATTTCCGAAAAAAAATGTTATGCACCAATCGATGGAAAGATGACGAAAATTTATTTTAACCATCATCAGAGGTGGTTCCGAGTCCCAAAAATGCCCGATTTCAGTCCATTTTCGAAAAAAAAAAATGTAATGCACCAATCGATGGACAGAGGTCTAAAATGGATTTTGAACATCATTTGGAGTATTTCCTGACCCTAGAAACGACCGTTTTTGACTCATTTTCGGAAAAAAATTTTTTTTGCTCCAATCGATTGGGAAAGTTCGAAAAATAATTTTGGACCTTGGAAAGCACCAAAAGAGTCTAAAACGGTGCTTTCCAAGCTCCGGAACCGCCTTAAGGTATGTCCAAAAGCCATTGCCGACCATACCATATCGGTTGGAGCAAAAAAAAATTTAGGGTGGTTCAAAAAAAAAATTTTTTTACCAGTTGATAGATTGAGCTCGGAAATGGCTATTTTCGACCTTTCCCTGGGAAAAACTCCTCAATTTTAAGGACACAACGAGTTATTTTAGATTAAAAATTTCACTGTCTAAAGATACCGTTCTGCATTGATTTTTCCGTTTTCTGAAAAAGTAACTTAAGTAGTTCAATCACAGATATAGTGTAAGTACTGCGTCAGAGCATATCTCCTTTTCTTCCGGTTCTATTTATCACGCAAGATGCCTGGCGTTAGAGTAAAAGACATTGATCAGCACGCTGCCGTAAAAGGAGTAGCCGAGTTTTTAAAAAAGACAGGCAAGTTGAAGTTGCCTGATCAGATGGACATCATAAAGGCTACCAAATTCAAGAAGTTTGCTCCTTGTGACCCAGATTGATTTTATATTCATTGCGTTTCAATTTTGCGTCATTTGTGCTAACGCAGTCCCGCAGGTGTTGGTTCCATTACGGTTGAGGTAAACGCAACGGTGTGCAACCATAACATTTTTGCCGGGCTGCTGACGGTGGTGCCCGCAAAGCATTGCAATCTTTGGAACATGCCCGATGGGTTGAGAAGCACCCTGATGGTGTTCGTAAAATAACCCCAATCGGACAGCGTGATTTGGATCGAATTGCAAATTAAATTAAAAAACAAAGGGTTGGCCCAATTGTTATTTAAAAGTAAAAGAAAAGTACGCAATGGTTTTTTAGATTAAATGTGCATTTTTTTAACACAATATCCGAGACAACATAAGCTGCGTTCAGATAAAATGCTTTCTTCTTCTTTTTATTATTGACTACAATTTTTTTAGTCAGACTACCATTTTTTTAGTCAGACTACCATTTTTTAGTCTGACTACCATTTTTTTAGTCAGACTACCATTTTCTTAGTCAGACTACCATTTTTTTAGTCAGACTACCAGTTTCTTAGTCAGACTACCATTTTTTTAGTCAGACTACCATTTTTTAGTCAGACTACCATTTTTTTAGTCAGAGTACCATTTTTTTAGCCAAAATCTACTTTTCAGAGATTATACATGGAGCCAAATTTGCATTTCAGCAATATGGAAATACCTCAATTAATTGACGAGCGGCAGATGCATTCACTTCGAGTCACGGTTTGTTGTAGTAACTCGGATGAAGGGCCCAATTAAGTCGAAGACGCAAACGCGGATACAGTAATTATAATTGCCGATAAGTTTCTAGAAATGCTCGAGAAATGTTTATATTCACAGCTGGGTCACCTATTCCAAGTTCGTATGTGTTTTCAACAGGATCGCGCTCTTGCCTTACAATCAAATTTTAGATGGCTATTCTTCGGGATATGCTTACTGGATGTTGTCCTTCAGACTTAGAAGCTTGAAATTTTTATGGTTATCTAAAGCGAAATATTTACGAGAATAATCCTCTTAATCTAGCAGACTTTTGAAGGAACATTAACTCCCAAATTTTAATCCTGATGTCGCAAACCTTGAAAATAGTGATGACTTTAGAGTTTTGCGAAATCCAATATAACGCGATCAGCTAATGTTTATTATTTTCCATACTACTCATTTTATTAGAAATTGTCAATCAAATTAAAAAACACTCATATTTAAAATCCATTTAATATTTTTGTGTCATCCTCCACTTTGATTACAAAATTATAGAATTCAACATAACTTCAGTTAAAAACAAAATATTGTACATTTCACATGTCAGTTTTGTTGAATGCAACACAATTTATTTGAAATTGAAATATTATTTCAATTTAATTGGTAACAATTTGCTCTTCAAATATTTGCAATATGCAGTAACTAAATGTGGTCTAACCAAAAAGTCGTTTGCAATGCAAATAAACGTGAAGCATTTCGAACAATTTAATATAAATTTTATATAACAATTTGTAGCAACATTGATGTGTCTACCATATGACGACCTCAGCATAACAAATGTAAACCGCATGACCCGTAAGTTTAACAATAACATGATGGGGAGTGTAAAAACCGCCGTCAGTTGCTGTCATCTAAAAATTATTTTTATTTTTCCAATCAGTTGCTTTTTCAATATTTTCAATATTTTGTGTACAAAACTGAAGAGCGGTGTGGAGTGACTTAAATTGCAAAATGGCGTCATTGTCGACAAATATTTATACAACAATTGTGTCAAAACATGACATTCATGTTTGCACGCAAATACTCATTGTTTTATAACAATTTATTTTTATTTGTTGCGTGTTCCGGTTCCGGTGTATTGACAAATGTCAGTTAATAACTTTATTTTTAATTGGAGATTTGATTAAGGGGAGTGAACATATTTGTTTTTCCCATTGGTGAAAAGGATCATTCATTCATTGCTACATATTGCTCGTTTTTTATTTCTTTTGAACATTGCATGTCATTGCTTTATTTAAGGGATATGCAAATGGATTTGCTGCAAGGACATATCAAAAAACAATTGTGCTGACATTGGGCAGCTTATCCTTGCGCTGATTCTTATAAAAATGAAAATGATTTTTAATAACATAAGCGTTGATTTTTTTTATATGCTGATTATTCTACTTCTTAGTTGGGGCATGTGCTGGACAAGTTGCGATTACTAAGTTAAAAGTTTCTGTTACCGTATATCAAATTTAGCTGATCTGTTCCTATATATTTATATTTTGTTCCTAGTTTAAATCATCAGCATTGCAGTGCTCACATCTTTCCTTCAAGTAATTTTCAAGTCAATGGAGGCTTGATGATGTCCTTGACTATAATGTTCTCATCGAAACAATTTACATAAATTGTCGCTCACTTACTCAGATCATTATATATCTAGATACAATTTCACCTACATCACCCATTAAAAAAGAAAACGTTTTCGATAGGAAATTTGACGTAGAACACGATTCTGACATTAAAAATTTGATACAGGGTGGGAGCAATTGTTAAAAATGGACTTAAACATTTAAATTGTTTATAACAATATTAATTTGTTAATGATATTTTAAAAAATTATTTTTTTATTAAAGTTCATATTTTTAGCTTTACAATGAAATTAATTTCAATTTTCTAGCTTTAACAGAACCGGAGTTATGAATTTTTGAAAGTGAGCTTCGAAGCCAAAAATCACGAAATTCTCAAAATTTAAGAGAAATAATAGTTTGCCCATTAAGAAAAAGTACGTTTTCTATAGTAAATTTGACGTAGAATACGATGGTCATATTAAAAATTTGATACAGGGTGAGGAAAATTCTTAAAAATCAATTTAAACAATTTAATTGTTTATAACAATATTAATTTGTTAATAATTTTTTAAAAAAGATAATTTTTTTAGCTTTCAAATGACAATAAAATCAATTTTCTGGCTTTAACAGACCCGGAGTAATGAATTTTTGAAAGTGAGCTTCCAAGCTAAAAATCACGAGATTCTCAAAATTTTAATTCGCTCTATTTTGAAAAAATTTTATTTTTTTAAAAAATCCTCGAATACGTATCTCTTCTTTTTCGATACAGAACCCATAAAAAAAATTTCAGCCAAATCAAAAATGCGTCGTCCGAAAAGTTTTCGGTTTGTAAAAGACCGTCCCATATATATGTATGTGACATCAAATGTATATACATAGTGAAGATCTGTGAATGTTGCCAGGCTGGCTCTCTGGCGCCTGTGTGTGGCGCACTAACGCAGGATGATGATGAGGTAATGGTCATAGAATAAAATGAGTAAATACCGAGCAGCAGAAAATGAATATTACATATGAAAAAGCACTTATAGTGGAAATTAAACTTAGTCCGATCTGGACAAGAGAAAGGTGTCAATCCCGATCGGTCTTAGGGATGGGAATGGTCATAGAAACGGCTAGTCAAATAAAAAAAAAAGTAATTTTTTTGGCAATTTCCTAGTCAATTTAAATAGATTTCTGGGTCAATATTATTAATAAGCCTCAATTGAGTTTAACCACATATAGCTTTGAATTAACTAGATACATTTTTATTATTTTCAATCAGAATTCTATTTAAATTAGCTATATTTTATCTTGGCAACAAAACATTAAGTTTCCTAGTTGAATTAACCCGGTCCTAGTTGATTGTTTTCTCAGTGTACAGTGATGTCACTTTTAGTAAAATTGTGATGTTTAAAGAAGATGTGGGACTTTGAATAGCCTGAAGAGTAAAATTTTTGGAAAATTGATATATGAGTAAACTCGACATTTAGAAAGTTGCTCACGACTGCGCGAACATCAAAACGGCAATGAAACAGCAGCGAATGGTTAGCAGCATTCGAAAAACTTCATACTGTTGATGTGAAAGGTTACCATGCATAGCCAAAATCATGTAAGTGAAAAATTTGTAGTTTTTTTTTTTTTTGCTGCAATCGATAGAGAAAGGTCGAATATGGCAAGGACCCATCTTCGGAAAATTTTTTTTGCTCCAATCGATAGGGAAAAGTCACAAATGGATTTTGGACTACACTTAGGGTGGCTCCGGATTATGGACAGGACCGTTTTTGACCCATTTTCATGAAAATTTTATTTTGTTCCAATTGACTTTTAACTACAGTGGTGTAGGATTAATATTATAATGGACATTTTTAATATTTAATCACTCAGCGTGTCCTGAGCGATTAGCGGAACTTATTGCTTTAAGGATATTTTCCTTGTTCTTTGGAGTATCCCCGAGGTAGTCACTCCATAAATAACGACTCATCGAGACGGTTCATCGACTTTTCAACTCTTTTCGAAAATATTTAAAACTTTCCGGCTTTTATTTCTCCCGAATATGAATGGTGTATTACAAAATGTTTTAAATTTGAAAAATATCATGCCACAGCTAGAGTTTCGACCGCTTTTCTCGTGTATCACAAATTGACGCTTTATTAAACAGCTAAAGCAGCTTTTTAAAACTCATCTAATGATTTTGATGTCTCAAATCTATCTATTTTAGCTAGAGTTACAGTTCCAAAAAGCGCTGGGCAGAAATAGTTGATACTAACAGATTTGATGTCGAAAATATACAAAGGGCAAAAGAGTTGACAACTACTAAAATAATTAGAAATAATTTTTGAGAAATGTATTTATTTGCATCAATTCAGGCAAACAAATTTAATTTAATTTTGATTATCAGTTACATAGACGTCAATATGCTACTCACACAGAATATTTGTGTTCTTTTCCAAAAAATTATTATTGCAATAACTTGTGAAGCTTTAAATTATTAAATTTTTTAATTCTTAATTTATTAAGTGCATGTTTTTAGCTCTTAAATGCCAACCAAGAGAAACTTTTCCCATTCCTTTAGAAAATATGGAGCAGCCAGATTAAAAATAATCATTCAACTGCACAATTTACTATGGACTAGTTCTAATTGTAGTGCAAGGCTTTTAAGCATTTTAATTTTTAAATAAGCTATTACTTATTCATAGAAAATTTCTTCAAAGTTATATCGCTTAAAAGCTTCTAAAGAAACCTTAATTAACTTGCTATGACTTACACTTCATACTTTGCAAAGGAGCATCGTTATATCATAGTAAAAGAGTATTGCACTTTAATTTTATATATCCTTAAACTTTGTGATTTAATTTTTTAAATTAATTACAACAAAAATAAAACACAAAACCCATGAGTACCACTAATATCACATTTCCTTCTAATACTCGTACATAATTCAACTTCAAAAAGCCATCAATATAACTTTTCACAATGCGAGACGAGTGTAGTAGCACCACAATACAGTAGTAATCCTTTTAAGTCACACGATGAAATATCGTTTTTTTTTTTTTTTTTGCTTTCTTTAAAGCCACCATATACCATTAAGGCCTATGCGCAATATTGCAGAAAAAGGTAGTAAAACTACTTAAATTTTTTTTTTCTATTTTACTTCTTTGTCCACATTAAGCCCATAAAATCCCTTCCAGTAAATCCACAGCACAGTGAGTGTAAAAGTGTAAAAGTAACTCAATAAACTTAAATCAAAGCAAATCAATAAAAATTTATATAAAGAAAAATGTGTTGAATAGAAACCAATAACAATAAAAGTGCCAGTGAAAATTTTCATTTTACAAAATTATGCCCAAATCCATTGTCGGTACGCGTTGTACGATAGAAGAGTAAGGTATGGGCAAAATTAAGTTGGCAACATTGCGCGGCAGGACTTTTACTGCTGTGTTGTGTGTCAACACTATGAATTTACCACCCGTTGTGCGAAAATCTTTTGATTTCAATATGGTGCAAGAAGCACACGAATACGCGAATTTAAGCAGTAAATGTTGACTTTGAAACGTCGAATTGAATTTTCGCATTTTAGAGATTTTTATTAAATTTTTCAATAGATTTTATTGAAGGGGTTTTTTTTTTAAGTGTTTCCTTTCGTTGAGTGCAAGATGAAAGAACTTCAATTATGTCTCATTGCCGTAAGGCAAACAGTTTGATTTGTTGCACAAATGTTGACTTTTTCTTAAATTTAAAATAAAATTGACAGATTTTTTAAAAAAAATAAATGTAATTTAGCATTCGTTGATTGCATAAAATGGCAGTGTTAAAATGAATGTCGCAAAGCAAATTTGAAGTGATTTGCCAAATGTGATGCAATCTGCGTAAAGGGGCATTATCTTTTCGGAGCAAAATATCCAGGAAAGCAAAAATTTTCATTGTCAGAATTGTCAATTTTGAGATTCTATTGCAGTATTTTCGTTTAGCTATCAAATTCAGCTATCAGTCATCTTAGCCATTTATCTTGAAGCTTTAAGCCAAGTTCAAAGCTTGTTCAATAAATGATGGAAATAAATCGCGGAAATAACGATTGGCAAGTTAACGTCCTTTCACGAAAATCGTTAGCTCAATTTTTCAGTGTTCATTATCTCCTGCTAGCGCAAAGGGCCTCGACAAAACTCTTTTACCGAGCACGTTCATTTACAAGTGACTTCAATTCTCTCCAATATTTCTCCGAACTTCTTTACTGACTAATCTTAAAAACCATTACATCTGCCCAGTACTCAACTTCGAGCAAAAACTTTCAGGTGAAGAGCACGGGAAGAACTCATTTTTAAACCACCATATACCATGCACCAATGTGTCAAAGATCGTTTGAGAGGTAGATGCGGGGGTGTACTCAAAAGACTCAGAAATTGTTCAATCTTTTCACTTACGTACTTCAGCTTAAGTTTCTAAAGCAGACGTATTTGCTATTTTAGCAATGTTCTCCGATAGCCAGGCCGCCATTACGGCACTAAACTCAGAGGCAATAAAATCCAAAATAACGATACCATGCAGGAAAAAACAAGCTAGGCCTAGGCATCAGCTCGACATTACTATTATATGGGTTCTAGATCAGAGTAACATTGAGGGTAATTGAAAGACTGGAGAATTAGCAAGGTACGGACGAAATCGAAGCCTCGAAGCGCATGCACAATCCGCTCGGTATAATTAAGAAAAAGATCTTCTCGCTTTTCTTCCCGATGCAACAAAGGACTGGAGAACCCTGAAAACTGGGAACAATATGGCCATTCAACAACAATTCAAAAAACCACTGATATTTTGTCCTTGAGCCATAGTGTCACTGCGAGCATAACAGCGACTTACACTGGGGTCTGGATTATCCGCAAACACGCTGAAAATTATGTATTCCATTCATTCTTTTCTGATGTTCCAACTGTTTATCCCATGCCACAAACAAGCTCAGATATCAAGGACAAGCTGAATTCAACAACCTTAGAGAATCAGACAAAAATGACATCCGATCGCTTGCTTACTACTTCTACAAAACTAACAGGTTAAGTGTCAGACACTACATAGCTGAGCGATGGTGCTTATCGCTCTGTTGATTCTAGCATGACTTTTTGTATTGCTAGCCCCATCAGGTGCTGCCCAAGGAAGTGAATTTATCCACCTATTCTATGTTGGATTCAAAAACAATGATACTAATTTTATGAAAGATATTGCCTTTCATTTAGAAAATTTGAGCTTAAGACCTTCTTCTTTCAAGATAGATCTGAAGTTGGACAGCTTGATATACATACATGTCATACTTCTCTTAAACGAGGAGTTAGATGCCTTCCAGATAAAGAAGGTTTTCGAATTGTTCCATTTAGGTATATTGAAAGCCACGTTAAGTATGGAATAAATCTAAAGGCAAAGGATATTAGCCAGCTTTAATAAAACCAACAGCCGACACGGCCGTAAGCTAAAGCTTTTAGTTTATGTCTGATCCCATTGTTGAACTTTTAAAAGCGGTCAATGATATTAAAACCGATGCTAGAGATTAAATATGAGGTCGGTTTTCGTTTTTGAATGACCCTGTACATAATTTTTGCCAAGACTTTGGATAAAATTGATATTGTCATAATGCTCCTGTAGTTTTTTCATGGTCATGAATAAATCAACATTTTTAGGAATTTTCACCAAAAATCTTTAAAGCCAATTTCCAGTATTCGCTTTCCTTCTAAATTTAAGACAAGTTTAAATACATAATTTGAGCGTTGAACTCAGAGGAGTTAACGTTTCAATTTCTAAGCGCTCTATACTTTATTGTCTTTAGATGATGTCAAAGGCTTCATGAGAGGAAAAATTTCAGATGATTTATGCTTTCTGAAGTATTATCAGAGTGGAGATGAATATTTCATGATCTCCAGGAATATTTAGTCCGAACAGTTTAGATGGACATCTGTAGTAGTTAACTGTTTCCCGTTCTTGATAAGCTGACATTGCTAAAACGCATTGTGTCTCATCTTGTGATTCATTTTATTAATGAGAATGTTCTTGGTTTCTGAGCCCTGCTGAGCTTTGAGTACAATATCGTTGTTTATCAGTTATTTGTCTTTTATACAGAAATCGTTTACAACTTTATGATGCACATTGTAATTCTGTGTGGCATTGCACATTTGAGCCACAAATGGCTCCTCTTCTGTATTTTGTCCATCGCTGCTATAGATAAAACAAATCTATGCACTAATTGTTTTTGTCAGATATGAGCTTTCAGCTGATTTAGCTAATATATTTAAAGCACATTGCAGTTTCGATATTTTATTTTTGGAAACAATACAATAAGGTACTCGTATTTCAGCTTGAACTTGTCATAATTCTACGATATTTAGTTTAAGCAAAATAAAGCTCTTACTAAAAAATAATTTTATCAAAATTTAATTAACTTTAAGCAATGCTCTGGTAATTGCACACATGGTATTGCACTTTAGTTAAAAAAAAAAAAAAATTCCACACTGTTGTTACGCGTGTCAGTGTGAAATTTTAACAAATTTATCACTCAGCGACGCGCGTTGCCAATGACATTTTCTTGTCACTTGCCAACAGCATAAAAACACATTTGCTCATGTAATTTAAACATGTAGCATTGATACTACTTCTCCATATTCTCTTTGTACTATTGCTCTTACAATACATACATTCATTGTTATTATTGTCTTACATTTCTTTTCGCTTTGCAAAAAAAAATATCTCTAAATGCATTGTTGCAGCAGCATCATCTGTGATATGCACTCAATCATCATCAATTTCCCATCAAAATGTCGTTTTTCTTACGTACATACATATGTCTCTGTACATTTGTTTTTGTCGTTATAATACCCCGCCGTCTTCAAACTATGTACGTACGCTTCACCCACTAACCTTACACCATCATTGATGATGATCATATCCGGCAAGCTATTCACATGTCAGCAGTAAATGTTGCATCAAGTTCAGCAAAATCTGTTGTATGGAAGAAAAAACAAAGACGTGAACCTGTTGGTTGCTTTCCTTTTGTCGCACCCTGCCTTTGCACAAATTTTTTGAGATTTTTCGCTACTGCAGCTTTTTTTCTATAATTTATCCATTTTTTACTTGCGAAAAAAAAATGTCGGAAATTACAAAATAAACGAATATCACAGACATCATCGCCATCGTAATTGGCAGAGGTAAAACTGATTGTGTTCAAGCAAAAATACGAATGAAAAAAATTTTGAGTCGATTTTGTGTTTGTAATTTTATCGGAGCTTGTTTTTAAAGGATCAGTCACGCGAACTATTAAAAGATGATTGTCATTTGAAGTCTTTCTAAAAAATCATTTTGAGCAAGATATCAATGACGTTGTTAGACTATGTTCAATCAGGCTTAAAATGTTGCAGAAATGCAGATCTTTCAGGCTCATGCTTGACTTGCAATCTCATTAGATTACAAAAATCACCGTCTGTCATTAGAAATAAGTTACTATAGTCGTCTGCCAGATGAATAGAATTTGAAATAATCATAATTTTTAACTATATATATATTTCAGAGGAAGAAATCAATGACGTTGTTAGACTATGTTCAATTAGGCTAAAAATGTTGCGGGAATGCAGACCTTTCAGGCTCATGCATGATTTGCAATTTCATTACATTACAAAAATCATCGTCTGCCATTTTAAATAATTTGCTATTGCCGTCTGCCAGATGAATGGAATTTGAAATAATCATAATTTTTAACTATATATATATATTTCAGAGGAAGATATCAATGACGTTGTTAGACTATGGTCCATCAGGCTAAAAAATGTTGCGGGAATGCAAACCTTTCAGGCTCATGCTTTATTTGCAATCTCATTAGATTACAAAAATCACCGTCTGTCATTTTAATTAAGTTTGTATAGCCGTCTGCCAGATGAATGGAATTTGAAAAACTCAAATTTTTTAACTATAAATTTATTTCAGAGTTAAAATTGAATTTATGAAAGTTGGAGCTCTATAGAAAACGAAAATAGGACTCTGTCAAATAAGTTCAATTGCGATTGCCGTCTGCCAGAGTGTCAAAATTGCAAAAATACACAAACTTCAATATTTTTTTTCCCAAATTCATTGCCAAGAACAACGATTGAACATTTACTTCCTAATAAAATGCACACTCCTTTTAATTCTGCATTACTTTCAATATCTGCAGCGCGGTTTATTTCAATCACTTAAAGATTCTCAGCAGCAAAAATTGCAGTAAAAAGTCAACGCAAAGCATTTCCCAGCATATCAAGTTTTCTTTTATTCCGTTATTTATTCTTTTTTTAACTTTTACTATAACTTCATATAAGTAGTATGTGGGTACTCATATGTTTGCATTTATTGAGAATTTAATTTATTTGCAGCAGCAGCAGCCGCAGCACAATTTTCTTATTGCATTTTATCGTTCTACTGCGAAATTGATATTCCATGCGCCACAGACGTTTGGTGGCGGCAGCAATAAGGCAACAACCAGTCAACTCTAAACTCTGGCAACAAGCACAGGGCGCCAACTACATGCCGTCAACTTATATGGCAAACTGACAAACTGACAAACTGAGCATAACGCCATGGAAGCCATTTAACTGCTGCTGAGCTGCTGCGTTAAGAAGGCAACGATGCGTATAAATCTTTTAATTTAAATGATGACAATCTGTATTTAGTTAGTTGTTGGTGTTGTTGGTTTCTTGTTTTGTTGTTGTTGGTGGTTTTTTCTTTATTGCATTTAATGTGACTGTCCATTGGCCAAAA
The DNA here is from genome assembly GCA_963662105.1 of Meiosimyza platycephala. Taxonomy (NCBI): domain Eukaryota; kingdom Metazoa; phylum Arthropoda; class Insecta; order Diptera; family Lauxaniidae; genus Meiosimyza; species Meiosimyza platycephala. The sequence goes on from OY759210.1 coordinate 23,111,312, forward strand.
AGCGACAACGTCTGATGACTGTTATATTTCTTTCTTTTATTAAATTATGAGAATTTTTATTATTTTAGATTTCATCTGATTGCGATTTATTTGGTGCTGATTTAAAGGTGTGTTGTAAGTGATTAGTTGATAGAGTACTTGGTGGACAAAGTGAAATTTAAGTGAACTGAAACATATCAGCTCTTTAATAAAATTTGGATGCAATGCTTGAAGAACAGTAAATTCATTATAGGATTTTTGAGTTTCTGGTATGAAATATCTGCCCTCAGAAAAAAATGGCATTGCAAATTTGAATTTTCCTTTTTGATTTAAAGTTGTAAACAGTAAAAATATCATTATTTCTCATTATTTTTAACACAAACAACTTTAAATTAATTTTGAATGTGCAAAAAAAAATTGAAAATAGCATTTTAAACTTTACTTCAATCGTAAGAAATTTCAAATTGCATTTTGAAGTTGCAATGTATTTGAAATTAACCTTTTTTATTTTGCATTTAACATTGTTGATTTGTGTCTCATGAATTTTCCCCAGTAAATGCTGCCTATAGGCCGTATGGACGAACAAGGATACGTAGGACTTTGAAATTGATGTCAGTTAACCTTTATAGTCGTATCAATAATATAATATGAGCTCAAATATTTTTTAAGTCCACGCACTTTAGTTCGATCCTGAAAAGGTTAATAGGCTTTAAGCAAATATTGGGAATAACAAGGAAACTCATAGGTATACGTAGCACAGAAAATTCTTCGGAGGATGAACAAGCAGATGTCGCCCTAGGATGAATAAGCCCGAAGAAAACATTTGTATCGTTTGCCGCATTGAATGAAGCTGTAGAAATACTCTTCCTACAATTCAGACCGGTATCCATGTTACACTCATTGGGGTGATTCAAATTTTTCTTTTCAAACAGGTTCAATAGTTCCAGGTACATAAAAAAACCTTTGAAATGGTTTTTTCTATATTAGAACTTTTTTTAATTATTTATTTGATTTTTAACGCCTTCTGTGTGATATAATTTTCTTTGATTTTCTCACAAATTTCAGACCCCTGGTTATCAGACCCTTGATAGTGAGAAGGTAGGACCTATATATGTATTTAATTTTTTAGATATTTTTTGATATTTTTTGTCTTCTCAAAAATTTTTCAACTTGCATTGATTTTTTGATACCTTCCGATGAAGAACTTTGAAATATTATCGACTTCTTCGATAATCGTCGGTTTCCAACTCTTGCGAAATCTTATCGATTTTGTCGATACTATTAATTTTCGTTACTTATCGACAACAATCCGTTATCATTGATTTTTTTTATCGACTATACTGCCCTCAGAAGCGAAATGGGCGTATCTTATAAAAACGCTTTTCGAGATAATTGATGTTTTGTTTATGTCAATTTGTTAAAATACATGTAAAATTGTGATAGAGGATATTCTCTTATGATAATTTTTATAGGTTTGAACTACGATACCGGCATTTGGCGCAGTTCATTAGATGCGTAATTTCTTAAGCTATCCGATGCCATTAGAATCACGAATATGAATTTTTTTTGAGATATGCCCATTTCGCTTCTGAGGGCAGTATAAGTCTATAGAAGTCAAAAAGCAGACAGAAGTATCGATATAATTGGTAATGAAAAAGTCGATAAAACTCTAGAAGTATCAAACGTTAGAGAAAATCTGCAGTCTATAAGTTTAAGACAGTATTAAAAATATCGAAACTTCGATAAAATTCATATTGTATGGAATAGTTCCGAAAAAGATCGAAAATATCGATAAAGCCGGAAAGATAACGATCGAAAAGTCTCGAATAGTATAAAAATAAAACTATCGAAAAACTGCGATAGATCTATTAATACACTGAATTTGGCAATGATGTACCATTTAGAGGCGTATTTACCGTGTACATCGGGCGCCCATGGCAAAGAACTTATTTGCTGCCCCTACCGAAAGAAACTTTCGGTTTCTTGCCAACAGTTTCATTTACCTTACCAAAAAAATATATAAAAAAGGTCCTCACTTTTGACTTTCAAAAAACCTAGCTAAATGGGATATATTTGCCGCGCCCCAAGCCTTGCGCCTTGGGCAACCGCCCCTTCGGCCCCTCCCCTAGGTACGCTACTGGTACCATTCTTTTTTTTTAAAGATACCCACGTTAAATGATTGTTGCATGATCAATCTTGACAACGAAAGAAGGACGTTATTTCTCATTTTCTCTGAAAATTCAAATGCTTACCAATTCAGAAAAATTTTTGATAAACATCTCAACATAAGAGTAGTCTTACAAAAAGCGGTAGATCTACTTTTCCCACAATATTTTTGGGCATGTTATCATCCCCGGAAACTCATGCAAAACTAAATCCATAAAAACTACTCAGGTTTCTAAACAACTACTAGAGTTATAGAATTAATACAGAATAAGTCTCTGCCAAAATAGTATTTCAAAAGATAAAAAATAGCACTACCTATACTGAAACAAATGCGTAACGCGAAAACTTCAAAGCTTTTTTTCTTTAAAACTGTTGGCTTTAGTTTGGTTGTATCTTACAAAAAAAATTTTTAAATTTCAAAATTTTAGATTTTCATCTAATTCAGGCGATATCATTCTCAGCTCGAATAAACTACTTAAAGCTATCAAATATATATAAATATATAATATACCATTTCGTAGCACTACAGCCATTTTTAGGTCTTTAACGACTGCATTAATATCAATAGGATAACACGACTAGATTCGTCTATAGCTTCTTGTGAAACTGATTTCAACATACCTGCAAAGAAAAAGAAAACAAATTGTTACTATTTGTAGAAGATTTCGAAAAGATTAGAATAACAAGATACAGTTCAGTTTAACCACACTATGAGAGTTACATTTTTGAAGCATGTCCAACCTAACTTCAATCCCAATATAACACCCTTCTCCACTGAAATGCTCGCCACTTTCACTTTAAACACACAAATACATGCCAGACAGTTGCAAAGAACTTACATTACAACCCAGCACTCTTAGGCCTAAACTTTGAAGGCAAATAAAAAATTGTATATTTCAAAGCTTCAATTAAATTTGAAAGTACTTTATCCTCTTATATACACATACAAAAACATAAGCTTGAATAGAAAAACCACCCACAAACACTAACAAACATTTAATATACAATAATATATGCATGTATACGATACTTTGGTTTATAAAACGCAAAAACCTACTAATACCAATTTTGTTGTTTTTTGTTGTGTGCACTTTGGCCACATTTCCTAAACATAATCCAAGCAATTTGCAATTTTTGGCAATTTAGAGTCAAGTTTATGTCGATGATGCTGCTCTCAACAGTAGAGCGATATAGGCTGCAAGCCATCAACCCACTTTGTCACTTTGGTCTATGGTCCACCAACCGACCGACCAACCAAAAGTGGTTTTTGTGGGTGTTTTTCTGTCGTTTTGATGTGGGCTTTATATATCCAAAAAAAATAAAAATTGACTTTCAACATTAGCGTGGCCATTAAAAAGCAAATGTTACAAACTGTTTTGCATATTATTTGATATAAACAATATATTTTTCTACAATATTTTTTCCTACGAAAATTGTTATAGAAGATAGGGATTGTTGAAAAGGCTCTTGAATTTTATTGAAAGCTATTAGCGTTCGTTTTAATTTTATATTCAAATATAAAATTTTGTGCCTCGGCTGTTAGAATTTTCTATGTTAATTGCATAATTTTTATGTTTAGAGTAAAGTTGCCAAATATGGAATAGCATTTTGCTTTTTGAACAAATATCATGAAGTAAAAGTTATGATATTTGATGACATTTGCATATATAAATTCAGACAAACTGTTAAGCAGTAATGCAGCTGTATTTATAGAGATCACTCCTAACATTGAGTATATACACCGAAAAAAAAACTTACTCCGTTTAAGGAAAAATGCCTAAATGTAAGGAAAAAATGTCCTTCAATACGAGCTAAAGCCATGGGTTCCTCAAAATAAGTAGTACAAGTAAATGTTGCTGCTTTGAAATAAGGAAAAGTTTACTCAATGTGAGGACAAGGTTATAAAACTGAGGAAAATTGTACTTTTTCTAAGGATGATGGTATCCTTAAATGAAAGAAATTTACTTAAAATAAATTCGTTGATTTCAAAAAAAATTTGTTAATTTTCTATTTCCTCTATTTTCTTATTTGTTGGTTACTTATTGTCAGTCATTCTTATTTTAATTGTAATACGTTTTTAAAACTTCAAAGAAGAACTTAAATTTTTTTTTACCTGTCACCCGATCAGAGAATTGAACCTGTGTTCTCTGCGCCATGCCACTGTTCAAAGATGCTCATCTTACCCAACTCAGCCACCGACAGCATTTTTAAGACATACTAAAATGATGTTGTTAAGCTGCGCATGTAACAACCATTGTCTGATCAGGAAAGCTTCGGTTCAAATCCCGGCGACGACATAATTTTTTTTTAATTTTTTTATTTAAAAAACAAGTAGAGAACTATAAATATACATATAGGCAAAAACAGAATACTTACGAGAAGAATAGATATTAATTTCAGCGAGTACAGCAATGAGTGTTGCCACTCATTTATTAAGGAAAATTTTCCTACGTTATAGTAAATTTTTTGAAGAAACTAACTAAAACTGAGTACGATTTTCCTTAAACAAAACATTCCATTAGATTGAGGAAGTTTTTACTCAAATGAGGAACAAGTTATCCTCAAAAATTCTTCCCAAAGAAAATTTACTATTTCAAAGGAAAGTTTTACTAAAACCACAAACTCTATATTTGAGGAAGAGCGTTGACTTGCTTTAATGAAACATGAACTCATTTCAAAGGACTCAATTACTAAATGAGACGATATTTTGATCAATATGAGGAAAAATAACTTAGATTAAGGAAAATTTTTACACTAAATCGGAGGAAGGCAGTTCTTCAAATTAAGTACGGTCTTTTTTTTCGGTGTAGCCAAATATGGAATACATTATTTTTAATTTAGATTCTTAAGGAAAAGTAACAACGTCATGCATATTTTTTGAGATAATTGCTAACCAAAAACTTACATTTTACTTAAGAAAGTCAATTGCTAGATTTATCCTGACACAAAAAGAGTACTAAAAAAAACCCTGACGCCATATTGCGCCCTTGTCAGAAATGGTTAATGACCGCAGAAAATATTTTTACGACTTTACCACACACAAAAAAATGTATACATTTTTAAACAGAGTACATTTTTTAATGTTTCCAGCAAATGATAAATGAAGAACGAAAACTGCAATGCCATAAAAACGCATTAGCTTCTTAATCCGTATACAGTACAGCCAAAATATTGCACAAAACTTACAAAATCTAACCAACAAAAACACCACCACCCTGATTATAAAATAAAAAAAAACGAGAAAATTCAACATCAATGTCCTTTCACAGCCTAGTCCCAAAATAAAAGTAATGAACGAAATAACAATTTAGAAGACCAAATAAATCTAAAAGTGCGCACCTAATGCACAAAGCACCATACAATACAGCCTGCTTCTGCACGGAAGAAACGAATTATATTTATTTGAACTGCATGGAAATTCATATTGCTATCCAGCAAACAACCCCCTCTCTAACTCAACCACTAATGGGTGGATTGCCAGCTAAATTTCACCCTCTCAAAAATTCAAAAAAAAAAAGAAATTACAAAATTAAGCATCATGAAAGGATTTCTCGAAAGCGTACAAATACTAATGAAAGCATATAAATTACTCAAGTCGCATTTCATTGCATTGCCCTGATTACGACAAACGCACTCAAATCGACAGGCTAGCTGGCTGGATATGGATGTGGTGAAAGTATGCTATATGGGGAATAACATGGATACTGCGACACATAAATGCACGTGTGCACATTCGGTATCTATGCTGGACATGTAGCTTGGCAATGCATTGGTGCAGATTTTTCAAAGTTTGAGGCCCGACGAACGCTTAAGTCAAGCAGAAAATTGAGTTTTAAATGAAACTCACAATTTAGACATAAACATTGACCACTTTAAAATGCTCAAAGTAGCGCCTTTGTAGTAAGTTTAAAATTAATTTTATCAGTTTACTGGCAAAGGCTCATCATTAGGGTGATTTTTTCCATGGTAAAATCAGAAAAATTTAAATTTTATTTTTGATAGCATAGAAATACCTGAATGAAGAGAAAGAGGCTTAATATTCCAATCAAAAATAGCGATTTGATGAAGTCAAAAAGTATCGACTTTTGTCGAAAAATATAAAAAGTATTTGGGTTCATATGGAAAAGTAACGCAGAAGTTGATATGTCGATTAATATCGCAGCAGTTGAAGAATATTGGCAAAGTCGAAAGAGTATTGAATTAGACGCAAAATGCTTAAAATTTTGAAAATGGATGGAATTGAAATGGAAATTTTTTGCGATGAAAGAATTTTATTTTCAAACAATTTTTTTCAGGGTGTTTCGGTCCAAGTATAGACCATAAGTTCTGTTTTCGCAAGGCATAAAGCCCTCTCTACATGGCAGCACCGATATAGCTCGAAAGTCAGCGGCAGGTGAACAAAAAGACTGATCCCTTGCATAAGAAGATAGTTCTACAGAGACTTTGGCGAGGTAAATTATTATCTCACGCAGTTTTTATTGGGCCATGGAGTATCAAGATCGTATGGGCAAAACAGAGCAACGTTTCTGTATATATGGAGACGCCGATGAAGACGACGCAGCGCACACCTTCTTCAACTGCAGTCGACGTAACAACGAACGCGCATCCTTACATAAATCAGTCGGTCAGTGTTACGCTGACAACGTGATAGAAAGGAGCAGAACGAAGAGGACTGGAATCCAGTTGCAGGATTTACAAAGGATATTCTCAGAAAAAAGAAATGGGACCTGAACGCAGGTATATGATTTGACTTTAACTCATGGGCTGCTCAACCCCGAAGCAATGCTAATGCAGTCCCAGGGTAGATAAACCTTGAACGTAGGTCATTAGTTGGCGCGGCTTCCCAGGGCAATTTAAAGTTTAGTACGGATCAGAGATATGCACGAATGCATTCAAACGCAGTTGTGAAACACTCCCACAAAACGAATTGTGAATCAACACTACGCATCTAACGTATGAAAATAATGAAAACACTGCTCACTCAAAGCGAAGCGAATGCTGCAGTGCTGTACTTTTTATCGCATTGCCGTTGCTTGTCTTTGTTTTCTTTGAAGGCAACGAACACACTACAAAAGACAAACACTATTCTCTCAAATATCCATCATTCATTTCTATTTCAATGCAATGAATTGTATAGCTATGCAACGAGTATTATTGCGCAGCATCGAATGCTATTGCTATTGATTTTATTTTCACTACTTTTTTATAAGACAAATAATACCAAGAAAAGTGCTACTTGAGAGCAGTAGTAAAGGATGCACGAGCTCAAATTGTCCATTGCATACGAAGCAAATTAGCAAATCACATGAGGTATTCGATGCTGCGCAATAGAATTCAATGATGCGCAATAATATTCGTTGCATAGCCATAGCATTCGTTGCATAGCCATACAATTCGTTGCATAGAAATAGAAATGAATGATTGATGTTTGAGTGAATAGTGCTTGTCTTTCGTGTATGTTCAAAGAAAGCAGAGACAAGCAATGGCAATAAAATTAAAAGACAATGCACTGCAGCATTCGTTTTTTATGTTGTCGAATGAAAGCACGGCAATGGCAATGAATAAACGAATGGTAAATTAAAACGAGCCACTCATTGTACATCTCTGGTATCAATTAAAAAAAAGCATCATCTACAGTTAAGGAGACATTGAATGAATTTAGGTAATTTTTTTAAGATATATCGCCCATAATATTAAAAGCGGAAATTTTTTGGAAAACATTTCCTTCCCATTTTTGGCCCATTTTTCATTATTTTAAGAAGAAATTTCGTTATTACTTATTTTGAACGATTTTTACTATTTATTTTGGACAATGAGTTTAATATAGCGTTTGGAACAAAATCTTGGACAGTTCTGGATGATTTTTGTTAAGAAAAATGTTTCAAAACTACAAAACAAAATTCAAAGAATACTTTTCTGATAAATAGTTAATTGATTTTAGTATTATTTCCTTGAACAAAATGGCACAAATTATACTTTTGGACCATTTCATGGAATTCTAAGTACCTTCATATAAAAAACTGGCCAATAACTTCGTGCGATAAGTAGAGCCTAGTGAATAAATAGACCGCAGAATGAGTATCAAACTGTGAGAGAACGAACTTTGCTTAAGAAATAAGAACCATCAATTTACAACTTCGTACAGGAAATTTTAGGGTGAATATTCTTTCACTTTTTGAGCTATCTCTTTATTATTTTTAGAATAAAAATCATTTTATAAAATAAAATTAAGGGCTTTTTTGGTCACACTTATGTAGACAGTACATGTAGATAAAAATTTAACTTTGAAGAGTAATCATTTTAAATAAGAGTAAGCCATACATTTCCTAAAAGATTTTTCACAATTTTTTTTACACTGAATTCACAGCTTAAAGTCCTTCTCCAACCAGCCCCCCACCTTTATTCTCACATTAATTTAAGCTTTTAATTTATTAAAAAGTGTTATATGTTTTCATTTCCATTCTCACTGCACAGCCAATTAAAAATGTAAAATTTCCATTTTTCTTCTGCTAACCAACCACACTAAGCAAATTCCTAGAATTCTATCACATTCAATTTACTCCACTGCATTTTCTTGTAGTCGCATTTGTCGTAGACACAACAACAGAACATTAAAAACACATGTCATCATGTTAGGTAATTGCAAATCCAATTAAAATCAACAGCAGCAGTGGCGGTAACAACGCGTCTGGAATTTAGAGTACCTTTACGCAGTTATCCATAAATAGAACTATGGCATTGTACTACATACAATGTATTGACTCACAATCAGTCATTCAGCCGCTATGTGGCGAGTGAGTGTAACTTACGCATTTTCTTCTGCTTTAGCTGTCTAAGAGGTGCTTTGCCTAACGAGCTCTTTGATGAGATATGTGCGTGGTTTTCACTTTATTGTTTGAAAATTTTGAAGGGTAGATAATGGTTGCATAAATGATCCTTATTTGTAAATATTTTTTTTAGAAAATTTCTTTGTTTTTATTTTAAATTGTAAACTAATAAAGCTTAAATTGTAATTTATGTTAATGCGCTGAGCATACTATTTTTATTTGATAATATATATTAGGGATGGGTGAGACATGAGCCCACTTGGCTCCTATTCAAAAAAAAAAAAAAAAAAACAAGCAAATAATTTTCATTATTTGCTTTACAAGAGATTGTGAGAAATAGCCAGGAAATAAGAAGAGTTACGCAGTACAGATGCTACGGAACCAGAACTATTTTATATATCGACTGTTTATTCCAGATATTAATGTTCTGGAAATCGCTTGCTACACCGAAAAAAAATACCGTACTAAATTTGAAGAACTGCCTTCCTCCGATTTAGTGTAAAAATTTTCCTTAATCTATGTTATTTTTCCTCATATTGATGAAAATATCGTCTGATTTAGTAATTGAGTCCTTTGAAATGAGTTCATGTTTCATTAAAGCAAGTCAACGCTCTTCCTCAAATATAGAGTTTGTGGTTTTAGTAATATTTTCCTTTGAAATAGTAAATTTTTCTTTGGGAAGAATTTTTGAGGACAACTTGTTCCTCATTTGAGCAAAAATTTCCCCAATCTAATGGAATGTTTTGTTTAAGGAAAATCGTACTCAGTTTTAGTTAGTTTCTTCAAAAAATTTAGTATAACGTAGGAAAATTTTCCTTAATAAATGAGTGACAACACTCGCTGCTTTACTCGCTGAAATTAATATCTATTCTTCTCGTAAGTATTCTCTACTTGTTTTTTAAATAAAAAAATTAAAAAAAAAAAATTAAGTCGTCGCCGGGATTTGAACCGAAGCTTTCCTGATCAGACAATGGTTGTTACATGTGCAGTTTAACAACATCATTTTAGTATGTCTTAAAAATGCTGTCGTTGGCTGAGTTGGGTAAGATGAGCATCTTTAAACAGTGGCATGGCGCAGAACACAGGTTCAATTCTCTGATCGGGGGTGACAGGTAAAAAAATTTAAGTTCTTCTTTGAAGTTTTAAAAACGTATTACAATAAAAATAAGAAGGACTGACAATAAGTAACCAACAAATAAGAAAATAGAGGAAATAGAAAATTAACAATTTTTTTTTGAAATCAACGAATTTATTTTAAGTCAATTTCTTTCATTTAAGGATACCTTCATCCTTAGAAAAAGTAAAATTTTCCTCAGTTTTATAGCCTTGTCCGCACATTGAGTAAACTTTTCTTTATTTCAAAGCAGCAACATTTACTTGTACTAAGGAATCCAACTTACTTATTTTGAGGAACCCATGGCTTTAGCTCGTATTGAAGGACATTTTTTCCTTACATTTAGGCATTTTTCCTTAAACGGAGTAAGTTTTTTTTTCGGTGTAGTGTGGTGCCATTAAAATGGAACTCTATAAAATAAAGTTGAGTTTTTTGCAATTTCTTCCCAAAATTTTGATTAACACTTGTGGCCATAAACCTATTCAAGCCAATAAAAGCCATAAACTAAAAAAATTCTCTTGAAATCTAAAAAAAAAAGTTGATTTAATACTGGACATTTTTATTCAAAGTCATGAATGGATGCTCATTTCATTATATTTTTAAAGAAAATAAAAATACAAAGTCTCACATTATGCTCACATCACTGTCTGAATAGTAAATGAAAATATTTTTCTTAACAGTTTTTCTTTTTTCAGCTTTTACTTCAAGTTTTATTCCCCTATGATTATTACATTTTTCCATCAGCCACACTTCTTTATTCGCCACTCGTTTTACGCATGATAAAATTTTTCATAGCTTTTAAATGTTTTCTATTCCATATTTGCACGCTATGTAACTTTCTGAGTAAACATTTTACCAAAATAACAAAAAAAAAACCAAAAAAATACGTAGAAAAAGCAAATTTTTAGGGTTTTTATTTTTAGTTGTTAGTCCTGTTGTTTTACAGCTTTGATGAAAAGTTTTTTTTTTCGCTTTTATTTTGTTGACTAACTGTGTAACTGAGTTTAGAATACGCGGGTTGATTTCGAAAGGGATTTCATGCACGACTTCATGACTAACAGAAAAGTTTATTTTTTGAAGAGTAGAATAAATAACAGTTATGATATTTAAATTTTATTTAAAAGTTAGAAAAAAAACCATCAAATCAAAGCGTATGTTTATTTACATACTTATGATGTTTTAGAATTTAAAAAATGTGAAATAAAAAATAACAAATTAAATCAACCCATTTTTTGAAAACAATTGCTCGGAACTACTTGAAAATTCAATTTTACAACAGCAAATTAAATCCACACTATCAAAACAAATAAATCACAGCCAAATTGCATTAAAATAGAGAGCAAAAAAGGTGAATAAACAAAACAATTGGCATATCCACAACAAACGAAAAGAAAAGCAAAACAACAACAATTTTTGGTTAGAGCGATAGTATGTGTGTGCGTGCGAAATGCCAAGTAACGAATGATAACGTAAGAGCAAGAAATTTGTTTAAGATATGCGACGAATTCAGATTTGGAGCAAATGAAGTAATCGTTAAATTTGAAGATTGCACGAGAATATGCGAAGATTTTGTATGAATCAGCATTAGCTGTTATAAACGTAAGTTTATTTATACAGTTGAAGTCAGTTGAAGCTTCAATCCCAATATATCAAACTCATTTGTGAAGTAAAAGTGGAAGTTGCATAAAGTATTTTAACTGCACAATAACGAAAAAAATAATTTGATGAAGACTTTGAGCTATTAAGAGGTCAAACTCATAAGAAGCATACACCGAAAAAAAAACTTACTCCGTTTAAGGAAAAATGCCTAAATGTAAGGAAAAAATGTCCTTCAATACGAGCTAAAGCCATGGGTTCCTCAAAATAAGTAAGTTGGATTCCTTAGTACAAGTAAATGTTGCTGCTTTGAAATAAGGAAAAGTTTACTCAATGGGAGGACAAGGCTATAAAACTGAGGAAAATTTTACTTTTTCTAAGGATGAAGGTATCCTTAAATGAAAGAAATTTACTTAAAATAAATTCGTTGATTTGAAAAAAAATTTGTTAATTTTCTATTTCCTCTATTTTCTTATTGTCATCAGTCCTTCTTATTTTAATTGTATTACGTTTTTAAAACTTCAAAGAAGAACTTAAATTTTTTTTTACCTGTCACCCGATCAGAGAATTGAACCTGTGTTCTGCGCCATGCCACTGTTCAAAGATGCTCATCTTACCCAGCTCAGCCACCGAGAGCATTTTTAAGATATACTAAAATGATGTTGTTAAACTCCACATGTAACAACCATTGTCTGATCAGGAAAGCTTCGGTTCAAATCCCGGCGACGACATAATTTTTTTTTAATTTTTTTAATTTTTTTTATTTTTTTTATTTTTTTATTTAAAAAACAAGTAGAGAACTATAAATATATAGGCAAAAACAGAATACTTACGAGAAGAATAGATATTAATTTCAGCGAGTAATGCAGCGAGTGTTGCCACACATTTATTAAGGAAAAAGAAACTAACTAAAACTGAGTACGATTTTCCTTAAACAAAACATTACATTAGATTAAGGAAGTTTTTACTCAAATGAGGAACAAGTTGTCCTCAAAAATTATTCCCAAAGAAAAATTTACTATTTCAAAGGAAAGTTTTACTAAAACCACAAACTCTATGTTTGAGGAAGAGCGTTGACTTGCTTTAATGAAACATGACCTCATTTCAAAGGACTCAATTACTAAATGAGACAATATTTTCATCAATATGAGGAAAAATAACTTAGATTAAGGAAAATTTTTACACTAAATCGGAGGAAGGCAGTTCTTCAAATTTAGTACGGTCTTTTTTTTTCGGTGTAAATTTGATTTCAAATACGTAGGTATAATAAAATATGTTAACTTGAAAACACAATTTGAAACTTTTATTTAAGTAATGAAAATTGGGAATATATGCTGCTACACGACTAGAAAATATCGTTAGGCGTAAATTAGGTCTCCATTGGTTTTGCCTAGCCAGAACGTAAGGGCCAAGTATGAATTGTAACGGTGTGCCCTAAATTTTCCTAAATTGGGTTGTCCAACGCCCGCGTCAGTAGGCTCTCGTTGGGTTTTTGCACAAGGCCATAATGTTCTGGTTAGGCAAAACCCAACAGAGGCACGCAACGGCTTTTACTAGCCGTAGTAAGGCCTAATTAGGCAGTCGACAGGTAAATCTAATTTAGAAATTCCTTAGGATTGCCGAATTAGGCTGCTGCTAAACATTCCTAATTTAGGCTAACCCAGTTAGGGCCGAATGTATATTTAGGCGTGCCTAAGAAAAATTCTAGTCGGGTAGTTGTAAAAAGTAACCGGAAGTTATTTAAAAAAAAAAGTAGAATGCGTTAAGAAGGTGTGAAAACTTAGGGAGCAAACACAAAACTGTCAAGAGTGCAGCAGCCACGGCTGCCAAGTAGCCGTTATTGACGCAACCAAGCCGTTAATTGGATGCCAAAGCCATAGGCCGTTAAGCTGTTAATTGCAGGTAAAAGCCGTTAATTGGAGGTAAATGCCGTGAATTGGAGGTATAAGCCGTTAATGGCCGTTAATTGGAGAAAACTATATTTTTATACAACCCAAAATAAAGGGCATAAAGTACCACATTATATTAATCATTTAATATTGCTGACCAAAAAAGAAAGAGGTTATCCACTTTTTTCGAAAAAAATGTTGGCGTTCTAACAAATTTTTTTTGTCTTTTTGGAAGGCCGTTTATTAATTATTTTCAACTTGACAACCCTGGATACACGACTAAGCTGTTTATTGGATGCCAAAGCCGTAGACCGTTATGCTGTTAATTGGAGGTAAAAGCCGTTAATTGTAGGTTAAATTCGTTAATTGGAGGTAAAAGTCGTTATTGGCCGTTTATTGGAAATAAAAATATTTTATACAAGCAAAAAAAAAAGGGTGGCATACATTTCTCTTGAAAAATTAAGTACCACATTGTACAAATCCCTTAATATTGCTGACCAAAAAAAAGAGGTCATCAAGTTTTTTCGAAAAAAATATTGACATTTTGAAAAATTGTTTATCTCTTTGGAAGCTCGTTAATTACTCATTTTCAACTTGGCAACCCTGGCTTTAATTTAGTGGCATAAAGTTGTGTCGTTTAATTAAAGGTTTGTTACCTTAGCTAGCAGTACTTTAAGATCAGGTTTGCTTAAAATAGCATGTATAGAGAACATCGCGGTAAAATAGCTAAAGTTATCAGTGCCATCAGACCATGGGAGAACGCTGTTGGTTGAATAAGAAATTACAAGCCTGGGGAAATATGTAACTATTACTTACAACATACTCGAGCTTATCGTAAGCCAAAATAGAGACCGCGAACTGGTAACATAAGTCATAGTCATAGAACTACCTATGACATCTAAATCATTCCTTCCAATTTATTTCAGAGTTAAGTTCAAGCAGAAATTTATTGTCAAATTATTGAATGTTTCTCATACGCCACAGGATAAAATCGAATTTAATAGAAACTTGCTATCGAACTCAAAGAAAATATTCTATAACTACTTATTTAAATGAAAAATAGATAAGGCTATTCACCATGAAAAAAAAAAGAAACTACTTGATTCATGTCTTGATTGCTTAAACATTTAAGTTTATGCTAAGATGCTCTTCAGTAAAAATATACATAAAAAAATGACTGCTAAAAACTAAGCTACGAAAGTCTCTTCGCAGATACACTCCCTTTGTATTTTCAACGTTCCTACTTCTAATTTAATTACTCACGCACAAAAAACAAAAAGATAAATGAGCGTTTTTCACTAGTTAATTTTATCACATTTCAAAGCATCCCTGGTTTTTTCATGCAAATGCCAACGAACTGTCAAAGAGAATGAAGAATTGAAGGCTTTCCTTACTCACATTCGTTCCTACACGCCCATATTCGTTTACAGTTCGTTGTACGTCTTTTTGCGCCAAATGGCAAATCGTTAAAAAACTGTAAAAGTGATTAAAACGGAAATTTAATTGAAATCTCACATTTGCCTGCGCATTTCCGTTTCCTTTTACAAACAGACAGACTCTACCGCTGATGTTATGAACGTATGTTTACACCAACCGTGGTCTTCTCTATAGCATAGCCTTTGTATGGCATGTGTATTGGTGCAAGGGTCATTTAACATATAGCAGTACGGCAGTTTTTGCCACTTTTAGCCCCAATTTTAGTCGGTCGGTCGGTTGGTCGGTCGTTCGGTTGGTTGATTTGTTGGTTGTTCATCTTGTGTGTGGATTGAGTTGATTTTCATTTATAGTCGTAGTAATGAAATTTCATTTTGGTATTCTCACTATGCTGTTGTGTTCGTTCTGTGAGTGCGTGCCGCCATTTTTAGACGAATTTCACATTTTGTAATTTAATTTTACCTACGTATTATGGTGGCAGCGGTAGCATACGATTGAACGAATTCAAAGGGTTTAGGTTGATAGTCGAAATTATAACGCCAAAAAGGCATTGGTTAAAATTTGAAATTTTGCTGAATTAGTTGGCGAAATCGTTGATGATGTGAATTTCGTGAAGTCGGCTTACAAATGGCATTTGTGCGTGCGGCAAACTACAAAAACAAAAAAGTATTCAGGTTGGTTCGCGTACTTAGTAGTCGCCTTGAGGCAGCACGTCTTTTATGTATGTACAATGCGAAATGATTGATGTGGTGCAAATTGAATCACGTAAAAACTATTAAGGCCGAAAGAGAATTCCTTGTTGTTTTGGAAACAAATTAAAAAAGGTTAACGGCGAAATAGATTATGCTTAGTTTATTAGTGCATTCTTCACAAGCTTGAGATTTTCCGAAAAACGGCTAACAATTGACAGTGACAAGTGATTTATTGACAAAAAAATTCCTTACAAAGCAGCACAGTACAGTACAGTACAATAAAAAACAGTACAGTATATTACAGTACAGTACAATAAAGAACAATATATTACAGTACAGTACAATACAGTACAGTACATTACAATACAGTACAATACAGTACAGTACTAAATTGTACTGCACAATATAGTACTGTACTGTATTATACTGTACTGTTCTAAATTGTACTGTACTGTATTGTACTGTACTAGTTTTTCCTAGGCCAAACTAGTTTATCCGATGCGTGTTAGGATAAACTAGTTTAGCCTAGGACGAACTAGTTTGTCCTGATAAAAAAATTTACCATTTCAGGAGAAACTAGTTTGGCCTAGGATTAACTAGTTTTTTCTAAATCAAATGTTTTGAGGGTAATTATGTACTTTTTGACTCATTGTCGCAGGGGGTGGGGGTTGCGGGGGTAGTGCACAAGGGGTACCCTGAACGTAATACCGTTGGATTTAGCCGGTGGTCACCCCTTGAAAAATTTTTATGATATGTCCAACACCTAGTTTGCTAGCCACAGTAATTTTACATAAGAGTAGGGGTAAATGGGCGGCCAGCGGCCGCAGCTCAGGATTTAAAACTCCCAAAAATCCGACACCGGCTTCGCGGTGGCCTTTGGCCGCGGATTACTAGTTAATCCTAGGCCAAACTAGTTTGTCCTGAAATGGCAAATTTTTTTATCAGGACAAACTAGTTCGTCCTAGGCTACACTAGTTCATCCTAACACGCATCGGATAAACTAGTTTGGCCTAGGAAAAACTAGTTTATCCTAAAAACTAGTTTGGCCGGTAACATATATGCCTTTAAGGAAAGAATTACCAGCTACTGAAATATAGTTCTCATTTGTTTTTTCTTTGCCATCCACAAACAAAAATACTTCGAATCAAGCTACATATCTCCATATCCCAAGTTACCCAAAAGTGTATGTAGCAAAATTCGAGTTTTCAAATTAAAGAAAAACTTAACGTCTTTAATTTTCCTTTCATTTTTTTTTTTCTTCTTTGCTTTTTGATTAATGTGCTGCAATGATTACAATTCGGTCTGTCGGTCGTTTTCTGGCACACACACACACACACACACACTCAATATCAAGCAAAAACGTCCAGTCAAGTGTAATTAACAGGCATGTACGTGTCTGTCTCGTCTTTGTGGCTTTAGCTACGTGGTATTTATGCTATATGGGATTTTGGTATATTTAAATCATTCAATTTTCCACCCACCCCATCCAAAGCGGATCGCTTACCACCCATTGCTATTTAAAGTACTCGTTTGTATTATTAAAAACGATTAAATCGTGTTTACAAGCGTATTTGCGAACTCATTACAAGCAACACACCGGTTATGCTGCTGAACGAACTTCTCAAGTACGTACTGTGTTGTGTCCCATGTTAAATAAATTCACGTTTTGCGTGCATTTTCCTTTTTCTTCTGTGTTTGCTGTTAAGAAGTCCCATAATTCATGCGGTGCGAAGCTATAAAAAAAAAATTAAGGAAAAACTTAGCACAACCACAGAGGCAAAGCACGTGCAAATGAGATCAATTATTTTACATAAATGACGCAATTTAAAGAATTTCTTAAGGCATTGGAGTGAACTGTATGTATGTAGATTGCAGTTAGTAGTTTTGGATAAGAGCTCATTAAGAA
The DNA here is from genome assembly GCA_963662105.1 of Meiosimyza platycephala. Taxonomy (NCBI): domain Eukaryota; kingdom Metazoa; phylum Arthropoda; class Insecta; order Diptera; family Lauxaniidae; genus Meiosimyza; species Meiosimyza platycephala. Next base: position 23,128,915 of record OY759210.1, read on the forward strand.
CTTTTAATTTTACTATGCATCAAAAAAAAAAAAAACTTTTATCGCTGAACTCGAAAATATTAGAACAAATATTTTATGAGATTTGATTGTTTTTTTTTGATTTGGAAAAATGAATCATCGTTGTCTTTATTGCAACAAAATATAAACAGTTGTTTCAGTAGCGTAAGAGTTTGGTCGTTTCGGGAAATGACTATTCCTATAGATAAAAATTATTTGATTGAAGGAAAAACTAAACAAATGATACGAACATTAATAAATGCATTGGCGAAAGATATAATCATAAAGTAACTGATCAAATAGAACTCGTAACACCGATTATTCGATAGGCAAAAAAGCAAATTGGGTTGAAAAACAATTTGGCTAACAACTAATTGAGTGGGGGGAAAAACAATAATCAATTAAGAAAATTGATATCAATTTAATTATTGCACTAGCAAAATGGCTCAATGCATAGAAAAAGATATAGTTTGATATGGGTAACAACAAAGTGTGTAGCAAAAAAAAAAAAAATATTAATTTGCGAAATTACTAATCGCGTAATAGAAAAAAACAAAATCAATAAGTACTAAAATAAATATTTGTGTAGTAAAGACAATTCAGTTGATTAGAAAAATAATTCATTAAAAAACGAAATAATTAAACATTATTTAATCGAACTTACAGTCATTAAGCAAAGACCAATATTGTAAATTTTTACGTATTGATCAATGCTATTTTTTCAACAAACATGACAAAGATAACAAATGGAACAATTTTAACCTGGTAATTGGTGACATGTTTCGGCTACTACCAATAGCCTCATCAGACCAGTTTTGGTTAATTCTGTACATGGACTCGAACCCCTGACCGTTCATGCATTGCAATTGCATATTTTGCGACGGCCGCTCTAACACTTGAGCTACTGTGGTACTTGTCATGAGGTGTACAGAGTTCGCATATTCCATTTGTCATCTTTTGTCACTTTCTCGCTTGCTGCCATAGCCGTTAGACCGTCGGCCTAAAGTCATGCTATGATTTATTTTTCGAAATTGTGGTGTTGCCAGCCACACCTGGATCCGGATAGATATCGGTAGTAGCTTATAAGCAACTTTGGGCAGCTTCGGAAAAATTTTGGGGGTAGAAAAAGATGAAAATATATGTAAGCAAGCGAGTTCCCCTTGTCCAAAACTTCTTTCATAACATCATAAAAACTTTAAATTCATCATGCTCGCATTATTCATCAAAGGATTTATCCCAGTCGAATTCTAATATCTTCAGAATATCCGTATCACAAAGGATATCCGGTCATAACCCCCATGGTCATAGTCCCCAAAACTATTTTAGGCCTTATGTACGTTTTTTTCGGTCATATTCCCCTTAGTTTTCGAGGGAATTTTTATGGAAAATTTGATGGCTTGTTGAGGGAAAAAACTAATTTTTTTCCTTAAATTGTGGGAAAATTTTGAATGAACTACTGGCATCACTGAAACGATGCTATTACAACCAAACAAGTCAATAAATACGCAGTATAACGGGTGTCCCATTTTAACTTATACAGGTGAATAAGTCAAAAAATTTCAAGTCATTCAAAAAATGTTTCAAATAAAAGTTGATGGGTATCAAAGGGCTGATCCAGCCATGATCTTGAACTAAATTTTCAAGGTTATTTGAAGATATACTTTAATTTTTCAAACGTAAGTCCCTATTTTTGACTTCGGATTTCGGAAGAGCACAAAGTTCTACGTTCAGATAGGTATTCATGTTAGAGGTCAAAGTGACCCCTAAAGGTCATTTCAAGGTCAAATTCCCGCTTGGTGCAGAAAAGCTAGTAATCATTGGCTGAACCGCTGCACAATCTTGCCTTAACTGGCTGCAGTTTTTCTGCACCAAGCGGGAATTCGACCTTGAAATGACATTCAGGGGTCACTTTGACCTCTAACATGAATGCCTATCTGAGCGTAGTATTTTATGCTCTTTCGGAATCTGAGGTCGAAAATAGAGGTTTTCATTTGAAAAACTAAAGTTAACCTTCAAATAACCTTGAAAATGCAGGTCAAGGTCATGGCTGGATCAGCCCTTTGATACCAACCAACTTTTGTTCGAAACATGTTTTGCATCACTTACAGTTTTTTAACTTATTCAGCTGTGTAAGTTAAAATGGGACACCCAGTATACTTATCAGCTGTTGCACAGTGACGATATCTATTGAGGAAAGTATATGGAGCTCCTCATTCTAAGTTGTTTGATGACAAAGCTGAATATTATTATTAACTAATGGTACCCACGGCATTGTAGGCGCACGACCGTCTGTATTTTTCATAATAAAATTACTCTCTTAACATCTAATTCTATATTTTCTCTTCAAAATTAAAAAAAAAAACAATTGAAAGAGAGTTTCTTCTTTGAACATCGAAGCCAAAAACAAACGCTACAGATCAGAAGATGAAAAACAATAGCAACACAGAACTCAAGAAGCAGCACAAGCAACGAAAAATCAAACGACAATTTTTGTGTGAAGTTTTGCAAAAATTTAATTCTAAAATAAAGGATATTTAACCTTAAAAAAATTAGTATTCTATATCCTTCTTTAACACAAATATATTGTTGAGAAAAAAAATTATTAAAATCGGTTCAGTATATTTTACGCCAAAGCGTTACAAACTATTTCCATATAAATTTTATAGAGCTGAATGAAAATTATTAGTTTTTAAAATAAACAAAAATGCCTTTACAGAGAACTCAAAAAAATTTACAATACAAAGTGGAGACAGTAGTCCAATAAATTTATGTCATATAACGATAAAGATAAGGTGAAAAATTTGCTGTTAATATACATAATATAGTGAACGCGCTACAGATATGTTTTAAATATCAAAGAAACTTCTTAGAATTTAATTAATAAAAAAAATTAAGCAGCAAAACGATTGAATTATAAAACTTGAAGCAGTTGAATTTCAAGATTTATTTTAGAGAAGAAAAAAAAGATCGTTAGGGGGCTCCGGTACAAATATCTGGGATTTTTATTTACAAAAAAATTGGTGCTGTTTCAAGATTTATTTTTTTTCTGTTTTCTATTTGCCTTCACTTTTGAACGTGGAATGAGAATTTAAAATGCGTTCATAGAAATAAATCACTAACTAACAAATATACTACATAGTTTTTCTAACGTTACAAAATCAACAATTTAGTTTAGTTCACTTAAATTTACCATTGAACCCTTAAAGTAAACATGTCGCAGCTTTTGTTTATTTTTTCCCAAGCAAGCACAATAAAAATAACCCATTTAACAAATATTGTATGCAAAAAAAGAATACAACAACACTCGGGGGAAATATTACAAACTGAGTATGTGTATTTTGTATACAACAATGTGTGCGTGCGTGTTAGTTTTTCACCAACACATAAACACACAGTTATAGTCCGTTAAGCAACAAAAAAAAAAAAATCAACAAAAATCGCTCTACATTCACTAGCTAACAAAACTTCCCCGACAGCATTAAAAAGTGGGTCAACTATTAATTTGAATGCATCACTCCCCCCCCCCCCCACCTCAGCAAAGAAGAATAAAAGCAAATAAAAAAATTTATAACAAAAAAAAACACCAAATGTTACAAAAAAAAAAACCCTCACTAAATGTTTTCCTTTCGGACATTTGCAACATTTTCATGCTAACAATAACAACAATAAAATCCAACCATGTCAATGCATTGACTAAATGGCAACCCTATTAAGCACACAAAAACAACAACAGCAACACACGAATAAAAAATAACAGTACTGTTCTATTAAACAAATGCGTGAAACAGCGGGAAAAGTTCATTCGCCCACCACCTTTTTAATGTCTTTTCCCCTAAAGTTGTGTTGGTTGGTTGGTTGGTTGGTTGGTTCGTATGTTGGATACAGCATGGGTAAAGCAGCCAAATCTACCAACCCCTCTCGTCACCGACAAGAAAACTTACTTTGTTTTCGGTTTAACAACAAGTTTTTAAGTGGTGCTCTTGTTTTGCTGTTGTTGTTGCTGGTGAAATTTTCAAATTACAATTATTACCGTTGTTGACAACTTTTCCAGTGGCGAATAATCCTTTTAGAGGCTGTTTAGGTGTGCAAGGATTGAAAAAAAGATCAACAAAAAAAAATATCACTCAGAATAAATAAAGTTCTATAGTAAATGAGCTTGAAAAATACGTTTAGAGGATTTTAAGATTTCTTCAGTTTTTGTAAGTGCTGAGTGATAGCTTGGAGGCAAATAGATTTTATGTTCTCAAAAACATTTCTATTTCATAAAAAATATAGATTTCGGAAACCATATGGTCAGCATTTTGCTGATTTTTTACCGTTGGAAGTATTTTCTAAGTTGATAATTTACCTTATAGCAATACGGCATAAGTCGAACTCCTGTTGCGCTACAATTCTTAAAAAATCTATGCGAAATAAGTGAAATAATTTTTTAATTATATTTTATGACATAGGGGAAGGTGGGGCACTGCGGTATGCCTAACGGGAAAACGAAGTTTTCACAAAAAAAGAAGAATTTTTTCGCACAATTAAACATGTAAGTTATTAGTTCGATCTATATTGAATCTATTAAGGTAGTTAGGCTCATTATTTTCTCAACAGAAGATGTTTATTATTGCGATGCGAAGAAAAGTGCATTTATACCGCTTTGCCCTACGGGCGGGGCGAAATGGAATACCACTCTGCTGCCATGACCTATATAAACATACAGACTCGCAAAACAAAAATTTATCAACACAAACAAATCGTTGTCAATAAAAATGAATGTCATTAATATATACTACGATATTATTTAAATTATTCATATGAAATGAATTTACTTAAGTCGAAAATCCTCAAATCTTACATCGACCGCACTCATTTTGATGAACTTCGTGGATCTCGAAAACGGAAGGTCAAAATGTTGCTATAACCTGACAGTTACAAGAGCACTACTCAAAAACAATTTCCTTATAATAACATTAGATGGCGTTATAATGCAAGGATATATATACCCTTTGTACCGCTTTGCCCCGCCTTCCTCTACATACTTAAAAAAAGTCATATTTTGTGTCAAAATTGTTCAAGTTACAAATACATACATGAAAATCCTATTTTTGTTAAGATTTGACCCCAAATGACCTTGATGAATGAAGTACGATGAATTAGTTTTCTTTAAAACGGTTAAATTTTTGTTTCATGAAAAAAAAGTTTACGAGTTATTGCTTAGTCCGAAGATGAATGGCACACCCAGTATGGTAACTTTTGGAAGCTTCTTACCTTTCTTCATTTTTTTTTTCTTTTTTTGTTCGTTTAAAAAAACTGTGCACAATCTTAATGTTCATAGAGACAACTACTTATAACAGCATTATAAGTTCATTGTTTTTTCTATAAAACTTTTTACATTTTCAATATCAATGTATTTTCTCCCCTTTTTTTCTAACATCATCAACTGTCATGCAACGTGTTTATTAGTTTTCTTCGTCATGAAAATATCAAGTGTCTATCATTTTCGCTCTAATATTACACAAATAACCAACCAGCTAACCTTAGCGGTAAAGCAGCATTCCTTTGCACATTTGAAGGCATTACACTGAAAAAGAAGTTCATTACCACGAAAGTATTGATCGAAAATCAGCGTAAAATAAATTTTTTACAATATTTTACTCTAATGATCGTTTAACTCAATATGAAATTTTCAATACTCATAATTTGATTTGAATTACCATTGGTTTATTTTAGGGGGAAGGGGGGTATTTGTACGCTACGCCAAAAAATATATAATTTTGAGTATAATGAAAAATATCACATTCTCGGTAAAGTCAAATTTTGCTGTTGTAAGGTTTTCATATTTTCCTATCGATAAATATGAGCTTTCTCATTTGCAATTTTGTGAACAAATTCTTTGAGAAATCACAGCAGAGCTAAATTTACGGAAGTAAAATAAAAAAAAAATTGTATTCTCGGTAGAATTGAAATTGCTGTTGTAAGGTTCGCACATTCATCAAAATATTGATCATCTCATACATACTTAGCATAAGAAAGGAAAATCATTAAAGTAATCAGAAATTGAAAGAAAACTAAACATATAAGTAAAAAATAAACTGAATGTAGTCAAAAATGTTAAACAATCAACAAAGTTAAATTCGCTGTTGTAAGGTTTCACTTTTTTTCATACATTATTGCGAAGGTTTAGCCTAGTCAGTAGAGCACAAAAAATGTTTTCTTCTAGAAAATGTGAAAAACTTGATTTTACAATGCATAAATATATTATCAAGGTCGAGGTGATTATGAAAAGTCTATATTATCGTACCTGTAGAAAATCTGCTCAAAGTTATACAAAACAATTTTTTTTTCTTTTTATTTTATAATTTTATCCTTAACTGATGACTCTATAAAATTCTCTATAAATTACTCTAGTCTTTGCAAAAAAACGAAATTTCTAAAACCAGCGACTTTGATATTTTCAGTGTGCAATCAAGGACTTGAACTTTGCGCACGTTATATCCTTGCTTGTTTATTTACATGTACTTTTCTCTGTTCATATGTGATTTGGTATTTTTAATATTTTCTATTTTTTGCTTTTTATTTTTGTATTTTATAGAATTTTTTCTTTTTTTTTTCTTATTATTTTTATGTTTACTTTTTGAGTGCTTTTTTCCGTTCATTTCCCATTTTAGAAGTCTACGACGATGCATAACAGAGCAATTGTGCAGAAGTTTTGCGCTCCTGTATTATGATTTCCTGCTTTTATCCTTGATGTTCGTCATGTTGTTTACTTTTTTTTTTGGTATTTAATAGGCTTGAGTTGTTGTTGAAGATGGTATTTTATTTTTTTATTTATCTTATGTTATGTGCAATAAATGTTTTTCATGCTGTTTTACTGCTATTTTGACATTTGCTATCTTTTTCTTCTACATTTTTGGTCTTTGTCTGTCTTTCTGTAATGCGTTTATGTTATTATTTTAGTAATATTTTTTAATATTTTTTTGAATGTTTTTTTCCATTTGTATTTCTTTATTAAAATACCATGTTTTGGAATTTCTTGAAAAAAAAAAAAATTTAATAAATACGTTTTACAAATACAAAAAAAAAATATGAGGAATTTTCTTGAAGGATGAAGAATGAATACTTTGTGTAGAAGGTTGGCAAATGTAATTAATGTAAACGTACCATAGTTACTTCAGTCAAAGCACAAATTCCTTATAAGTATTACGGTTTTTAAAGGAAAATGTTTATTTATAGAGCTTAACTTTACAGTTCTGCGGTCTTTTTTTTCAAATTTTTTTTGATTTAGTTTTCGTTTTGGTATTGTTGTTGCTATATTCTGAAGAAAGAAAACTTTCGATTAAAAGAATCTTCACTTGTAAGAATTTTTTTTTTTTGTTTTTTGATTTTTGATAGCTCTGATGTCCGAAAATGTTGGACCATTCCTTGTACAGCGATTTTTTTTTCTGATATTTATTTATTTTTAATTAATTACTTTATGATTTTCGCTTGGACTTTAAAAATGTTGATCATTGTTTTTTAGCTTTATGTATTTTTTTTTTAAAATAAAAATCAATTGCTTAATTTAAAATAACAACATAAGCACCGAAAAAGCAGACGATATTTTTTTGTGTAAGGTTTTTTCAAAAACTTAATTCTAAAAAAAAAATACGTATATATTTAAAAAATAAAAAACAAGCATGCCATAACCTTTCTTAGCATAAATATATTGTTTTAAAAGCAAAATTATTAAAATCGGCTTAGTACATTTTGCGCCAAAGCGTTACAAACCATTGGCATACAAGCAATTTTATGTAAATAGTATAGGTATAGAGCAATTATTTAAAATTTTTGTTTTTTTTTTAATTATATTTAATATCAATAAGCTTTTTTGTTGCTTTTTAAATCATATGAACTGAAGTAAATGATAAAACTAAAAACAAAAAAATTTCAATAAGGAGCAATCCATTAATTACGTGAGTCAAAATAAGGGGGAGAGGGTCCGGCAAAATCTCACCAAATTTCACCAAGGGGCAGGAGGAGGTCAAGGAAAATCTCACGTCAACTTTTTAATGTAGAGAATTTACATTATTATAGCAGAGAAAGGGAGGGGGTACCGCCAGATCTCACCAAATCTCACCAAGATTAGGGGGGGGGGTCAGAATTTTCAAAAAACACCTCACGTAATAAATGGACTGCCCCTAACCGCAACCGCAAATAAACTTTCAAATAAATAATTTTTAATTCTCTTGAAAGTTAAGATTTAATCGACAAATTAATTTTATTTTTTTGAGATCTGGCTTGCTCTCTCTACTGCATCTGAAAAGTATACTACAATTTTTACTTCATTTCTTTATTGATCCCCAAATTTTTTAAAATCACTATAAACAAATAAATATATTTGGTAAAAACTATTTAGAAACTTCCAATTAATAAAAGCATAACTCTACTCAATAAATTACAGTATCCACATCAAATGACTATGCAGTTAAATTTACCATAATTTAAAGAAATAACTGACAGCGCAGGCAAATAACCAACTTTACCTAAATCATAATACGACCAAAGTATTTATACGGTCATAAAACTTTAAAGCCTTACATATTTTTTCATTATTATTAATGCACCGCAGGCTTACAATAATGAACCTACTGGCTTTTGATATTCGCAATTTTTATAAAACGCAACTGCCTCCGTCAGCTCTACCCCTTGGCAAACGCAATTTGCTTCTGGAGTGGTTGTTATACCCCAACTTGTGTTGGAAAATTAAAATTATGTTTCCATGCAGTTGAACTCATCGGAAAAGTAAACATTCATCCACCAGCATTTTGAGCCCATTTCACCCGAACCACACCCCCCCCCCCACTCTTCTTGTTCTAATGGCAGGAAGTAGCAACACCGCACAAACAAGTCGCGAGCATCATGTGGTTGAAATGCCGCATCAGGTGAATTTGGTTTTTTCTGTTTCATTTAAAAAGAAAAATAAAAACAACCGTAAAATGCAAAAAAAAAATTAAATTCGAAAACTTTTTTCTTTTTTTTTGTTTTACTTTTTAAAATCTTTCTGCACAATGAATTTTACACATTTTCCACTTGTATGGGTCGCATTATTGTTGTTCTTGTAATTTCTACTACCATTTTTGCTTTGTTGCTACTCTTTTTTATTTGCATACAAACTTTGTACGTTTTTTTTTGTGACTATGGCGACATTTTCATTTTACAGCTACAAACTTAGCGAAATACTATATAAGGTGATGGAGCTTGATTCCGTCTGCTGAGGCCTATAAGTGAGGACTGGGCATAATTGTCTGCAACTTTAGCGGCACTTCTCTTGACATTTAGCTATATCTAATGATCGTACAGCTTAAGCTCAAAATTTCTTTAAATTAAATATCTTTATTTTGTTTAAAATTCATAACTTAATCAAATCTCCCTCAATTTTTATAAAATTTTTAGCGTAATTTTATTTTCCATTGTCAGCTTTAATTTTAAAACGTTTTCATTTGTGCTTTTTTCATACAAGTTGCATTTACCCTACAATTTCAAATTTTCTGTATTTGTTATTTTTATTTTTTTTATTCCATCTTTGGCTCTCCCTTGGGTGCAATATGCAGCTATCGATTTTCCATATGCTTCTATTCGTAGCTTTTAATGCACATATGGTAGAAATCTACATTTTCGATTTGTTTTTGGGATATGAAAAATATCCGCACTACATGCGATGCTTTCTAAAAATTTATTTAAAACGCAACAGCTTTTACAAAATAGGAAATGTTTGCAAAAGTTATGAAAAAGTTACAAATGTCAAAAAAAATTTACTATGTATGGAAGGCGAGAGTGTACCGGAAGCATGCTACAGTGTTATATTAATTGGATTTTACTAAAGTTGACTTTGCTTTTGAACTGCAATTTATTTTGAAATGCGATTCATTTCAGTCGGCTTTTATACCCTACTTACAGCAGAGGGTATAATCATTTTGTTATTCTGTTTTCAATTGTAATGCATAAAAGAGGGCGTGGTAGGTATGGCAAAGTAATTGTGAGCTGCTACAAGGAAGAAATAACAGGCAAGAAGTTATTAGGCTGAAAAATGTGCGAAATGACTTAAGCCGAATTCAAGAAGCAGCATTTGTTGTATGAAGTTTTGCAAAATCTTAGTTTCAAAAAAAAAAAATTTTTTTTTTAAAAATAAGTAAGCAATATCCTTCTTTAGCACAAATATGTTGTTTTAAACAAGAAATTATTAAAATCGGTTCAGTATATTTTGCGCCAAAGCGTTACAAACCATTTCCATGTAAGCAATTTTATATAAATAGTATAGATATGTAAGCCATATGTAAAAATTAGTTTTACATTTTTGTAGAGTATAACTTATTTTACAACTTTTGCTTTACATAAAGACTTTGCTTTGCTTTACGTAAGACCAATAGGTGCCGAAATATAATTTTTAGCCTTTGACACCGCATATATTCAAATCGGTGGAGCATACATGTATAATGTTATTATTGTTTTTATGGAAAATCAAATTTTCTATAACTTTTATGCCGACTAAACTTTGGGCGGGTAAATAGAAAGCTAGATAATTGCGCAAATTGTTATATATGACCTTTGACCGTGATTACTGGTATATCACGAAATTTTGTCTCTAAAACCGTGAAAAAAATGTTGACAATAGTTTCAGAGCTGTATTGTCAAAAAAAGTGTCGAAATTTTAGAACATATATTCTTGATTACCGTCATCCCCTTCCGAATTGAAGAGTTGGAGCTGCTTATTTTGTTCTAGCACTGAACTGAATATTTGAGTACTTCAAATAGTAGTCTCCTTCATAGTACCACTCATAACAATATTTTTCCTTTTACTAGTAATACTTATATTAATTTGGTGTCTTATTTATTCTACTCTTCACTCATCTTACTTTTACCACTCATATAATTATTACTTGGATTTGGGTGTCGCAATGAAAGTGCTGCATTCAGTTTTTGAATTAAACATATTATTTATGCGAAAAGTGATATTATTTTGATTTAATTTTAAATTATAAATGTTGTATCTAGGTATGGAAGGAATAGTGAGACAAATACCCCTACGGCTCTGTTGCGAAACCTTTAGTAACTCGTTGTTTTTTCGTGTACTCATGCAGGTTTCCTAATCGTGAACGATTTCATACATGAAATTTTTAAAGCTTTCAGCTTTATAGAAAAAAAAGGCGCAAAACTCAGTTTCGGAGCAATTATTGGGACAACCAGTGATGGGATTTTTGGTACATTTGTACTTTTTTCAATACATTTGCGTTGTGAAAGATAAACGTATGTATTGATTCAAAGTTGTATTAGAAACGTTATGTTTTAAGACCATGTATTGGAGAGGAGCAATTAAAATATGGTTAGTTGCAATTTATATAATACAGAATAGCACCACTAGCAGCATCTTTCTTACGAAAAAAAAAATTCGTTTAATAAAAACTTAAAGAGTTTTAAGTGCACATTTACTTTAAATGCAGTGTAGGGTATTTTGTCCAAAGATAACACACTTACTTTTTTTTTCAATATAGTACATCACTATAGTAACCATATTTTTATTGCTGTTATATGCGACGACTGCGACGGAAGTGTCTTTGAAAAGCTAAAGTTTAAATGCCGCAATTACCGTTGCGCGAACTAACGACCTTTTGCGGTTTACCCAAAAAGTTGGAGAGAGAGAAAAGTTTCTGTAGCGCAAAAATCTGTAGCATAACATTTTGTGGATTTATTTTATTTGTTTTGCTAAGGGAATAAATAAATATTTGGACTTTATTTTATAGCTTAATATTTTTTTTTATAGTAAAATTTTTTCGAGAAAACTGTAAGCGTCAAATATGGAAAAGTTTGTATAAATATAAAGTTTTAAAGTATACGCAGTAGAAAAAAATTACATTATACTAATATATTTTTTTTATTTAGAATGAAAACTTTAATTTATATTTTTTTAATTTAAAGAAGAGTCCAAATAGAATAGATAGTAATTTTGTTTATATTCAGATGGTTTCCACTTAAAAAAGGTAAATAGAACTTGCATTACACTTCAAGACCGGACAAAAGGCAGTGAGTGGGAATGAATTACTTTATTTAATGCGATAGCCGTTTAAATAGTTCAAACGCGAACATAACATATCACCAGGCCCGGATTTATCATACAGGCAGAGTAGGCACGTGCCTGGGGCGGCAAATATTGGCGGAAACTTTGAAAAATTTTTTTATTTGTATAGATTGGCGTCTTATCAAAATTATCAAAATTTTATAATAAAAAATATATATATTGCAATGAAATATAATTCTAGCTTTTACGGAGAAATCATTAAAAAATCTCAAAAATACCAAAAATATTTTTTTGTGCTCTAAAAACATAAGTTCGAAATCAATAAAAGGTGCATTTTATTGATTGAAAACATTTTCGTACAAAATAATTTCACCATTGAAGAAGGGGGGAGGGCGGCAATTTTTCAACTGCCTAGGCGCGGAAAATTTCTAAATCCGGAACTGCATGTCACACATTTCACAAAGTGTTACCTTGACAACTCAAAAAGATCGCTTTTGTTCTATAAGCCTGGGTTCAATCCTGCCATATTCGAATTTTGGAAAAGGAAAGCAATATATCCTTTGTAGTTGGGTAAGGTTTTGAGCATTATTTTCTAAAAAGTCGTTTAGATACAAACGTGTTTTGGTTAAGTAATGCATACACCAAAAAAAAAACTTACTCCGTTTAAGGAAAAATGCCTAAATGTAAGGAAAAAATGTCCTTCAATACGAGCTAAAGCCACGGGTTCCTCAAAATAAGTAAGTTGGATTCCTTAGTACAAGTAAATGTTGCTGCTTTGAAATAAGGAAAAGTTTACTCAATGTGAGGACAAGGTTATAAAACTGAGGAAAATTATACTTTTTCTAAGGATGAAGGTATCCTTAAATGAAAGAAATTTACTTAAAATAAATTCGTTGATTTCAAAAAAAATTTGTTAATTTTCTATTTCCTCTATTTTCTTATTTGTTGGTTACTTATTGTCAGTCATTCTTATTTTAATTGTAATACGTTTTTAAAACTTCAAAGAAGAACTTACATTTTTTTTTACCTGTCACCCGATCAGAGAATTGAACCTGTGTTCTGCGCCATGCCACTGTTCAAAGATGCTCATCTTACCCAACTCAGCCACCGACAACATTTTTAAGACATAATGTTGTTAAACTGCACATGTAACAACCATTGTCTGATCAGGAAAGCTTCGGTTCAAATCCCGGCAACGACATAATTTTTCTTTTTTAATTTTTTTATTTTTTTATTGAAAAAACAAGTAGAGAACTATAAAGATATAGGCAAAAACAGAATACTTACGAGAAGAATAGATATTAATTTCAGCGAGTAATGCAGCGAGTGTTGCCACACATTTATTAAGGAAAAAGAAACTAACTAAAACTGAGTACGATTTTCCTTAAACAAAGCATTCCATTAGATTGAGGAAGTTTTTACTCAAATGAGGAACAAGTTATCCTCAAAAATTCTTCCCAAAGAAAAATTTACTATTTCAAAGGAAAGTTTTACTAAAACCACACACTCTTTATTTGAGGAAGAGCGTTGACTTGCTTTAATGAAACATGAACTCATTTGAAAGGACTCAATTACTAAATGAGACGATATTTTCATCAATATGAGGAAAAATAACTTAGATTAAGGAAAATTTTTACACTAAATCGGAGGAAGGCAGTTCTTCAAATTTAGTACGGTCTTTTTTTTCGGTGTAACTTTGGAACCTGATCAATCGCAACGGTTTGTAAAAAGTGTATGAGCTAGTATATTAAGAAATCGTTGTTCAACAACGATCAACAAGGGTCTCATAACTGAGGTAAATATTATTATTCTTTTATTCTTCGTAGATTTTTTGTACAAAATTATTTTAATAAACTTCTTGATTTGAGACATATTGACCAATGGTTCGAAAATATTTAAAAATTTTTCATATTTTTATATTACTGAGATGCTGTTTCAGCCATAATACTTTAGTTTGGCCATCACTCGCGTGACATATAGACATTTCCATAATAATTCTAAAATATTTCTCAAATAGCAAATGAAATGAAATTCTTTAAAGTTTTTAAAAGACAACTCAAACACAAAATTCTATTTCTTGCTTGTCTAACCTACATCTACCACAATAACTTACAAAATCTCAGCTAATGACCATAGTCTTCAACTTCAACTCATTCAATTTATTATAATAAATTCATTTAAAATTCAAATCTTTCTAATTCTTGTTGTTTTTCTTTCTCGCCTATTCTTAAGAAAAATGTGGGTTGACATTTACTGGGACCCTTATCATTCTACGTTATTTTGCTGAGTTGAATTTTTTGACAAGAAACTTTATTTAGATTTTTGCAAGACTTTAAAAAAGGATGTGACAATGTTATTTTTCGGAAGTGTGAATATAGGGGTAATTAAAATAGGTCATTGTTTTATTTTTAAATTTATAATTAATAGAATACAATAATTAATAGAAAACTCTACAATTTAAAGATTTCTTTTGAGCATCACTTGTAATTTATGCAAAAATATTTATAATTTTTCTTGGAATTCTATTGCATTGCTCTTCATTATATAAAATTTTCGTTAAGAATTTAAGTACATAATTCCTTCACAAATGATTTTAATTATTTCATTGAAGTAAAATTTAAAATTTAATTTATACCTTCATTATTTATTCATATCGATTATAATGAACGTTTTATCAAATTAATCACACTAAATGAAGCCTTCATATTTTAACGCAACAACAGCATAAAACTTCATCTCCAGAAAATTTTAAATAATTTACATATTTAATTTTTAATTACATGTCAATGATTTTGACACCTTCAGTACATACATACAACCAGCTTGCGTCTATTGATATAACGTAACAGAACATCAGTTTGTTTGAGCTCTGCATGTGAAGCATATGAAATTTCCCAAAAGAAAATTGAATTTTTAATTTATTTAAAAGCAATTCAAGTGGTAAAGTTAATAACTAAATTTTTAAATAGGTTGCTGCTGCATTACATATGCCAAAACATCAGCGGTAGTATGGCGGCAATATGCGCATAAGTTAAGAAGATTTTTCAATATTTTCTTAAACAGTAGGCTATAAAATTATAAAGCGTTTTGCAATTACATATGCACGTAAGTACATATATTTGAAAAATTTTAATAAAGTGTAAATTAGCTTTCCTTTATGAAGTTAACACACACACATACATACACATACAACGTAAGGTGATAGGTAGATACACCCATTATGCTTATGTCTTCCTTGTATTGTACTGCTTCGAGTATATAAAACTGCTGTAAAAGTGTCTACAACATTTTTCATGCATCATCTGTCAGATCCTTGCTAAGTTCTTATTAAAAGCAACCCAGCGAGAATTTTTTGAGTTTATTTTTTTTTTTGTGATGAATGTTTTCAATGTGTTTTTGAATGTTCGATATACTTAGTTAAATGAACTCCTTATAGAAACTTAAAACTTGAATATTATATAGCTTTTATGGTGATTTCGCATTTCATTTTCGGATGAAGGTAAATCCTGAGAAGGCGTGATATTTCTTTTTTTTTTAGAAATGTAAGGCCTAACAAGAACTGGTTGTAAGAAATGAGCATGTACCTACTCATGAAAGCAAAGAAGCTTAGCGCGTTCGTTTACATCAGGAAAAGTTTTAGGTAAAATAAGCTTGGTACAAGAATCCTTAGGTTCGGTTAGGGTAGAGTGGTGGCTTAGCAAACAGGCTTAAAGTCATAAGTAGCACTGATTGTACCGTCTTAATACCACATTATGTGACCCGGCGAATCCTTAGGATCCTTAGAATATTATATATTAAAAGTCAGAATCTTAACTGACGTCCTTACAGAGCATTACTTTATACGCAAGCACTTCAAAAGGCTAAGCCTCACTGGCATAAAAAATATTTGTAGAAGCTGTCAAGACTTTAACCTGGAAGAGTTTATCTTTGTAAATAATCAGTGCTTGTGAGCAGACATTTTAAGGTCTTTGAATTTAATTTGGAGGAATCGCTCTAAGGAATCTCAGATTTATCGTGAAGATTTTAAAAAAATTAAAAAATTGTTTTCTTAAGTCACAGATTTAATGGACCCAAGTGTAAGCTTGACTGACAATTGTCATCTCCCATGCTAATTTAATGCTAAGGATTTTGAAGGGTTTCCTAAAAGTTGGCGTCATGACCAATCGAGGTTAGTGAATTTAGACAGAGGCTTAGATATGGAAAGCGAAAAAAAAGACTTTCGTAATCTGAAATGAAATAGATGTTAAGAATTTAATTTAAAAAAAACATATTTTGGGTACTTGTATTTTTATAGGACACATTTTAAATGTGGGCGGTAAAAGAAGCCTAAAGCATTACATTGAACAGTATTTAACTAAGGAACAATAGGTTTTATAAGAATGAACTACGAAAAATGTTCGGGCAATCTGCATTTTTGCATGTACCTTAAGTTTAACATTATAATTATCAAGTAAATATCGTGTACTCCAAAAAACGATTGAAAGGTCAAAGGTCACGAAAACCTATTTTTATATAAATTTATCGGTTCTTGTCGGTCTGGCAGAAATTCCGTATAAACAAAAAGTTTAAATAAGAGAATATCTCATGAAAAAGGATGCAGTTTTTCTATAAGCTGAACTGTTTTCTGGCTTTTGAAGATAGAAAAAAAAAAATGGATTTTTAAAAAACCATCAAAACCCATAACCAAACTTCTGCGGGTTTAACGGAAAACGAGATATTTACGTTATGTTCTATTCTTTAACTTTGCGCTTCGAGGACTCGATACTTATTATATCAAATGTTAGTTCAATTACACGGAGTCTTACCACAGAAGTTTTCGGCTTCTCTGGGTCTACAGTGGATATAATATTGTAATTAATTAATTCAACATTTTTTTATCGTAAGCGCCGTATAATCGATGCTCAAAAGAATTTTCATTTAAATGATGACTTTCAATGCACATAAGCATGAATTCCTACTCGGTGGTGATCAAACAGTTCCGTATAGAAAATGAAGACAATATTTAAATTTAAAGTTAATTACTGGCAGCCATTGAATTTAATTTTCCTTGTTTCTATTATGCTACACGCATAACAGTAAAGTGGGTACCATTTTTTTTTTTAATAGAATTTGGGTAAATATTATGGGGGTGTTAGTGCCAAATATTGTTGGTTGCCACTCATCTGGGCGTTACTTAAAATTCAAGACAACGGCAGCAGGATACTTCTGAAGTAAAGTTAATTAGAAATATTTTTTTTTATATTAAAATTGGCTATTAAAAGCTATAAATGGTTTCTAACTGAATGATTTTTGAATATGCTTTCAGGATTTTTATAATGGAAAAACATATAATTTGATAGATTTTAATTGGCAGCCATGAAAGCACGAATTTTCATACGCATCAAAATTTACTGGCTAAATTTATTTAAGTGATGAGGATATTTAGATTCAAAAAAAAATGGATATTTATTTTTAATCAAAAGATAATGGAACAATAAAATGAAAACACAATAGTTTATAAAAGGGGAAGTTAATCATACCTCTAAAAATATACAAAGTTCTTGACATTAAGTGTAACACTTAGCCTTGCAGTCATGTTTATACATAAATGCGACACCTTACGAAAAATCATGTTTAAGGTTACACTATTTCTTTTCAATATAAACGCTTCTAAAATCTTCTATTGAATACAAAAGAAAGAAAAAAATTATTTTTAATTAGTCAGCGTATCGCTGTTAATGTCGAGTCATTCAATGTAAAAAGTTTGCAAAGGTTACCTTATACAAGTAAAATGTAATTAATTTATCATTTATGCTATCAACATATGTGAAAAGTCCTTAAACTCCTTGAAAAACGTCTGTTGTATAGAAAATGCTCTATATGCATGTGTGTGTAACTTCGTACGTATGAATGGGGTAACAAAATGTTACTTAACAAATTTTTGCTAAGTAAGTGCTTGGTCTAAGGGAAAATTTTATAAACAAGTTAAGAGTGAGACACTACCACTACTACTGCTGCTGAGCAACCTATGTACGTGATGACGACGTCAATGTTACTGTATTGATATTGACGACGATGCTGATGATGTGTATGAAGAATCATATGCCAAGTAGGGTGTATTAAGTTTGCTCAAATAAAAAAAAAATTTAAATTGGCAGTTTAACAAAAAAGGATGTACCCATCCTTGCATAAATAATTTGATCGAAAAATTTAAAACAAAAAAACAAAAATCGCTTAAAATATAGTGGGATCATTGACAATAGCTTCTTCTTTAACATTAGAGATCATTCGTTACTTAATTGTAATAGCTAGTACTAATATATATCGTTTAAGAAGATTAGCGCCGATTGTAATATTTTCGTAAATTTTTTGATATACATATGTATGTGTGTATTATATATGTTACTGTCCAAACTAGTCCATAGGATAAACTAGTTTTTCCTAGGACAAACTAGTTCACTCAAAGTGTGTTAGGATAAAGTAGTTTAGCCTAGGGTGAACCAAGGTTATTTTATACTTTAATGGCCTCAATCCCGAATTTTTTGAAATTTTAGTATGTTAGGGAAAGCCGCCACTCCGGACAAAAATTCTGTAATATGTCCAATACAAAATTTCTTTATGGATAGTTATATGTATATTAGGGTTTTTCAAAAAAAAAAATTTGTTTTCGAATCTCTTGCTGATACTTTGGCATCACGTTCTACATCATGAAAGAACATCACATTAATTTTTTCAGATTTTTAAATGCATTTTTAAAGGTGTCTCAAGCCACCCTAATGTATTTGTTTGTATGTGCCCCAAAACGGGCTGTATAGTAAATTTTCAGCGCAATGTTGTTCCAAAAATCGTATATCTTTGATTGTAAGTCAGAAGTCAAAAGTAGATCCACCTTAAAGTTGCACTTGTGTAAACTAACTATACTATTGCTATTGATGCTGCTGCTGTTGTTGTTGTTGTTGTTGTTGTTGTTGTTGTTGTTGTTGTTGTTGTTGTTTTCGTTGTTGTTTTTTCTGTTGAATGCATTTGAAACTACTGCACAGCGTTAGTAAATTCAATTAAAATGCTGTTCTCTGTTGCTGTAGTGCAGAAAAAATACAAGGAGAAGAAAGACGAGCAGAACTTTCAAACTTAAGGTCTTCATCGTTTTGTTTGTTTTTGTGTAGTATTTTATTTTACATATCAACATACAGACTGAAATATGCACACATGACACATGTAGGCATGACACTTGATGTAATAGTGTGCACATGTAAATATGTGCATGTTTATTTGTTTGTTTGTATGTAAAATGATGTTGCAGAAATGTGCCCATCCATCTTAACGTGTGTAAGATCACAAGAATAAAAACCATACAGGATATTCGATATTTTTGTAAGCCGTTTGTGAAAATAATATTGTTATTGTCAGCTTTTGTTCAAAATGAATAATTGCCTTAAAATACACACACATGCCCATTGAAGTAGACAGTAGATTGTTTATTTACATATAAATTTAAAATCTTTAAGCTTTACAGTTTGTACAAATATTGTGAAAGTTTTCATTTTAGAAGTTTAATTTTCTATTTTAAGCGCTTAAGTTTTAATGCCTGATTGTCAAAAATGTTTTCTTAAATCTTAAATTTGTCCAAGTTCTGAGAAATATGCTTTATAAAGCTCCTAAAACTATGCACTTAAATTGTCTGTTTTGTTCTTACTCAATTGGCAATAATTGTGGCTTTATTGTGTTGCATAGTTTTAGGATTTCAGATAAATTAATAATTTAAGCTGCACACTAACTATTTGGTACTTTTCATTTTAAATAATAAATATATATTGCAATCCAGTAACTTTTACAATACTTCAATAAACTCATAAAGAGCAGCCTAAAAAAATATTTATTTCGAACAAAATTATTGTAAATCAACTAGTGTTTTAAAAACATATAATACATCAATCGCGTAACTGTCACTAACCTATATAATGTAAAATAAATATTTCAAAAGAAGGCGTGGCACCACCTATGGAGGTAAGATAATGTTCGTTTTAATCAGAAATATTTGCAATTAGGACCCTAGATAACAAAAAAATAATTTCAGCAAAAAACATACGGGCCACATAAGTGGGCGTGGTACATCTTATTGAGCGAACATTTAAATCATGGATGATATATTTTATTTATTTATTTATTCTTTAAATCAATTTTTCCTAGAACGCATTTTTATCAATATTATCGGTAAAAGCGTTTACCTTAAAATGGCCATAAAACGAGTAAGTGATTAGGACAATTTTTAACGATTTTGATCTTGCTTGAAACGAACCGTGTCGGCCAAAGTAAAACCTTAAAAGGCCACAAAACGAGTAAATAAGCAGATCCGATTTCGCGGATTATGTATTTTGAATCTCAAGACACTATATAATTATTGTGCATTGTCAGATTTGGTTGACAATTTTATCGATCTTGATCTTGCTTCAAGCGAACCGTATATCAGAGAAGGCGAAAAATTCAAAATACATCGAACAGCTTCAAAAAGCGCCCAAGCTCTATAGAGGTTGAGAGTAAACACCGGCTTATGTATGACTCTCTAGCTTATGACCTCAAGAAAATCACCAAGTGGAGAGTCACACTAATCGAGTCAATTTTAATGCTACTAAAACCCAGTGTTGTCTCTTGTCTCACAGACGAAAGGATTACCCCCTTCCTTCCCTTAATATGGCTGACTTAGATATTGCGAGGTCAACAACTCTTGACCTTCTGTGCATATCGGCGGTTCAATCGGACCTGAGGTGGACAGATCATGTATTCAATGTGTCGAAAGAAGCGGCCAAGTGTATTGGTTTTTTGAAGCGGTGTAAGGAATACTTCACTCCAGTCGATCTTCGTACTGTCTACTTTACCTATATTAGACCCAAATTGGAGTACAAGTCACATAATTGGACTGGGGCTCCGAAAACCACTTTGGAGCTGCTGGATCGTGTTTAGCGACGAGTGATGAAACTAATTGGCGATGAATCTGTCATCTCATCTATCGATTCCTTTTACCACCGGCGTAACGTAACGTCTGTTTGACCCTTTTCTACCTATAGGTATTATAACGGGAGAGATACATGAACTGATCCTTTCAGTTCAAATTTTCTCTCGCAGTACTTGGGCGTCAAATCAGGCCCATCCCTTTTGCGTCACGCCGGTGTTCAACAGGACATCATATTTTCGTGATAATTCTTTTTTTGGCCGACGATTAAGTTGTGGAACAGCCTGCCTGCGTTCGACAATAGTGCTCAAAGTTTTTTACTTTTTTGGCACTAAAGTTTCGAAAGATAAGATAAAATTTGTGTGGGAGGTGCTACGCCCAATTTTGAGCCCACACATTGTAGAGAATTATAGTTAAAAATCAAATTTCTCTTATAATATGAAACATTATTACAAAAAATACATATTCTGATTGTAACATTTTATTTTCCTGTGTAGATATCATCCGTGATTTTATGCAGTATTGTGTGAATGTGCGTAATTGTAACAAGGTAAAACTTTATAGCTCACGTAAAAGTATATGTGGCAGCCACCGAAGTGTCTCCAGAATGTGATTAAGGATTTGTTTCTGAATGTACTATGCCAAAGGGTATAACATCCTATTCATTGAAAAGCATGTGAAAGGAAGGTGCAACAAGGTGTGCTAAAGAATGTGCTGCAAATTGCATAGCGATACACTGAAAAAATATTGAAACTTCAAAGTTTTATAAATTTCTACGCAGAAAACCAAGGCGTTACTGAGGTAACTAAATAATAATCGGAAGTTCTATGGAATTTAGTTTAAGACCAAAAAATTCTTAATTTCAGATAAAAATGTACATTTTTTTTTCCAGTGTAGTGTCACATACCTCGCATATGCATAGAGTGTCTACCGTTATCCACTTTAAAGCGTTATCCTTGTTATACCGCCTGTTCATATTGTGTCTGTTGGTATTGTTATTGAAGACGATGTTGTTGTTGTTGCTTGTTTTGTTGTTGTTGTTGTTGCTTTTTTCGTTGTTGTTTTTGTTTTTGTTTTGTCGTCATACATCAGTAGCGTAAAATAAACTTCTCATACAAAATGCAAAAAAATATAATAAAACAAACCATGTTTTACTCTACTCCCCATTCAATCTTCTCTTCCACTCCACAACTTTTTTAAGTTGTTGTATTTTTATTATTATTGTTAAGGTAACTGGTGTACCAGAATGCATTTTAACATAAAGGCACTCTTTCTACAACTCCCAACTCCCATTCGTAGCATTTTCTACTCTTACAAAGTTGAGTATAAAAGTAGAACTCTACAACTTGCAACTGGAATCCTATACACATTTCAAAAGGATAACAACAAAGTAGAAAAAATTACAACAACAAAAATATAGGAAAAGCCAGTAACTTCTACTACAAAAAAAAAAAAAAAAAAACAAATTTCTTGTTGACAATTGACAATGTTGTTGTTGTTGGCTTTTATGTATTTAAAAATAGGGTACGCTTGCATTTACAGTATTACACAAAATAAAGAAGAATACTTCATTGTTGCACGGAAATACAAAAGAAAAATCTCTTAATTGGAACAACTTTTATTAAGAGAGATTTTTGCACTATACGACGCAAACATTAATAGGACTACAAAGTTTACTGTCAATTTTTTCTTACTTGGTGAAATGACATGACGTCATTTAAGTTATAAAGAGACGAAAATTAAGTTTTACTCAAAATTTATTACAAAATATTTACAGTAAAAGAAAATAAAGCCCAAAAAGTCCTTTGGCAAAAGGATAACCAAATCTTCTGATATGCTTTTTTCTGAAAATATATTTGGCATTATATTGTCAGAAACCTGCAACCCTAAACCCGATAATGCCCACTATTTCTTCCTGTCAATCAGCTCCGGTTCTTTGAAATGCTTTCTGTGAAAAACTATTCGGAATTGTTAAGTAAAACAAAAAAAAAATTAAAATGTTCGTCCCATGAAAATCTTCTAAAAGCCGTGTGGTTCGTTAACAAATACAAAATGGCGGATCAATATGGCGGGCGGAAGCCGGAGAAAAATCGAGTGTCCAGACAAAAGAGGTTTTAAAAATAAAAATTCTCAACAGATCGAGCCGTTTCTTGACTCAAATTGTAGCTCCTAAAAAGTAGGCGTGTAAGATTGACAGAATCAGAAATGGCGGATCCAATATGGTGGCCGAGTTTTTGAAAGTCAACGTAAAAACAAAAACAGATTTTACAAAATCTGATGTCAAGATGTCGGATCCAAGATGGCGGATCCAAGATGACGCACGAATTTTCGAAAGTCAACCGATTTGCACCAAATTTGATATACGGGGGTCTTTAGAATCACGGATCATGAATCCGAGAAAATTCGGCCACCATATTAGATTTTTGAACGCCATATTGCATCCGCCATTTTGAATACTGTCAATATTCTACGCCAGCTTTATAGGAGCTACAATTTGAGCCAAGAAACGGCTCGATCGGTTGAGAATTTTTATTTTTACAAGCCTTTTTGTCTGGACTCTCGATTTTTCTCCGGCTTCCGGCCGCCATATTGGTTCCGCCATTTTGAATTTATTGACGGGCCGCACGGCTTTTAGAAGATTTTCAGGAGACAAACATTTTAAGACCTCGTACGTCTTGATCGGTCTAGCCAATTTTTGGCTCCGAAGGTGATCCGCTTGACGTGAAACGTCACATATATTGTTATCACCTTCAAGCAGTAAAAAAGCTTAAAGTTGTGGGTTGGATAGGGGCCTTGGCATTCAGTCCAAAGACCATTGTACTTAGTCTCGATAGAGGAAGCGGAAATGAATGAAAATAAAAAAGAAGATAGAAAGTAAACTAATGGAAATAGAGTATAATTTACCCATCCTCAAACTACTTTGTTTCTTTAAGAGATTTCAGAAGTATCAAAAGAAAATGAAAATGAAAAGAACTTATTGCAAAGATATCGCTACCTAAAAACCTTCTCATGCATCTTCCGAAAGCCATAGTTTTGTCATCCTCAAGGCTCGATTAGCTGGTTGAAGTACTGCCCACGTGCATTATGTCCTGTGATTAACCCTACTCGTATTCATAGATTTTTTCTTGCCAGGTAAAGGTACATTCCTAGACGTTCCTTTTACCAAACACTCTGCAGTTTTGCTGGAATTCGTTTAAGCATTGCTCATAAATTCATTCATCGAATCAGTGAATTCCGTGAAATTAATGCAGATAAATGGCGCCGGATCTATTGAAGTGGCTGCTGAATTCTCGTTAGTCAATTCATCTCGCAAGTTCATTCCCTGTCCAAGAACCCAAATGGGACCCAGCTCAATGTGTTGCATATGATTTTCGAATTGCTGACCAGGCTAGTAAAAGTAGCAGTCTAACTGTCAATACTGGCACTTACACACTTCCACCCATGCCATAATTTTTCGATGACCCAGCAATCCACATTCCAAATGGCAAAGACCTCCGTTAGGAAAATTTTTGTCATAATATAGCGAAAAAAATACCAAGTCTTATCGTGTAGACACCACCCGCAAATCGTTCCACAAGGAATTTTGGAACCATCCGTATAGAAGACATGAAAAGGACCGCGAAATTAAATATGGAATTAAAGATTGTTCACGATCTGGATAAGTCACAACATATCTCTCCCTGAAGCGGATGAAAGGCACACTATTCTTCATTGACAACAAGAACAGTGGACACTGGCATATGGCATATCTGTATGTATTTGGAGGTTCAGAGGAAGCAAATCAAGCAACAAATAAAGAGCGTCATCTGGTACCTCACTGACTTTGCAGATCACACCAATTTTCGATCTTTTCCAGGACTTCCTTTATCTTATTGCACTCCAGCTCTAAGTACTGCCCCGAAATTAGTATTCACGCATCATCAGCGTAAGCTTGGACAAGAACTTCAAAGTTCTGCAATTTATTCCGCAGGGAGTCCACAATAAAAAACCACAGATGAGGCGAGAATACGTCTCTTCGAGCACTTGCTCTTGCAGCTTCGACTGTGACACTGTCATCGTTTTCTCCCTCTGTAGTTAGAAGTTGATAGGACAATATGGAATGAAGCCAACGATTAACGCTGACTTCAACTCCGTACCTTCTATTCGAAGAATACATTGAGTCAAAGGTAGCATTGTCGAAGGCTCCACAAAAAATCTTACTAAGTATTTTCCGGATTCCAGCTCCTCTTCAATTATGCTAACACAATCCGGAAAAGCTGACAGACGAAGGAACAAGGATAATAGATAGAAATATTTTTCTAGCGTCATGAAGCGTTTGCGTGAGAATGCCCGCCGAAAATGGCAAAGTGGAAAGACACAGTTCATGAATTTTGCACGACGACAATGCATCATCGCACAAAGCCAACATTACGCAAGAAGCTTTTAACCAATAAGTAACCGCTTGTCATTGCTCATTCAGCATCGTCAGGCTTTTTTCTATTGCCAAAGCGGAAATTACCACTTCGAGCAAAGCGCTATGAGCCAAAGAAAGCCAATTTTTTCTAAGTAAACAAATTTTTCGTTTATTTTTTGAAAATTTTTCTTTTAATTCTTGTAAAAGTTTTTAATTTTTATCCAAGCAGAACGTTTTTTGTCGAGCAATTCTCTTTTGAGCAATTTTGAGTCTACTCGAAGAATAACACAAAAAATTGGGAAATTTTTATATTAAATAAGATCGAAGTTTGTATGCAGTTTTTAGTTTCGAGCTAGAGCTTTTTCTTCTGAAAAATTTGTTGCGTTATTTTGCGCAAAAGAAAATATTTCCATTCAAACATTTTTGTGCGATACTGTATTGTTTTTTTTTCAATTGCTACACTTGTATATGTAAAAGGTGAATTAAGTTTAAAGAAAACAATTGCTTGAAACAAGAGGTTAAAAGCAACATTAAACTCATAACTTAAGTTTAGGTATCTGCTAACTGCTTTCAATGGGGGTGGGGGAATAGCTAACGCCTGAGGATGCTCGAACGTGCATAAGAACCTACCAGCCCACAACACGTCCGTTTTGCTTCTACGTCAGTGCGTGCCTTTGCATTCATTATGCTTCGTTTCTTCTATTTGTTCCAGGTATAAAAACTTATGACTCAATAATTTTGTTAGCTAAGGAATTTTAATTTTACGTATGTACATACACAATTATGTGAGCCACAATTATTTTTGGCCTAAACAGAATGGTAAGAAAAGCGTTATAGAAATTGTTTGCATGCAACATAAAAGTTATGCAAATTTTTGATCCGCCTCCTGCACAGAGACATACACAGAGCGTTGAGTTTTTTTTTAATGAATTTTACTTTTACTTTTTTACTATTTTTCGAGATAGAAAAAAACGAAAAAAAAATTAAGGAAATACACTCATTTTCTTTGGCATAACTTAACACATATGCAACATGCATGTACGTACTTAAACTACCACAACCTTAACTGCAATTTTATTTTATTACAATGCGATGGATAGAAATTTTCTTTCCTTCTTTTTCCTCAATTTTTCGTACCTTTTGCTGTGGCATTCGAAACTTTTCACTTGTTAACATTTCGCTTGTTTGTGTTATATGAAACATCATAACTTTTTGGCTTGTGAAGTCGAAAATTTCAATGTTACCTAAAGTGGGCAGTAAAAGTTTTCTCATTACTCATTTTCATGTAGGGAAATGAGTGGATAGCAGAGGAGCAGCATTTCTTTTCTACCTGGGGTTATTAGTAAAAGTATATTTATATTACTAGATATAACAAGAAATTGTTGGCAACTTCTTTTCAAATTAAAATAATTTTCCAAGTTTAAGTTATTATGGGATAAAGTAGATTTATTTTTGGGTGAGCAGTTTAATCTTACGTGCTGTATGATTTAAACTTCTTTGACCATTGCATGTCTTAAATGCTTTTGATTGCTCAGATGTTCAAGATTTCTTCAAAGTAAATTTAGTAAATTACATATCTTGAATATTTTAAGTTTTTAAGACATCTTGGATTGCTTGGATGCCTTTTGTAGCATATTGATGTCATAAATGATTTAAATGGCTTTAAGTGTCCTGGAGGCCTAATTTAAATACATTTAGAGATTATATTAGAACTCTTAATATGTTCTCGATATTTAAAATTGTATTTTTGGTTGCCTTTGACCAAATTTACATCTTAACCTATACTATTTATATAAAATTGCTTATATGAAAATGCTTTGTAACGCTTTGGCGCAAAATATGCTGCACTGATTTTAATAATTTTTATTTTAAAACAACATATTTTTGCTGAAGAAGATTATTGCATACTTAATTTTTTCTTTTTAAAAAATTTAGTATTTTTTTTAAGTTTAAATTTTTGCAAAACTTTATACAAAAATCGTCCTTTGATTTTTCGTTGCTTATGCTGCTTGTTGAATTCTGTGTTGTTGTTTTGTTTTTCTCAGTTGTACCGTTGGGTATTTGGCTTCAAAGTTCAAAGAACAAACTATCTTTCAATTATTTTTATTTTGTGACTTTGAAGTGAGAAGATAGAATGAGATGTTTAGAGAGCAGTTAATGTCATTATGAAAAAAACATCGGAATGTGAGCGAGCGAAGCCGCGGGTAGCACTAATAATGTATACATTATTTTGAACTTTTTGGGTGTCTTAAGTGCCTTAGATTTTCAACAATTTAATTTTATACTAAGTGAGAACTGAAAAAGTCGATTTCAAATTGGAATCGAAAAATCGATTTTTCAATTCCTTGGAATGAAATCAAAATTTCTCAAATTCAAATTTTAATTCCATTAATAGAATCGAAAGTATCAATTCTTTTTTTTAAGAAACTGAAAAAGATCGAAAAGTATTTTTGCCTGTCAATCTAGCACTATTCAGCAGAGAGTTGAAATTTATGACTATCATAATAAAATTGGCTTTTCCCTTGACTTCAAGTAACATTTTTATCTTTACACATCAGAAAATTGAATCTGATATTGTTAATCGAAAAAAGACAACATATAAATTCACTTAATAAATGCAAATTAAATGAAAATAATCAAATTTAATTGTTACAAACCAACACAAAGGCATTACAGCGTACAAACGCACACACACACACACACAAATTAAGGACAATATAAAACCACATCAACCGCAAGACCAAAAAAGAACGCCACCGTTAAATTCAATTAAAAAGCGCTGATGCAGAAGAAACTGAAGATTCAAAATATAAAAAAAAAAGGAACACAAAAGGAAGAGTACGATGTGATTAGCCAAATTATATCCTGTAGTAGGACAAAAAGTACAAAGATAACAACATCAACAGTAAAGCAACTTGAAGCACTTATCTAATTACAGTTGCAAAAGCTTTTGCGGTTGAACACCGAAAACAATAATTAAAGTAGCACCACCAGCATCAACGCCAACGCCAACACCAACACCATCAGTTGAATCAGCGTTTACAACAGCAGCAACAACAACAACAATAAAAATAATAGGACTCCAGCGGAAATGCCACTGATGACAACGCAATTCAAATGTCAGTGCCTGGACGACATACCATTAGCGATAAACTTGAGAAAGATAATAGACATACCAACGTATTGTGTGTGTGTATGTGTAAAAGCACTGAGAAATATTTTTTTTGTTTTTTTTTTTTCAATAAAAGAAATTTTATGTCAAATTTCAGAAAGGGGACGTCCATTAATTACGTGAGGTTTTTTTTTGAAATTTCGGACCCCCCCCTCCCCTTGGTGAGATTTGGTGAGATCTGGCGGAACCCCCCCCCCCTCCCTCTCGTGAGATTTAAATTGTAATTTTTAATGTTAATTCTATACATTAAAAAGTTGACGTGAGGTTTTGCTTGACCGCCCCCCCCCCCTTGGTGAAATTAGGTGAGATTTTGACGGACCCCCTCCCCCCTATTTTAGCTCACGTAATTAATGGACGTCCTCAAAGGGTTCCTGGCTCTTTCACTTCCCCCCATTTCTCTAGGTCCTTAAAAAACATTTCGAACTTCTAACTTTAATTTTTCTTGTTAACGGTTTTCACGCAAATATTTTGGAGATCGTCGAACGCCTTTTCCTAACAAAATCTTTGGCGGCGATCAGTGTTTTTAGTATGCACCCAGAATTGCGTTTTTCACTTCATGTGATCGTTTACCAGAAAAAGCATTATGGTTGTAGACATCAGAAGAATCAAAATTTTAGAGGGCAGTTGCCAACAATGGATTGAATTGCCTAGCCGAGAAGGAACAAAACTTCCTCGATGCAAGTTGTTGCTCAAGACTACATGAGACGGGTTACTGTTAGTAAGTTACAATAGAGGACTGCACGAGTGCATTTGAAAAAAGCCATTAAGCCACTCGGCTCGATTGCGAGTCCATCGACCCCTTAAGCACAAAAATCACAAATTTAACGTTATACGAGTTCAAGCACTCTTTGTTTATTGCATTCGGCAGCGAGTGGCTTGTTGAATCTTAATGCGCTTGCTCAGGCAACAGATTAGCTATGCCATGCTGCGCGGTAAATTTGAACAACAACAACAATTTGAATGACGCGTGCCGCTAAAAGACAAATCATAACATATAATCAATCTTTAAAAACTCTACCGTCGTCCGTTTTGCGACGCATTGATATTAAAGTTGACTCGCTGCATTCATTGCTTTTTCTCATGTTCGATGTTGTAAATGTTTGGTTCAGCTTGAACAATGTTGACAACGAAATACGAGTCACGAAGTCAAGTCATGTCGTGTGATCGTTCTGTTTTGTGCGAGCCTATTGTTGACTCGCAGAATATTAAAAGAACCATTATACTCGATAGCGAGTATAATAATCTGTTGACTCAGCAAGCGACCTCGTGCAGAACTCTAGTACACAATCAGTTGCAATACGTTAACTCGCTCTAATGGTGCGATTTCCATTAGTTCAAAAAATATAGAAAAAGTACAACGCGCAACTGCTAACACAATGGATATCGAGCACAGAGTGCGCTAACGTGCTAACGTTCTGACTTATACTTATCGGTGTTAAAATTTTACAATAGGTCATTACGATGTAATTATCGGTAAAAAATAAAGTTACGAGTACTAAGCGCGGTTTAAATGTCAGTGAGACTAATTCGTGATTATTAATGCAAATTAATTGTCATTCATTTGTGAGCCTCCCTAATCGAATATGTAGACAAAATTGTGATAAAATTTCATATCTATATTTGAGGTTTGATTATAGTTTTGCTCATACATATTTACGTACAGGACGGCAGTTTATCATCTAACTTACAACCAGATTATTGAGATCTTGCCTTGGCTATATTCACATAAAGCGTTTTGTTTTTCAGATATTCCATCAACGTCATGTTTTTGAATAGCTTTGACTTTCGGCGAACGACTTAAAATTTGCAGAGGTTCCGCAACTCTTCTAAGATGAAAATAACTTGGTAAAGGATCAGAGAATCGCTTGCGTTAATACTACAGTATCTAGTTTGACTGCTATTAAGATCATTACATATTTCATATTACATTGAAGTATAAAACCAAACAAAGCATTATCGGCATAGGTCTTGAAAGTATGGAAAATGAAACTGCAAACAAAGCAAAGAATTTCAATTACTTAGCAATAACTTCATACACTTGAGCTACCCAAGGACACTATGTTAAAGAAAATCAACTCTGAAATGACTTTGTAGAGCAGTTGGGTAATAAAAAGCAATTCAAGAGCATAGCGAAAACTTACTCTCTAACCGATGAAGGAACAGTTTTGTGTAAGCGGAAGGTAAAAAAGTCACAGTGCAGTCAAACTACCCTGAAACAATTATCAATTTTGGAAACTAGATCGACAATGTTCTGGGATTGTGTGTGTTCCGGTGAATAAATGGCTGAAAAAATCCCAAGAACTGGTCTCGTAGGTCCAGAATCGTAACTAAAACGAGATTATAGCAAAAGTAATTAAACCTAGGAGCAATAACCAAATCGAAAGTAGGCAATGCATTATTTAAGAAACTATAATACTAAGAAACTTTTTAATTTATTCGTCGAGACTCCCTAAGGAAAACTAAAGTCTTACTATTTGCATATTGATATTTCACCGTAAATTCCGCATGCACAATATGGTGTAGTTGAATATACCTTGACAACTGTCATGCTCGCGCGCACCACGTGAAGCAACAGAGATACAAAGCCTTGTTGCTAGGTAAATTTTAGACTTTATGACTCTTCGATCTTTCACTGACACCAAACGCTTTATCCAGCCGAGACACAATAGCAGCTGCGTTATAATTGATTCAAACTTTCCGATCAAGCTGATATACTTAAAATATTAAGTAAGTAATGACTAATAGATAGATTAGACTAGATCAAATGAGAATGATAAATTTTGAATTTAGCGATCCTTAGACTTAGACATAGCTCTTACTGAAAATACTTTAGTTCTTTCAGTTAAATTGTGTATAGCTGTAGGCATGGGTTGATTTTTATTTCCTTATTACTCTTATTACCCAGCAATCTGTAACTGAGTATAACCAAACTACTGAAAGGGGAAATGATCACTAGAATACTATTGATTTTTATTTCTTACTGTCTAGTTCAATTTAGGGGTTTCGAACCCCAAAAATCACCGCAGATCCGCCACAAACTACCTTCCTATAGTTACTTGAATCGAAGGCAGTTTTCAGTTCATTTGTCTCTTCGTAGCTCAAAAACAAACATTCTTTGCGTGTAGAAACGATAGTAACTCATGCAATACCGGCTAGGACAATGAAACGATTTAGATTAGCAGCAGTGATGTACAAAAGGATACAAACAGTGCAGAATTGTGATTATGAGCTGAGAAGAGACGTGGCTGAAGAAGGCGTTTAAGAAAAAAAAAAAAAAAACGCACAAAAAAATTTTATTAGTAAAAATAATCAAATATTAAAAAGGGGATGCATGGAAGCTTAAGTCTCAACCCCCAAGTACCTACTAAAAATAGGAGCAGCAGCCTCTTACACAATAGCAGCAGCAAAGGCAGTAAAACTTTATCTTACATCCTGGTTGAATTTTTTTTTTCTTCTTCCTTCTATTGCCAACTTTTCTTGATGACAATAATGATTGTTGTTGTCGCCGTTGCTTTTGCTGTTGCTGTCCCCTACTACTTTCCTTACTCCTACTTCAATTCTACGCCTAGACGCTGATGATGAGCATGTCCTTGTTGCTAATGTTGTTTGTTGATGTAGCTGATGTTGTTTAGAGTTGTTTGTCAACGCATCCTTCGTCTTCTCTTCTTTTCTACTCTTCTCATTATTATATTATATCAATTAGGAGTAAGAATAACGTTTATTGTTGTTGGTAAAGTATCTCTTCTTAACTCAACTGTTGTTGATAATACATGCGAACAACATACATACATATATAGTTAGTGGGTAAAAACAAGAATTGTATTTTATTCTTTTTGTGATAATAAAAATTGGAGCAAAATCTCGCTTGTCCATCATGTCCACAAATTTCGTAGCGAGCGCTTGTTTCATAATCTTTGTACCATCAGCACTTTGTTATGTGAAAAATCATTTAGCCTCAAATGTCCTTTTGTCCTTTTTTTTGCTATGTTACGTTACATTGTGTATTGTGTGCTTTTGCTGTTTTAATTCAATTATCTTTTGCTGTCCTTTTCGTTTATATTTTTAATGATAACACAAACAGAAGAAATTAATGAGAGCTAAATTAGCGAGATTATGCCATTAGGGGTTGTTGACGTTAGCGTTGGCGTTGACGTTGATGTTCTCATTGTTGTTGTACTCATTACTTTTTTTTTATATTTTCATTTTTTCTGTAAATGGTATTGTGTCGTCCTAGAATGCCTTCATTTCTGCTGAAGTGACGAATTCTGACAATTTTTATGGCACCGTTGACCCAGTTTTTTTTTTACATGAGGGTGTAAAAAGGGTAGGATACATGATGTTATGAAATTTTATTTAAAGAAAAAATTGGCTTGACACTTTTTTGCTTTGAAAAAAAAAAGGATATAAAATTAAATTTTTACATTAGTGAATTGAGCACTGAATCTTATTATCCTTTTGAGTTTTCAGGGTATTTTTTCTTTATCAAATTATGCTGTTTATTTTAATAAAATTTATTCTGCTTTAAGTGAACATAAATCTGAGATAAATATTTAAAAAACAAAGTTTTTTCTTTAAAGATTTTGAAAAGTACTTGGTGCTCCTATATGCAGTAGCGTACTTAGGGGGGAGGGGGGAGGGCAAGGCTTGAGAAGCGGCAAAATGGTCGTGAAATATATCTTAATTTGCTACGGTTTTTGAAAGTCTAAAATGAGGAGCTTTTTTTAGTGAATGAAACTAAATCGCTGCAGTAAATTTGAATGTGTAGGTGGAAATTTTCTTAGGGTAACAGATCTTATTTTGCTAGAGTTTCGGAATGTGAAAAGTGAGGATTTTTTTTTTTTTTTTTTTGGTGAGGTTAATAAATTTTTTGTTAAAACACGACCAATTTTTTTTCGTTAGCGGCGGCAAATAATTTTTTTGTCCCGGGCGCCGGATATGCACGGTACGCCTCTGCCTATATGTGGCGTTTGATGATGATGATGATGAAAAATTATAGCACTTAATACTACCTATTAGTTAGGGTTGCTAATTGGGGAATTTTGACCTGGATACTGTGGAAATTTTAGCTTCGGGCTCCGGGTTTGAGAAAGAAAATTTCAGATATTCAGATATATGAAAGTGGTATTTCACAGCTAAATTCAAGTTATATGTATTTAATTTAAAAGGAGTTTTTAGTACTTCAACTTTTTCCTCAAAATCAAAGTCCGACGTTGCATAGGTACTAGAGACTTTCACTTAAATTTATTCCCGCCATTTGCATTTTTTTACAAAAATAACGTAAATACAATTTTTCCAATTTAATGTTCGTCCTTTCCAATGAAATTTAAATTTCCTATTAAAAACAAAGAATGCGATGTTTCAGCGGCATTTATTTTATTTTTCAGCAAAATGTTTAACTTTTTATGCACAAACGGAAGGTAGGTATGTACCTACATATTCTTGTTTTTAGATTTTCATTTTTAATAAAGATTAATGTTGAAAAGTTATTAGGCTAATTAAAAATAGGGCTTCATTAACAAGTAAAATATAAAATAAGGTATGTGGTATATAAAAAAGGTGAGGGTTTTTTTTGCGGCTGGTGAAAAAATAATAAGGCAGCTTAAATATTGGGAGAAAATTTGTATTTTTATAGCCTACTTTTTTAATTTCAATTCAATTTAATTTTGTGGAAAAAGTTTGAGATAATGCTTTTATTACCTAGAGTAGAGGGTGCTTCTTTTTCATAGAGCACTAGTAAGAAAAATTAATTAATTTAAAATAAATAAATATTTAAAATAAATTAAATTTTATTTTCTGCATGATAAATGTAAATTTGTAGCATTTAAAAGCATAAAATATGCATGAAATGTAAAAAGTATCAAAATAAAGCAACCGCAATAGAAAGTGACAAATATAAAAAATAACTTTGACAAAACTAAATTAAGTTTAAAAATAAAGACCAAATCCGCTCACGATTAAATCTCAATCGTTTAATTTTTTATTTATTTCTTTGAAAACATTTATCGGATGTCTAATTAAAATTCCTTTCATACACAACCGTCAATTGCAACTGTCATTTTGCGTTTGCTGTTTCTGCTTTGAGTTCAACGCCAACATTTCATTTTTAAATTTGATATTTTAATTCTGAGCGCAATTTTTTCTTACAGTTTTATTTTGCTCCTTTTTTCCTTTTTACATTACATTTGCTTGTGGCGCCAAAAGCTGTTTGTTTTTTATCGTCCTCCCAATGCCCCAAATAATTTTGAAACCAAAAAAAGCAAATGAAATCGTATTTAAATACAACCGTAAAAAAGTAGCAAATATTTATACGATAAGCCTTAAGGCTACGATTTGATTAAAAGAGTAGCAGCATACGCAAGCTCGAAATATAGCGCGTTTTATCCTCACGCCCTAGCTCAGAGAGCAGCAGAGGCTTTGTAAGGAAGATATTACAAACAAATATATTGTTGATTTTGTTATTAGGGATACCAAATCTTTCATCGAAAATAATTGGAAAATTTGTGCAAAAAAACTTCAGATTTTTAAATTATATGATAAAACCGAGCTTTTTCAATACAGCCCAAGTAACAGGACCCAAAGCAAAGTTTGAAAATGGAAACCATTTTGGACAGAAAAATCTTTATAACTTGCGATACAACATTTTTCGTATAAAAAAGGACTTCATAAAAACTTTTTCGGCTCAATTTTTCATAAAAACTTTTAGACAATTTTTGTTTCTTATAAATATTATTAAATGATTTATTTCATTGCGCTTAGTTTTTCGAAAAACTAAACATCATTACGCATCATAAAAGCTAAGGCTTTCACAAAATTTATCCCAACTAAAAGTCTCACCATTTGGCAACTCTACACATCCTTACTACATACTACTGTCATGTTATGCCATCATCAACAACATCATATTGTTGACAAAATTGTTGCCTTTGAGCTACAGCAAAATGTAGTAACAGTACAAAATTTTAATATCTACGAATACTATGCGTAAACACAAAGGCTGAGACCCAAAAAAAAACAAAAAGGTACCCTCCTTGTATTTTGAAAATTTTATTACACATACGCTTCTGTGTACATATATTTGCTTTTATTGCTATTAAGAAATTTAATTTAACGAGATTTTTGCATAAATTTAATTCAATTCGTTGTAGTGGAGTACTTGTACTACATATACATAGGCAAAATTGATGCCCTGCTTTGATTGGGAATCCTTATGAGTGAGTACAATATAAGGGCATGACATCTCGTATATCCCAAAGGCATTGAGCTTCTGTTTAAATTGAATTGAAATTTTAGGAAAAAAAAAATCCACTTACTGTTATTTGTGGACCAAGTTAGCTAGTTATTTGATGCTAACAGCTTGAAATGGTTTTTGTGATTTAATTTTTTATTGTAATTAAATCAATCCAATCTGATGTTAATGAAATTTTACATACCTGTAAGAGAAAGAGAAGAAATATTTTAGATAAATATTGGTACAATTGAAAGAGAGATTAAAATATTTTTTAGGCAACTGAAACGCAATTACATTTGTACATGAGTGTCATTTCAAAGTGACCGTTTTGACACTTTTTTTTTTGAGAAAATTTAAAATATATATTTCAAGTAATTGTAAAAACATAACACGTTACGATTTACAAAAATTTAGGTTAATAGGTTTTTATTCAAATGTTGACTAAAAAACATAAATTTTTAATATAAATGTCCCTGAGAAATGGCTCATAAGAATTTTAGAAAAAGTCCCAAAAAAAAGGGAAATTAGCGCTATACCAGAACTACAGGGACGTTATGATTCTATCAATTCTGTCCAAAGTCTTAAGAAAAATCCTCTTCACCAAAGTCAGTGAAAAAATGGGACCACTCATTCGGAAACAGCAGGCAGGGTTTCAGCCGAACAGATCATGTATTGATCAAATTAATACTTCTCGCTGTCAACGCTGTGTGTCGATAGCGTTAAAATTCTGCGAATTGTTTTTTGGTTGCTTGGTTCGGGCTATGAGGGCGGAAAGTACCACTGCGTGCCCATCGCTTCTCTAAATCATTAACTGAATCAAGTCTCAAATCGAAGGTTTTAAATGTATAGTATTGCACCGTGCCTGTTCGCAGGTAGTTGGTAGTACCGTCCATAAGCTATATCTATAGTTCAGGCGTCGGAATTAGAAATCAAGTTTAGTGACCTAGGGCACAGAAATTCAGAAGCGCTCGAACACCAAA
Source organism: Meiosimyza platycephala (assembly GCA_963662105.1). NCBI lineage: Eukaryota > Metazoa > Arthropoda > Insecta > Diptera > Lauxaniidae > Meiosimyza > Meiosimyza platycephala. The sequence continues at coordinate 23,165,651 of OY759210.1, forward strand.
TTCGAGAAACTACAACAGGTCACCAACGTCGTGGCGCATTGGGATAAACTCTAGAAAAACAACAACACTCTGCTACACAATTTATAAGTGTTCACCAGTGTTGGCATGTCACAAATGTCGAGGGACATTTACGACGTTTACGACTGTTCGAGCCTTTGTGACAAATATTGAGTTTACGACAAATAAACGGAATTCCTTGCATTTGAATTTTCAATGACATTTCACGATTACCGGTAAGGGGGGTTCAGATCATAAAATTGTTTGTCAAACATGTTCAAGTTCCATAGTATATTGTTTTGTTGGTCAAATTGTTTAACAAACAATTTCAGTGTTGTGAAATCGAGGTTGATCTGGAGTTTGCGACATTTGTGATTTACGACGTGTGATTGTCGTAAACCTAAAAATCCATGTTACATGCCAACACTGGTGTTCACCAACAATTGTCTTCATCGAGTTCTGAAATTGTGGTGGCCTAGAAACAATCCCTTATGTCCAACTGCTTATCAGATGTCGTCGAGACCCGATTTCCATTCAAATCAAATAGAAATGGATTGTAAAATCTGAAACTGAAGTCTGCCGGCAAGCATTGGAGTGAAACCCTCCGGGTAGTAAAAAAGGCGGCCGTCCTAAATCATCTTGGAAATGATCGCTAGAACAAGAAATACATGAATCAGGGAAATATTGATTAGAATTGAATGCATCCGCTACTGATCGTGCTCGTTGCAAGAGTTTTGTGAAGGCTCTTTGCTCCGTAAGAATATAAAGTTCACAAGAAGATGAATGAATGACTACATTTTGATATACTGTTTGTTACGGACTGGATAGAGAATTTTGACGGACGGCACTAGCAACAAAATCAGTAAATTAAATTGAAATCAAATCGAAAACTGCCAAATATAGAGCTATGGTAACGTTATATAATAAGCTACTCCAGCGGGAGCTTATTTTGTTTGACGCTTTATGATCAAAGATCTCTTCTTTCTGAGCTTTTTACTACATTACTTTCAAGTCGATTTTCATTCTAGATTGCAGAAAATCAATATACGAAATAGAATGTAATCTGATGGTATGTTGAGTTCCTGGAATTAACAACATCATTGGCAATGAAAACGGAAGTTAACTTGCTGATGAATGCTCCAGAGTGCGTTTTAAATTCAATTTCCATTTAATTTTCTTTAAAATGTTTTAAATGAAATGCAAATAATTTTTTGATTGATTATATGGTCTTTAATATTACTTATACAGTGGAACCTCTTTAAGTCGAACCTCGATAAGTCGAAAACCTCTCAAACTCGAAAAAATGTTGTGTTCCCTTCCCTTCAAGTCCCAAAATCTCCATTGCTCGTAGTCTAGCCCCTCTTTAAGTCGAAATAATTAGTGAGTCCCTACAAGTAAATTCAGTACATATTATCCCTCTATAACTCGAAAAAATAAATTTAATCTCTGCATCTCGAACATAGTAATGTTTTATTTTACAACCTTTACGACTCGATTATTTGAAACGAATTACCTCTATAGCTCGAAAAAAGATAAGATACCGACTTTAAGAATATGCCGACAATTTTCATCATTGTTGTTTCTTAGAAATCAATGTCTATGAAATGATAGAGGAATTTATGAACACGTGATTTCATTTGAACTTTAGCGAAGTTACTTTATTGTCGAAGTCGAAGTCCTCCATGAGTCGAAAACTCTATAGTTAACTCGAATTTTTTGGCGTCTCCCTTCAAGTTCGACTTACAGAGGCTCTACTGTATATGAAACATGATGTCATTCAAGTGACCGCCTCTGTTGTTGTGTTATTGCGGCATTAGATGCTTCGCAATAAATTGTTATCGACCATTCTCCACGACTATCACCTGAGAAATGTCATCCAAATCAAAATGTCAGCGAAAAAAAAAACAAAACTGACCGGGAACATTAAACGCAACTTCAATTGGCCCAACTGCGTCCTAGGCCCAACCGCTAACTCTTGCGTTAATCTTACTAACTTAACATGGGTTTCGAAAATGTATCCCGAGTTTTGTTGTAAAAAAAATATACAGCCGCACTTTATACGCCTTTTCACTATAACGGCTTTTTTCATATATACATACATACATAACTCAGATTTGCCTTAACACTCAAAATAATTCGATATACAGCGAAAAAAATTGTATTGTACTCATCTTAGTTTTTGCCACAAGAAAAAATTTATACAGCCCTGACAACTCATGTACAATAATACGCAATTTCGAGCAAAAACGAGTAGGTTTATATATCGACATGCGAGAAAATGTGATTTGACATTAAATTTTTATTAAAGGACTTATTTCGTCTTAATTTTGACTATAAATCGAAATAAATGAAAACCGCGCTGATTGCGATAACAGCATGAAAAGCCTATTGGTTTTGAAGATATGGACGAAAGTGAGAAAAAAAAAAGAAAGCGCTGAGTTTGTTAGATGTCGATAAAGAATCCCTTTCACACGATGACCTCTGAGAACTTGCTGAGGAACAAGAACCAATTGTAAGTTAACAGCTAACAGCAAAGCACAGCTCAACCGCAGCTTTAAAATTATCCCATTCAAGAGAACAAGCTGATAGGTATGCATGTATTTTGTTTCCAAAGGCAATGGACAAAAATAATTTCAAATCATAGTAACTATTTCAGGTTGAGATAGTCTTTGATTAAAGAGCTTAAGCAAAGTAAATATCGTACAGACCAATCAATATCGGGTTATATTCAATATGCGCAATAATATCAAAATCAAAAGTTTATAGGAATCCTATGATTTATCGCACAGTCACTACTTGAAAGGTAAGAGACCCTGCCTGAAAATATTCTCCGATGTATTTCAATGGAGTAGCTCTTGTCAGTTACGATAACTTAAGTGTGCAATAAAAATTGTCCTATTAAAATCAATAAGTTTTATGGTTTTTTAAGAAATACATTCTATGAATATCAACAACACAGACACTCTATTCAATTTATTTTAAAAATCAATATTATTTTAACAGCTGTTCATATCGAGAAAAGTTTAAATATACGGCCACGCTGATAGCTGTATTGATAGTAAGCTATAAAAGTTGTTGTATTATTTTTTTCTTAAAGCTTTATTGCTATGACGATTTTTATTATCTTTGTGTACAAAATATTATACTCTTTTGTTTATATGTATATGATATAGCAAAAGTAGTGTGATTATTTTTATAACGATATGTGGTATACATAAATATATTGACAGATTGATTGTATAAAAGTAATTTCGTTGATGATGATACCAACTTTTAATAACAACATCAGTATCAAAACCATTATCGAAAAAGTTCAATGCTTTGTTAAACTTTATAAAAGTTTTCAACCTGAAATAAACTTTTTTTTTTTGGTTTACGGTTTTTGTTTTTGTTGACAGATAACAAACACAATCGATTTCGTTACGCCTACAACATTAATTTGTTATTTTTATCGAACGATATTATCGACACACATTTCTACTTTTTTTCGTTCACTATATTAAAAATGTAATCCTTTTATATGATGTTTTTGGTTACTGGTGATTTTACGGTCTTTGTTTCTTTTTTTTATGGTTTTCCACCCTTTTTGGCACCACACGAAAACGTTGTTTTATCTACGCCTTTTATTTTAAGTCATTTATGTTGGGTATTTACAACAGCACTTTATTGACACTTATCTGTCAATCGGAACGTTTTGTGTGACACTTTTTTTTTGCTTTTTTATCTACACGCAGAGAAGTGACACTTTGTTACAATACAACACAACTTTATTATAAAATCTAAGAATGATCGATTTAGGAATTCTTTTAGATCATAAATAAAAATTTTTGATCCTAGATCACAGACGAATATTTTAAGATCTTTAGTCACGGAGAGATACCAACTCTTAGCCACTTAAATTTTTTAAAAATACTCCAAATTTGGTCTTTAAGGATAGAATAAATTCGAAGCCAAGCGAAACCGTTTTTCTAGCAGCCATACCCAGATAATATGCCTTACCAAAGACCTCAACAGAGAAAGTAGTCCAGGAGAAATAGGCTTTGAACAACAAAAAAATTCGTTACAGCAATCTGATAGTGGAATATTGTCGAAAAAGCTCTTGTAAAACAGGACAAAAAAATCGAACCAACAGCAGCTATCCGGGGTGGAATGGGGTGCATTTTTAGGGGTCGAACACAGTTTTCCACGATTTCTGGCTAAACTGTGCATCCTATCGAAAAAAGTTGAATCTAAAAGTTGTAGGAAATAAAAAGATCTACATTTTTTTTATACCATTTTAGCCGTATCCTCAAACCTTTTCGAATAAATTACGGAAAACCGGTTTTTTCGATTTTTAATTTTTTTCTTTGACAAAAAAGCTTCTATGAAGCTGAAACTTGGACGAAAGATACTTCTTAGTGTTGGAAATAATTCTTCTGTGTTCATCGAAACCACTAAAGAGTAGTCTGCTAAGCTTAGTAGAATGTTTTCAAAGCATCCTTAAAGACGATAGACTATTGGAGTTGAACTTCGATTCACTAATCAATAATAGTAGTTGAATTTAGCTACTACAGCTTTTAGCCTCCTTAGCTATTTAGCTTGGAGCTTCAAAATATGTAAAAAACCTATAAGTTTACGAATGGTGTTTCAGTGTAAATTTTAACAAAAATGATATGCGTTATATGAAGTGTATTGCATTGAAAACTTTACTCCACTCATTTGGTGAGCAGCAGGAGTGTACAATGAACCATTGATTTTCAAGCAGGTTGAAGGTGGGTGGGTGGCAAAAGGGTTAAGGCAACTAAGATAACAATTGACATTAGCCCCAGTGACAACTTTATAAACTATTTAAATGACAGCTTTAAAAGCCACACACACACACACTGACTGACAAACAGACAGATAGACAACAACATACATATGATTATTAAGTTATTGACACGCAAAGAAAGAGAAAGAAACATTCACGGAACATGCATGCAGTAAGCTGTCAGTGTCAACGCATTGATGTGTGCGGTATGTTATGTGTCAAACCTGTAGCCAGTTGTCGGTATCGTAGACGTTGACGTAGCATTTGACAAGTTACTTAGGTTGCATACGTAAATGTGACAACTCGTGACAAAATACAGGAAGCAATATTAGTTGTTGCTGTTTTTGTTGTTGTTGTAGCAATAACACCCAGCAAATTTGCTGGTAGCATGAAAATGTTACGCTATTTATTGCTAGTTGTTTGTGTGAAACTAAAAAAATTTTTTTTTTGTTAAATTTTTCCAAGTTTAATTGTATAGTACGTTATTAGTGAGAAATTCGTTCAATAGGTTAATGCATATTTTGTGTTTATGATTATCCTTTTAGAGAGCATGCACTTTACTCAGAAAGGAGCTCCAGTGGCTTCACAAGGATTTTTTTTTTAAATTTTATTCGTTTGCAGTAAATATCTGGGATCGTAAGGATTTTCCTCGTTATGTGAGTTGCTTGTTGTTTTTGAAAGCTATTGATTTTATATTTTATCATTGGAGTATAAACAGACTTGTAATTTTTAAAAATATTATGATTTAAAGTGGAATTCAGAGAAGTCCATTATTCATGTGAGAAATTTTTGGGAAAATTTAGACCACCAAGCATTTTGCTTCATACCACCAATACTGGTGTCTTCTACATAGTCGGCATGTAACGTTTCAGAAAGATTCAGAAAACTCTGATTCATTGCAAATAGAGCGTTACAGAAGTCTTTCTTATGTATTTCAAATGTTATGTTATACATGCAATCATTTTGAAATGTTTCTGAAAGGCTACAGAATCAAAGTTTTCTGAAATTTTCAAATTAAATCTTTCTGACACGTTAAAAACGATATCTTTCACATGTTATCATTGTTTAGTGTTATTTAAAGGTTTCAGATTTGACGTTTACTGAATTTTCCTAATGAGATCTAAGTTTGTATTGTTTATGATTCTTTGTTTGATGTTATGTTTAGTATAGTTAATTGTCAATTATAAAATAAGAACTATCACAAAAAAGAAAATAACTGCATATTTATTAAGTATCAACTCAGGAGATGATGCAGATAAAATGAAACAAAAATTCAGAGTCCCGATGACGTGTTAAATGAACAGCACAAGTGATGCAGAATAAAAAGAATCCGACGACATAATAAAAAATATAAGTTTTTTCTCCTTTGTCTTACAAAATTCCTGAAATAATACAGAAACGTTACAAAAGAAGACATTAACACATTGTAAAAAGCTGGAAATGAAAGATTTCTGAAACGTAACTGAAACGTAAGATTTCATGTGAAATATTTCTGAAAGGTTTCTGAAAGATTTATGAAACGTCGCGTGTCGAGTGGGTATGTACATTTTTTCTGTGAAATAAGAAGAGAATTTATTATGAAAAAAATTGGCAGCGAAATACGGCATTCATGTGCTTCCTATTTCGTTTTGATGGGAGACATGACATCCATATCATTTAGTATTATTCGTCGACAAGACGAAAAAAACTTGTCAGTAAGAATTGATTTTGTGTTACAAAATGTTAGCTGTCATAATATGTTATTTATATTTTCTAAGTTAAAAAAGTTGACGTGAGATTTTCATAGACCCCTCCTCCTTACCCCTAGCTGAGATTTTGTCGTACCCCCAACCTTTTTTTCGACTCATGTAATTAATGGACGACCCCTTACATATATATTTGCATATCTGACCGTCCAATCCGTCTTACGTTTTATATAGTTGATGCCTTAAGAATCACATAACTCAATTTATGAAAAACTCATTTAGCTACTTAGGATTAGTTGCTGCTTTGTTTCCAGAGTTATTATGTTAGGCTTCTTGGCATTCCTGTAGTAGTGTTGATAAATATAATGCCTTAACTATTTAATTTGATTTTATTGAAATTCAAGGCAATTAAAATACTTCCATTTAGCAGATTTCTCACTTGACTGTGATAATTAAAAGCCTATTGATGACGCCTACAAGTACAAATTCACAATAACTAATTAATGAGTTTTCATTGTTCGCGCCCAAATCTCATCATAATCTTGGCAAATACTCTACCGCAAAGGCGGCTTGCGGCGTGATATACACATATACAAAGGTGTACGTAGTGCTCATGTGTGCATGTATTTATAGTAATAAATTAATTATAGCGCTTATCAGCAACAGATAAATTATCACACATTTGGAAAATATTGATGGAATAAAATGAAAAATTTGCAAAACAACAATTGCAAATTTACAGATTTTGGTAGCACAAAGTTTACGCGTTTATTTATTAAAAATCATGCAGAAATTGTAATTAATGTGTTTTGTGTCCATGGCAATAAATTCTCTGAGCCCGCTAGCTACTTGCTGTGTGCATGTTTACATATACGAAATTTTAATAAAATTACTTTTAACTTGGCTTAAATTGTAAATCTATGCGCGTATTATTTTTCAATATTAAATATAATTTTGTACAGCTTAACGAATTTCCACTTAAATGATTTTTGTTTGAAACGCAATCATTTGTAAATTTTTCACTTATTGCAGTAAAGTTAATCCTTTGTGTAGATATTACGTATGGAAAAAATTGGGTATAGAAAAAAATTAATTTACTTTATGATTGGATTTAATTGAATTTAACATAAAAAATAGTTTACATTTTAATCTAGTAACTTCATTATTGCATAATTTTTTGCAATATTCACTCTTCAAATGAGTAATAATTTTAAGTTTTTTTTTCAAGAGAATATTTTTTGTAAATAGTTTTTATCATAGAACTTAATTATTTTGCAATTCGCAGAAATAGTCGTGGAAAAAAAAAAGAATTCGTTTCATTTATCAAGTGGATTGATAACAGTTGATTAATTGATATGTCTGTAACATGAGTAATTTGCACATATTCGGTTGGGTTTGTTTTGGGTGCTAGATAAGGAATGTTATGGAACTTTTAGAAATGCAATTGCCATTCGAGCTATGTTGAAAACTTAATATGTTTCTATTTCAACTATTTCAACAGATTTGTATTGTTTTGTTTAGAAAACTAAAAACAGCCAATTTCGTGAAATATTACTTTTCAATCGAACTTTTAGTAAAAACTGTTTATGATTTTTGTAGGTTTTTTTGACGTTTTATTGCGTATTTATTTTCAAAAAAATATGCTCTATAAAGTGAACCTACAATTAGTGTAACCCATCTGACAGAACGGACATAATTGTCACGGTATGAAAATTTTTAAACATACTTCTTTCGATCTCTTCGAAGTGATAACGAACTTCATCGGTGGGAATAGTTTAAGGTCTTACAAGTTATATATAGATGTAGAAATGCTGGAAAAATATTTTCTTTTGTCTATATATTCTCTCTCAAAATAACTTATCCGAAGGTCTCTTATTCATATTTCAAATTTAATCAAAAAATGTTCTTCAAAAAATTATATTGGAAATGTACTAAGTAGCAATATTTCAAAAATATTGTGAATGCAGTAAGGATCAGTTCGTTGAATCGTAATTTCAAATTGCTTTAAAATATAAAACAACCAAATGGCTTGAACTTCGACATAAGCCGATGTATATTACTACACCTAGCGAAAGAATTATATTTGCAAAAATATTTTGTTCAATAATTTTTCAAAATTATAGTTTTAAATATTCTTAGCTACGACAAAATACAATATTTGTTTGTGTATACTATTTATCAAAGTATTTGTCTTTTCGTTTTGTTCACCATTCTTCACACCGTAATTTCCAATTATTTGACGCGACTGTAGTCTGCAGTAGTAAATAATTATAAGTGCAAAGTGATCGAGGCTGTGTTCTAGCTGTATTTGAGAGAAAAAATTTAAAATAATTGCTGAAAAAATTTAAATTAAAGCTTTGCACATAAAATTCCTTCGCTGGGTGTATAATAAGATTTTGAGAATATAAGCGTGACGAGTGGCCCTAATAAAGCACTATCTGAAGGTTACATTTTTGACGACTTTTTCAAACATCTGGGTTCGTGTCTCGATAAAAATACAACTCACGTTGGCTTTCTTTAGCTTACCCGCATGAGCCAGAGGATTTACATATCTCGACAAGAAATAATCCAGTGACTCAAATCACGTGATCTAGGCAGCCAATTGATTTCATAATAGAAAGAAATTATATATATTTTGGTGAATTTAGAGTTGAAATAACAGTAAATTTAGTAAATTTCGACGAATTGCAAGCGTTTTTGCGTTTTCCACCTTTTCATAATAAAAATATCCAGATCCGACAGCGCGAACTCCGTTTTCATATAATTCGAAAGATCCGTCTCGAACTCGAAATGAACTTCATATACGGATCCGTTACACACTCGTTTTTTTATTAAGTAAAGCGGATCCATTAAGGACTCATTTTTTAAATAAAACGGATGTGAGTAGGACTCTTTTTTTTATGCTTCGACGGATCCGCCTCGAATTCGGAACGGACTTCATACACGGAGCCATTAAGGACTGGTTTTTTTTTTTAAATAAAACAGATCCGTTACGGACTCGTTTTTTAAATAAAACGAACTCGTTTTTTAAATAAAACGAACTCGTTTTTTAAATAAAACGGATCCGTTACAGACTCCTTTTTTTAAATAAAATGGATTCGAGATGGACTCGCTTTTTCGTATATTTCATCCGAAACGGATTCTGTCTCAGATCCGCCTCGAACTCGTTTTCGTATGAAATTCCTTTTGAAAACGCGAAAGCATCCGTCGGCTTTTTCGGATTCGTCTCGAACTCGGAACGGATCCGTTTGGCACACTGAGATACTACTTGTATGAATGCAGTATGGTTGTTCAAAAAAGAGATATACAAAAAATATTCTATTTTTTAAATACATTTTGAATCAAAAATGGAGAAACGAAAAAAAAAAAAGTACACTCGCTGAGCAATCAAATCTGTGGCCACAAGGAATAACAGCTAAACTCGATATTTGATAAGGCAAAACAACATAACTTTATGACTTACACTGTTTCGCCTTGTCGTCAAATATCGAGTTTAGCTGTTATTCCTTGTGACCACAGAAATGTTCTAGAATATTTAGTTTTGCTCCAATTCTGGACACTAATTTTCTACCAAACAAATTTTTCGAAAATATATTTTGAGCCAAAGTTGGACAAACAAACAAAAGTAGGGACACATACGGACATTCTTTGGGCAATGCTCTGCAATGGTTTATTGAATTTCTTCCAATTTTTGGCGTCCAACTTCAAGCACACGTTTTGTTTTATTTTAGACGATTTCTTATTTCTTATCCTAAACTCATTTTGCTTTTTCACATTACTTTAATTTTTAATGAATTTTTTTTTATTTAAGAGTGATCTTTTTAATTATCTATTATATTTATTCACAAAAAGAGATAAATTTTGAATAGAACGGCATTGAAAAATTTTTTCTGTCCCAAAAAAAATTTTTAATATATGAGCTCTTCTACCGGCTGTTTCGTGCCACTATTTCACTTAACGCATTAAGAAAGTCGTAAAGAGAAACTTAAGCAAAATTTGTTTCTTCATATATATTATGTGTTCGAATATCTTAAATAAACACTTAAATCTTAAAATTAAAAATTGCAAGCAATTAGTTAAAGCAAATAAAAATAAATTATTTAGTGGACCATCGTACGCGATGGGTTAAGCATGTGTTGACAGTTGGAATGAAAATTAAAACGAATGGGTTTTATAACACGCTGACGCAGGGTGGCATGCGTCACAGTCACAGAAGAACAACAACATGCCAACCTTACAGTGTTGCGCATGGTGTGCGTACGCCTGATCGCTTCATTCCACGCAACATATGTGACGCATTTTTTTATGATCTACCGATGAAGGCATCATGAATCGTTATAAATATTTTAAATGGAACACAATGAACACAATTAAAATAAAATAATAAAAATAAAAATAAAAAAAAATACAGAATTTCTGTGGCCGAAAAAGTCATAAAATCATATTTTTATGTTTTTCAGTGAAAATACGGTGCATTCTCACATACAACAATTTTTTCCGAACATTTTACGAGTGTGTTTGTTCACTCGAACACATTGTGTGGAAAAATTGTTAATTATGGAAATTGAATTTCCATTAAAGCGTTAAATGAGTGGAAAAATGTTGACAACAACAACCAAAGGAACGTTAAGTAAAATCATAAAAAAAACATTTTCGTTCTCTTCATTTTATATCGAAATTTATTTTGCAATTTTTTATGAGCGCCTCTTAAAAACGCGCCTAATGAGTTACGCGCCGCGCATCATCGCTTTTTGGAATGTGTGGCTTAATTTATTTTTATGAGTTTTCCAAAAAATGATTATTATTTTTTTTTTTTTAATTTTTATTTAATTTAACACATGTGACAAAGTGTTGAGTGTTGGCAATTATGTGTGAATAAGTGCGAGTTTTTGAAGGACATTGGCACTATGCGTAAATGCTGGTACCACAGCGCTAAGGACGCGCACGTGCGGGTCGCGAGTTTAGTTGCCTAATTGTTCATTAAATAAAACGCTCCTCATAAAGGCTGAATGAAGACCGTAATTCAATTTGCCTGATAAAAGTTGACATTTGAATTTGGAAGTTAATTTGACAAAGTGGTTTTTTTTGAAGAAGTTAATTGCGTTAATAAGGGTTTTTTTTAAGCTGAATCAGTTAATGAGGAGGAGGGACCGCTTCATTGATATTTCAGTGCTAAAGCAAAAAATAAAACAAAAAGCAGATTTTTCAAACAATTTTGATTAGAAATTATTTTTAAAATTTTTTTTATCGATTGATGAAATCAAATTCAAAAGAAATTATAATTTTTAGAAAAGTGGCCATTTGATCACATAAGGAGCTCAATGCCATGTTAGATAACATAAGATGTCATTAGTTATATTCTTTATTTATCGATTGGTGCAGTAATTTTTTTTTTAAGGACACAAAGCACCCTGTTAGTTGTGTTCATTACGGCCTGGTTAAGTTTCAAGTTCAGTTTTTACTTTCCTCCGATGATTTAGTGCGCTGATGTCCAAAATTCATTGTTGACCTTTTCGGTTCGATAAGAATAGTTAGAGATTTTTCGAAAACAAGACCCAAAATAACCATCAACTTTTTTCGAGTAGATAAAGATTAAAAACTTTTCAGAAGAAGAATCCAAATCATCAACCATTTAAATATGAAAGGGTCGCTCTCACGATGCCTTAAATTTTTTTTTACCTTGGCCAATCAATTTAATGAAATAATTTGACCATGGATTTGGAGTTAGCGCATCAAAATACATAGAAGTATATGATTCTGCTGAAAAAATGCCACTGGAGAGCGACAATAACATTCATTTGAGAAGATCATTTTGACACTTTTTTGAAGCCAAATGAAATATTTTCTAAATAGAAATGAGCCAATTTTAATATACAATATATAATATAATATTTATTACAATCTATATATAAAAAGGCAGTCGCTAAACGATTCCATCGTGTATAGAATGTAATTTTTTTACAATAGTAGGCGGTACCACGCCTTTATCAGAAAAATACTTGCCAATGACTTAGCCGATGAACCGATTTCAATAAAATTTGGAACAGAGATACTTTGGACCCTGCAAAATATTTTTATATTTTATTGGGCAGTGCCACGCCTCTAACCAGTAAATATGCTTTCACAGCTAAATTAGTGGACCGATTTTTATGAAATTTGGTAAGGAGATAGATTCAACCCTAAAGAAAAGTTTTTATTTGTGTATGTTGTGCCACGCCTCTAACAGGAAAATATGTTTTTACAGCTAAGGGGGCGTTCAAGTATTACGTAACGCATTTGGGGGGGAGGGGTTCGAACAACGCGTTACGGTGCGACTAAAACATAACAAGAGTATTTTAGTGACTTTCCGGTACTTTGCGCCACATAATTGTGACTTTTAGGTAAACATGATCACTTGACTGTTACGTAACGATTAAGGACAGCCACCTAAGCGAATGGACCTAAGGAAGGAATAGATATAGGGATAAGCTAGCATACCGCAATGTAAATGAAGTAACAGTCAATATTTGGGCCGTATTTCATTATGACATAACTTTCAATGAAATAACCCTCAGCAATAATGAAAATAACAGTGTAAACCCTGCCCCGCAGCCAGTGTTGGATATACGACAAGCTGAAACGCGACCGAAGACCACTGCAAAGCTGGTATTGGATATATTGGAGGGGTGAGTTCTTAGCTGTGGCTAAAGTCCGCCCACTTACCCTAACTTTCATGCCGAATAAATATGGATAGCAAATCCATTGATGGATTTAGGGTATAGCCTAAATAAATTTGGTCAAAATTGCATTTATAGTCAAATGAAATAATAGCAGGTGAGATCGACTGAAATACACACCAATTGAAATGAAATAGTGCCCAAACATCAGCTGTTATTTCCTAATGAAATGGCTTCAAAAAATGTATGAAAAATTCTGTGAGTTTCATCATTACACGGTTGTCCATGATTGTCCACTTTATATTTTTAATTCTCCACTTTTGGTTCAGTTGGTTAAGAAAAAATTCTTAGTTTTGTGAAATTAAAAAATGGTTTAAAGTTTGAACATACATATGAGGCGTCCAGTTGCAAAACCGGCCAAGTCCAAAAAAAATAAAATTTTGAGATATTCTCATATATGAAAATCTGGACCATGCTTATCGTTCTACTATGTTTTTAGATTAAAAAAAAAATTTTTGACAGATATATAAAATTTTTTAAATTTATTTTGATGCATAGATTTCAAAGCCGGCCAAGTCCATGAACTTGCTCCAAATTTTTTGTAAATTCTGTTCAATTGAGCTAAAATTTTGTCAATTGGAATTCTTTCGAAATTAAGTTTCGAACCAATATATGGACATTTCCACAGAAAGGTCCGCCGTGCGTATTATTTCAATTGAATTGTATTCAAATCCAGTCAAGTACAACGCCTTGAAATCCAAACCGGCCAAGTCCAGTACATTGACATCAAAACCGGCCAAGTCCACTTTTTTTCAAACAAAATTTGTTGAATACTATGTCAAAACCGGCCAAGTGCATGTTCCTTGGATCAAAACCCGCCAAGTCCAAAATTGTTTCTTCAAAAACATCGGCAGATGAAACTCGAAAAGTTTGATCTGACGTGTTTCGAGTAAGAAATTTTATAAGCTATAATGTGGGAAATACGTTTTATTTTGTCAATGAACATAGATGAAGGTAAATGTTTTTCGTTATTTTTCAAAAAGTATGAAAAATGCACTTGGCCGGTTTTGCAACTGGACGCCTCATATCTTGTTTAGAACAAATGAAATAAAATAATGAACAAACATGTCATTTCAATATGCAATTGATTGATGTATTTTCTCAATCTTTTGGTTGTTAAGTTTACGTTTCAACAATATTATATTTTTTGTTGAAAAAATTAGGGTGAACCAACTAATATTTTGAATTTTTCTTTATTTTTGGGAGGTAACGTGAAGTTTGCCAGCAAAATAAGTTTCAATATAGCCGGCGTCAAAGCTGGACAAACGAAAAATTGGATGAACAAACGAAAAATAGGATGGACAAGCGTGGAGATTAGTTGGACACTTCTATACTAGATAGGCATTTATGTTTTTCTACAAAAATTCCATACATTCCAACGTGAGGTAGGCCATAGATTAAGATGTTTTTTTAAACATTCTGAACTGAACAAACGAAAAATAGGATGAAAAAACGTGGACATTAATTGGACAATCCTATGCCATAGGCTATTTCACTTTTTTTCCAACTTCATGCAAATTTTTTGAATGAAAAAAATTTCACACATTCCAATTAACTCAATGTCAAAAGTTGCTAAAGCGAAAAATTTACTGCTAATAAGTAAAAAAAAGGTGATAAAAAATATAAAACAGCATTTTGCATAAATTTATTTAATGTTAAAAATATTTTGACAAGTAAGCGTTTGAAAAAATATATGATATTATTAAATTAATTTACAAATAAATCCACTGTTTATTTAATGATTTTATAGTTTACTCGTAAAAACAAATAAATAAATTAATTAAATCTAATGAATATTGACATAATTAAAAACAGTGATTTTTAATTAACTGATTCTAATGAGAGCTTTTTTGTTTGGCTTTCGTTTGGTGAAAGAAAAAATGTAATTAAATAAATTGATTAATTTGATTTGTTGACATATTTATTGAATTGAAAACACAACAAAAAAAAAACAATATTTAATCATTTTACTTTGATAGCAACCATAAATTACTTTCTTTCAAACAAAAAAAAAAAATTTTAAATCATTTAAAAAAACATAAATTAAAACCAAATATAAATCTTATCACTTAAATTATTTTATTTCCAATTTCTTTCAATTAACGCGCTCACGCTCGCATTCAATATTTGGTTAGAAATTGAGAGTTTTAATTTTTCAATTAAAACTTTTACTACTTCGCCAACACTTAACACTTTCGAACCAACTATACGGTTCCGTTCTCACAAATCTCTTCCTTTTCACTCGATTTTTCTGAACTTTGCCACCCATTAAAAGCGCCATCAATACGGTAGCAGTGAAAGCAATAAAATTTAATGTCATCAACGTGATGGGGTTCACTAAGCCACCACACCACCACGTACTTCAATCATTCTTAACTCACACTCAACTCGTTAAGCCACCAGCGCCATAGTCCCCCCCCCCCCTCCTCTTGACGCACGCTCTCCTTAGTTAATTCGAAAATCGGTCACAATCAGTAGCAGTAGCGTACACAAAGGGTCTATTAAATCAATAATGAAAACAAAATAGAAATAAAATGAAAATGTAAACTTTTTTCTTTTTGCTGCCACTCAAAAAAAGTTTTCGTTGCGGTGGATTTTGACAAATAAATGACATTTTCAATTTCCACGTAAATAATCGAAAACAAGAAGAAAACCAAGAGAACCCATTTGACAGATAAGCGACGATACGTTGGGTAAGCGGAAAAATAAACACAAACTCGTTCGGCCTTTGATTGTTTAATTTATGGTAAAAGTTTTAGTTGAAAAATGAAATATATAAAACTTTTTTTTTTTCAGTAATAAAATTGAGCTATAAAAATCTTTTGAAAAAAATGAAAAGAATTGGCGGGTTAATTGAATTAAACACTAAAATGTCAATTTGAGAAAGAAAAATTTATTTTTTCACATGAACTTTCGATTTTAATTTTAGCTAAAATGAAAAAGTTGGACAGCAAAGATAGAACTAGTCAATAGTGGAGGTTCGCGCTGCGTAACACTCGATGAAAATTATTTTATTTTGTTTAACAAATATAAAAAGATTTGTATATATTTTCTAGTAAATTTAAAAACAGCTTCAGCCATAAGATTAGTATTGCCTAATGGGTAAAGAAAGGCCCTTCCATCTTATTTTGGTTGCAAAGGTTTTTGAAACTGTTGAATAATTAAGTATTCAGAATGTCCTTGATAAAGTACCTACGGATATATACATAAATTTTGCTAAAAAGAAGCCATCAGGAACAATATCTGGCGAATCCTGATTTGTGATATTTTTTAAGATTTTTTAAGATAATTTGAACTAGACCAAAAAGATCCACAGAGAAGTAAACAATTCGTGAGATACACAATGCGGTAAATATATTCTGGAACTGAAGCTACATCTATTAAAATTATTGCCTGGACCAGCGATGGGCAAGTACAAGCACTTTCAGCCCTCATGGCCCATTCCTTTATATGGCGCACAAACAAGCAACCAAAAGTTCGCAGAGTTTCAACGCTATCGGCGGACAGCGTTGAGTTGAGTTCTAATGAATATAAAAACAACACACACAGATGTTAGCGGCGGCACCGCATTGTATTTTGACGAATGTAGCAATTGTTTTTGTTTATAGTGCAATTTGGATTTTTTTGAAGCAGTTGTCGAATTTGGAAATGAAAGCAAAAAAACTTTAAAATTTCGTTTTCTGTTGCTTGATTTTGTTGTTGCGCTCTTTTGCTAGATTTCCTTGCCCACCGTTGGTCTACAGTGTTGGTCCACATCTTTTCCCACTTCTATTTCAAGACATATTCAGAAGCAAATTTCTAAGAGAATTCCACCAATGAAAAAGTTAAATATTCTGCATTCGATTATCTACCAAAAAAATTACATTTTTTAAAAATCGTGAACTTGCCCACCAAAAGTGACGAATAAATAACGGTAAGCTCTAGTGCAGCGATGGGCAAAATATAAAAAATGAGCTAATTTTGGCTCATTACAGCAATGGCGAAATTTTTTTTAAGAAAAATAACTAAAACGCTATATTCACATTGAATTTACATTGGAACTTGCATTGTTGTTGCATCATTCAGAAAAAAAGCAGCAAACAACAATGCGCTCATTAATTACAGCTTTTTTCGTTCCGTTTGATCAGTGTACTTTCATTTCTACACTCATATTCGGTGCTGGCCAGAGAACGAGCAGGCGCTCAATGAGCCTAAAAATGAGATTTAGAAGACGCTTGAAGAGCGTAAGACAGCGTGCACGTATATCTACAGAATCAGCAACACACGTTTATCGTTGCTTGTGTTAGTGAGCCCCACTGCTCATGTTGATCTTGGTTAATTCTTGGAATTGGCTTTTGGTTTACCGTAGAATATTTTTTTTGCCATCATGATCGAATTTATGGTGGGGTGTTTTTGTGTTTGTATTTTTTGTTTTTTTTGTTTTTGTTGAAAGTGGCTCTTGCTTCCAAAATTTTGCCCATCTATGCTCTCGTGCATTTAATTTACATGTTTGTCCACCTCTATTAATGCTTGTTTAGAACATATTCCAATTTTTTCGTCATAAAGTTTTTCGTCCTTTTTTTATTATTTTTTATTATCACGTAACAGGACACGTGATAGACAATACATTTTTGATTTTAATCATCGGGTGTTACGCATTTTAAAGCAATTTAGTTTTTCAAAACTTCTGGAACTAATTGTGGAACTAATTGGTATGCAGTGTTTCGACAACATCGATCTGTTTTCAGAAATCAGTTCATAAATGTAACTAAATAACAAAGTTAAGCAAAGATTTCACACAAGATCGAGAATACGTTTTTTCAGACAATTACTCATAATAAATAGGTTACTGCATAAGTAATGACATTTAATTAATAGCAGTTCATTAAAAAAACTTTGTGCAAAGTTTAGCAAGTAAGCTAAGTAAGCATTCCGCAGTCGTTATAGCTTATTGTTAGGCTAAACACACTTCCGAAAATTAAGATTCATTGTATTGTAGTAAAAAGCAATTATGAAATTATGAATGAAATACGCAACATTAGTGCCTAGTAATAAAATAATATTCTAAGAAATATATAAATACTTTTAATCTTGCCAACAGGCAAAAAATTAATCATAGAATATACCTCAGCTATACTATTGTAGGGTTACAAACAAATTGCACCACTAAAGTAGAGCAGTAAAATTTACAATCACTTTTCGACCTACCTACATATATACCTTGCTTAGGTCCACGTACCCAAGTTAGTAATATTGTGTGTGCCAACATATAAATAATGGCAGTAATCATATTTAGAGAAGAAAAAAATGCAATTAGGCTTAGAGAACTCATATCATCAGGCAAACGCCTGGACAATTGCGTTGGAACATGCAAATCTACAATAAATTTCAACACGTGAAATTAACGTGGTAAAACAATGCGGTGGTTGAAAAATTGCTGCGCGGCTAATAAACAAAAGTTATTACCATTTTATTTTCAAATTGCAATATAAAGTTGGAAATGTTGAAAATTTAACTGAAAAGAGCTGGCTTAAAGGATATAAGAAGAATTTTTTATTAAAGTCAAATAGTTACTTCTAGCTAGAATTAAATTTTTTCACTTCACAAGTTGAAGATTTTTAAATCAAATAAAAATTTATATTTTGTGTACATTTTATCAAAAATATATCACATTTTTTCACAAGCTCCCAAAAGCTAAATCCTCTCACACCACAATGCGACCTCACGTACGGACTCACACAATTATAATGATGATTTGCACATTTGCTTGTGTCTGAGTATGTTGGTTGGCATTTGTAATAAACTTATAAAAATAATAAATAAATTCACGCAACTTAATTTAGTTACTCCACTGAAACAGAGGGTCCATTGAAGACACGTAGGTTAGTATACTTACCAACATACATACAAATAATTGCACGCAACACGCGTTGTCACTACTGCTCTATAACAAAAAAAAAAAAAAAAACAATATAAAAACGCCTAAAAGTATGGTATGAATGTCTTTTAATACCATTATAATTTATTAACAACAAATCCTTTTTATACCAAATGCCAAAGGAGCAATATGTGAGTATTATATTTGACCTACAATGAGACACGCCTACAATTACACACACACACACACATGTTTGTAAGTACTCTAGCAGCCACATATGTACGTAATTCATTAAATAATTACACCCAGTGAACATTTGGATGTTTGTTAAATCTACCAGGTGATAAACTTAGCTTAATAAATGGAAACTTTTTTAGTCCACGGGTCGGAAAAACTCTTCCAAGAATGAAAATGGCTGGAGATAGTCGAATTATTGCTAGGAAAAATAACGAAATCTGTAACCGTGATGGTATTTTCAGTTGAATTGTATTTTTTCAGTACGTTCGCAACTTAAAACAAAAGAAAAATGTAGATTGAACTTAAATATTTTATGTACATGTGGTTACTTTGTTGCAACAAAAATCTCAAAATTTGTTGGACTGTGTAAACCAGCGATGGGCAATAACACGCACTTTCAGCCCTTATGGCACGGATCGTTATTCGGTGCACAAACAAGCAATAAAAATTCTCAGAATTTCAACGCTATCGGCGCACAGCGTTGAGTTGTGTTTCAATGAAAACAAAAACAACACACACAGGCATTAGTGACAGCGCCGCAATTGTTTTTGTTTGTAGTGGAATTTGGTCTTTTTTGGTGCTATTGGCGAATTTGGAAATGAAAGCAAAAAAACTTTAAAATTTAGTTTGTTGTTGCTTGATGTTGTTGTTGTGCCCTTTTGCTAGGGTTCCATGCCCACCACTGTTGTAAACGCTTGAATCTTTTTATCGCGATGCAGTCGCAACAGATGGACAATTTATCTCGAATAAAAAACCATCACTGAACTTAAGGATATAATCTCAAGCCGATTGAAATATGATGTTTTCACCATTAAAAATGTTTGCTGGGTATTGCAAAAAAAAATTATTTTTCTAAATTATGTGATTGTAGATGTAATTTTACTTTGAATGAGTTTAGATGTCTGTGTGTGCGTATAATTATATCAGCGCTGAAATGTTAACAAAGCTCTAATCCTAAGCTTATGAAAAAAAAAAATAATAATTTTGTCACGATATCCAACGTGAAACAATGAAATCTGAAATAATTAAGCAGCACGTTTCACCATCAAGGTATGGTCGGCTCATTTAGCTGAAAATAATTTTTGGCATTTTTTTTTTTTTTTTTTTGAGATTAAGTACATTTTTTTACTAACAAAATTTTGTTTGTTCTTAAATTAGTGATTATGAATTTATATAAAATTTTTTTTTTGTTTTTCAATTATCATATGGTATGTCAAAGTCTATGATGTATTCGACCTGTAAGCATTTCATCATTTATTTTTTTTTTTTTACTTTTTATGACACATTTCATCATCAAAAATCTTAAGAAAAAACCATCACGCGCCATCTGGATGAACTCGCTTGTGCCGATGACATATGCATCCTCGCCACCACCAAGCAGTCAGACGTGTAAGCAAAACTCACTGCTGTCAGATCTTTTTCGGAAGAAGTAGGTCTGAAAATCTACATAAATAAAACAATAAAACAAAAAAAACATGTCCATTAGCCCAATCGGTGCCAGCAAAAGCTTTATCATAGGTACATCCAGCAAAGAAGAAGTGTATTAACTACTGATGGCGGTTCTAATATGAAAAAAGTCCATTCTAAAATTAACAAATCGAAAGGTACACGCACACTTTACGAAAATCACCAACTGAAGTCTGCCGGCAAGCATTGGAGTGGAACCCTCAAGGTAATAGAAAACGCGGTCCTCTTAAATCATTGTAAAAATTATCGGAAATACGTGAATTGGGGAAATATTGGAGAGAATTGAAGAAACTCGCTACAAATTGTGCACGTTGAAAGAGTTTTGTGGAGGCCCTATGCTCCGTGAGGAGATAGAAGATACAAGAGGTCACGCGAAATCTTCTTCAACTGTCTGATTTAATACATTTGATGACGATCGATTCAGTAACATATATTTTTAGAGAAATGGTGGAAACAGTGAGACATTTTTTATGAATTACCATATTTTTGCAATGTACTTAAATCGATCTTATGTAATCAAACTTGAGTCTTTATTAGATGGCACATATTATTTCGTTTTAATGTAAGAAACTTCAGCAGATGAATTCAGATGAAAGTTAAATTATATCGAGAAGTAAGAAAAAGCACAAAAATATTTCAGCTCATCAAAGTGTGAATCTTAAAATCGGACCGTTTTTCCAATTGGAAATATTTAGCAACCTTTATATGTTAAATTTTTTAACCATTTTATATGCAGTACAGTTGAGTAGCTATAAGAGTTCTTGGCCAAAATTACGTCTATTTCCTTATGGAGGTCTAAATTCTCAAAAGTGGGGCAGATCTCAGTATTTAATATGCCGACTACATGAATGTAGGCTATTGCGATAAGCTGGTGGCAACTGCAGCAACGGATTCTGATTTTAAGTTTAAGTCCAAAACTAGAGATTAAAAAAATTAGGTCTTAAAAAGGTTTATAACTAACAGAATTATACTCAAAAATATCACAAAAAATTCTATTACATTTTAAAATAGGGCTAGTTATTTTAAAACTCAAGTGAATCCCCTACTGAAATTGGAATTCCAGTGATGTATGTCGATTTCTCCCTTTTTGTCGAGAATTCCAGGGACTCTCATTCAGCTCAATTGGACTTCAATGATATTGGAGTACTAAGCTGGATTTGAAGTGTCCTCCCATCGAAATCGAATTACTAATATTGCCTTAGATTATTTTCGGGAGATGATCAGATTTCTCTCACGCACACGTCTATTAAGTACTTATAAAAAACAAACAAAACCTGCGTACATGTAAATGAATATGAGAAGATCCAAGTAAGTAGGCAAAACAATATGAGTAGCACTAGTACTCAGGGTTGCCAAATTGCACGGAAGCAAACCCAGTCTCCTCAAACAAAAAAAATTTTCTCAAATCGTAAATAGTTAATTTTTTTTAGGTTAAAGTTTATTCTTTTTTTTCTGGTAGGCAATATTAAAAATTAATTCATTAAAAAGTTAAATTTTTGGGTGGAAAAAATTTGATGGCTTTCTTTCCCCATCGTTAAACAAATTTTTGAATTGAACTTTGAATATCTACCAAGCCCTCGGCTTTGTCATGAAATTGCGGACCTGGCTGGGTCAATTCCCTCGGTCACTTGGTAACCCTGACCGTACTCGAGTTAAGACAAAAGCAGCAGCTGAATTTAAATCATAACTCCAATGCTATTGAACTGATTTTTGCGATAAAGTGTTATTTTTTTCAAATATTAGAAAGAAGATTTTATGTTCGGGGCGCTGTGGGCAAAACGACTAGTCAAAAAGCACCTACAAAAAAAAAATCAGCAAAATTGAATACGTCAAATTCTTTCACTTAGGCAAAGAATGTGCCATATGTAAACATTAACTTAAAAAGTATCATGACTACATTCAACAAATATTTGTTTCAATTTCCGTCGAAAATTGGCCGAAATTAGCGCATGTTAACAAAGTCAACATTAAAAACAAAACAGCAAAAAAAAAACAACAGATTTTAAAAGATCATAAAACAAAAATTAAAGAGAGATAACTGACAGCAAGTGACAAAAATGACATAAAAGTTAATAAGAATCAAAAAAAAAAAATTTACAAATTGCAAATGAAAGCGGCAATAAAAAGGTTACGAAAAGAATAAACATCAACAAAATTCACTTTTGTTTGCTGTACAAGAAACGGCCGAAAACATTAAAACTTTTTTTAATATGTCAAATAAACTAAAACGTCGAAACAAACAGGCCGACAGGCAGGCGAACAGATGGCAGCCTCTTTGACAAATTTGAATTTTTTTCATTTTTCTGTTTTACTGTCAGTTGAATGTTGACTCATGACAACTGAGAAATTCACTCAATGAAATTTGTGCACAAATTAAGGCGAAAAATGCGCACCTTCTTTTATGCGACTACTTTTATGGATATTGGCGCGGATACATAAAGTATCTAGATACTTGCATTTAAATGAAAAAAAAATTGTAATTTTTTTATTTAAAAATTCACATAAATATTGCAAGAAAAAGTCATAAAGCAAAATTAAAACGTTTAATAAATAATTCATAGCGCGATAACGATGACAAATTAAAAACCAACTCTACCAACTTAAAGATACCGCAAAGTAACTCATAGAACAATTCTATTTTGGGGTACTTTGTTTTTATACCCATTGCTATTTAAATTTTTTAGTAGCTTCTTGCTTGCTTTGTTTTTATTACCTTCGCAATAGACCCTTTCACTCAGCAAAGCAAAGTTAGCAAAATCAAATTTAACTTATGCCATAATTTAGTGCTTATTAAGTGCTAATTTAGTGCTGTAAAAAAAAATTTAGTGCTGCACGAATTCTTGAAAAAATTAAGGTTTTTGCTAGCTGAATGAGAAGCTAGCAAAGCATATCCGAAAATTTTTAGCAAAATCAAAATTAAACTATGCCATAATTTAGTGCTTATTAAGTGCTAATTTAGTGCTGAAAGAAAAAATTTAGTGCTGCACGAATTCTTGAAAAAATCAAGGTTTTTGCTAGCTGAATGAGAAGCCAGCAAAGCATATATGAAAATTTTTAGCAAAATCAAATTTTACCTATGCCATAATTTAGTGCTTATTAAGTGCTAATTTAGTGCTGCAAGGAAAAATTTAATGCTGCATGATTTTTAAAAAAAATCAAGGTGTTTGCTAGCTGAATGAGAAGCTAGCAAAGCATATATGAAAATTTTTAGCAAAATCAAATTTTACCTATACCATAATTTAGTGCTTATTAAGTGCTAATTTAGTGCTGTAAAAAAAAATTTAGTGCTGCACTAATTTTTGAGAAAATCCTATTTTTTTGATTTTGCTAGCTGCATGAGAAAGGTTAAGGTGAGGTACGTTAGAAATAGTTAGCAAAATCAAATTTAACCTATGCCATAATTTAGTGCTTAGTAAGTGCTAACTTAGTGCTGCAAGGAAAAACTTAGTGCTGCATGATTTTTAAAAAAAATCAAGGTGTTTGCTAGCTGAATGAGAAGCTAGCAAAGCATATATGAAAATTTTTAGCAAAATCAAATTTTACCTATGCCATAATTTAGTGCTTATTAAGTGCTAATTTAGTGCTGTAAAAAAAAATTTAGTGCTGCACTAATTTTTGAGAAAATCCTATTTTTTTGATTTTGCTAGCTGCATGAGAAAGGTTAAGGTGAGGTACGTTAGAAATAGTTAGCAAAATCAAATTTAACCTATGCCATAATTTAGTGCTTAGTAAGTGCTAATTTAGTGCTGCAAGGAAAAATTTAGTGCTGCATGATTTTTAAAAAAAATCAAGGTGTTTGCTAGCTGAATGAGAAGCTAGCAAAGCATATATGAAAATTTTTAGCAAAATCAAATTTTACCTATACCATAATTTAGTGCTTATTAAGTGCTAATTTAGTGCTGTAAAAAAAAATTTAGTGCTGCACTAATTTTTGAGAAAATCCTATTTTTTTGATTTTGCTAGCTGCATGAGAAAGGTTAAGGTGAGGTACGTTAGAAATAGTTAGCAAAATCAAATTTAACCTATGCCATAATTTAGTGCTTAGTAAGTGCTAACTTAGTGCTGCAAGGAAAAATTTAGTGCTGCATGATTTTTAAAAAAAATCAAGTTGTTTGCTAGCTGAATGAGAAGCTAGCAAAGCATATATGAAAATTTTTAGCAAAATCAAATTTTACCTATGCCATAATTTAGTGCTTATTAAGTGCTAATTTAGTGCTGTAAAAAAAAATTTAGTGCTGCACTAATTTTTGAGAAAATCCTATTTTTTTGATTTTGCTAGCTGCATGAGAAAGGTTAAGGTGAGGTACGTTAGAAATAGTTAGCAAAATCAAATTTAACCTATGCCATAATTTAGTGCTTAGTAAGTGCTAATTTAGTGCTGCAAGGAAAAATTTAGTGCTGCATGATTTTTAAAAAAAATCAAGGTGTTTGCTAGCTGAATGAGAAGCTAGCAAAGCATATATGAAAATTTTTAGCAAAATCAAATTTTACCTATGCCATAATTTAGTGCTTATTAAGTGCTAATTTAGTGCTGTAAAAAAAAGTTTAGTGCTGCACTAATTTTTGAGAAAATCCTATTTTTTTGATTTTGCTAGCTGCATGAGAAAGGTTAAGGTGAGGTACGTTAGAAATAGTTAGCAAAATCAAATTTAACCTATGCCATAATTTAGTGCTTAGTAAGTGCTAACTTAGTGCTGCAAGGAAAAATTTAGTGCTGCATGATTTTTAAAAAAAATCAAGGTGTTTGCTAGCTGAATGAGAAGCTAGCAAAGCATATGTGAAAATTTTTAGCAAAATCAAATTTTACCTATGCCATAATTTAGTGCTAATTTAGTGCTGTAAAAAAAAATTCAGTGCTGCACTAATTTTTGAGAAAATCCTATTTTTTTGATTTTGCTAGCTGCATGAGAAAGGTTAAGGTGAGGTACGTTAGAAATAGTTAGCAAAATCAAATTTAACCTATGCCATAATTTAGTGCTTAGTAAGTGCTAACTTAGTGCTGCAAGGAAAAATTTAGTGCTGCATGATTTTTAAAAAAAATCAAGGTGTTTGCTAGCTGAATGAGAAGCTAGCAAAGCATATGTGAAAATTTTTAGCAAAATCAAATTTTACCTATGCCATAATTTAGTGCTTATTAAGTGCTAATTTAGTGCTGTAAAAAAAAATTTAGTGCTGCACTAATTTTTGAGAAAATCCTATTTTTTTATTTTGCTAGCTGCATGAGAAAGGTTAAGGTGAGGTACGTTAGAAATAGTTAGCAAAATCAAATTTAACCTATGCCATAATTTAGTGCTTAGTAAGTGCTAACTTAGTGCTGCAAGGAAAAATTTAGTGCTGCATGATTTTTAAAAAAAATCAAGGTGTTTGCTAGCTGAATGAGAAGCTAGCAAAGCATATATGAAAATTTTTAGCAAAATCAAATTTTACCTATGCCATAATTTAGTGCTTATTAAGTGCTAATTTAGTGCTGTAAAAAAAAATTTAGTGCTGCACTAATTTTTGAGAAAGTCCTATTTTTTTGATTTTGCTAGCTGCATGAGAAAGGTTAAGGTGAGGTACGTTAGAAATAGTTAGCAAAATCAAATTTAACCTATGCCATAATTTAGTGCTTAGTAAGTGCTAACTTAGTGCTGCAAGGAAAAATTTAGTGCTGCATGATTTTTAAAAAAAATCAAGGTGTTTGCTAGCTGAATGAGAAGCTAGCAAAGCATATATGAAAATTTTTAGCAAAATCAAATTTTACCTATGCCATAATTTAGTGCTTATTAAGTGCTAATTTAGTGCTGTAAAAAAAAATTTAGCGCTGCACTAATTTTTGAGAAAATCCTATTTTTTTGATTTTGCTAGCTGCATGAGAAAGGTTAAGGTGAGGTACGTTAGAAATAGTTAGCAAAATCAAATTTAACCTATGCCATAATTTAGTGCTTAGTAAGTGCTAATTTAGTGCTGCAAGGAAAAATTTAGTGCTGCATGATTTTTAAAAAAAATCAAGGTGTTTGCTAGCTGAATGAGAAGCTAGCAAAGCATATATGAAAATTTTTAGCAAAATCAAATTTTACCTATGCCATAATTTAGTGCTTATTAAGTGCTAATTTAGTGCTGTAAAAAAAAATTTAGTGCTGCACTAATTTTTGAGAAAATCCTATTTTTTTGATTTTGCTAGCTGCATGAGAAAGGTTAAGGTGAGGTACGTTAGAAATAGTTAGCAAAATCAAATTTAACCTATGCCATAATTTAGTGCTTAGTAAGTGCTAACTTAGTGCTGCAAGGAAAAATTTAGTGCTGCATGATTTTTAAAAAAAATCAAGGTGTTTGCTAGCTGAATGAGAAGCTAGCAAAGCATATGTGAAAATTTTTAGCAAAATCAAATTTTACCTATGCCATAATTTAGTGCTTATTAAGTGCTAATTTAGTGCTGTAAAAAAAAATTTAGTGCTGCACTAATTTTTGAGAAAATCCTATTTTTTTGATTTTGCTAGCTGCATGAGAAAGGTTAAGGTGAGGTACGTTAGAAATAGTTAGCAAAATCAAATTTAACCTATGCCATAATTTAGTGCTTAGTAAGTGCTAACTTAGTGCTGCAAGGAAAAATTTAGTGCTGCATGATTTTTAAAAAAAATCAAGGTGTTTGCTAGCTGAATGAGAAGCTAGCAAAGCATATATGAAAATTTTTAGCAAAATCAAATTTTACCTATGCCATAATTTAGTGCTTATTAAGTGCTAATTTAGTGCTGTAAAAAAAAATTTAGTGCTGCACTAATTTTTGAGAAAATCCTATTTTTTTGATTTTGCTAGCTGCATGAGAAAGGTTAAGGTGAGGTACGTTAGAAATAGTTAGCAAAATCAAATTTAACCTATGCCATAATTTAGTGCTTAGTAAGTGCTAATTTAGTGCTGCAAGGAAAAATTTAGTGCTGCATGATTTTTAAAAAAAATCAAGGTGTTTGCTAGCTGAATGAGAAGCTAGCAAAGCATATATGAAAATTTTTAGCAAAATCAAATTTTACCTATGCCATAATTTAGTGCTTATTAAGTGCTACTTTAGTGCTGTAAAAAAAAATTTAGTGCTGCACTAATTTTTGAGAAAATCCTATTTTTTTGATTTTGCTAGCTGCATGAGAAAGGTTAAGGTGAGGTACGTTAGAAATAGTTAGCAAAATCAAATTTAACCTATGCCATAATTTAGTGCTTAGTAAGTGCTAACTTAGTGCTGCAAGGAAAAATTTAGTGCTGCATGATTTTTAAAAAAAATCAAGGTGTTTGCTAGCTGAATGAGAAGCTAGCAAAGCATATGTGAAAATTTTTAGCAAAATCAAATTTTACCTATGCCATAATTTAGTGCTTATTAAGTGCTAATTTAGTGCTGTAAAAAAAATTTAGTGCTGCACTAATTTTTGAGAAAATCCTATTTTTTTGATTTTGCTAGCTGCATGAGAAAGGTTAAGGTGAGGTACGTTAGAAATAGTTAGCAAAATCAAATTTAACCTATGCCATAATTTAGTGCTTAGTAAGTGCTAACTTAGTGCTGCAAGGAAAAATTTAGTGCTGCATGATTTTTAAAAAAAATCAAGGTGTTTGCTAGCTGAATGAGAAGCTAGCAAAGCATATATGAAAATTTTTAGCAAAATCAAATTTTACCTATGCCATAATTTAGTGCTTATTAAGTGCTAATTTAGTGCTGTAAAAAAAAATTTAGTGCTGCACTAATTTTTGAGAAAATCCTATTTTTTTGATTTTGCTAGCTGCATGAGAAAGGTTAAGGTGAGGTACGTTAGAAATAGTTAGCAAAATCAAATTTAACCTATGCCATAATTTAGTGCTTAGTAAGTGCTAACTTAGTGCTGCAAGGAAAAATTTAGTGCTGCATGATTTTTAAAAAAAATCAAGGTGTTTGCTAGCTGAATGAGAAGCTAGCAAAGCATATGTGAAAATTTTTAGCAAAATCAAATTTTACCTATGCCATAATTTAGTGCTTATTAAGTGCTAATTTAGTGCTGTAAAAAAAAATTTAGTGCTGCACTAATTTTTGAGAAAATCCTATTTTTTTGATTTTGCTAGCTGCATGAGAAAGGTTAAGGTGAGGTACGTTAGAAATAGTTAGCAAAATCAAATTTAACCTATGCCATAATTTAGTGCTTAGTAAGTGCTTATTTAGTGCTGCAAGGAAAAATTTAGTGCTGCATGATTTTTAAAAAAAATCAAGGTGTTTGCTAGCTGAATGAGAAGCTAGCAAAGTATAAATGAAAGTTTTTATCAAAATCGAACGATTTTTTTTAAGTTCTTAGTACATGCTAATTTAGTTCTGAAAAATAAAATTAAACGCCACACGAATTTTTAAAAAATTAAGAGTTTTGCTTGCTGAACGAGAAGCAATCAAAAAGTATATGAATGAATATTATTTCTGACTCATCTCTAATAAGCTCTACATTAGAAAATTGAAAAAGTAAATTAACGCCAATGTTGTGCTGCATAAGTGTTTTATTTAAAATAATAAAAATATATACATATAAGATAGTAAATGTAAAATTTTGCTAGCTTGGTTAAAAGTTAGCAAAGCAGATATGAAAAAGCTTCCAAAATCGTCTGCAAACACGAGATAATTGAAAAGCATTGCTATTTGCTTAATTTGAGTTGCAAAATATATCTGAAAAATATATCTTAACAATTTGAAAAGGTAATATACAGATAACAGTTATAACCAAAAAAAAAACATTTTTAATTTGGAAGTGAAAGAATTTATGCTCTAATATACATCAAAAATTCTGGATTGCATTCGTGTGATCGATTGCGCCGGATTTCTTTGTTTTGTAGATCGTCGTATTCAATCCAAGAATTATCTTGTCTGCGACAAATAGCTGTGTAATGCCCTATAGCTGAATAATTCAAGTGCCGAATGGTGTGAGGTCTTATAAAATGAAGGACGCTGCTTAATCTATATCGGACGACGTTTTTTTGGAACATCAACACAAATTCAATTGCATTTTCAAATAACACTAATTTTATCTGTGCATTTTGATCAACCACATCCAAAAATATGATGTTACCTGAACTAATAAAAAAGTAAGTTATTAATATATTATTTTAAAATAATAATAATCTTATAAACATGAACTAGATGCAATTTTAAATTTAATACATAGCTTTAAATTTTCTACTTAATTTAATATATGTATTATGCTTTTAAATTATAGTCACGATTTTATTTATCTGAATTTCTTATATACAAAAATTACGTTTCTTATATTTTAATATAATAATCAGCTATTTATTAAGGCGGGCCCGGGGCTTATAATTAGAAATATATTCAGACTCCATGGCCCGTAGTCATAGTCGCAAAATTAAGAGCGCTCTTAGTTAAAACCTAGTTTTTACCGAAAATCGAAAATACAGAGCGACACCATAAAAAAAAGAAATACTTGCATTGAATTATGAGGAAATTTTTAAAAAAAGATTGCCCTGCGTAATTCACACAAAATATTATAGACACAGTGAACAGAAGGCATAATAAAAATCTGCAATAAGGCAGGCAGCGTGGCGTAGGGGTAAGGACTCTGAACTCATAGCTCACTGTGCGTGGGCTCGAATCTCATCAGTTTTCGGTAGAAACTAGGTTTTAACTTAGAGCGCTCTTAATTTTGCGAATGACTACGGGCCCAAGTTTTTAATTTCAACAAATGATACGAGTGGCTTATGGGAACTAAAGTATGAAAAGAAAAAACAATTTACTGCAAATACCTATATACTATTACAAATATTCGGCAATATGGCATCCTTATTTTTGTATGAACGATGAAGAGCGCGACAAATAAGTTTACATTATTCCTCATGTTGTACAACTTGGTTTGAAGTATGTGTGAATATTGCATTGCGTTCACATGAAAGAACATGCCATCAAATATTAATTGTAGAACAATTAACAAGCGTCCACATCGAAGTTAACTGCATGAAACCATATTTAGAACAAATATTTGCACTAGGTATGATAGTCAGTGCACACAGTGTAATCGCGAGTTAATTTTATATTAATTACTATTTATTTTTATTTATTTTTTTATTTTTAAACTAATTTTACAAGCTAAATTTAAAACAAAACTTAACTCTACTGAAGTTAGATTGAATCTGTTCTTTTTGAAGAATATATTGAGTGACTTTTAATAATTTTCTTTTTGTTTTATTTTCTTTGTTTTTTTTATTCGTACCATATCAAAGTGATATGATACTCAAAGCAAATCGTACTACGGATGTGTAGCAGACGCTTGGTCAGCATTTTGCTGCTGTAAATTCTGAAGAAATATAATATTTTTGTTTATTGCGACACCGAAATGTGTGGTGCCAGCTCGGTAGGAATCGTTAACATCTGTTTCGTTAACTCTTCCCCCTTTAAATGTGGACGTCCTCGTTCACCTTTGGAATTCTCCGTTAGTATTTCTTGAAATCTTTCCTTATGATCATTTTCTGTAGATTTTAAATTTACTGTTTTTGATATATTGCATAATTTTCGCTTTATAAGGAGGCATCCCAGAATTATGATAACCACTGTTATGAGCGATGAATTTGTATAAAACTTCCACTCTATATCTTCGTTTATCAATTCTATTTTTTCTGTGTTGTTCATATTTAACTCCTTCATGAGTTCGAGGGACAGTATTTCTTGAGTTGATGAGTAGATTTCTTTTGTTTGAACAACGGCTGGCATTGGTTCGAGCATCACTTTATTGGAGGAGATGTATTCTTCATTGTTTACAATTACTGTGAGATTTTCATATTGTATGATGAATGTTCCGGTCAGATTAATGCTTTCGTTGTCAATTTTAATTGATCCATTAAAATTATTTAAAAGAAGAGTACCGGGGCTAAGTTCCTCTATCATTGGAATATGCTGGTTATTCGTTATCGAACATGAAGTCGTTTTTCCTTGTAAAAGTTGTACGGTGCAGCTATCTTTATTTAATGTAACAATACTATTCTTGTTGCAAATAGATAAATTATTAAAAGTCTTACAATTTTGTGTTATTCCGTAAATTTCATTATTACATCTTATGATATTTTCATATGGTATTTTCATAATGATTTTATTTCTTTTTATTGGTTTTAATTTTATTACCTTACAATTTTCTTTATTTGTAATAGGCAAATTAATAAGAAACATTATATTGGTTGTATTTGATGCAACCTTTACTTCGGCAAATTGAAGTGATTCTTCTATATTTATAATGGGTATTTTATCATTTTCAATAACTTTTTCCAATTCAAAGATTTCCTTATTTGATAACAAAAATGAGTTTATAATGTTGGCCTTTGCCCAATTAATTCCATTTTCAATGTTTGTTATTTCATTTCTTAACATTTGTAACTTAAATTTCAAATTCATTCCTATAACTAATTGTGCAGTATCACTGCTCTTAAAAAATGATATAATTCTATTATTACTTTTTGTTATGTTATTCATTCTTTCAATTAAATTTTTATTAATAACAACTTGTTCGTTATTATTGTCTAACAACTTGTTTATATAACTTTGAATAACGATAAGGTCATGGTGGTCAGGACTTCCTGCCAACCATTTCCATGCCTTTCCTAGTTCATCTAGGGCTCTTTTATTGGTTTTTGTTGGTCGGATGCGATTAATACAGGATTCAATTTGAGTTATTTCTTGCTGGATGAAAGGAAGGAAGGGATTGTTGATGTGGATATCGGTGTTGACAAAACTTGTTAAATTTTTTAAACTTTCTTCGTAGGTTGCCATTTCTATAACGTGGATTAATTTAAAAGTTCCCTTTTGGATCTTAGAAATTCCGATTTCGAAGGTTACTATTGGAGAATTCGTATAATCCAAAATCCGATATTCAGCTCTGCATAGAGCGAACAAAAATCTGAAATGTGTAAATTCAATTCCGAATTAAACTTTTGTGAATTATGTTCCCTTTCATTGTTAAAACTGTGCTTGGATTGTTTTCTTTAACTATTTCTTTTCTATATCTCGCTGAACCTTTATTTCTCGGTTTTTTATCTCTTCTCACATAAATGACTTGTCCTTCAATATAATCTTTATATGAATCCCGATCTCTGTTGTGGTAGTTTAAATCTGCTTCTTGTTTTTTCGTTAGGTTCCCTATATTGTTTTGTCTAAATTGCTCTAAAAGTTCCTGGTCAGTTGTTACTCTTGTGCCAAAAAATGCTTCTATAGGTCTTGCATGCGTCGTAGAGTGAATGGAATTGTTATATTTATAGAGTGTTTGGTGTAAAAGGTCAGAAAATGAGGAAAATGTTTTTTCCGCCTTGACGCATCGTAACATTTCGCTAAGGGTAGAATGAAACCTTTCCACTTGTCCATTGACAGTGCTTACATATGGAGGGGCTCTAAAGATCTCTATTCCAAATTGGTCTTCTAGCATAAATTTTATCGGGGCTGCTGCTAATGATTTCTCGTTGTCAATAACAATACTTTTTGGGAAACCAAATGCTGTAACTAATTCTCTTAGAGGTTCTTTAATATCTTCCACCGCTCGTGAATTTACTATTTTTGCCATTGCATATTTTGAAAACTTGTCGATAGCTGTTAATATCTTTTTATTGTCCATATAGTATAAATCTATATGCACTATCTGTCCTGGGAATTGAGGGATTGGAGTAGCTTTAAGTATTGGCTTATTCGGGTGTCTTTCGTACTTTTGCTCTTTGCAGATACTACATTGCATTACTAGTCTATTAATTTTTGTTTGCATATTGGGGAAATAAAATTTCTTTAAGAGTTGTACTTTGTTTTCTCTACTATTCCTATGGGCTCGTTTATGTTCCTTTAATATTTCAGTCTCCTGTGCTGTTTCGTCAGTGAGATCAATAATTTTATCTCGTGCATATCTGATTTTGTAATTCCTAAAATAAGTTGGATAAATTTCCTGGATTTTTCCCAAAGTTCTATCGTCAGTGTAGATTCCATTAACTACAGATGGGTTCAAGGATTTTTTTAGAACACTAATAAGATCTTGTTGTGAATATTCTGTTTGGGTTATAGTGTGCCTATGATATGTAGGAAAAACAATTTCAAATTTGTAAGTAGGATCATTGTCTAAGTTCAAAAATATTTGGTTTTTGAAAACGTTTATAGGTGCGTTTGCAAATTGAATTAGATTATGTGATGAACTCTCATCACTATGTTGGGTAGCTGTCAAAGAATTAATTTGCGGTGGTCTGGAAAGGGCGTCAGCAACAACATTTGTTTTGCCTGGTTTGTATTGAAGAACATAATTATATTCTTCCAATGTCGCTTTCCACCTTTTCATTTTGCTATTATTGTTTTTATTGCTAAGAGCATATGTCAATGGTTGGTGATCTGTTACTATTTTGACTCTAGCTGAACCATATAAATAATTTCTTAAGTTATTCAAAGCCCAAATTATCGCGAGCATTTCTTTTTCATTCGTCGCATAATTTTCTTCGGCTTTATTTAATGTTCTTGAAATAAAAGCTATTGGTCGGTCGTCTTGGGATAAGACAGCACCAATTGCATAGTTTGATGCGTCCGTGGTCAAAGTAAATTCTTTGCGAAAATCGGGATAAGCTAGTATAATATCTTGACTGATTAATGAGTTTTTTATTTTATCAAATGATTCAATGGCAACATCATCGAGAAAGATTTCTTTTTTCTTTGATTGATTCTTAGGCATATTGCCATCTTCCCCCCTTAAAAGGGCTGTCAGGGGTTTTGCTATTTTTGAATAATCTTGTATAAACCGACGGTAATAACCGGACAGACCTAAAAATGATCTAAGATCTCTGACGGTTTTTGGTTTCGGGAAATTAAGTATAGCTTCTATTTTTTTCGGATTTGTCTTAATACCGTTATCTGATATAATAAAACCTAAGAATTCAACTTGTGTTTTGAGAAATTCACATTTGTCTAGTTGAACTTTCATATTTGATTCCTCCAAAGTTCGAAATACTTTCGCTACATTTTGAAGATGTTCCTCTTCATTCTTTCCGAAAATGAGTATGTCGTCTATATAGACGTAACATATTTTCCCTATATGCTCTCGTAAAATATCGTCTAGAGTTCGTTGAAAAATGGAGGGAGCATTTTTGAGTCCGAATGGGAGTCTAGTGAATTCGTATTTTCCATTACACACGGAAAATGAAGTTTTTTCAACGTCCTTCTCTTTTAATGGTATTTGGTGGAATCCACTCTTGAGGTCGATGACCGAAAATAGTTTATTGTTCCCAAGTTGTGTCAAAACATCATTAATCTCGGGTATGGGATATCTATCTGCTATCGTTACTTGATTTAGTTTCCGATAGTCTATCACGAGCCTAAATTTCCTTATTCCGGAAGAATCTATTTTTTTGGGTACAACCCAAACTGGAGAGTTATATGGCGACCGAGAAGGTCGTATAATGCCATTAGAGAGTAATTCATTGATTTGTTTCTCTACCTCGTCTTTGAGGGCAACTGGGTAAGGGTAACTTTTCGAATAAACGGGATCTTCCGTTGAAGTTCTAATTTCACCTTTTACTCTGGTTGTGTACGTCAGTTTTTCATCTGGTTCTAAAAATAATTTACGGAATCTTCTTGTGAGTTCCTTAATTGATTCTTTTTGTTTTTCCGTCATATGATCCGTTTTGATAGAAATATTATTAACATCTTGTGAAATCTGTTGATGTATTTTAATTTTTCTACCATTTTTAATAAGCATATAATTATATTCGGTGTATATAATTGCGGATAATTGCTTAAGGCTGTCATTTCCTATTATTGCATGGAAGGATTTAAGTGTTGGGAGTAAAAAGAATTTAATTGGAGTGCTAGGTTCACCGAAAAGATTTGCATAAACATGATGTGAGATTTGAATTGGCCCTCCTATTGAGTTGGCAAAAAATATTTCATCATTTTCCTTTGGGTTTTTTATTAAATTTGTCTGAATGTAGTTCTTGTTGGAACCTGTGTCTATTAGTATCTTTATAATATTTCCGTTATCTAGCTTGCATTTTATAAAGGGTAATGATGATTGGTTTAACCTAAAAAATGTATATCTGTATATTCTTCTGTTTGCAATTGTTGGACTTCCTGAACTTGTTGCACAACTTGCTCTGGAATTTCTCTCATATAACTTTCTAAATTTTGTTCATAAAAATTATTGGTATTTGCCAATTGCGGTGGATATTCTGAATTTGTTTCGACATGATGAATTTGATCGTTGTTATTATCCACCAGATTTGATGGATGCTGTTGTTGAGTTTGAAAGTTATTTTGTGTGGTTTGTTCATAAATGTAATTGTTTGGAATTGGGAGTGGATGTTGTGGATAAACATGGAAATTCCTTTGCAACTTCGGTTGTTGCTGAAAATGTTGCGTAGGTTGTAAAGGCCTTTTCCCTTGAAATTGATTAGGTCTTGGATTGTTCATATAGTTAACATTTCGGGTTTTAATAGTTTGGTCAATTTCCATAGGTTCGGGTCTAGGTAGAGGTTTGGGTGCAAAAGGACGTGGTGGTGGTTGGTTATAAGCATAATTTTGTCTTATTTGTTGTGGTATAAAATTGGGATAATGGTATTGTTGGATTGGGTTAACTGGATAATGTTGGTTTGGAATAGAATTTTGTGGGAAATATGTGAGTTGTGGATAAAATGGTGTGCGTTGGATTTGGTTAACTGGATAATGTTGGTTTGGAATAGAATTTTGTGGGAAATATGTGAGTTGTGGGTAGAATGGTGTGCGTTGGATTTGGTGGCTACGTCGTGGGGGTAATGGTGGTTGAGAAGGTGTGTTGTATTTCTTTGTGTTAGTGTTTACATTGTGGGCGTAATTCGCTCTAAAATCTTGATTTTCTAATTTTTGGCACAAATAAAGAGCTTGAGGTAAATCTGCAGGCTCTCTCATTCCTAAAAGTCTGGGCATGTCTCCGTTGAGACCTCTAATGAAAGTGTCGAGGGCTTTGTCTCTATAAGTCTTTGATAAAATATTCATAGCTTCGGTACCTACTTCAAGGGACGCGAGTTTATTTAAAATAAGAGATAGGCATGAATAAACTTGCTGGTAGAATTCCTGCACAGTTTGCCTATTTTGGACAAGAGATGTCATTTGATATTCCAAAGTTGTGACGTCTCTCTTGTCTGCGTAGTGGGTAATCAAACATCTTATAATACAGTTCCAATTTAATGGAGTGTTATACGATTCTAGCACATTGTCTGCCTGTCCTGTGATTTTGTTTCTAATTTCGTTCAGTATTCCATAGTATTTATTTGTCCCCCTAATTGGTTCATATAGTTGTAGAACTCGTTCAACGCTTTTTTTCCATGAGGTGAATTCACCTTCATTTCCTGCGAATCCCCTAAGGCCTCGGACAATGTCTGGTATTTTGTCTAAGTCTCCCATATTTCCTCTATGCTCTACATCAATAATTTGATCAACGCCGCTAAATTGGTCTGCGTTTGGGTTTATTATTGACGAAACTAATTGTCTACCTTCTCTTTGTAAGGTTGCAAATGCTATACTTGCTATAGCTTGTTGTAATTCTTGAGACATTATTAAAGGTTGTGGTTGTTGATTTTGAGGTGGTTGATCTTGGGGTTGTTGAGGATTTCCTACAGGCGGATTAGGGTTTTGCTGAGGAACAGGAGGATTGGGGTTTAGGATGGGTGGCCGCAATAAATTGTTTTGATTAGCCATATTGCTCTTTGTTCTTTTTAACTAAATTCAAAACTTTGATTCCGATTCGATTTAAACCAGATGATCACTAGGGCAATTCTATATTTGAAAAATTTAATCAAGGACGTTTAATTTAAGTTCAGTTGTTAAACAATTCACATTGCTAAAATCACTTAAAAATTTATTGCTATTTG
Source organism: Meiosimyza platycephala (assembly GCA_963662105.1). Lineage (NCBI taxonomy): Eukaryota > Metazoa > Arthropoda > Insecta > Diptera > Lauxaniidae > Meiosimyza > Meiosimyza platycephala. The sequence continues at coordinate 23,203,235 of OY759210.1, forward strand.
AAGCACTTTTACTCAATTTAAAAATTTAATTAAATTTAACTCTAGCTTTTAGTTTTAAAAAAAAATTAATCAAGGAAATTTAATTTAAATTCAGTTGTAGATAATTCACTTTGATGAAATCACTAAAAAATTTGGTGCTGTCTGAAGCACTTTTATTCAACTTAAAAAATTTTAATTAATTTTAACTCTAGTTTTTAGTTTCACTTAAAAATTCTTAATTATTCTTTTTCATTTGGATAGTTCACTTAAATTCAAATTTTTCTTATATTTTTTTTATTGAAATTACTTAAATTCTCAATTTTCACTCTTAAGAAATAAAAAATTGTATTTTTCCTTACATTAGAAGTAACATTCTTTGTTGGACTCCACACCGATTCCTTCGAATAATCCTTTTTGTCCGCTGGTTGACGGTGACTCAGGTTCGTTGAAAATCGTTAATGCTGTGGCTCCTAAGGGCTGATAAGCTCCAAAAGATTTTGTGTCCTTTTTGTTTTAGTTGGGCGCCAGTTAACTTTATATTAATTACTATTTATTTTTATTTATTTTTTTATTTTTAAACTAATTTTACAAGCTAAATTTAAAACAAAACTTAACTCTACTGAAGTTAGATTGAATCTGTTCTTTTTGAAGAATATATTGAGTGACTTTTAATAATTTTCTTTTTGTTTTATTTTCTTTGTTTTTTTTATTCGTACCATATCAAAGTGATATGATACTCAAAGCAAATCGTACTACGGATGTGTAGCAGACGCTTGGTCAGCATTTTGCTGCTGTAAATTCTGAAGAAATATAATATTTTTGTTTATTGCGACACCGAAATGTGTGGTGCCAGCTCGGTAGGAATCGTTAACATCTGTTTCGTTAACTCGCGCAAGCGACTGGTGCTTGGAACGCGGACAACATGACCAGCGGCAGCACGAGCTAGTTTGCCGATGCCAGCAGTTCGGGATGTTGGGGTGGGTAGCTGCTGCTCATGGTGTGCCTGCACCTTACAAATATAATTTTCTCGTGCTTAAGTTGCTGGGCTCTGAAACTTCAAAAATTTTTCCAAAATTACTACAAACAAAAAAAAAGTCATCAAAAAAAAATGTGCCTCCCTAATGATTTTTCCTCGGGCTGAACCCTCGAGCTTGGTGTTATGCTCGGCCCCGTCTATCACCCACCCTACCTTGTGGACCTATGGGGAAATTTTTCGGTCCACCCTAAAACGTTTGATGGTTCTACATAGGACCTAACTGTGAAACTATTTAAGCTGTCATGCTATTTATCTTTCTTCTTTCTTTTCTTTTAAATAAAAAGAAATTGGTTTTTTCTTTTTAAGGTTTCAGTTCATTTTTTTTTTTCTTTGGTTTTATTTCCAACATACTTTATTATACGAAGGTATAAAAATAATACTAAATTCTAAGTTTAAACATAGGTAAGTAGTAATTTTAAGTATGTAGTTATATTATTAAGTTAAACATATGTAAGTAGTAATTTTAATACGTAGTAGGTAGTAATTAATTTTATAAGGAAAAAGTTATATCGATAATTACAAAAAAAAATTAAGTATTTAATACTTGAGAAACACATATTTAAATCTGATTGTAATACTAATTAATAATTAAATAAAAAAATGAAAATTCGTGAGCTCACGCTTTCCGTAGTTGGTGTCGCATACTGTTGCGGTTGTGTAGTTTTAAAGATGTTGTTACTATTGTTGTTAAAGTTGTGTGATGTTGTGCATGTTTTGTTTATTGTTGGTTATTTCACGTAATTTAATTACCTTTCTTTGCACTTTTTGTATCATTTTGTGTAGGCTTATGTAGTTTATGTTTTAGGTAACTTTAGATAGTGTGTTTTTGTACTTATTGATTAATTATTATGATGAAATTCATTTCTTTAGTATTTTAAATATTTTTGTTTGTTTTTGCAGTTCAATATTGGTAATGTGTTTGTAGTTGGTATGTTTAATGCTTTATTTCTGACAGCTCGTAAGATACACGAAGTTCACTTATGCGGCCATTTTCTTTTTTCTTCTTTCAATGACAAAACTTTTCTTATGGGTGAAGTGTGGAGCGCTAGCACTTCCGCGAATGCGCCTACGGCAAATTTTTGTTTGAGCAGCAACCAGGTTGTTTTGCCCGTGTTTTCCTTAAACGGAATTACGCTGACGAACTTCTTTGTATGTTAACCAAATACAATAATATAAAGAACAATTATAATTTATTGTTCATGAGCCAATGATTAACTAATAGCTCGAAATTTGAAAACTTTAGAATTTAGCACGTTTTTAATAAAATCTTATAGTTGATATTATGTATATTTCAGCGTATCACTTGGGTTATTTAATTTTTCATATTTTTTTAAAAAAAAATACTACAATGACGACGTTAATTATTACATGCGGCCAATTCACAATACCGTACATTAATTTCTTCACCCATCCACAAAATCGCACGACCGATACGTTTGACTGCCAAAAACCAACTCCCGCGTTCTTTTCCATCATCAGCAAAAATGGCTGCCGAAAATTCGAAATGACGCGTTGTTCCGCCATTTCTCTTTGAACCGAACGCACGTACGCAAATTTCGAATGACAGACCAGAAATGTCATTCCGACATTCTGACATCTCTGGCATGACTCTCGAAATTCCAATGCCAGTGTACATTAGATTACACTCTGCCGTTACAAAACAGTTTTTCGAAATCTGCTGTGGCTGGTTACAAAAACTGAAGGCACTACTTTCTAATATCCTTCGCGTGAAAAATTCAAAAACCGAATCCGCGACCGAGATGAAAGGTATCGAAAAACCGAAAGTTAAAATTTTGTAATAAAAAAAATGGCCGAAAGTTAAATTTATGAATACCCCGTGGAATTACCACTAAATTACCAAATATCAAATTCTAATTAATTATTTCTTTCAATTTTTAGCAAAAATCTACATTTGTACAAAAAAAAAAAAAAAAAAATTTCAAATGTCAAATTCTTATCGTTTTACATTTTTAAATTTTTTTAAATGTTTCATCAAAAACAAATTTTTCAAAAAAAAAAATTTAAATTTTCATTATAAACCGTGTTGAATATCTTTTAATAAAAAAAGAAAATTTTCAAATTCAAAAGAAAATTATACTTGTGAAATTTTCTTTCTTTCCTTCTAACAAAAAAATTCAAATTTCTGTATAAAGTTTATAAAAAAAAACTTTACTGAACAAATTTCTCAAATTTATTGAAAATTTAACTTGTTAAATTTTTGTTTTTCTCAAAAACAAAATGTTCTTTACAAAAAGTTTAATTATTAATGACAGCTTGGTCCTATGTAGAACTTTTGCAAATTATTATTATTAATTTGTTTGGTCAGCCACGAAGAAAATTTTAGGGAGGAAGAATCTGAATCTATAAAATTTAAATCTCATTTCAAACATGAAATTGAAGTACAACCTATACAAATCTCAGTAAAGCGGTCGAAAAGCGCAGTGAATTGCAACTTAATCGCAAAATCCAGCAGTTTACCTTGACTTGCAGCCGCAATTCGCATTCACGCTAAAAGAGTGAATCAAAATATCAAAAATGTAAGAAATTACTGAAATTTACTTTATTCAAAAAAATTATGCAAAAAATTTAGTCTTCTATTACAGGGTAATTTTCACAAATAGGAATAAATAGAGTCAAAAGCGTCTGAGCGGATCAGAACGGAATCCTCCCGGACTGATAAATCCAGCTACAGGCTTTGATTATTAAATTCTTGAATTTAAAATTCAAATGAAGACAAAAACAATAATTTTCCTGTAACAGGTTTGGTTAAATAAAAAAATTTTCAAAAATCCAGAGCACAGCACGGGTAAATCGGATGGAACCGAGTGAAATCGAAGGCAAAATACTAAAAAAAAATTTTTAAGGGGCATAATTGTCCACTGATTTACAGTTTTCTTTTAACCTTCAACCTCAAACGGCCCCACGTTGGGCGCCAAAATTTGTAATCGCGCAAGCGATTGGTTCAAACTTCAAACGGCCCCACGTTGGGCGCCAAAATTTGTAATCGCGCAAGCGACTGCTTCAACTTCAATCGGGCCCCACGTTGGCGCCAAAATTTGTAATCGCGCAAGCGACTGGTGCTTGGAACGCGGACAACATGACCAGCGGCAGCACGAGCTAGTTTGCCGATGCCAGCAGTTCGGGATGTTGGGGTGGGTAGCTGCTGCTCATGGTGTGCCTGCACCTTACAAATATAATTTTCTCGTGCTTAAGTTGCTGGGCTCTGAAACTTCAAAAATTTTTCCAAAATTACTACAAACAAAAAAAAAGTCATCAAAAAAAAATGTGCCTCCCTAATGATTTTTCCTCGGGCTGAACCCTCGAGCTTGGTGTTATGCTCGGCCCCGTCTATCACCCACCCTACCTTGTGGACCTATGGGGAAATTTTTCGGTCCACCCTAAAACGTTTGATGGTTCTACATAGGACCTAACTGTGAAACTATTTAAGCTGTCATGCTATTTATCTTTCTTCTTTCTTTTCTTTTAAATAAAAAGAAATTGGTTTTTTCTTTTTAAGGTTTCAGTTCATTTTTTTTTTTCTTTGGTTTTATTTCCAACATACTTTATTATACGAAGGTATAAAAATAATACTAAATTCTAAGTTTAAACATAGGTAAGTAGTAATTTTAAGTATGTAGTTATATTATTAAGTTAAACATATGTAAGTAGTAATTTTAATACGTAGTAGGTAGTAATTAATTTTATAAGGAAAAAGTTATATCGATAATTACAAAAAAAAATTAAGTATTTAATACTTGAGAAACACATATTTAAATCTGATTGTAATACTAATTAATAATTAAATAAAAAAATGAAAATTCGTGAGCTCACGCTTTCCGTAGTTGGTGTCGCATACTGTTGCGGTTGTGTAGTTTTAAAGATGTTGTTACTATTGTTGTTAAAGTTGTGTGATGTTGTGCATGTTTTGTTTATTGTTGGTTATTTCACGTAATTTAATTACCTTTCTTTGCACTTTTTGTATCATTTTGTGTAGGCTTATGTAGTTTATGTTTTAGGTAACTTTAGATAGTGTGTTTTTGTACTTATTGATTAATTATTATGATGAAATTCATTTCTTTAGTATTTTAAATATTTTTGTTTGTTTTTGCAGTTCAATATTGGTAATGTGTTTGTAGTTGGTATGTTTAATGCTTTATTTCTGACAGCTCGTAAGATACACGAAGTTCACTTATGCGGCCATTTTCTTTTTTCTTCTTTCAATGACAAAACTTTTCTTATGGGTGAAGTGTGGAGCGCTAGCACTTCCGCGAATGCGCCTACGGCAAATTTTTGTTTGAGCAGCAACCAGGTTGTTTTGCCCGTGTTTTCCTTAAACGGAATTACGCTGACGAACTTCTTTGTATGTTAACCAAATACAATAATATAAAGAACAATTATAATTTATTGTTCATGAGCCAATGATTAACTAATAGCTCGAAATTTGAAAACTTTAGAATTTAGCACGTTTTTAATAAAATCTTATAGTTGATATTATGTATATTTCAGCGTATCACTTGGGTTATTTAATTTTTCATATTTTTTTAAAAAAAATACTACAATGACGACGTTAATTATTACATGCGGCCAATTCACAATACCGTACATTAATTTCTTCACCCATCCACAAAATCGCACGACCGATACGTTTGACTGCCAAAAACCAACTCCCGCGTTCTTTTCCATCATCAGCAAAAATGGCTGCCGAAAATTCGAAATGACGCGTTGTTCCGCCATTTCTCTTTGAACCGAACGCACGTACGCAAATTTCGAATGACAGACCAGAAATGTCATTCCGACATTCTGACATCTCTGGCATGACTCTCGAAATTCCAATGCCAGTGTACATTAGATTACACTCTGCCGTTACAACAGTTTGTATGGTTGGACAAGCCAGCTGAAAAATCAAAATATTTTTAAAATCGTACAACAGGAGTGTCATGCGGCTGTGTCTAAGGTTCAAATGATCGCGCGTTGATGTTGTTTAGCCGTGTTGGACTGAATGAGGGATAATGTGAACAGCCCTATAGAGGCAAAACGCTAAAATTTTTTCTTTGTGTCTGTGACTCCTTATTTCTACTTATTCTTTGTTTTGTTGATAGAATTTTGGCATTTTGATGTACTTAACCCTCAAATGCATATGTTTATTTTTTATGCCCGATTTTATCTGCTTGCGTGAACAAAACCATTTGTCATGAGTGGTCAGCATAAATAAATAGATCAGTGTCGCATCAAGTTAAAACAAATTAATCAAGCTTTTTGATATGAAAATGAAAGTGTACATATATGGGGAAATCCGCGAAACCTTTGATTTTTTTGATACTCGGTTGTCTACGCATGAAAAACGAAATAAAAGCATTTACCAAGTCTGTAGATCTTTAGTTCGCCTACACGACTATCCGATCTGATGATATGAATAAAGACGACAGTTGATAAAAAGTTTCTGGAAAGCTTTAAAAAATGATTAGCCTCGAAATTTACACTTTTTCAAGCGATACTCTGCAAATAATTGTTTTCTTTTTCTAGATAACTTTTTGAGGCGTGTTTTGTTGAAATTATTTAAAAATTTCTCAACTTATAGTAAATTTAAGAAAATATACATATATGTATCCCTAAATCGCAATGGACACATTCATGTAAATATTTTAGAGAATCAGTCATGTATGCACATGAGATTGACTTGGCGCGACAAGAACTATATTATTCTAGAAGCATATCATAAGGATGAAGAACGCTAGAGTTGACAATAACTGAATTTACAATAATACGTACAATTATGTTTGTGTATTGAATTTACGAATTCTTTTAGGAAAAATAACTTTACATTATGCACTTAAGGGTTAAGTGCGACACAATGCTAAAATTCTATACTACAAAAACAAAAAACGAGTAGAAATAAGGAGACACAAACACAAAGCAAATAGCAAAGTTAACTGTAAAGCAGTACGTGTGATCATAGAACTGTTGGCATCTTACCCCTTATTCTGTTGCCGAATTGTCGCTTTCACCTTGTATGCAAAAATAGGGATGCCATCTTGCTGCATATTTGTGATAGTATATATTTGCAGTAAAATGTCCATTGCAAAAAAGAAAAATAGCTTGGTCCTATGTATACATACAATATGTATATTAATTTCAGAAGCAACATAAGCCATACAAATAATGCTACACAAAAAAAGAAAACTGTGTAATTGACAAATTATTAGATATTGTCATATTTTTTTATGCAATTTTGAATTATTCCTTGGCTCGGTGTAATATATTAAAAACATAAATGAATTTTTTTTTGATTTATGTTGATCCGCAGTGGATATGTATCTAAGGAATAAAATATATATTTCTTATTTCAGAGGTTGAATTTTAGCTTTAAAATGTTTTTATATACAATGAAGTTTACTCGCATGCAGATTAATCATTGCGCATTGCCAAAAAAATTTTCGGCGAAAAAACAATTATTTCGCCATTTGATTTTTGCAGTGCATTGACGAAATAACCAGGTCATTTTGTAGTTTGCTTACTCTCTCTTAATCTCTTCGTTCGTCTGTTGGCATAGGATTGGCGACCACTGCGCTAGTTGCATGTTAAGTTAACGTTATGTTCTGAGGAAATGCGTGGAGAAAATTAAAAAACTGGGATTTTAGATTTATTGCTACGCAGAAAACCTCATACATATATAGCCAGGGCCGCACATGAAGACTTTTTCTTGTTCAGCCTTAAAGAATAAACTTTTCTAAACTTTTTTGCGACATTAAGTTTTTTATTGTAAATTCACTGTATAAGGCTTTTAACAAATTTTTGTATAAAAAATTGTGGATTAGTTAAAAAGCTATAAGAATTCGAAATTTCTGTTTGAAAGAATTTCTCTGTAGTGTTTCATTCATTCAGTGCTTCTGACGCAGCACGGGTCACGGGTCTTGTAGGAATTGAAAAATTTCAGAAAGAGCCGTAAATTAGAAGATTTTTGTTACATAAATATAAAATGTTATTTAAACATTGGCGACAAAAAAAAGAGTCCACTTTTTCTCACAAACAAAGTTTAGTTTGTATAAATTTAAGGGAAACAAAATTTTATTTAGGAAAAGCTGTTAATTCATAGATTTCAACCCTGGTTTCATTTTAGTTCGAACCTTCTGAGTTACCCTAGGGCTAGGGCTACACGAGCTTTAGCTAAGGACGAAGTTTCCGGGAAAATTAAGTGTTTTGCTCAGTTCAAGTTAAAGCATTAGCTGTTTTTTTTTTGTATTCGCTTTTTTCTGCTTTTGAAGTTTTGTAGTATTCTTTGAATTAAAATTTTTGGAACTGTCATACCCACAATTTGAAATAAAGATCGTTTAAAGTTTTGTATTGACCGGTCATTCATGTACGAAGGTGTTGTATGAACTTCAGTGAAACCGTCATTTTCGAATTAACGTAGTGAAGTGTAGTTCAAATTTTCCTGTGTTGTGAAGTGCTGTTTTTAAAAAATGGAAGATAAATCTAAACCGCAGATCGGAAGAGCATGCCTGGTTCAAAAGGAATATAGAATTGCAACGATTCTACAGTATAGAGAAAAGATCGTAACTGATCGTGGAATCGTGTCAAAAACTTCGACTGTTTGGGATGAGATTGCTAATAATTTTGACAATGCCATCAACCGTCAAACTATTTATAACAATGTCACCGACCGAAATTATGGGATACGTACTTTGTTGTTTCCAATCGAACCCACTACACATTTTGAAAAAAGTTTTCCAATTTCCATCGATGAATCAATTGATGATATTTCTTTTAATGATGCTAGTTACAATAATGGCAATTGTTCCAAAAAATGTGATACATTAAAGGTTATTGTTTCATTCAGCCGTCGAGAATTTGACCAATTGCTAACAAGAAACCGTTTCAAATTGAGAAAACCAAATGGTCAAGAAACCCACAGAGTTAACACGTGTTTCAAAAAAGGAGAGTGGCAATTAGCACTCACGGAAAAACTGTGGAATGCAACACATATAAAATGTGGATATCATTTTAAAAATCATTATTTAAATGTAGATGCAACAAAAGGAACCATTAATGGTACGTATTTTAAACTATTTATTTTTCATTTATAACATAAAGCCAATTTAAGTGTTCATTCATTGAAACTTGTCCCGATTATAAGTTATAAAAAAAACTTACTTTTTAATAATCTAAAATTTGTTAAGCGGAAAACTTATTAACACTAGAGAATTTCAAAACTGTAATATAATTTGTGATGTTGATTGTTGATAACAACATAAATATTCGAAAACTGTAATGAGTTTTTTTTTAAGATATTAACGGTTATACAATTTCGGTCTTCGATAATAATAAAAAATATATTTCGCAATGAAATTTTCATAAATATACAATATAAAAATATTTTTACCAACTGCAATTTTTTTGATTTTCTATGTTAGCTTTCATATTATCTACCAATTTTTTTTTTTTTTGTTTTATTCAATAAGATAGTTAACGCAAAAAATAATCAATTGTATTTGTAACTAAACTCGATTTTTTTTAATAAAAATGTAGGTATCTAATAGCAAAGAATTATATATAAAAGAAAAGAGTTTTGTCGTTAATTGGAACGTACTGCAGCGCGCCAAAGAGTAAAACCAACGGTCTTAGAATCAGGGGAGTGCCTTATGTTGCGCATTGGGGTTTTTAACAACGACGTAATATTCCCTATGCTCTGCCATTTTGTATTTTATCAGGATTTTCTATTTATTTATGTATATGAATGAAGTTTAATAAATAATAAAATTTTTATAGCTACCAAGCAACCAGCAAATCCAGAAGCAGGTTTTTTATTTTGACTTCTCCAAAATAACAAATTTGCAACTGAACCTGCGTCATTTGCGTTTTTGTTGCTTTTTTTATTCAGAAAATTCTTTAATTTCTATATTTTTGAAGAGATCATGACAAAACAATAAAACTCATATTAATTTGTCTTATTAAAATTTAACAGCAATGTCTGGTTTCGCATTTGTCAAAATCCAATGCAAAATTCAACAAAAAAATTTATTTTACACTATTTTTTGACAACCAAAAAGTCATGTTTGGCCGCTGGTTTTACGCTTTGGCGCGCTGCGGTACGTTCCAATTACCGACAAAACTCGGAGTGTAGTTCTTTTATATAAAATTCTTTGCTAATAGCAAAACCCTGATCATGTCCTGGGAATTTTCATTACGTTATTTTTATACATGCCAGTTGCATGCACAAAAGTTGCCGCAGTGGAACATTCCGGGCTCTTTAAGTGATAAACAGAATTGGGACGTGCGATTTATCATATGTGTCAAATCGCTCCAAAAAATAGAATTTGTTCTATTTCTCTGCGATAAAATTTGCTAGTGTCAATTTTGTACTCACTACAATCGTAGAGGAATAATCTGGACGATATTGCACGTCCCAATTCTGTTTATCACTTTATGCAGAGAATTTTCACTCTGGGAAAATGTCAATATCAATAAATCTACTTGAAAAATATTGTGAGCTGGATCTTTTAGTAATCATTTCCAAAAATCGTACTACAAAACTTGTTTATGTACATAATGTATGTATATAATGTATGTTTTAGACCGGATAAAAATTGTAATTCAGCCCGACCGGGTGTCAAAAGGGAAAAAAACTTTTGAAAGCGATTTTTGCATCATTTTTTTGATGGAAATACAATGCAGTCCCGGTAACGTGAACTAATTAAAACCAAGGTTGTTCATTGTAACGTAATTTTTCACGTTAGCGAATATGAAAATTTAATCCAAAATTTATACAGCGCAGTCGCTGCAACGTATTTCGGGGATACCTCGAAAACGATTCTTAAGAAAATAAAGTGGTTGGCATTTTTGGAATCTATGCCCCAAAATACATCGTAAAAAACCTGATCTTTTTTGTGTAAACTAGTGATATTAACTAAAATCATTTATAAATAATTTTAAAATGTTTGTAAGACTAAACCTTTATTTTCATAGCAAATTTGTGTATGCGTTTTGGGAGTAAAAAAGTTACAAATAAAAAGCACGTTTTTTGTATCTTCGAGAGAACTAAAACCGCACCATTGAGTTTTCTCTGACGTAAAAAATAATTAATGCAGAAATCGTTTTCAAGAGTCCCTTGAACTTTTCAAACCCCGTCGTGCTTTATTTTGCTCCATACAAATTGATCCGATCTATTATGTATGTATGCACTACGTTTTGGCGGAGAGCCGGCTGCAGAAAAGAGTTTAGATTTCAAGATGGGATGTACAGGATAGATAATAATGTACGATATGAAACTGCATAGGATATATCAGGGTTCTGCCATTCAAATCGGCATCGCTTTAACAAATACAGAGAAAAGGATTGTTTTTATATTGCACTGAAAAAATAAAAAAGTTTGAAAATAATATATTGTAGTTTTCAATATAAAACATGGTACCACAGAATTATTTTAACTTCTTTTAAATATAGGGTCGTGTAATTGTGGAGGCTCTTTATTTTGTAATATAGAAGCTGACGAGCACTGTGCAAAATTTGCATGTACACTGACGTTTGGTCCAAATAAATGTGGCAAGCGGTATTTAAGACTGCCTCAAAGAGCTGCAGTCGCAAAAGAGCTTTGTAAAATAACTACAAAAAAATATCGGGCAAGACAGGCGAAGATTTTAATGTCTCCGACAGATCCAGAGCCAGCGCATGTGTATTCTTCGGCAGTTCTGAATAAAGCAAAGTTCGAGGAAAAATCGTCTCAACTATTGCATTCAGATCCAGTCCTAGCGTTGCACATATTAAAACAAATGGATGGTGGTAATACTGTCCACAGTATAGGATACGATCCATTTTTCGTTCATTATTGGACAAACCACCAGCGCCACGTGTACAAATTGTATGCTAAAAATGAGCCAGCATGCATAAGTTTTGATGCGACGGGAAGTTTAGTATGTAACGTCAAAAAACTTAAACATACATCTGATAAACCTATATTTCTGTATATCGGTAATTACAAACTATATTTAAGTAAACATATTAATTTACTTGAAAACAATTTGTTTTATTAATATTTAGGAGTCATAAATTTTAAAGGATTACAGTTTCCCGTGATGCAGATGTTGGCTGAAAGACATCACACAAATTCAATTCAGAATATGCTGAACGAGTGGATTGGTTCTGGAGCTCCACCACCCAAAGAAGCTGTCTGCGATTTTTCTCGGGCTCTTCTGACAGCTGTTATAAAGGCATTTAGTGGCTACTTGACCATAGAGGAGTACGCCGATGCGTGCATGTCCGAAACACATCCCAAGTGTTATGTAAGGGTCGATGTAGCACACGTTCTAAAAATATATGCAAATTTTGCCAAAGAGAAGCCCCGACGAATCAAAGCATTTTTTTTGGGGGCTATTGGACAGCTAATTTTGAGCACGGACGTAATCAGAGCCGAAACCATTTTAAAACATATTTTAGTCATCTGTAAAAGTGAAACCGACGGAAATCTTCCCGACGGGACAGAGACACAGTGTGATATAAGTAAAGATGCCATCAAAAAGCTGATAACGGGACACAATACCATTGAGGGACTAATAAATAGCTTTTTAGATCAAACTGGTCAAATTGAAGCCATTGAAGAAAACCAGAGTGACAAATACAGACCAAGAAATCAGTGGGGCATTTGGGGTCAAAATATAGACAGAGAAGTCAGATTGTTGCTCATGGAAGGAAACCGAGAAAATGCGCATTATTTTCCAGAATTGGCTGAGCGGTTGGTAAAAGACGTCGAAACACTACCGATGTGGACCTGTATCGTGCGCAACAAATTCGGTTACGGCAGAGTTCCAGCCAGTAGCGCGTCGGTTGAAGGCGAATTCAACCAGATTAAAAATTTGATCATGAACAATGAAATGATACCACTATCAAATCGAATGCGAGCTGATGTATTTGTTGAAAGACACATTGACTATTTAAACGGTGCTCTAAAATTGGCAGAAGCTGGTATTTGTCAAAAGGAAAATGAGGACAAAGAAGTGTTGGGAGTCGAAAAAAATGGCAATAAACAAGTAGCAGATATTGATATGGGCTCTGATCTAGCAGAAGAAGACAATAATACCTCGACAGAAGTACCAAGACCAGACGACGAACAAAGCAGTCTAATACTTTTTAAAAGGGAAAACACGGAAGCCAGACTTACAACACACGCTGACAATCTTCATGATTCCTTTTTCGACGAAGATTTCTCATATGGCAAAATTCCATCCCTTGATGCTTTCAACCAGGTTGATACAGAATCATCGCCAATATCATTGTCAATAATAACTGCTACCCAAGAGCAAGAAAATTGGAAAGGTCTAGTTTCCTCCAAAAAAGACGGATCAGTGTCAGACAAGAAACCAAAATCGCTTTATTTGGGAAATGCTCAAAAATTGTCCGATATTTTAAATTTTGAAAAGAATCGTGGAATTCCCCTTATAAAAAATGGCAATGTAATGACTCTGGGAAGTATTTGCATTAACAAAGTAAACTATACATTTAAAAACACATGTGCATTTGACACACTGCTACAAGCATGTCTAGCCGCTATAGTTGATAATCAAAATCTACAAACGCTATTCAGAGAGCTGCCAGATTCTCCCTTTCGAAAATTATTATTCTCAATAATGGATTCGGGCTTAGGAAGCCATACTTATAGAGCACGGGCAAAAATATTATTTGATATTTTTTCAGAGCCTTCCAAAAAAAATTGTGAAATTTTGGATTGCAGCTGTAATATTTATTACATGATTCAAAGATGTTTGCCCGATTTCGCAAACTACGAAGAAATTTCCAAATGTGAAGGTGGGTGTCCACCAAGGCATAAGCAAATACGCCTAACAGAAATATCAATACAAGATTTGCAGTCACCAAACTTTAGCAATATTATTGCAGAAAAACTTATTATTAAAGAAAGACGGTGCTATAATCAAAAAATATGCTCGTATAATGAAACGACAACATTGACTGCAGTGGGTATGTTTCGATTATCACCTACGTATATTAAAATATAAGAAACGTAATTATTGAATATAAGAAATTCAGATCAATAAAATCGTAACTAAAATTAAAAGTATAATATATTATAGTAGAAAGCTTAGAGATTAATTGCAACTAGTTAATGTTTATAAGATTATTATTATTTGAAAATAATATATTAATAATTTTCTTTTCTATTACTTCAGGAAACATCATATTTTTGGATGTGGTTGACCAAAACGCACAAACAAAATTAATATCATTTGAAAATGCAAATGAATTTGTGTTGATGTTCCAAAAAAACGTCGTCCGATATAGATTAAGCAGCGTCCTTCATTTTAGAAGACCTCACACCACTAGGCACTCAAGTTATTCAGATATGGGACATTACACAGCTATTTGTCGCAGACAAGATAATTCTTGGATTGAATACGACGATCTACAAAACAAAGAAATCCGGCGCAATCGATCACACGAATGCAATCCAGAATTTTTGATGTATATTAGAGCATAAATTCTTTCACTTCCAAATTAAAAATGTTTTTTTTTTGGTTATAACTGTTATCTGTATATTACCTTTTCAAATTGTTAAGATATATTTTTCAGATATATTTTGCAACTCAAATTAAGCAAATAGCAATGCTTTTCAATTATCTCGTGTTTGCAGACGATTTTGGAAGCTTTTTCATATCTGCTTTGCTAACTTTTAACCAAGCTAGCAAAATTTTACATTTACTATCTTATATGTATATATTTTTATTATTTTAAATAAAACACTTATGCAGCACAACATTGGCGTTAATTTACTTTTTCAATTTTCTAATGTAGAGCTTATTAGAGATGAGTCAGAAATAATATTCATTCATATACTTTTTGATTGCTTCTCGTTCAGCAAGCAAAACTCTTAATTTTTTAAAAATTCGTGTGGCGTTTAATTTTATTTTTCAGAACTAAATTAGCATGTACTAAGAACTTAAAAAAAATCGTTCGATTTTGATAAAAACTTTCATTTATACTTTGCTAGCTTCTCATTCAGCTAGCAAACACCTTGATTTTTTTTAAAAATCATGCAGCACTAAATTTTTCCTTGCAGCACTAAATAAGCACTTACTAAGCACTAAATTATGGCATAGGTTAAATTTGATTTTGCTAACTATTTCTAACGTACCTCACCTTAAGCTTTCTCATGCAGCTAGCAAAATCAAAAAAATAGGATTTTCTCAAAAATTAGTGCAGCACTAAATTTTTTTTTATAGCACTTAATTAGCACTTAATAAGCACTAAATTATGGCATAGGTAAAATTTGATTTTGCTAAAAATTTTCATATATGCTTTGCTAGCTTCTCATTCAGCTAGCAAACACCTTGATTTTTTTTAAAAATCATGCAGCACTAAATTTTTCCTTGCAGCACTAAGTTAGCACTTACTAAGCACTAAATTATGGCATAGGTTAAATTTGATTTTGCTAACTATTTCTAACGTACCTCACCTTAACCTTTCTCATGCAGCTAGCAAAATCAAAAAAATAGGATTTTCTCAAAAATTAGTGCAGCACTAAATTTTTTTTTACAGCACTAAATTAGCACTTAATAAGCACTAAATTATGGCATAGGTAAAATTTGATTTTGCTAAAAATTTTCACATATGCTTTGCTAGCTTCTCATTCAGCTAGCAAACACCTTGATTTTTTTTAAAAATCATGCAGCACTAAATTTTTCCTTGCAGCACTAAGTTAGCACTTACTAAGCACTAAATTATGGCATAGGTTAAATTTGATTTTGCTAACTATTTCTAACGTACCTCACCTTAACCTTTCTCATGCAGCTAGCAAAATCAAAAAAATAGGATTTTCTCAAAAATTAGTGCAGCACTAAATTTTTTTTTACAGCACTAAATTAGCACTTAATAAGCACTAAATTATGGCATAGGTAAAATTTGATTTTGCTAAAAATTTTCATATATGCTTTGCTAGCTTCTCATTCAGCTAGCAAACACCTTGATTTTTTTTAAAAATCATGCAGCACTAAATTTTTCCTTGCAGCACTAAATTAGCACTTACTAAGCACTAAATTATGGCATAGGTTAAATTTGATTTTGCTAACTATTTCAAACGTACCTCACCTTAACCTTTCTCATGCAGCTAGCAAAATCAAAAAAATAGGATTTTCTCAAAAATTAGTGCAGCACTAAATTTTTTTTTACAGCACTAAATTAGCACTTAATAAGCACTAAATTATGGCATAGGTAAAATTTGATTTTGCTAAAAATTTTCATATATGCTTTGCTAGCTTCTCATTCAGCTAGCAAACACCTTGATTTTTTTTAAAAATCATGCAGCACTAAATTTTTCCTTGCAGCACTAAGTTAGCACTTACTAAGCACTAAATTATGGCATAGGTTAAATTTGATTTTGCTAACTATTTCTAACGTACCTCACCTTAACCTTTCTCATGCAGCTAGCAAAATCAAAAAAATAGGATTTTCTCAAAAATTAGTGCAGCACTAAATTTTTTTTTATAGCACTTAATTAGCACTTAATAAGCACTAAATTATGGCATAGGTAAAATTTGATTTTGCTAAAAATTTTCATATATGCTTTGCTAGCTTCTCATTCAGCTAGCAAACACCTTGATTTTTTTTAAAAATCATGCAGCACTAAATTTTTCCTTGCAGCACTAAGTTAGCACTTACTAAGCACTAAATTATGGCATAGGTTAAATTTGATTTTGCTAACTATTTCTAACGTACCTCACCTTAACCTTTCTCATGCAGCTAGCAAAATCAAAAAAATAGGATTTTCTCAAAAATTAGTGCAGCACTAAATTTTTTTTACAGCACTAAATTAGCACTTAATAAGCACTAAATTATGGCATAGGTAAAATTTGATTTTGCTAAAAATTTTCACATATGCTTTGCTAGCTTCTCATTCAGCTAGCAAACACCTTGATTTTTTTTAAAAATCATGCAGCACTAAATTTTTCCTTGCAGCACTAAGTTAGCACTTACTAAGCACTAAATTATGGCATAGGTTAAATTTGATTTTGCTAACTATTTCTAACGTACCTCACCTTAACCTTTCTCATGCAGCTAGCAAAATCAAAAAAATAGGATTTTCTCAAAAATTAGTGCAGCACTAAATTTTTTTTTACAGCACTAAATTAGCACTTAATAAGCACTAAATTATGGCATAGGTAAAATTTGATTTTGCTAAAAATTTTCATATATGCTTTGCTAGCTTCTCATTCAGCTAGCAAACACCTTGATTTTTTTTAAAAATCATGCAGCACTAAATTTTTCCTTGCAGCACTAAATTAGCACTTACTAAGCACTAAATTATGGCATAGGTTAAATTTGATTTTGCTAACTATTTCTAACGTACCTCACCTTAACCTTTCTCATGCAGCTAGCAAAATCAAAAAAATAGGATTTTCTCAAAAATTAGTGCAGCACTAAATTTTTTTTTACAGCACTAAATTAGCACTTAATAAGCACTAAATTATGGCATAGGTAAAATTTGATTTTGCTAAAAATTTTCATATATGCTTTGCTAGCTTCTCATTCAGCTAGCAAACACCTTGATTTTTTTTAAAAATCATGCAGCACTAAATTTTTCCTTGCAGCACTAAGTTAGCACTTACTAAGCACTAAATTATGGCATAGGTTAAATTTGATTTTGCTAACTATTTCTAACGTACCTCACCTTAACCTTTCTCATGCAGCTAGCAAAATCAAAAAAATAGGATTTTCTCAAAAATTAGTGCAGCACTAAATTTTTTTTTACAGCACTAAATTAGCACTTAATAAGCACTAAATTATGGCATAGGTAAAATTTGATTTTGCTAAAAATTTTCACATATGCTTTGCTAGCTTCTCATTCAGCTAGCAAACACCTTGATTTTTTTTAAAAATCATGCAGCACTAAATTTTTCCTTGCAGCACTAAGTTAGCACTTACTAAGCACTAAATTATGGCATAGGTTAAATTTGATTTTGCTAACTATTTCTAACGTACCTCACCTTAACCTTTCTCATGCAGCTAGCAAAATCAAAAAAATAGGATTTTCTCAAAAATTAGTGCAGCACTAAATTTTTTTTTACAGCACTAAATTAGCACTTAATAAGCACTAAATTATGGCATAGGTAAAATTTGATTTTGCTAAAAATTTTCATATATGCTTTGCTAGCTTCTCATTCAGCTAGCAAACACCTTGATTTTTTTTAAAAATCATGCAGCACTAAATTTTTCCTTGCAGCACTAAATTAGCACTTACTAAGCACTAAATTATGGCATAGGTTAAATTTGATTTTGCTAACTATTTCTAACGTACCTCACCTTAACCTTTCTCATGCAGCTAGCAAAATCAAAAAAATAGGATTTTCTCAAAAATTAGTGCAGCACTAAATTTTTTTTTACAGCACTAAATTAGCACTTAATAAGCACTAAATTATGGCATAGGTAAAATTTGATTTTGCTAAAAATTTTCATATATGCTTTGCTAGCTTCTCATTCAGCTAGCAAACACCTTGATTTTTTTTAAAAATCATGCAGCACTAAATTTTTCCTTGCAGCACTAAATTAGCACTTACTAAGCACTAAATTATGGCATAGGTTAAATTTGATTTTGCTAACTATTTCTAACGTACCTCACCTTAACCTTTCTCATGCAGCTAGCAAAATCAAAAAAATAGGATTTTCTCAAAAATTAGTGCAGCACTAAATTTTTTTTTACAGCACTAAATTAGCACTTAATAAGCACTAAATTATGGCATAGGTAAAATTTGATTTTGCTAAAAATTTTCGTATATGCTTTGCTAGCTTCTCATTCAGCTAGCAAACACCTTGATTTTTTTTAAAAATCATGCAGCACTAAATTTTTCCTTGCAGCACTAAATTAGCACTTACTAAGCACTAAATTATGGCATAGGTTAAATTTGATTTTGCTAACTATTTCTAACGTACCTCACCTTAACCTTTCTCATGCAGCTAGCAAAATCAAAAAAATAGGATTTTCTCAAAAATTAGTGCAGCACTAAATTTTTTTTTACAGCACTAAATTAGCACTTAATAAGCACTAAATTATGGCATAGGTAAAATTTGATTTTGCTAAAAATTTTCATATATGCTTTGCTAGCTTCTCATTCAGCTAGCAAACACCTTGATTTTTTTTAAAAATCATGCAGCACTAAATTTTTCCTTGCAGCACTAAATTAGCACTTACTAAGCACTAAATTATGGCATAGGTTAAATTTGATTTTGCTAACTATTTCTAACGTACCTCACCTTAACCTTTCTCATGCAGCTAGCAAAATCAAAAAAATAGGATTTTCTCAAAAATTAGTGCAGCACTAAATTTTTTTTTACAGCACTAAATTAGCACTTAATAAGCACTAAATTATGGCATAGGTAAAATTTGATTTTGCTAAAAATTTTCACATATGCTTTGCTAGCTTCTCATTCAGCTAGCAAACACCTTGATTTTTTTTAAAAATCATGCAGCACTAAATTTTTCCTTGCAGCACTAAGTTAGCACTTACTAAGCACTAAATTATGGCATAGGTTAAATTTGATTTTGCTAACTATTTCTAACGTACCTCACCTTAACCTTTCTCATGCAGCTAGCAAAATCAAAAAAATAGGATTTTCTCAAAAATTAGTGCAGCACTAAATTTTTTTTTACAGCACTAAATTAGCACTTAATAAGCACTAAATTATGGCATAGGTAAAATTTGATTTTGCTAAAAATTTTCATATATGCTTTGCTAGCTTCTCATTCAGCTAGCAAACACCTTGATTTTTTTTAAAAATCATGCAGCACTAAATTTTTCCTTGCAGCACTAAATTAGCACTTACTAAGCACTAAATTATGGCATAGGTTAAATTTGATTTTGCTAACTATTTCTAACGTACCTCACCTTAACCTTTCTCATGCAGCTAGCAAAATCAAAAAAATAGGATTTTCTCAAAAATTAGTGCAGCACTAAATTTTTTTTTACAGCACTAAATTAGCACTTAATAAGCACTAAATTATGGCATAGGTAAAATTTGATTTTGCTAAAAATTTTCACATATGCTTTGCTAGCTTCTCATTCAGCTAGCAAACACCTTGATTTTTTTTAAAAATCATGCAGCACTAAATTTTTCCTTGCAGCACTAAGTTAGCACTTACTAAGCACTAAATTATGGCATAGGTTAAATTTGATTTTGCTAACTATTTCTAACGTACCTCACCTTAACCTTTCTCATGCAGCTAGCAAAATCAAAAAAATAGGATTTTCTCAAAAATTAGTGCAGCACTAAATTTTTTTTTACAGCACTAAATTAGCACTTAATAAGCACTAAATTATGGCATAGGTAAAATTTGATTTTGCTAAAAATTTTCATATATGCTTTGCTAGCTTCTCATTCAGCTAGCAAACACCTTGATTTTTTTTAAAAATCATGCAGCACTAAATTTTTCCTTGCAGCACTAAATTAGCACTTACTAAGCACTAAATTATGGCATAGGTTAAATTTGATTTTGCTAACTATTTCTAACGTACCTCACCTTAACCTTTCTCATGCAGCTAGCAAAATCAAAAAAATAGGATTTTCTCAAAAATTAGTGCAGCACTAAATTTTTTTTTACAGCACTAAATTAGCACTTAATAAGCACTAAATTATGGCATAGGTAAAATTTGATTTTGCTAAAAATTTTCATATATGCTTTGCTAGCTTCTCATTCAGCTAGCAAACACCTTGATTTTTTTTAAAAATCATGCAGCACTAAATTTTTCCTTGCAGCACTAAGTTAGCACTTACTAAGCACTAAATTATGGCATAGGTTAAATTTGATTTTGCTAACTATTTCTAACGTACCTCACCTTAACCTTTCTCATGCAGCTAGCAAAATCAAAAAAATAGGATTTTCTCAAAAACTAGTGCAGCACTAAATTTTTTTTTACAGCACTAAATTAGCACTTAATAAGCACTAAATTATGGCATAGGTAAAATTTGATTTTGCTAAAAATTTTCACATATGCTTTGCTAGCTTCTCATTCAGCTAGCAAACACCTTGATTTTTTTTAAAAATCATGCAGCACTAAATTTTTCCTTGCAGCACTAAGTTAGCACTTACTAAGCACTAAATTATGGCATAGGTTAAATTTGATTTTGCTAACTATTTCTAACGTACCTCACCTTAACCTTTCTCATGCAGCTAGCAAAATCAAAAAAATAGGATTTTCTCAAAAATTAGTGCAGCACTAAATTTTTTTTTACAGCACTAAATTAGCACTTAATAAGCACTAAATTATGGCATAGGTAAAATTTGATTTTGCTAAAAATTTTCATATATGCTTTGCTAGCTTCTCATTCAGCTAGCAAACACCTTGATTTTTTTTAAAAATCATGCAGCACTAAATTTTTCCTTGCAGCACTAAATTAGCACTTACTAAGCACTAAATTATGGCATAGGTTAAATTTGATTTTGCTAACTATTTCTAACGTACCTCACCTTAACCTTTCTCATGCAGCTAGCAAAATCAAAAAAATAGGATTTTCTCAAAAATTAGTGCAGCACTAAATTTTTTTTTACAGCACTAAATTAGCACTTAATAAGCACTAAATTATGGCATAGGTAAAATTTGATTTTGCTAAAAATTTTCATATATGCTTTGCTAGCTTCTCATTCAGCTAGCAAACACCTTGATTTTTTTTAAAAATCATGCAGCACTAAATTTTTCCTTGCAGCACTAAATTAGCACTTACTAAGCACTAAATTATGGCATAGGTTAAATTTGATTTTGCTAACTATTTCTAACGTACCTCACCTTAACCTTTCTCATGCAGCTAGCAAAATCAAAAAAATAGGATTTTCTCAAAAATTAGTGCAGCACTAAATTTTTTTTTACAGCACTAAATTAGCACTTAATAAGCACTAAATTATGGCATAGGTAAAATTTGATTTTGCTAAAAATTTTCACATATGCTTTGCTAGCTTCTCATTCAGCTAGCAAACACCTTGATTTTTTTTAAAAATCATGCAGCACTAAATTTTTCCTTGCAGCACTAAGTTAGCACTTACTAAGCACTAAATTATGGCATAGGTTAAATTTGATTTTGCTAACTATTTCTAACGTACCTCACCTTAACCTTTCTCATGCAGCTAGCAAAATCAAAAAAATAGGATTTTCTCAAAAATTAGTGCAGCACTAAATTTTTTTTTACAGCACTAAATTAGCACTTAATAAGCTCTAAATTATGGCATAGGTAAAATTTGATTTTGCTAAAAATTTTCATATATGCTTTGCTAGCTTCTCATTCAGCTAGCAAACACCTTGATTTTTTTTAAAAATCATGCAGCACTAAATTTTTCCTTGCAGCACTAAATTAGCACTTACTAAGCACTAAATTATGGCATAGGTTAAATTTGATTTTGCTAACTATTTCTAACGTACCTCACCTTAACCTTTCTCATGCAGCTAGCAAAATCAAAAAAATAGGATTTTCTCAAAAATTAGTGCAGCACTAAATTTTTTTTTACAGCACTAAATTAGCACTTAATAAGCACTAAATTATGGCATAGGTAAAATTTGATTTTGCTAAAAATTTTCACATATGCTTTGCTAGCTTCTCATTCAGCTAGCAAACACCTTGATTTTTTTTAAAAATCATGCAGCACTAAATTTTTCCTTGCAGCACTAAGTTAGCACTTACTAAGCACTAAATTATGGCATAGGTTAAATTTGATTTTGCTAACTATTTCTAACGTACCTCACCTTAACCTTTCTCATGCAGCTAGCAAAATCAAAAAAATAGGATTTTCTCAAAAATTAGTGTAGCACTAAATTTTTTTTTACAGCACTAAATTAGCACTTAATAAGCACTAAATTATGGCATAGGTAAAATTTGATTTTGCTAAAAATTTTCATATATGCTTTGCTAGCTTCGCATTCAGCTAGCAAACACCTTGATTTTTTTTAAAAATCATGCAGCACTAAATTTTTCCTTGCAGCACTAAATTAGCACTTACTAAGCACTAAATTATGGCATAGGTTAAATTTGATTTTGCTAACTATTTCTAACGTACCTCACCTTAACCTTTCTCATGCAGCTAGCAAAATCAAAAAAATAGGATTTTCTCAAAAATTAGTGCAGCACAAAATTTTTTTTTACAGCACTAAATTAGCACTTAATAAGCACTAAATTATGGCATAGGTAAAATTTGATTTTGCTAAAAATTTTCGTATATGCTTTGCTAGCTTCTCATTCAGCTAGCAAACACCTTGATTTTTTTTAAAAATCATGCAGCACTAAATTTTTCCTTGCAGCACTAAATTAGCACTTACTAAGCACTAAATTATGGCATAGGTTAAATTTGATTTTGCTAACTATTTCTAACGTACCTCACCTTAACCTTTCTCATGCAGCTAGCAAAATCAAAAAAATAGGATTTTCTCAAAAATTAGTGCAGCACTAAATTTTTTTTTACAGCACTAAATTAGCACTTAATAAGCACTAAATTATGGCATAGGTAAAATTTGATTTTGCTAAAAATTTTCATATATGCTTTGCTAGCTTCTCATTCAGCTAGCAAACACCTTGATTTTTTTTAAAAATCATGCAGCACTAAATTTTTCCTTGCAGCACTAAATTAGCACTTACTAAGCACTAAATTATGGCATAGGTTAAATTTGATTTTGCTAACTATTTCTAACGTACCTCACCTTAACCTTTCTCATGCAGCTAGCAAAATCAAAAAAATAGGATTTTCTCAAAAATTAGTGCAGCACTAAATTTTTTTTTACAGCACTAAATTAGCACTTAATAAGCACTAAATTATGGCATAGGTAAAATTTGATTTTGCTAAAAATTTTCACATATGCTTTGCTAGCTTCTCATTCAGCTAGCAAACACCTTGATTTTTTTTAAAAATCATGCAGCACTAAATTTTTCCTTGCAGCACTAAGTTAGCACTTACTAAGCACTAAATTATGGCATAGGTTAAATTTGATTTTGCTAACTATTTCTAACGTACCTCACCTTAACCTTTCTCATGCAGCTAGCAAAATCAAAAAAATAGGATTTTCTCAAAAATTAGTGCAGCACTAAATTTTTTTTTACAGCACTAAATTAGCACTTAATAAGCACTAAATTATGGCATAGGTAAAATTTGATTTTGCTAAAAATTTTCATATATGCTTTGCTAGCTTCTCATTCAGCTAGCAAACACCTTGATTTTTTTTAAAAATCATGCAGCACTAAATTTTTCCTTGCAGCACTAAATTAGCACTTACTAAGCACTAAATTATGGCATAGGTTAAATTTGATTTTGCTAACTATTTCTAACGTACCTCACCTTAACCTTTCTCATGCAGCTAGCAAAATCAAAAAAATAGGATTTTCTCAAAAATTAGTGCAGCACTAAATTTTTTTTTACAGCACTAAATTAGCACTTAATAAGCACTAAATTATGGCATAGGTAAAATTTGATTTTGCTAAAAATTTTCACATATGCTTTGCTAGCTTCTCATTCAGCTAGCAAACACCTTGATTTTTTTTAAAAATCATGCAGCACTAAATTTTTCCTTGCAGCACTAAGTTAGCACTTACTAAGCACTAAATTATGGCATAGGTTAAATTTGATTTTGCTAACTATTTCTAACGTACCTCACCTTAACCTTTCTCATGCAGCTAGCAAAATCAAAAAAATAGGATTTTCTCAAAAATTAGTGCAGCACTAAATTTTTTTTTACAGCACTAAATTAGCACTTAATAAGCACTAAATTATGGCATAGGTAAAATTTGATTTTGCTAAAAATTTTCATATATGCTTTGCTAGCTTCTCATTCAGCTAGCAAACACCTTGATTTTTTTTAAAAATCATGCAGCACTAAATTTTTCCTTGCAGCACTAAATTAGCACTTACTAAGCACTAAATTATGGCATAGGTTAAATTTGATTTTGCTAACTATTTCTAACGTACCTCACCTTAACCTTTCTCATGCAGCTAGCAAAATCAAAAAAATAGGATTTTCTCAAAAATTAGTGCAGCACTAAATTTTTTTTTACAGCACTAAATTAGCACTTAATAAGCACTAAATTATGGCAAAGGTAAAATTTGATTTTGCTAAAAATTTTCACATATGCTTTGCTAGCTTCTCATTCAGCTAGCAAACACCTTGATTTTTTTTAAAAATCATGCAGCACTAAATTTTTCCTTGCAGCACTAAGTTAGCACTTACTAAGCACTAAATTATGGCATAGGTTAAATTTGATTTTGCTAACTATTTCTAACGTACCTCACCTTAACCTTTCTCATGCAGCTAGCAAAATCAAAAAAATAGGATTTTCTCAAAAATTAGTGCAGCACTAAATTTTTTTTTACAGCACTAAATTAGCACTTAATAAGCACTAAATTATGGCATAGGTAAAATTTGATTTTGCTAAAAATTTTCACATATGCTTTGCTAGCTTCTCATTCAGCTAGCAAACACCTTAATTTTTTTTAAAAATCATGCAGCACTAAATTTTTCCTTGCAGCACTAAGTTAGCACTTACTAAGCACTAAATTATGGCATAGGTTAAATTTGATTTTGCTAACTATTTCTAACGTACCTCACCTTAACCTTTCTCATGCAGCTAGCAAAATCAAAAAAATAGGATTTTCTCAAAAATTAGTGCAGCACTAAATTTTTTTTTACAGCACTAAATTAGCACTTAATAAGCACTAAATTATGGCATAGGTAAAATTTGATTTTGCTAAAAATTTTCATATATGCTTTGCTAGCTTCTCATTCAGCTAGCAAACACCTTGATTTTTTTTAAAAATCATGCAGCACTAAATTTTTCCTTGCAGCACTAAATTAGCACTTACTAAGCACTAAATTATGGCATAGGTTAAATTTGATTTTGCTAACTATTTCTAACGTACCTCACCTTAACCTTTCTCATGCAGCTAGCAAAATCAAAAAAATAGGATTTTCTCAAAAATTAGTGCAGCACTAAATTTTTTTTTACAGCACTAAATTAGCACTTAATAAGCACTAAATTATGGCATAGGTAAAATTTGATTTTGCTAAAAATTTTCATATATGCTTTGCTAGCTTCTCATTCAGCTAGCAAACACCTTGATTTTTTTTAAAAATCATGCAGCACTAAATTTTTCCTTGCAGCACTAAGTTAGCACTTACTAAGCACTAAATTATGGCATAGGTTAAATTTGATTTTGCTAACTATTTCTAACGTACCTCACCTTAACCTTTCTCATGCAGCTAGCAAAATCAAAAAAATAGGATTTTCTCAAAAATTAGTGCAGCACTAAATTTTTTTTTACAGCACTAAATTAGCACTTAATAAGCACTAAATTATGGTATAGGTAAAATTTGATTTTGCTAAAAATTTTCATATATGCTTTGCTAGCTTCTCATTCAGCTAGCAAACACCTTGATTTTTTTTAAAAATCATGCAGCACTAAATTTTTCCTTGCAGCACTAAATTAGCACTTACTAAGCACTAAATTATGGCATAGGTTAAATTTGATTTTGCTAACTATTTCTAACGTACCTCACCTTAACCTTTCTCATGCAGCTAGCAAAATCAAAAAAATAGGATTTTCTCAAAAATTAGTGCAGCACTAAATTTTTTTTTACAGCACTAAATTAGCACTTAATAAGCACTAAATTATGGCATAGGTAAAATTTGATTTTGCTAAAAATTTTCATATATGCTTTGCTAGCTTCTCATTCAGCTAGCAAACACCTTGATTTTTTTTAAAAATCATGCAGCACTAAATTTTTCCTTGCAGCACTAAGTTAGCACTTACTAAGCACTAAATTATGGCATAGGTTAAATTTGATTTTGCTAACTATTTCTAACGTACCTCACCTTAACCTTTCTCATGCAGCTAGCAAAATCAAAAAAATAGGATTTTCTCAAAAATTAGTGCAGCACTAAATTTTTTTTTACAGCACTAAATTAGCACTTAATAAGCACTAAATTATGGCATAGGTAAAATTTGATTTTGCTAAAAATTTTCATATATGCTTTGCTAGCTTCTCATTCAGCTAGCAAACACCTTGATTTTTTTTAAAAATCATGCAGCACTAAATTTTTCCTTGCAGCACTAAATTAGCACTTACTAAGCACTAAATTATGGCATAGGTTAAATTTGATTTTGCTAACTATTTCTAACGTACCTCACCTTAACCTTTCTCATGCAGCTAGCAAAATCAAAAAAATAGGATTTTCTCAAAAATTAGTGCAGCACTAAATTTTTTTTTACAGCACTAAATTAGCACTTAATAAGCACTAAATTATGGCATAGGTAAAATTTGATTTTGCTAAAAATTTTCATATATGCTTTGCTAGCTTCTCATTCAGCTAGCAAACACCTTGATTTTTTTTAAAAATCATGCAGCACTAAATTTTTCCTTGCAGCACTAAGTTAGCACTTACTAAGCACTAAATTATGGCATAGGTTAAATTTGATTTTGCTAACTATTTCTAACGTACCTCACCTTAACCTTTCTCATGCAGCTAGCAAAATCAAAAAAATAGGATTTTCTCAAAAATTAGTGCAGCACTAAATTTTTTTTTACAGCACTAAATTAGCACTTAATAAGCACTAAATTATGGTATAGGTAAAATTTGATTTTGCTAAAAATTTTCATATATGCTTTGCTAGCTTCTCATTCAGCTAGCAAACACCTTGATTTTTTTTAAAAATCATGCAGCACTAAATTTTTCCTTGCAGCACTAAATTAGCACTTACTAAGCACTAAATTATGGCATAGGTTAAATTTGATTTTGCTAACTATTTCTAACGTACCTCACCTTAACCTTTCTCATGCAGCTAGCAAAATCAAAAAAATAGGATTTTCTCAAAAATTAGTGCAGCACTAAATTTTTTTTTACAGCACTAAATTAGCACTTAATAAGCACTAAATTATGGCATAGGTAAAATTTGATTTTGCTAAAAATTTTCATATATGCTTTGCTAGCTTCTCATTCAGCTAGCAAACACCTTGATTTTTTTTAAAAATCATGCAGCACTAAATTTTTCCTTGCAGCACTAAGTTAGCACTTACTAAGCACTAAATTATGGCATAGGTTAAATTTGATTTTGCTAACTATTTCTAACGTACCTCACCTTAACCTTTCTCATGCAGCTAGCAAAATCAAAAAAATAGGATTTTCTCAAAAACTAGTGCAGCACTAAATTTTTTTTTACAGCACTAAATTAGCACTTAATAAGCACTAAATTATGGCATAGGTAAAATTTGATTTTGCTAAAAATTTTCACATATGCTTTGCTAGCTTCTCATTCAGCTAGCAAACACCTTGATTTTTTTTAAAAATCATGCAGCACTAAATTTTTCCTTGCAGCACTAAGTTAGCACTTACTAAGCACTAAATTATGGCATAGGTTAAATTTGATTTTGCTAACTATTTCTAACGTACCTCACCTTAACCTTTCTCATGCAGCTAGCAAAATCAAAAAAATAGGATTTTCTCAAAAATTAGTGCAGCACTAAATTTTTTTTTACAGCACTAAATTAGCACTTAATAAGCACTAAATTATGGCATAGGAAAAATTTGATTTTGCTAAAAATTTTCACATATGCTTTGCTAGCTTCTCATTCAGCTAGCAAACACCTAGATTTTTTTTAAAAATCATGCAGCACTAAATTTTTCCTTGCAGCACTAAATTAGCACTTACTAAGCACTAAATTATGGCATAGGTTAAATTTGATTTTGCTAACTATTTCTAACGTACCTCACCTTAACCTTTCTCATGCAGCTAGCAAAATCAAAAAAATAGGATTTTCTCAAAAATTAGTGCAGCACTAAATTTTTTTTTACAGCACTAAATTAGCACTTAATAAGCACTAAATTATGGCATAGGTAAAATTTGATTTTGCTTAAAATTTTCATATATGCTTTGCTAGCTTCTCATTCAGCTAGCAAAAACCCTGATTTTTTCAAGAATTCGTGCAGCACTAAATTTTTTCTTTCAGCACTAAATTAGCACTTAATAAGCACTAAATTATGGCATAGTTTAAATTTGATTTTGCTAAAAATTTTCGGATATGCTTTGCTAGCTTCTCATTCAGCTAGCAAAAACCTTAATTTTTTCAAGAATTCGTACAGCACTAAATTTTTTTTTACAGCACTAAATTAGCACTTAATAAGCACTAAATTATGGCATAAGTTAAATTTGATTTTGCTAACTTTGCTTTGCTGAGTTAATGGGTCTCTTCGCAATATTATCTGGCTCTGTGAAACAGGTAGCTAGCTCATTTCGTATCCTATAGTTATGATGAAAGCATCTTGCGTTGTTTCCGCTACATTTTCCTCTTACACTTGTCAGCATTTTTTTCTTCTTCGAATCTCATTATTTTCATTTATTGCCTGTTTTATTTCACTCATACACCAAATTTCCTTTTTCTTTACATATCTATCTATCTGCTTGTTACAATTTTCGCTATTTTACGATCTCATAGATTTATTGCTCACAACGGACTCAAATGGCGCGGTGCGTCTCTACTGCATCCCTTATTTTTCGTTAACTTTCTTCCGTTTTTTTTTTTTTGGGCTGGCGGATGTTGGCTTTCTCCGTTTTGCTTTCTATTCATCTTTTACGCAAACAAATTTGCAATCATTGTTTCGCGCCATTTAGGTGTAAAAGTGTAAAATAAAAATAAATTCGTTGCTGCCAATAAAATAAATAGAAAACAACCACTGCACAATGACTCCAAGTTGACAAAAAACGTTGTAAAAATCAAATTTGCGATGTGAGATTTTCGCAAAGTGATGTCAGCAGTACTACTGTCGGATCGCAATACAAAAGAAAATTTGATTGGATTAAGGTGCCGTCCATTAATTACGTGAGTTGTTTTTTAAAAATTCGGACCCACCCCCCGCCCCCCTTTCCCTTTGGTGAGATCTGGCGGGATTTAAATTATAATTTTTAATGTAAATTCTATGCATTAAAAAGTTGACGTGAGGTTTTCCTCGACCCCCTTCTCGCCCTTGGAGAGATTTTTCCGGATCTCCTCCCCTATTTTGACTCACGTAATTAATGGTCGGGCCCTAACAATAATATAGATTTCTAGCAATATTAACAACTCCATACAGATGCAAAGCACAGTAGATCAGAGATGGCCAGTGAAACAAAAGTATAATATTCCGGCTCCTTTACAAACATAATGAGCTATCACATAAATATGATGAAAAGCTGTACAGCAAAAGGTAAAAAATGCTAAACACAAGCAAACAGCAACAAAAATTTAATATTGTGGCATTTACCCAGTGGCGTCAATTCGGTAGGGCTGGGGAGGGCATTGGCCCCCCCCAAGGATCTGATACTAGGTATTATTCAATACAAAAATTCAATAAAACCATCTTATAGTGGGGGAATTATAATTCTTGTCCCCCCAAAGGTTTTGATGAAGTGACGCTCCTGCATTTACCGTTAGTTACAAGGTGTTTTTTGTCTACATTTCTTGTCCCTATTCAATTTCTGCGTAATTGTTTATTGCGATCGGTTCTATCGCATTTTGTTTTTTGGATTTTTTTTCAATTCTTGCAATTTTGTTTTGAAAATTTACGCATTTGCGGCCTAGGGGCCCCAGTCTCAGTCAATTTTGCAATCATTGTACAATTTTTTTCGGTATCAACACACAGATGGAAAATTTTGCTATCGAAACTGAAACCAAATTAAACAGTCTTTAACAGTCTTTCTCAGACAAGATGGTCTGCTCGAGCTGACGCCTACTGAAGTCTATGTTCTTGCTGGGATGAGATTAAAATGAAAAACTATCTGCGCGCTCTGAAGCTTCAAGACTTCTGAATTTATTAGAGTCGATGGATACTTGCTTTTTGACACTTGGAAAGGTTCAACAAAGTAAACATTGTCAACATTGACCTAGGCACTATCGCTGAACTATATAAATCTTTGGTAACTTCTGGCAAGGACAGATTCAGAGTTACCTTAATTTCATTATAGATAAGCTTATAATAGAACTACAGAGACGCGGATCTGCTTATAAAGAGTTAAGTTAAAAGTTTGACTTTCTTACGAAACTAAATCGCTTGGAATCTAAACACATCAGTGAGGGAGCCAGAAACCTGATAGCTTTTTATCCAGAGGATTTGGATACGACTTTGGAAAACGAGTGTCTGCAACTGCGGGCTCATTTGTCATTCAATGGCTGGCTAAATTCACTCTCTGTAATGTACATAGAGTCAAAAATAATTGTGTGAATTGATTCAATAAAATAGATTAACATAATTATAGTAAGTATGTAACAGTATGTATGCGTCATTCTGATATTTATTAAAGTAAATAAAGTCGATTGAAAACTATTTGTTCTCTACTAGTGTCTTTAATCTGCTAAACCAAAATAGAATGGTTTCCACATGGGAGAGGGGGTTCCAAATGAAAAGTGCCTAGGGGCCCTGCACTTCTAACTCCGGGCCTGCTCGTTACGTCCTATATAATGATAAATCAAAAATCGGAACTAATTGGTTAGGAATGTAAAAAAATCTTTTTAATTTCAAAAAGTCAATTTTCTGTCGCTTTGATATTATCTTAAGGTTCATTGGCAGTCAAGAGTTGTCATTACCTGTCGATTCCAAAATAAAAAAAAATTTTAAATTTTTCTGCGAAAAAAATCATAGGTGCCACTGTGCACCGTCATAAACACTGTGCAGTTTGTTTTTTTTTTTTTTGCAAACAGGCAGCATCGCTAGGTTGAGTAACCAACCCTCCATTTCATGAGCAGGTATAAACAAAGGCAATATTTTTACTTTGTTTTGTTGCTATGTGCCAAGGGAAATTACAATGACACAAGTGTCAAAAATTATAGAAAGATAAAAGTGAATAAAAAGAATTTTTTTTTGTCAAAAAAAAAAAAAAATCTCACAAGTATTTGAATTCTAAGTACAAAGGACTTCTTAATCATCGAATTAACTATATACATAGGCAAGCCATTTTATTAAAAAAAGAAGGAATATATCAAAACATAATAATATTAGTTAACAAGTCATTTTATTATACCCATCGAGGTAGCCCCGATTTATCCAGAAAGGTTTGAAAAGGTGGCTCAGAATAAATTTTGTTTTTCGTTTTAATACATCATTCATTCATTTCATTGGTGAGCCTTTATTCAGTAAGTTTTTCTTTTTGCAGTCTCCACTCAGTTATTACTTTGGTCCATCGTTATTTCAGCTTTGTGATGAACTTGTATCGCTTGTATTAATTTGCTTATGATGTCCTTGACTTTGATTTTTTTATGATTTAAATAACCTATTAAGTATAATAGAAATGATTCCACGGAAATTTTCTATTGTATGGCGTATCCTTTCAGTTTGCTATTGACAGTTGAGCTCTAAAAGCATGCAAAATATACGAAATTCCACGATCTAACAGGTTTCTTTCTTTCTTAATCAAGAATTATACCATAACTCTCTTAAAGTTGTGTTCTACTTTTGCGACTTATATCTCCTTAATTGGCTTAGAAAATTAAACAAGAAAAACGCAATGTATGCAACAAAGGGTAGATTAAGTCTCTTTTACAACCCATAAATAAGTTAGTTAACACAAAGCTAACATTTTCATTAACAGAATAATTAGTTATATTAACAAACTTTGGATTAGCATTAGTGTGTGTCACTCACTGATGTTTTTTTTTTTTGTTATTGCCATCTATTGACTTCTTGGCCTATGTAATGGAATAAGTGTACAAAGCTCATATTGTCGAAACCAGAAATCGAAAAGCATACAAAGAAGACCAAGAAAAACACCTTAACTCTAATGAAACCAATAAATTCGCTGCCACAATTTTCACTATAGTAAAGTAACATATAAATCTTTATTTATATTTATTTATACCATCAAAGGGAATAGCAATAACAACAACAACAACAACAACAACAATAAGAAAAACAAACAGCTGAGCCATGGACTTGGCAAAAGATTTTGCTATTTCCTCTATTAGGACAATTGAAAATGTAACCCCTAAAACAAGAAAGGAGACTGACTGTCTTTAATGTTTGTCTGCATAAGCGGACAATTCCATGCAAAGTATTGTTGCGAGAAATACAATTGAATCGTTGAGCTTGTGGAATAAATCTGCCTTGGGCGTTGTCCCAGTGACCATTGTAAAAACTATTGGTTTTTTTATGAAATGATCAAAGTATCAGAACTAAATCAAAATTTAACTTTATAATAGCCCGTTTTGTCGGAGATCTAATAGTATTTTCAGTAAAAGCATGATTATTTTCTGGAGAAAGAAATTTGATGGAACTGCGTGTATCGTAGGTAACTTTTTTTTTAATACGTTAAATTTAATGAACACTTAAAAAAAGGATATATGTTGTATCAAACCTAAAGCATGGAATTGTGCACATACATACATAGTTGAGCCAAAATGTAGTATATCTTTGGCAAACAAAATGTGAATATAAATGGAATATATAAACAACTACAACAATGGAGTATAAGAAGAAAGCAGCAGCAGCCAAATGATAAGCGCACTGCTAAAATAACCTCAAAAAGGACTTCATACTAAAACAAACAAAGTTCTTTTTCTTCTAGACAGTAGAAGTATCGCTATTTTTGCAGCAACTCAGCCACCCACCCAACTCCTCATACCAATACGGAATTATCTTCATCTGCTCCCAACTGTCTGTACCTTTTTTTTGGTTTTTATTGCCACCCTCCTACTCAGCAGCGCTTCAGTTATCCTCACACTTGAGCTTAAGAAACAAACGGGCAAAATGTTTTACTGAACATTTGTACTACAATTTATAGCCTTGAGCTTGTCAGTCTCTGTACAGGACACATTCGTCATGCACTGTTGTATGGGGGATGGTTTGGGGAAGGAGATTTATTTTGTTTTGTTTGCCCACTTTATTGTGAACAAGTTTGTTTCTTCACGGTTACTATTATTTTATCTTTTGTTATCGTTGCCATTGTACCCACACTTTGTTGGCTACAAGTAGGCGTATGCCATGTGACTGAGCTTGATTTCGATTACCTGTAAATCATTATTTATTTAAGTATCTTCAAAATTGACTTAAGTGATGGTGTAAATTTGTATAACAACTCATTTAAAATATGAAAAGTTTAAGACAAAGGACTTATATTTAGAAAGCAAGTAAACAAAAAAAAACAGTACGACTTACCTTTTGTGCCTTGCATGTTTGCCCAATCGGCTGCACCTCATGTCCATGATGTCGTTGATCTCCCATACACTGTCCGCAGGCAGGAATCTTACAGTTGAGACAGAACATAGCTAGCGCTTCCGAATGTTCACCACAAACCGATTCACGTTGTTGTGCCGCATTACGTGGTTTCACCAGAGTATGCTTTGCCAGTGGACCACGTGCCGGATGACACAACTCGCGACAGCCATCGCAATACCGTATTTCACATTGTTCACATATCAAAGAAGCGACTTTTGGATCTGTCTCACACATTTGACAACGTAAAGCCTCGCGAGCACAAAAACGATCAACAATCGATTCCATAGCACGATATGGTGCCAAATTACGTACGCCACCCTCGTCAAAGAATACCAATTTACGGCAAAGCGGACAGGTGAGACAAAAAGCAGCACCCGCTGGTGCTACAGCGGCACCTTGTAAGAGTCCTTGCAAATGTACAGTACCAGCGTATGAGACTGGACGTGATGTATTTGAACAGCAGACAACACCAGAATCTGCTTCGCTCAAGATGCTAACTTTGTCCGCTTGATCCTGATCGGAAGTGACACTTTCGCTACCTGTAGCTGAGCTAGCAGTGCTAGCGGCTGAGCTATTGGAGCTATGACGTGTTGACGGTGGATGTGATGATTGTGTATGATTGCCGTTGGCATGTGATGCGTGGGCCAAGTGATGGCCGTTGCTGACATTGGAGACAGTAGCATTGCCAGCTCCAGCGGTAACAGCTGCTAAAGCAGCGCCTGGTGTATAAGCGGTCTGTATATCAAGTGCACAACCCAAGCAAAGTGCATGGAAGCATGGCAACAGCACGGGATTTGCGAACAATTGTTTGCATGTAGGGCAGCGTAATTCGTCCTCCATAATTAGGCGATGTTTATTTACTTGGCCTAGTTGGGACGGATTTTTGTGATGAAGTGTGTGATACACGGAGTATTTGTCGAGTTAATTTTAAGAAACCGTAAGCATGGTGTAGGTTTTCTTTTTTGGTATAATTTTAAACACTTTGATAATTTGTTTTTTTTTTTTTGAGTTTCCAATTAGATACTAGAGGTTTAGTAAACTCTTGGGCTTATGTATTATTGTTTGACACTTTTTTAATGTAATTAATAGTAAATTGTATTTTTAATTCCTTTTTATATGTATGGTTATTGATCGAATTTCATCACTTAGTTAAACATTATCTCTGGTGAACTGTAAAGAATTTAAAAATATATATTGCATTGTCATCAGAAGTTTAATTCATGATATATAGATTTGACATTTTTTCATGTAGGCTAGTAATCAGCAGTTTATATGTCAAATCTATGTATAAGTAGTTAATTAAGGTTTCTATTAATCACAGTCGTAACGATTTTCGAGCTTAAAAATATACATCCAAAGTCACGTAAATAAAATTATATATCATTCAAAAGAACAACAGGTTCTAGCCAGACTTACTTACGGTATCCCAATTTACAGGGTCTGGTCTGGTTTTCTTTAATTTGTTTTCTCATACAAATAAGATTTTAAAAAAAATCGAAAACAATTTATATATCAATGGAAAGAAAAGAATTGAAGTTTCCTTAGAATGTTAATAAAATTTTAGGTTATTAATACTAGTTTCTGAAAACAATTACATTTTTTTAAAAATGTCGGTCAAAAATTTAGAAATAGTTATCGCTGTTTTTTTCAATTTATAGTACAGATCTTAAAGTTTTATTCGCATTATAGCGAAACATTAAATTATCTTTCATTCGACACCAATATTTTCGATTTAGAGTTTCCTAAGTTATAACGATTTTTAGAAAATCGAATCTCCATTTTCTTGTGGTTGTGTTTTTTAAATGTTAGATACACCCATGCAATATTTTTTTTAAGGAAGAGCAATTTGTTGAGAAATTTTCAAGTTTATTATTTTTCGCAAAAAAAAAAAACCAAAAGAAAAGAGATAGTGAGCAGACTGACAAGGTAAGCAAATTTGAAAAAAAAATTAATCTCAAAGCGGTGTTAGTATTTGTTAACAAGTAGTTTTATTTAAAAAAATGTTTTTAAATTAAAGATTAATTTTAAACAAAAAGAATACAAGTTACTTGATGTGCAGTAGCAACTAAAAACTTTACTTTTATTTTAGAAGATGAATTCAACAAAAAAAGGCAATAATGTCAGTGTGTAAGCTTTTTTTTTAAACGCGATTACAAATGCTTTAAGTGAAAAACGTTTTGTTTTCGATGTCAGTGTGAAAGCCTTATTATCGCGAGACTAATTTGGAAACTTTTTCAGCAAGACTATTTACACAGTCATTTTACGGTAGTTTGAACACAATTTTGCCACTGTCACACGAGCATTGAAAAATGGCCATAGAGTGGAACCGAATTCTCCGCTCAAAATGTTATTGGTATAACTCGATAAAACTAGGTACTTTAAAGGCATATACCCTAATGAGGCGTAATTTACATAAAGCTTGTGGTGCGCATACTTGCAACTAAATAGCTGGCTGAACGATTGAAAAGGAATTACAAAATTGGCATCAACTAAATAGTTGTGCGATAATCGAACAACTTAGTATTTCAAAAATAATTTTTAGCTTGTCTTTGAATGCGCATAAGTAAAGATTTTTTATTTTTACAATTACACAAGAACAAAAATATATTCTATGTACCTAAATATGGTTAAAAAAAATCATATTTTCCAAAGTATTTCGATCTGAGAGCAGATACATTCTTAGGATTGATTGAAGAATAAATATAAAAAATCGTTAAGAAAGATGTTATTTTTGAAAATACATTTTTTTTTAAACTTAAATATGTTCAAAATTCAGTACCTATATCGGAGAAAAAAGGCAGAAAATTTTATGAAATGAACGATAAGTACATTGTTATCATGAAACAATACAAAATTGTTCCAGACGATGCTCAACTTTTTAATTGGCCCCGACTAGTTATTAAATTGGTCATCAATTATTTAAGCGTTAATTAGGCCGATTGAACAATTTTATTGGGGTCAATTATCGCCCGACTAATAAACAATTTTTTTGGGGTCAATAGTCGCTCAATATGAAGTCTCATGTTTGCATGTCCTAGAGGATTTTTTTTATGGTTGAACATTGGTTATTTTTGCTCAAAAAAGGACGCTTTAAAACGAAAAAAAAACATAAGATCGAAACTGTTAAAAAGTATAAAAAAAATTTGTCATATAGCCCTGTTATATAATCTTATTTACGATTGAATTAAACTTGTCGATTGTGTAATAAGTTTTTGTTGATAATAAGCAATTTTTTTTTAAAAAATACCTTCGTTTTAGAATTTTTTATTAATATCCAATAAATATATCCCTTTCTTCATATTGTTTCACAATTTTTACTTTTTCATTGACTTTTTTGTTGTAATGGTTATTTTGTGTGATTTTTTATTTAAAGTTTCACAATATTTTTTTTTATTAAATTGTTGATTCTTTCAGGACGCGCTATTTGCAGATCATTTTTTTAAAAATTTCACTGATATTGAGTTATTTTTTATTTCTTTAATACGGATATTCGCAAGAAATTTTTTAAGAATATTTTTCGGCAATGGCTTAGTTTAGTTACTATTCAAATGCTTCTGTTGTTTCACTCATTTAAGTTTTCCGGATTTTATTTCTTTCACACTATAAAATTCACCACTTCCGTTTCCGGTTTATTTTCAAATCTTAATTGCCGAAAAGTGTTGCTCCGCTTTTATCATCGGAAGCTTTCAAAAATTTCTTTCACTGTACCGTATCAATTTTATGTTTAATCCCACGCTTCTGTTACTGCGGCGTGCGTTAATCCTTTATAATCCTTGTGCGCACAAAACAGCCACAACAACAGTGACAACGAATTGTCGCCTATTGCGCTATCACTTCCGTTAATTGGAAAAACTTCCCTTCACTGCTGTTCGTTAACTCAAAAGTGTCGTCGGCTATGTCGATTTTTCACACCTCCTCCTTTCAATTTTTTTTCTTTATTTTTCAATTTTTTTTTTCTAATTCCCGCTTCCCTTTTTTGTACCGTTATTACACCGCTTTATGTCGCGTTTTACGCGTTTTTGCACACGACAGCAATTAAATAATTGCGCTCAAGCGTAAGTTGGAAAATGTTTAGAACACAATTTTTTTTTTCTTTTTTGAGGATGGAAATAGGTTCGATTAATTAAAAATTTTTTTTTTTAAATATCTGATTTTTTTCCAAAATTTTCCACTTTGTATTTTATTTGTTATTCACATGTTTTTGCTCAACATTTTCACACTTTTTTCTTTAAATTTATTCAGTCCAGGTTTTCCCACTTTTACTAGGGGTGTTTTTTCACCTCAAATTTTGTTTTCCTTTATTTTTGCTATTTCCATTCACATTGCATTGGAGTTCAGATTTTACACCGACGCACAATATTCGTTCACAATACCAAACACCACGATTGTTCGACAACGACTGATTAAATTTTGTGATGCGCTTTGTTTGTTTACACTCGTTGATTCGGTAGTAGTTGTGGCCGATGCTGAGTTCGAACGAACATGTTCACTGGAAGTGTGGTACAGTGGGTTGGATTCGTATTTTAACTTGTGGTTTATTTAATCATAGCAAATGCAGAACGCTGAAGAAATGCTTAAGGCGAGGCTAAGCAGTGCTAAACCACAGAGTAGCAGCGTTTAGCGAAGCGATTTTACCGGGTGCTCCATTTAAATTTTCCTAGTCCAATATATCGAGAACTATGTAAGATAGTGATTAATATTTTATGCAAAAGTTATAAGGTTTCTAGGGGGTTATATTACATTGACCTTGAAACTAATTTCCAAGGTTAGTTCAAACTTTTTGATTAGACACCCATATTTTTTATTACACTGTAGGTAAATT
This sequence comes from Meiosimyza platycephala, assembly GCA_963662105.1. NCBI lineage: Eukaryota > Metazoa > Arthropoda > Insecta > Diptera > Lauxaniidae > Meiosimyza > Meiosimyza platycephala. The sequence goes on from OY759210.1 coordinate 23,242,270, forward strand.
TCCAACTTTAGAAAACACACACGAAAACGAGGAGACACCCCAACATAAATTTTAGTCGTAGAATGTAGTGGCATACTCAGTTTATCCCAATCAGATCAAAATCAAATTAGTCAATTTTCGACCCTTTTTTAGCGATATATTTTTATTTTTGGAGAAAAAGACTTTGAAATATGTTTTAAAACAAAATTATTATTTGTTAATCGAAACATACTAAGTCTTACAATGACAACCATTAATTTTGAGACGTCTACAATTGATTTAAATAAATTTTATACATTTTGCTTTCAACAAAGAAAAATTTATTTATTAATTTTAATAATAATTTCAGTTTACGTTTTTAATGTTTAATTGTTGGACTATGGGCTTTTGATAGAAAATTGAGAAAAATAGTTTCAAATGTATCAAATTTAACTATGAATCAAAAATATTAACGAATGTCGAACTTATTCAGATAATTTGAAAACAAAATAAAATATATGGTGCAAAATTCAATAAGCATTTACCTTTGCTTTCATTTTGCTTTTTAAATGAAATACCAAACGGTTTGTCTTACAATAGATGCTTTTGACAGGTCCTCCAAAATCGAAGTTTTTCCAAAAAAATTAAAGAAAATATCGAACTTTAATCTCTATTGAATTTTTTTTTTTGGCATATTGAACAGAAAATTATTCGATTAAAAAGTCCTGCTACCAGGGTTTCCAAGTTGCCTCTTTTAAAACAATCAGCCTGCTGATTGCTTGTCAAAGCCGCGGGCCTTGATTGAATTGAAAAATTTAGAAAAAGTCGTTAACTGGAGGATATTTGTTACATGAACTAACATTATATTTTATTGTAACGAGCAAAAAATAAATAAAAAGGTCATCGAATACTTTTTATACTTTATATTGTAATATACCATGCGGCACTCAGGTCGTATTACACTAAGCACTTAAGGACTCTCACCGACGACTTTTTTAATTTATTTCGTATACCTTGATACAGGCAAACATACCTAAATCGACTCAGGTGGTGACGCTGATCAAAAACATATTTCTTTATGATTTTCTATACTTGTCACAACCTCTTCTATGCATTACAATCGGAATGGCAAAGTGAATATACCCTCTGTAGGGCATAATTACAAGCGTAACAGTAAACAACAATTTCAAAACAGATTGTCAAAAATTTTTCTAGCAACTATTGCTTTCGCTGAATCAGGACACAGCGAATCTTCAAATTATGTTAAAATTTACTTTTATGCTGCATCGAACATATGCGCCTGGAAGTAATGCAACATGTTCACAATGGTTGCGAACAAACTTGTCCGTTCGAACTATAAACAAATAATTTTGTTCCGGGTTGCATCGGAATTTCATTAATATGCGCGCAACCAAATGGTAAAGCAACAAACAACTTGCGAATATCTTTAAGATTAGCTAACGGGAATCTAACGAACTTTAAAGATACAACAAAACTCACACGATACGATGTGTACGTGTATGAAATTTAACAGGTCCTTGCAAACTCACTAGCTGATAAATATGTATGTGTGTTTGTATATTTGTGTAATAATATGTATGTATGTCTGTATGTATTCGCCCTTTGTGTGTTAATTTGTGTTGAAAAATAAAAATTGGACTTGGTCAATATTGACAACATTATTTGAAGGATTAAGAAAAAAAAGGTTCTCTTTGCGAAAATTGAAGACTTAAATGATATTTTCTTAGTTGTTTGTATTGATACCAACATACATACATACATATGTATTTTTATCGCTCAGCATGTGAAAAGTTTTTTTTTCATATGCATAAGCTTAAGGATATGGTCAATGAGGTTCGAAAATGTAACACGGCCAATGAAGTGGGGTGTGACATACCATACATACCAAAAATTTTTATTTTTATGGCTATTAATTATTTTTTAAAATATGTTTTGTCGTATAATATAATGTAGAGAATTGATTTTAATAAACAACCAACAAAAAAAATAAATTCATGTATCAATTTTATTGAAAAAAGTATTCTTGTGCAGAGAAAGTTGATGTTATTTCAAATCGCGAAGGGTTTGTCAAACCCCACATCATTGACGATGGGTTAAAAAAAGTGAATTTGAAGGACAATACTCCAAAATTGTATCGTAAAGCTTCCTATGCCATAAAATGTTTCACTTTTTAGCATAGGACGACGAAGAAGTAGAAAATTTACATGGTAATTTTTTTTTAATTAAAGACACCTCCAAGTATATTACTGAATTCGAATACATATAGAAGACGCTTAAGGTCAATGGATTTTTTTTATGATCAATATGATGGGAGCATTATAATTTTAAAATTAATAAAGAATCAAAGCCAAATTTAAAACAACTGTTCTTGTCATTTCTTGGATAATTTTCACTTATGTATTCACAATGGGACTAATAAAACCTGCTCAATTAAAATATTTTCAAGGATACAATCCTTCAAAGCAAATTTTTTTTCTCATAAGCCACACAATTGGCTAAATGGTTTTATTTCATTTTCTAAAAAAAAGTCTTCAAATATGTTAGAACAATAATGCACAAGGTATTGAAAGGACCTCACACTCTTTGTATGTAAAAGGCCGTTCGAAAAAATGAGCTGAAAAAAAAAACATGCTAATGACTAAATTGGCATCATTTTATCTGCCATTTTCATTTAAGCAACATCCTGACAACTTTGCACTAAAACACAAAATTCTAGAGCAGATAAGCCGCAGTTCGAAAACAGGTTATTCTATAGAGGTAAAAAATGTTTATGATTTTTTATTAATTTTCTACATTTTTATTTATTATATTGATATTACACAATCGTATCACAAATAAATACCATTTTATAGATACAAATACCTTCCTAGTCTCATAATTCAAAATTAAAAAAAAAATTGTATCTAAACGATGCGTGTTTGCAGTTAGATACAAGCCTGTTAACTGATAATGATTAACAAGTTCTAAATGCTTATGTTGTTGCTGCAATTGTGCCAGTTGTAATGATAATAATAACAACAACAAAAACAAATATAACGTTGAAAAAATAAATAAAATCGAAGTAGAGCAAAGGCATTACTGGATTTTTATTTTTCATTTTACACTCTGTCCATTTTCAGCGTCCAATCCAATCCAATGGTTGGAATGTTCCAACAGTGTCAGTCGGTGCCGTCCATTTGTTTATTTTATGTAGGTTTTGTTGACTTTTTCGAATGTCGATACCTTCTCGTTCGATTTTGTGTGTGTGTTTGCAAAGCCCTCCGCTTACAACATCGCATTTAGCCTTGCGCTGCGCTGATGTATCTAATAGATATGAGATATATAGTTTTTTTTGTTCACGCAGCTCAGTTGTACACTTAACAAATATTAGCTAAATCAATATAACAAATCACATGACTTGTTGTTGTTGTCCGCGTTGTCGTCTGATGTCTTAATTTTTCTACTTTTCCGACATTTCAGCATTCACAGCGGATATTCTTTATTGACAAATCGATCGAGCAACCGACCGACCGATCGATTTATTGGCGTCATCATCATAATTGTCATCTTGGAAGTTGAACTTGTAATGCATCCAGCAGGATATATTTTGAAATGCAACGCACTTTTGCCCCCGTCTACCTTCCGAAAGTGTTTGTATTGGCAATATCTTCATGCGTGTAAATCATTCGGTCGGTCGGTGGTATCAGGTTGCCCCGTTTGTGTGCACAAGTGCGTGCGTTTATTCGTTGGTTTATCTGTTTATTTGTTTGTTTGACATGCAAATATTTGCTTTTGAACGTGTAATTCGAATTATAGATCGATTTTTTTATTTTAAGGTCATTAATCATTAAACTTGACGCTAACGTAGAATACATTGTGACTGGTATTTGACTGCTGGAAATATCAGTATTTTTTGTAACTAACAATAAATAAATTTATATTGAAGTTATAAGAAGACAAGGGAATGGTGAGTTGCGGTCTGCAGAATTTGCTTAGAGCTGAAATTTTTAATTTTAAATTAAATTGTTACAACTAAATTATATCAATAGATCTGGTTTCTTTCAAATTTCGATTCTATATATTCTATATAAATACATACTACTTCCCTAAACATAAGAAGCGTTATATCAGAAATCAGGATGCTTTTTGAGAACTGAGTACCGTGACGTAAAATTTAATTTTTTAAGGTTAATATGCCATATAGAGAGTGATATTAATGGGAATACCATGAAGCTTAGTATGTCTGAAGACGCCAGGTAACACAACAAAATAGCAGATGAGTGCAAGCACTCGTGACGTGATATGGATCTTAACTATTTCATCTTGTTAGCATTGATAATGTTGAAAAATACTGAAAAGGTTGAAAAATGTTTAAGAAGTCGAAAAATATTGCATATATAAATTGAGAAGTTTTGACAATGTCGAAAATCTAGATAAATCTTGAAAAAGTCCAAGAATATTGAAAAACTCAATAAATGTTGAAAAGGTCGAAAGTGAATTGAAAATTCAAAAAAATTGAGAAATGTCATTGACTAAGAAAATGTTGTAAAAGTTGAAATCGAAAATATTGCAATATCGTAGGATATTAAAAAAATTTAAAAAAAAATTAAAAAGTCGAAAATGTTGAAAAAGTCAACAGATGTCTAAAATGTAACACTAGCGTTGTGTTAGATATTTATTGCTCAAAAAACTTAACAAGAGGGCGAGATTTTACAAATGAGTCTAATGAAAATAATATATTTAATATCTAAGAGACTGAAGTAACACCGAAAAAAAGACCGTACTAAATTTGAAGAACTGCCTTCCTCAGATTTAGTGTAAAAATTTTCCTTAATCTAAGTTATTTTTCCTCATATTGATGAAAATATCGTCTCATTTAGTAATTGAGTCCTTTGAAATGAGTTCATGTTTCATTAAAACAAGTCAACGCTCTTCCTCAAATATAGAGTTTGTGGTTTTAGTAAAACTTTCCTTTGAAATAGTAAATTTTTCTTTGGGAAGAATTTTTGAGGACAACTTGTTCCTCATTTGAGTAAAAACTTCCTCAATCTAATGGAATGTTTTGTTTAAGGAAAATCGTACTCAGTTTTAGTTAGTTTCTTCAAAAAATTTACTATAACGTAGGAAAATTTTCCTTAATAAATGAGTGGCAACACTCGCTACTTTACTCGCTGAAATTAATATCTATTCTTCTCTTAAGTATTCTGTTTTTGCCTATATATTTATAGTTCTCTACTTGTTTTTTAAATAAAAAAATTATGTCGTCGCCGGGATTTGAACCGAAGCTTTCCTGATCAGACAATGGTTGTTACATGCGCAGTTTAACAACATCATTTTAGTATGTCTTAAAAATGTTGTCGGTGGCTGAGTTGGGTAAGATGAGCATCTTTGAACAGTGGCATGGCGCAAACACAGGTTCAATTCTCTGATCGGGTGACAGGTAAAAAAAAACGGCGGGTTGCACTCTGGGACTGCCGACAGAAGTGAGAACTTAAAATAATATAATTGAAATTTGTTTTCATGATGTTTTGTAATGTTTATGGAATAATTTTCACCACACCAAGCAACTCATGGCTGTCTCTTTCACACCAGTAAAAAAAAAATAAATGGAATAAAGCTAATGTCAAGTTTTCAGCTTTTAAAATCCAGTGTCATCCTGTGTCGGTGATGACGTGGAGGAAAGCTAATGTCAAGTTTTCAGCTTTTAAAATCCAGTATCATCCTGTGTCGTAACTCAATTTATGCATACGCCCATAAGCACGCAGCAAATTTCTAAAATTACCATATACCAACAACCAAGACAACAACCATGACGTCATCACAAATTTGTTGTCTTGGCTACTGATCTATCAATATACCCTTAAAGCATGCTACATAATTTTAAAAATATTGTCATTGTGACATCATGAATGTCGGTGTCCTGTCGCCAGTTTATACATTTTTCCTCACCCGCACAACGTGCCTAAAGAAGTTCTCACTTCAAAAATTAAATACTCCTTTGAAGTTTTATAAACGTATTAAACAATTAAAATAAGAATGACTGACAATAAGTAACCAACAAATAAGAAAATTAACAAATTTTTTTTGAAATCAATGAATTTATTTTAAGTAAATTTCTTTCATTTAAGGATACCTTCATCTTTAGAAAAAGTAAAATTTTCCTCAGTTTTATAACCTTGTCCTCACATTGAGTAAGCTTTTAATTGTTTCAAAGCAGCAACATTTACTTGTACTAAGGAATCCAACTTACTTATTTTGAGGAACCCATGGCTTTAGCTCGTATTGAAAGACATTTTTTCCTTACACTTAGGCATTTTTCCTTAAACGAAGTAAGTTTTTTTTTCGGTGAAAGTATGACTTATGATTTGGTTTCGGGTAATCAGCTAACATGTCGGATGCCTAGTCGCTTTAAGTATCCCTGTAAGAACCATAAAATACGTATGGTCTTCCTTATTCAAAAGGTCGATCTCGCTAGGAGATAGCCTTACATTAACTTGTTGCCGATATTTTCTCTGTATGTGAATTTTACAGGAATAGAAAGACTCAATGAGCGATGCTACATAATAGGCACGGCCAGAAGAGCTACATAGGGGAGCTGAAAATCGCTAATCACTTATTTAAAAGAGCAAATGCGTAAATTTACAAACCCAAATTGCAAGAATTGAACAAAATCAAAGAATCAAAATGCAATGAAAGCGATCTCAACAACAATTGAAGAGCTGAGATTCAAAACCCGCCAAGTCCAAAAAATGAAAATGTGTGATATTGTAGAAGGGGACCGAAAAAATGTTTGTCCACAACCCTACATACCTACTCTAAATTGTAAAGAAAAATTGTTCCCTTCACAAACTTTTGATTGCAAAAGTTTCTGATAAATTCTTTTTATCAAAACCCGCCTAGACCAATTTTTCATTAAGAAAGAATTGCATTTACAAATACCTTTTATTATTATTATTTTTTAAAATTCGCCAAGACCCGAGGTTTCACATTCAAAACCCGCCAAGTCCAGATTTTTCCTTTCAAAGCCCGCCAAGTACACATTTTTTTGTTTCAAAACCCGCCAAGTGCAAACGTCATAAAATGTAATGAAAAATCAGGATTTAATAGATTTTGACAGCTATTTCAGTGAATCAATCAATCAGTTTTTACTATAGTTAAATTCAGTGGTATACATTTTTTGCATTTTTTTCCTTACGCAATGTATGGACTTGGCGGGTTTTGAATCTCAGCTCTTCAATTATACTATATGTACATTAGAGTTCAGTTAGGTTAGGTTAGATTTGTTTAGTTTAGGTTAGGTAGGAGTGGCAGTCAGTTACGAACCAACTCACTTAGATCAAATGTGGTCCATTCTGATACCAAAGGGTATCTGACTATACCCTCTCGTTGAATAAACCAGATTTTATTATAAAACTAAAAAGCTGAACTATGCTAACATGTCTAAGGTCATTAAGATCATTAAATAAAAACGAACCAAGTGTTTTGTGGCTTTTTCCAGCAAGTACAGGGTAGGAGCATAGATAAGCTTATCTAGGTAATGGCCAGTTATGACTGCAACAACTGACGAAACACTATGTCTAGTGCGGCATATAAGCTCTGGAGAATGCTTAGCAACCAATTCCGTCCAGATTTGCCTAGTTATATTGCAAGTTGACGCTTGAGTCCATCTTTTATTGGCATACCAACACCTTCCTTGTGCTGAGAAATTTGTGCAGTAGTCCCCTGCCTAGTACATTAGAATGTTTATTTTGAAAATTTTTTGATTGTTTTTAGTTTTTATTTTGCCTAGATTTTAGGTTGAGGTTTGAAAATAATTGTCCCAAAATCTCAAACCAGTTATCGGCGCACAGTGTGGAATTCGCGTGTTTTTTTGAACAAAACTACCTCTGGCCCTGAATTATTAACCTATTAGGGGCGGTGTCACGCTCACTTAAAGAACTTTGTCTTTAATAACCTTTCTTAGGGTTCAATCTATTCCAAACTAAATTTCATTAAAATTTGTCTATTAGTTTAGCCGTGGAAACATTTTTTCCTGTAAGGGGAGTGGCAATGCTTACTATTGGAAAGAAAATTGCATTGTGCACAACCCTTCCACCAAAAATAAAAATTCAACGATTATGTTGTGTTAATCCATTCATCTTCATAGATTGGCTTGGATGTAGAGAAAAAATTCTTGATAGCATTCCTAAAATGGAAAAGTGGTAATCACATGTGAAAGTACATTTCATTCCCTATATATTTGCAGTCAAACTACATCAAAATTGGCTAAGAATTTACAACCGGAAATAGTTTTGTCCGATTTTGTTGAAATTTTACGAAAAAACCTACTTGCTAAAGAGTACAAAAAGTATGACTCTAATATAGCACTTTAGGTATTTTGTGTATGGGAGATGCCACCTCCTGCTGTCAAACCACGCTCACATTTTTCGTGAGGCTGAAGATGCGAACAATACACATTCGTAGGGGGATTTTTTTTTTGCGGTCCCATAGGCCTATATTATAGAATCGAATTTAAAGAAAATTCCTATATTTTTACCCTTTGTGGAATCTAATAATGACATTTTTAATCATGTTCTTATGAGAGTTCATCAGATTTGTTAAGAAGCCGGAATAATTTATTTTGTTCGATTTGACCATCTCTGCTTAGTAAAATAAAAGGAAAATGAAGAACTTTGCAAACAAACTCATAATGAATTTTTAAAATCGTACAAATTTTCGCTGACCACCTTGTCTACACTGCAAGACTATAAACTCTCATATATTATATGAGCCATAATTCAAATTGACTGAATAATAAACAGCCTTAATAATGAGGACTAACAAATTTATCTCTAGTTTATTGTTTTTTTTACAATCTCTTAATCAGCCTAAATATTTTGTCGTTAATTTCAATGTTTTTTTAATACCCCAAAGCCATAAAGTTCTTGTTGCCAAAAAGAAAAGAAAGAAAAAAACACTGACAGACCATTAAAATTAACTGCAAAATTACACCAGCAATCCTTTTCCAAATTAAAAATTAATCCAACTCATTTTATATTCGAAATACGCCAGGGGCAAATATTTCTTTGGACCTAGGCATGATAAACCATTTGTCGTTAACACTTCATTTTGTGCAATATACCACATACATACACAGCATAGAGTCATTGTTTCGTTACTCTTCTATTTTTTTCGTGGCAACCTTACTGGTTTTGCGTCTAAAATTGTGCAAAAAAAATTAGTTTCCTTCTTTTTTTAGCAGTATTTGTTTTTTTTTTTTTTTTTTTGTTGCCAAAATTGAAAAGACCCAAAATAATTTATTGCCTTGTCGACTTAGCGAAAAAGCAAAGGAGAAAAGTAAAAGTACATTGCTGGGTTGAAATTCTCGTCTATTTCGCAATGTTGTGTTCTTTGTCCCTTTTCTGTGCAATTTTTCATATTCACAAATTGAAGTTCCGCTCACACCAAATGTAATTTAATTGTCCTTGTTGCGAGTGACATTTTGTAAGCCTAGCAACATATTGCTTAGATATATGTGTTGGGCAATAAAATGAGAGTAATGGTGCGAAAGTGAAATTAGGAAATTAAAATTTTTTATTAAAACTTCAATTTGTACTCAGTGCCGATGACAGGGGGAGGATTCCTCCGGGGCCGCAGATCTTCGAATTTTTGAAATCGCTTTCCTATTTTTTCAAAGATTTTTAATTTTTCAAATTTTATAGGGAGGGGAGGAGGGGCCCGTGGTTGGTTACCCCCAGGCCCAGATTTGCTTTCGGCGGCCCGTTGTGCTTAAGTTAGATATCAAGTAAATATTATATAAAGGCACAAAGCTCAGCATTTTGCTGCATTCAAACCGTAAATCATCAAAACTGTTAATAAATTCGATAAATGTTAACTTTTTTGATATCACCTTTTTTTAGCAACAAATTTTGTAAAAGTATCGATACATATACAATGCAGCTCAAATTGCTTAAATAAAACTTTTAATTTTTCAATATTTACCAAATTTACACTTTCGCCTTCAAAATTTGTCTCTTTTGAAACAATTCTTCACCGAACTTTTCTTTATACCCGCTATGTATTGGGAGTAATGATTTCAGTTTAGAAAACATGGGCTTATTCTGAAGGATACGGTACTTTTTCGTTAATTTTGGTTGAGTGATTGAAATAAATTTTACTCAAAATAAGGGAAATGATTCAAAGAAGTGTAGGTCCTTTGAGTTGAGACATGGTGCAACGCGTAATATGCATAGGATATCAACTTTCATCCTCACAATTTCAATGAAAATTTTCACATCGAAATTAATTTTGAAGAAAATCTTAATATCGATTCTTCATGCTGTACTCTAGTGAACAGATTGTTTTCCTCGCTTTGAGCAACAAAAAAAAACTCGATTAAAAAATAAACTACCAAAGATAATTTTTATTCTTTCCGCTGTTGCCATGGCCAAGGACATGAAGTCTTGTAACATCCCAATGTACATGCGTCTATCTGCCCGTCTGTCTGTTCCTATACTCTAGCGGCGTGTCAGCGTCGAGGCATACATAAAAGGATGATAATAATGCTCAAACATATTTTTTTTTGCAACCCTTTTTTTTACCATACCAAAACGGCATCAGCATCGAACCATCGAAGCTGTGGTCACCGCGGGTGTGAAGCTTTAGGAAGATTTTTCATTTCACGCGCTGCCCATGGTTTCTTCTGCAGTGTATGGTACATACAAACTGACTGCAGCGGTCTCTGTGGTATGTGGTTGTGCTTTTTTATTCTTTTTTTTTATTTGATGTTCGTACGCTTTTTTCGAGGTTTCGAAGCGGATTGTCAAAATATGGTTTTTCGCAATAATAAGCAAGGACATACGTCAACATGCATGTACCCAGTGGGAATTGTCTTTGAGTCATTATCAAAATGTATCATCATTTAATCGGAGTCAAGACTCAACATATTATCAATAATAATAATGTAAATTCAATAAAGCGATTTAAAATTCATTTAGTGTAAAAGATCCCAAAAGAAACAATGAAGACATTATTTCAAAATCATTGCTTTAAAGCAGCGGTGGGCATACTCAAGTAAATGGAGCCAAATTTTTTGCAAAATTCACTTGTTAGGCTTTGGCTTTTACTTTAGCATAATTATTTTTGATTGTTGTGAGTGTTTTTTATTTTAGTTTCACATCAAATGGAGTCATCCCTTTAAAAGATAAAATAATCGCAAGCCCTAAATGTAAAACTGTTTTAATTGTTTAGCCAGTGTGTTATACTGGGAGTTTCTCTTGTAGTTCGGCTCCAAGCCTCAGAGAAATCAACTGGGTACATAGTGTGAGCAAAAACTGAATTTTATTAGGAGCGAAAGTGCATTTCATAACTTTTCTACTGGGTTTCCAAAAGCATGCAAAAAATATTTAACCAAAAAAGAGTTACAAGAAACAAGCAATGAAAGAGCGAAAAAAAATATAACAACAGATAACGTTCGAAATGAGATTAGGAAGGACATTCGTGTAGTGTGACTTTACGGCAGTCGAAAAGAGTGCAGAAGCATTGCAGTTCATACTACAAAGACGGATGTTTGGATTTCCTGCCATTGTTGGCTGTTCACTGCAGGCGGTCTAATTCGTTCCATTCGCTGCTCCATTATTCGCTTATTTAACTCGGAAATGAAGCTTTGTGGGTTGGAAATATCTCTTGTCTGATGATATACATAAATAAATGTACATATGTGCAATTGCAACATTGTTATTGAGAAAAGAAAAATGTGTTAGGTAGCTTTTTCAATTTTATTTAAATTAAACATGAAATCATAAATCATTTTTTGAATTAGTAATATATTTTTAAGTTTTGAAAAGTATAATTTTTGTTGAATTTCATGGAATAAAATAAATATGAACTGAAATGAGGCGAGTACAATGGAACAATAGATGCAATACTAGTCTTTGGCAGAAAATGAGATATGTAGCTACATAGGCAAATTCGTTTCTTTTATACAGGTAGAGTAGGTAGAGGTATGTAGGTATATGTACCATCAAAATATTGGTGAAAATTCTCAAAAATTTGGTAAATTGTGAAAGAAGATATCATTTTGCTATGCTTTTAACAATCAACTCCAACTTATAAAAATATAAAACTCAATGCATTTTACTACAATTTGAAGAATTCCTCTGTCGCCATTACAACCAACAATAACAATAACTTTGCAAATATCTCATATGTATTCCCCCTCTGATAAAATGTTCCAACAAATTCTATAACGTAATTTTTCTGTATGAAATTGCATCTCGTAATTTATTTGACTTCTCATTTAAATTAATGTTGAAGGAAAAAGTTGTTAGATATGCAAACATTCCTTTCCACACTGATTGACTACCATACTCCGTACACGGGGTGTATTAAGCAAAGTGTCCTTTGTGCCAGGAGTGCGCTATCTTCTTCCATGTGTGAAAACAAAACTTTTTTTTTATTTTTTTTTCGAAAAACAATTTTATATAAAATTTTATTGTTCTGGAAGTATTTTGTAGTTACTCTTTTCATTGTTGTTGTTGTCTTTGTTTCATTTACTACCCTCCTTTTTGGCAGCAACAGTTTGAGTGACGACGACGTTGCTGAATTGGTTTTAAGTTTCATAATTGCAGTTTTGTAAGTTTTGTTTGCAACTACTACTCCCTTATCAGAATCTATGCAACCACCAACTTTTGTTATTTAAGTAGATTCAGTATCCCATTACATGTTTTCGGTGGGGGGAGGGGTAAGTTGCGATGCGATGCGCAATTGTAAACATTTGTTGGCACATGAATTTTGAAATGAACGTTGTACCAACTAACATCAGAATAGATGTAAAACAATATGCTTAGATCCATATCAAATCCCATTTATTTTTTGTCCAGGTTTTTGTCAGTTAGAAAGGGGAAATCATAAAGACATGACGTAGTATTCTTATGAGAATATATAGAAATATGTTGCTCTATTGTTGCTTTTATCAAGTACAATTAAAATATTGTTATGTGTCAAAGGTCGTAAAGTTGTTCAACAATTCGAACATGCGAGTAACTTGGAGAGAAATATGAGCACTTTGCAACCTTTTTTGTAAAGTCGATTGTTTTAGTATTTTTTTGGACTAAATTAAGAAGTTATTGCATTATAATATTTTATGAGATTATTAGTTGTTGTGATTGAAAACAAGATTTTAATTTTATCAACAAACAACAGTGTACTTTTTGGATTTTTAGTTATCGGAAAGGCATACGTGAGTTGAAATATTGTAACATTACGAAACTTTTAACCAATCATTAACATTTGACCTTGAAAATGTATGTCAAATTTATATATCGATCATTCTTTTAATAAATGTACACTTTGTTTTTTTTTTTGACGTTTTTGATCATTTTTTAAAACGAAATATCTCAGAAACTATAGGAGATAGCATGAAAAACCATTTAATCATTTTTGTTAAGAAATACTATAACTTTATAAAAAAGTTTAAAAAAATTTAAATAAATTTGTTAAAACATTAATTTTTTTTATTAAAAAAATTGTTCTCAAAATATTTTCAATATAACACCTTTTGTTTTTTTTTTATTTTTTTCTATGTTATTCCTCAATTAATCCTAGGAATGCGTGTGCTTTCATATCGAAATTCCCGCCATAAATTTGGAAACTACGAATTTTTTACTGAAATTGTTTTTTGTATTTTTGTTTTTGTTTTTTTTTTTTTTGTAATGTTATTTGCAATCAATTTTAAGAATGTATCTGCATTCAAAACAAAACTCCCGACATAACTTTAGAAAATATGATACAATTCATACAATTAGACTGATGCGCGCCTTCATAAAAAAAACTCATATTTTCTAAAGCTATGGCGAGAATTTCGATTTAAATGCAGATTCATTCTTAGGATTGATTGCAAATTACATTACAAAAAAAAAACAAAAAAAAATTTTATTTCGAATTTTATGTTGGAAAAACATTGTGCGCGTCATCAGTAAAAAATTCGTAGTTTCCAAAGTTATGGCGGGAATTTCGATTTTTTTGGTACTTAGAGGCCGGCATTCAAAGTGTTCGCTCAGGCGCCAAAAATGCACGGTACGCCTCTGCCTATATCTAGGGAATAAAAATGAAAGCACTCACATTGAAATTTTCATATAATTGACGAAAAGACAGCCTCTGTACCTGATGGCCGGTACCGTTGGTAATCAATTCAAAAGGCCAAAATTTTTACAATAAACAATAAAATCAAATAAGTAAACACTTACCCACTGTGACCATCACTTTCTTCGCGCAATAGCAAGACACCTCCGAAAATTCCATTGAGGAGTACTGGAGCACAACTGTGAAAAACGAATGACGAGCGTGTGCGCTTTAGCAACAACTGTAACACACTTTTCCAGCTAAATTATTTTAACGAACTCTATTTGCCAAATAAAGCAAACACATGCAATTTTTGGAAAAAAAATCAATGTAATTTTAAGCATTTGTTGACTTCTTTGAGCAACTGAGAATATTTCCAATGAAAAATCATTTCAATTTACAATATAAAAGCACTACAAAAAACACTGCATTCGCACTGGTGGCGCTGCCGGCGACGGCACTACAGCTAAGAATTTGCATTCTCATCCTTTTTTATTTAAATACTTTATTGAATTTAGCACTAAAAGCATGTAGGAATATAAATTTCAATATATATTTTTAATTTTATTTGTTTATAATATTAAAAATGCAAAATTTAGTCGGAGAAATTAACGCGTACTTCATAAATTAAAATAAAACTAATGATTGACAGTTGAGCAGCGTTGCCACCTGCTTGGTTGGAACCTATGACGAAAAACTTTTTCTTAGCGCAAAGAAATGTGGGATTTAAAAAAGGCAGAATTTATTTTATAAGATTTTTAATAGTTTTGCTGAAAATCTATTATTTATCAAAAGTGTGCTTAACAAGTCTATAAAAGCTGAATAACTTCAGCAGGCCTTCAGCACTCCAACATAAGGCATTAAATGTAAAATTCCGTAAAACGGTTATTTCAAATGATACATCATTTTAAAGGAGATTAGATTTTCTTAATTAGTTTACAAAAAATGCAGCTTGAATATGTATATTTTTCAGTAAATAGCGGTTTTTAAAAAAAAATTGTGGAAATTTTAAATATAAACTCAAACTGGTTAGCTTTTCCATTCCGTTTATAATGCATAAACAGTGGGTAGATATTAGAGGTCCGCGTCAGTGCATTCGCTCTGTCAACCGATTATTCTATTGACATTATGCGAGTCATCAGTAGACTCGCACAAAACAGAACTATTGAACGACATGACTCGTGATTCGTTTGCATTCTGACTCGTATTTCAATGTCAATGTTGTTTAAGCCAAACAAAAACATTTACAACACCAAGCATTAGAAAAATCAATGAATGCAGATCTATATACTAAAAGTTTACAATAAATAGAAAAGGGACTTGGTCCGATCTGATCAAGAGAGGTGTCAAGCGATAAATCCTAGGAATGGTCATAAAACGGCCTTGGATTCCGAGCTATCCAAGAAAAACAAACGCTGTAAAAGGCAAAGAGTCACTCGGTGTCGAATGCAATAAACTACGAGTGCTTCAATTCGCAGCACTCACTTCGCTTGCTTAGTCTTTTGTTTTGTTTTGATTTGATTCGTGATTTACGTTCGTGAGGGCTCGATTAACTCGCAATCGAGCCGAGTGGCTTGATGGTCGTTTCAAACGCACTCACGCAGACCTCTAGTATGTAAAGTAAAGTATGTATAGAAACAAAAAATTTTTAAAGGCTATACTGGGAGAACCTTTACCAGTTTTTTTTTCTGAATTAAATTACTTACAGCATTTGAGATGTCAAGTCAAAGAGCACCTTGAACATTTTTTTAGTCAAATAGTTCCTTTGAAAATGCTATCAAATTGACCTGCTCCGTAATTCTTATTCTTAGTGTAATTCCTAAGCTGCTGCAATTAACTTTTGAAATTTAACTTAACAGACAAAAATTTGATAGTGTTATCTTTAAAACGGTACCAAAATTATTAAGTTGTCATTACTATTCATATTATTCCCAAGTACCTAATTTATTGAAAGAAAGTCAATCAATCACAACAGTGCAGCTAATTCTATGGAATAAATTTTTAAATGGCTATTAGTTTTGTTTATTAATAAAGAATAAAAAGAAATTCAAGCTCAAAAGTAAATATGCAATACGCGTAATCTTTGAGCAACAAACCACAACAAAAATTACCTTAAAACGATCCTTCAACATTTATTCTGCCTATATAGGCGTTAGGTTACTTAAAACAAATACTTACTGCTACAAATCATAATACAAGTTAAGCAGCAAATACATATTACAAAAGCTTCGCGTGTCCTTTTATATTCCTTAGCATATCCTTTGGGAATGATGCAAATGACAACAAATGTGTTCGTGTGAATGAGTGAGTTGTTGACTGTCTCGAAGGACACAAACTTCATTAAAAAGGCAAAGCAACAACTAGAGAGTGAGCGTTAAAATAAATCAACACGCCAGCAGGACATGACAGCCAGGACTATGAATATTTTGGTGTGCTAAAAATAAAATGATGAAACCATATAACAAAAACAGAGCAACAACAAAATATAAGAGGCAGATTTATTATAATTTATAAGGTAACGAAAGCATTTGTTTTTTTTTTTTTTTTTGGAAGAGCAATATCAACAGCCGTCAGTTGCCCGCCGCAGTGCTTACTTGTTTCCTTCCTCCTGATGCTACTTGTGTCACTATTATGCTGCAAATGATATCCTATGCTTTATCCTGTGACTGCTACTTCGCTGCTCTGCTGTGTTCTGTGCTCTGCTACTGTAGATTGATCTAATTAGGATGAATATTTGCAAAACTTTCATGAATTGTGAATTGTTTCTCATACTCTTTTGTAACCACGTCTGTCTTTTGAGTTTATTCTTGGACCTTACATTAGTTACATTAGTCAACAAAATTACATATGCATTGTAAAATGTGTTTTAAATTTGATTCCTAGATCTTGGTATCTGTTCTTTGACTGAACATAATTCAAATCAGAATAAGAGCCTAAAATTATGCATTAAGATACGTCATAATTTTCTATCAAACGAAGGGGGTAATATAATATAGCGTTAAATGTATATTTTTATTGCATATCTTTAGGCTTATCCTAAATTTTGTATAATTTTTCCGATACTTCTGAACTTTCATTATTTTAATGCCATATTTTCTGTACTTTTTTGCTATAGACTCAATATTTTGGAGCTATATATCGACTATTTCGATGTGTTTGATACTTTTTCGCTTTTCGATGTGTCTCGATATTATTCGAATTTTTTTGACATCTTTCAACTTTGTTTAATTTCTACCTATTTTTTGATTTCACTCGATATTGTTGGACTTCATTTGGCTTTTCGATATTTATTTATACTACTCGATGCTTTTTGACGTCTATCAAACTTTTTCGATGCTTCCGACATTTCAAACTTTTCAATGTAATTCCATACTTACGACAACTATCGATTTAATACTCAAACACTAAGTATCGAGTCCGCATTGAGCTTTTATGGACTATTTAGGTGTCGTACCATACTATTCGACTTTTTCGATTTTCTAAGTTTTTCAACATTCGATACTATCGCATTTTCTACGTACTATTATACATACTTTTGAAAACTTTTTAGATATTATTGAATTTCCCGATGTTTTTGACACTGACGTTTTTCTATTTCTTCGATACTTTATGAATTTTTTGATACCTTTCGATTTTCTAAACTTTTATAGAAGTTTTTCGATACTTTTCAACTTCATTTGATTCCATATCCATCATACCACATACCACTTGCGACAAAGCATATCCCTGGCAGTATATAACTATTTCTATGTCCATCAGTGTTACATCATTGTTCCTCTTGTTGCTCGATTATCCTGTTGACTACTCTGATGATGTTAGCTGATGATGAGTTATTATATTCATGTATTGTTGGCTGCATAATTTTGTGTTTTGCTGCTTGTACGCAAAACGGAAGTTAAGCATCGCGCGCTCACTCATACACACTTTAGCATTTGCGAGTGTGTGTGTGTGTATGTGTAGCATGTTTTTATGTGTGAATGCTGCGTCCTTCCGTATTGTTGGTTTTGGTTTGTTGTTTGTCATGTTGATTTTTTTTTCTTGTTTGCAACAATAACAACTAAAATAACAATGACAATAGTTTAGCCTGTTAAGGGCAGATTGCAATTTTATGTTTAACTTAGGATATTGTGCATAAATGTTCTCGTCAAGTGCTTTTAGATTTCATAATTACTTTTTAAATTTTCCAATATATAACATATATAAATAATATATAGATAATATCCAAAACGTCTCCGAAGAAAACGTCTGCTGGCAAAAAAAAAATAAATGAATTCGCTAGTCATTAACAATATTTTGAAAGTGCAATTTGACAGTAAAAGCTTCTCAATACATGTATTTCTTATTGAATTTAAACTTGACTTTCGGGCCGGCACCTATTAAATCGCATAAAACTATACCTAAGTGCGATTGAAAAGTATAAAAGTTATCGACAAGAACTGTAAGTAAATGTCTGGTATGTCTGTATTCCACTCTCCAATATTGTTTATAAAACTGGCATTTTAACCAACTTAGGCATTAAATACCGCCCAGATAGAGATGAAACTACGTAAGTATGTGGACCACACATCGTTTTTAGCCCCAAACTTCCTCTGCAACTTACTTATAAAATGCTCTGTGAGCCCACAGGCCAAAGTATTGGACAATCCAAGGCAAGATCTAATAGCATGTTTCATTATGTTAGCCCAGGTGGTACGTCTGATATGAATCATTTTTTTTCTATCAATAGAAACTGACACCTTTACTTACATAGTCCTTTATGGTTTTTTTCGGTAAATACTTGTCTCATTAGATATCTCTTTATAAGGTTTAATTTCATTCGATTTGACAGTAGTCTGTATCCAGTGAAATTTACTTGTTCTACAGTGTGTTCCATAATTAACTTTGTGGTTTGAATTCACTTTACTTTTTTCCACAAGTAGTTGAAAATTTGTTCAGATTTCATCATACGAAGAATCCAAGAAAAATTAATGAACGAAAATTAAGTCTAGTAAGGTGTGGTCTATCATCCGATAAGATCAATGGCGTATCTTTCATTGAAAGAATAAAGTATCACAAATGTTCCTTAAGACTGAACTGACTAGCCGTGCAAAACCATCCACAACAGTGACTCCGGTAGGGTGGAACTACAGAGCATACTGCAAGAGACACAATGACTCTGTTTTTGAACATCTTTGACTATTGTACGTAATAGAAACTTAAATACCCCACCCAGGCCCGGATTAACCTTAGAGGCACACTAGGCCAGGGCGGAAAATATTGGGAACTTTGAAATTTATTTTTTGTAATTTTTTAAATTTATTTACACAGGGGGGAAAAAATGCAAATACTGGGACTGTGTGCACTAAATATTACCTGATAATGGTAACAAGCAAAAAAAAAAAAAAAAGGTCCTCACTTTTGATATTACAAATTATACAAAATTTTTTTCTATATTTACTCGTGAAAAGGGTTGGCAATTTCTGACTGTTCTAAGGGCGGCAGATTTCTTAATCCGGGCCTGACCCCACCACATTCACTTGATGCAACTGCTCCCGTCTATTTTCTTAAAGCCTATTTGAGAAACTAACCAATACTTGCAATTCAAACACATACAACAATACAACAACAGCAGAACTTTTGCGAAAAGTGAAGGAAAGATTAATAAAAGTTCCTATATGAACCTGAACTTGAAAAAAATTGAATTGTAGTTATGTAGTTAACTGTGAAATAAGAAACTTATGAAAAATTTTAAAAATAAATATCACTTTCCGCCTCCCTTCAAAACTACGCCTAGCTATCGTTCTGACTATTTCCATGTCAGAAGTTGTTTCTGTTCCGAGTTTCAAACCCATTGCATGTCAAAGTACAGGAAGCTGAAAATAAGTACAGTTGGTATGCTTACTTATACCATATTCCAAGGATATAGTCCATTATGACATTCCGTTTGTAATGCATAGAAGCGAGCTTGGCAAGTATTGAAAGGTATAAATATTCTTGAAAAGTGTCATCACCAGAGTCAATTTAGTCATACTACAAATTATTTGAACAAACTCTGCTCAAAAATAGGGCAAATTTCAATAAGAGGGTGTGACACTTTCCATACAAACAAATACGAAAGCGCTATAATGAGAGAATTATTTAAAAGAATGGAACCAAACTTTACATATACAGTGGAACCTCTTTAAGTCGAAAAACTCCCAAACTCGAAAAAATCTTGTGTTCCCTTCTCTTTAATCACCAAAACCTCCACTGCTGAAAATCTGATCCCTCTATAAGTCGAATAATTAGTGAGTCCCTAAAAATACATTCAGTACATATTTTCCTTCTATAACTCGAAAAAATAAATTTGACGTCTGCATCTGGAACATAGCAATGTTTGATTTTACAACCTTTACAAGTCGATTATTTGAATTGAATTACCTCTATTGCTCGAAGAAAAATAAGATACCGACTTTATGAATGAATATGCTGACAATGTACATTATTAGTTACAAGTCGAACATTTCCTGAGAAAATTCGCTTAAGCCGAAGTCCTCCATAAGTCGAAAACTCTATAACTCGAATTTTTTGGCGTCTCCCTTCAAGTTCGACTTACAAAGGTTCTATATATAAGAAATGGTTTGGCTTAGCACCAGACAAAAAATTTAGAATTTGGCAATAGGGCGTGTCACTTACTTTATAAGAAAAAAATTTTAAAATGCTATACTGAAGGAGTTATTTAAAGAAATATAACTATCATACCGCACAAATACTTAGGATAAGCCAAAAAGCAATGGACGGAAATAGAGCGAATTTCGACAACAGGGCGTGACACCTTCCATAAAAGTATACACTTCACGTCTGATGAAACCAGTCAACATAAAGCGTTGCGGAAAAATAACATTTATGTAAAAACTTAAGGCTTTTAAACCTATTTTTATGGTCAAAATGAAATAAAGCATTTAAATGAGTTAATGTAGAAACTAAAAAGTCACTAAATTTGTGAGCCCTTTCCATGGACTTTACCAGATATAACTGAATGAAAATCTACATAGGCACATATATATTTAATTTTAGTAATCTTTATTCACTTTAGTAGTTGAGAAAGTTATTTTACAGTATTATTCTATTTCAAAAATAAAACATTCAATTAAATGATGTAATGATGAACTGAAGAGCAAATACCTTACAATTCTTTTGTGGCAACATGTAAATATCTTGCTAAAAATCAACTTTAATTATTCAATGGAGAAAAATGTCAACCACAAAAGTGTGAAACCAGAAAACGAGCCTTAAGGCCAAGATACAAGATAGAAACATCAACTTTTGGTGAAATTAAAATAAGAAAATAAAAGATGAAATAAATTTCTTTACTGAGTGTTGCTTGAATATCACCCCCTACCCTCTTTGTTGAAATTCAAATGCAAATCCTATTTGAAAATCAATTTCCACAAAAATAACAACAACAACAAGCAGCAAACACTTCTAAATTGCACGAAATCAAAAGTGCTCAATTTAAATTTTGTGTTTAGGTTTCAAATTTCAAAATTCGATATTCTAATTTATAGAATAAATGAAAGCCACACGACATTCAAGGCAAACAGCATAGCTGGAAGGTTAATCGCATCAAGGATGAGTAGGCGGAGAGATAGGGACGAGTTCAACAAGAAGAACCACAAAGAATCAATCAATGTCCTGCTGTCTATTACAATGCCTCTCAATAAATGTTTATACCAAGCGATGTCTGTCCATTGGCTCTACATACACAGTATACACTACTGCTGTCAATTCGTCTGTTCAACTGTCAGCTTAAGCTTTGTCTTGATGCAATGCCCCCAAGCAGCGGAAGTGATATGACAAAATAATATAGAGAATGAAGATACATAGTGTATTAAAGTATCGAAAAACTTGCCGAAAATATTGCAGTGTGAAAGCTGCATAGGCCGCTTTTGTTAATGTACTCTTTATGTAATAGACTTTAATTCTCAAGCTAAAATGTTAGAATTAGTTCAAGTACATATGTAGTAATATTTCAACTGATTTCATAAGCAAGTATAACGTTTCTTTAACCAACATTATCGATACTTTTTGTATCGTTAAACGACTCTCCTTTCTCAAAAGCTGTCAATACATTATCAGGCCAAAAATATACAAAAAATAACTGACATAGAATTCTAACAACCAACCGACCAACATGGTCGGCCATCTATTTCCATTCAATGTTGGTGTCATTGCAAAATTTCTTTTTTGTGGTTTCGATTGGAATTCTTTTGGCGAAACTAATATCCATATCCATGAAGAATGCGAATACGAATGCGATATGCTAAGATGTACAATGTTGAGTATCCTTTCTGGGGGGAAAAATGAAGAAAATTTGAATTTAAACCAAAATTTCCAAATAGCTTTGCTGTTCCAAAATGAAAGTTGAAGGTTGTAGCTTTATTTCAATTTGAAATCAACGAACCAAAATCAATTCAACTCAAGTGAATTTCTTGTTGTTATAGCATTTGTCTATGGCTGTGTGTGTGTGTGTGTGAAAAATCTGTAGAAGTTATTCAATGACATCGGAATTGAAAAATCTCTTTGTAGGTGTTTGAATTGTGTGAGCATGTGGTTTATTTTTGGTCAGTATTGACCAATTATAGAGTTATGTCACCAACACAAAAAACACTTAAATTGAACTTGAAATATTTAGTAAAAGGATGCTTATAAATAATGTAAAATAAGCAAAATATGTGATAATATAAGTCGAAATATGTTGAAAAATTTGAGAAATGTTTTGAAATGTTTTGAAATTCGACAAATGTTGAAACGATCGAAAACGTTGAAAAGTTAAAAACTATTGAATTATATTAAAAAGTTGAACAATAATCAAGAAAAATTCCGAAGAAATGTTGAAGAGAAATATTGAAAAGAAACGATAAGTCTCTAAAATGTAATACCAGCTCTAACGTTATTTACTCTCTGCGAAATCACTCCCGTATAGTTTCCTGCCACGCAAGCAGCAAATCTAACTCTAAATTTACTTGCTACTTGCTTACCACCGAAGCATTGAGGCTTGAACAACCGATGCCTACTATCTTTCTTAACCTCAGACGAGTTCCTTACATTTTTTTGAACGCAAAAAAAAAAAGAGATGTTAACAAAGGCCCATTCAGCCAGATTTTCTCTCAAGCGGCTGTTATTAAATCTTCTCGTAGTCAACTCGATGTTCTTGCATCTCGGGTCAATATAGTGAAATAGGCGAAATCAATGGCAATAATTGATTATTCAAAAGAGAAGTTTCAGACACTTGCCTTACGGAGCTCATCAGTGGAGCCCCACCGAGATTTATTTAGTAAAGTTAACATTAACTTTAAGATAAGTAAACCCTTGGACTACAGATATAACTGAAACTATATAAAACAACGAGCCAGGATCGAAATATATATATATTTGGTTAAGTGTCTTCGCTTTAAAAGGAATTATATCAAAGGTTTTATAATTATTATTTTGTGGACCTACTTCTACCAAAATAAATTTCAGGAGGAAGAGCTTTGCCGCTCGATGATAAGAAGGCATACGTGATCTGCATAAGCCAGATCTTCCAGATACTTGTTGAAAGTTCCTTAAGTACCACGCTTAGTATGGTCTAGAACTGTGTAAAATAAACTAAAAGTTCGCCGTTATATAAGGCTCCATATTTGAAACATTTGCATAAAAGCGCGATGAGGCTAATGATTTTAGGTAAGGCATTGATGATGCGATTGCGGTCGAAAAGCGGTATCAAGTTGATGTAGGTTAGGTTAGGTTAGGTAGGAGTTGCAGTCAGTTACAAAACCGACTCACTTAGACCAAATGTGATCCATTGTGATACAACAGGGTGTCTGACTATACCCTCGCGTTGAACCAACCAAATTTCGCAATTAAACTAAATAGCTGACCTATACTAACATGTCTAAGGTCATCCAGGTCATCAAATAAAAACGAACCAAGTATTTTTGGCAATTTCTAGCAAGTGCGAAGCAAGAGCAGAGAAAATGTTTAATGTTTTCCTCTTCTTCCACATCTTCACAACTTCTACAGAGGTCAAAGAACCTAACACCTAATCTATCCGCATGTTTGCCGAAACACTATGTCTAGTGCGGGAAATCAGCTCTGACGAACACTTAGCTTCCCATTTCGACTAGATCTGCCTAGTTGTATTACAGGTTGACGCTTGAGTCCATCTTTTATTACCACTTTTTATCATTTCTTCTTCAAACAGTAACTTGCAGGTAGCAAGTGGTATGCCAACAACTTCCTTGTTCTGAAGAATTTGTGCAGTAGTCTCCTCTCTAGCAAGTTCATCAGCTTTGCAATTCCTATGCCCTGGCACCCAGATGAGGTGAATGTTAAAATGTTGAACCATCTCATTTAGCCTGACTATCTGAATAAATGTTTATATCCTTCCTGGATACAACATTCATCCTCAGCCAGGATGTTACCTCTTCTATCGCTATAACCTCTGCCTGAAAAACGCTATAATGGTCTGGTAACCTCGCAGCAATTGTTATCTTCAGTTCCTTACAGTAAATACCATAACCCACCTGGTTATTTCTGATGTACATATGTTAAACTTAACGAGGTCTGTAACTCTTGTTTCTGCTCCATTATAATACAAAAGCTGTTAATTTGTTCAATAAATATTCTATCTACTGGAATGAAAACAAACTGCTTCGGGCTCTAATTTCTCACTGACTCTGGTTGAGAGGATTTTTGTTAGGAAATTGAATGGCATTTTATTTGGAATTTTTTCCAATTTTTCCTCGAAGATATGCAATCAACTTACCAAATATTAATAAGAACAGGGTAAATGACTTCAGCGTTGAAATCAGAGAATGCTCTCAAGATTTCGGAAACTATACGTTCTGTCCCCGCTGCATTGTTGATTTTATGTTAAACCCTTTGTGATCATTCTTAAGTAAGATAAAACGAGACCATTCGCTTCATTGAAGAAATGTTGCATGGCGAATACTATTGGGTGGCTGTCGATAGTTCATGGTCTTCGAAAAATGTTCTTCTAACGGATCAATTGATGGTCTGTAGGAGTTGCTTGGTTCCCGTTTTTGTTCTTAATTGAGAAGTTTAGCCTGATGACCGTGCGAGTTCTTGTATGGCTTAGTGAACTTAAGCTGTGAGATTACATTATATTCCTATTTGTCTTTATTGCAAGAAGCCTTAGCTTTTTTTTAATAAATTTTTTATATAATAAATCTGAGTGGCGTCTTACATATGTTTTCTTACTTGTACTTCAGCCCTGGCGTGTTTTGCAACTCTTCTTTCTCTACCATCTTAAAGATTGTTTCACTCACTTACGGCTCAAGTTCCGTGATCTCACTTTTGCTAAAAATGAAGACTACATTTTTTACCATTTAGATTCCATTGAAATCTGAACTTCTGCCTTTGAACTTCGTCGATGAAGTTTTCTCGAACGCTGTTGCCCATTTGTATGCATATGTTGACGGCCAAACTAGTTTTTAGGATGAACTAGTTTTTCCGAAGCAAAACTAGTTGATTTATATGCCTAAAAGTATGCAATTTACTTTTAATGCAAAAGCACTGTGACTAGCGAAGCCGGTGTTGCAATTATTATAGACTGAGACGCTGCTGAAGGCTGCCGCAAAGCCGGTAGTGAACATATTGGAGGATGTAAATAAAAGACCTAAGCCTCAACTAAAGGCCGCCACTTACCCCCACTAAACACTTGCCAAGCATTACTACAATTAAGTTGATTAGTTTTATTTCTAACTTTGCTACTGTCTTAGTCTGCATTAGCCATAGTGCATTAAGATTTCATTGCATATCTTTAAGCTTAACGATAACTAGTTTGGCCTAAAACTAGTTTGACCAGTAATATGACATTTTTAATCCATTAGATTTGTTTCTGCAGAACGAACTTTAAGGTCATCGCTTTACGCACGTAAAATCTTTCATATTATATTTTTTTATTTAATTCTCACTTTTATTTCCGTATATCCTTTGCAATTATTAATACAAGCATATATTAAAAATTACTTACATTTTACAATTTAATGCTATTAAACTACTAATTTGTTCATTTCGTTGTATAAATAATTAACAATCTTATTTAATACTAACAATTATAATGACTATTTTGTATACATAGGTATAATGAGAGTATCTTATAATAAGTTATAGCACAATACATATTTTACATAAGAAATGAACTAAGGTACAAAGTTCATCTAAACCGCAACAAACCGAATCATAGATCCCCACGCTCCACTAAATCCATTAGCTTAACAACTTTTTTATACAACAATTCTCTAACATCAACGCCCCATACAAAATCCAAATGATTAAATTCACCATAGTTGACAAGAAATTTTCCAACAACATTAGGCAACTGTAGATGCAGCTGCTCTATATCTTTTGGTGTTGCTAGCCAATCATTTTGTCCATAATGTAACGCCACTTTGTTGCGCACATTCGAGAGTTTATACTCTGGTGGATTGATGGAACCATAACGCAAGTGATTGCGGAACCAACCATAATCATATTGACGAAAATGACCAGATCGTTTCAGTTGAGCATAGTGTTGCATTTGCTTAGTTGAGGCACCAGCAGGCGCATGTCCTAAAATAACAGGTAGCATGGTCTGAAATATAATAAGATCATATTGTAATATTTAAACATTTTTCATCTCAAATAAAAAAAACTCACCTCATTCATTTGTGCCCTATCGAAACCGGTTATTAGAAATATCATATTTGAGCAAATATCTTTCGTAATCGTATCATCATCGCATATAAATTGGCTAAACATGGAAACGAATTCATTGCCTGGCAAAAATTCATGTGCACCAATAAGTTTTAGGAGCATCTATATTCATATAAAGTAAAGTAAAATCAGCATTCTTCCTGACATATCAAATCAAGCTACTTACAATCAATGAATCCTGGAAGAAGGCAAGAAACTCTACTACTGGACTCCTGCAATGTTTAATGAATGCCACCGGTGCCAATGCTTGCATAAACATTACTTTGTCAGTATATTCGGGACGTTCGCTTGCCATAATCCAATAGATTAAGGTACCTTGAGAATGTCCTATATACTGCAATTGCTTGCGATCAGTTACATGTAGCACATGATCAATGGATGCGGGTACATCGTATTTTCCCATTTCATGAAAGGTGAAATCCCAGAATTTTGCATGCTTTACGCTATATTTGGTATGATTTCTTGAGTAAGTATTGCCGCGCACATTTGGCATCCAGACGTCATAGCCCATATCGTGTAGTAAATATGCTGCAAATAAATTTAAGAAAATTATCAGTAATTAGGTTGTTATGTATGCTATGAAAAAAAAAACTAAAATAAAACTCTTTGACGTCAATGAGTGTGATCTTTTTGAAAAAAGGTTATCATGTCACTTGTGCTTAATTTAATTAAGTTCGCAGTTCTCACGGTTATTTTCTAATATCAAAAACTTTTATTTCTTAATCTCTGTCATTGAACTCAGATCCGGAATCTAATAAGAATTTAAGATTGAGAAAGTGCTACACATAAATTCACATAATATGTAGATTAATTAGATTTTTTATAAAAATAGACTTTAAGATTGAGAAAGTGCTACATAATATTTTTTATAATAATAAATCACAGCACGACAATTAATTTTTCATGCGTAAAAATTTGGTTCACATGGTACTTTCTTTCGTAAGACGCATTGTTTGAAATTAATCCAAATTTCTAACTGAAAGTTCACTACTATGCTCTCCTAATGTATTGAAAAATATCGCCAAATATTTGTTTATAACTTTTTTTTCATCAATAATGACAAAGCTCTGGTCGGTGTTTTATTAATGGGTATCTCTATGAAAATCTGAATTCCATGAGTTTTATCTTTCATTATGTTTCTTCATAAAGCTGCTGATGATCAACGGAGGTAGGTATAAAAATTTTTCTAATAGAAGGCTCCAAGAGGCTGATAAGCTTGCAAAGGGACTGACAGGCTTACCAAAAAACTAAGGAAACACTATATTACTACTGCAAAATAAAGAATTTCATTGAAGCAAGACTTCTTCACGAGCATGCAGTATGATGTTCTTTGAGCAGTAGTAGTAGTAGCAGTACATGCTTTTTAAAATATTGAATCAATATTGGCAAGTGTAGTGATATTTTTATTTCTAAGATAGTTAATACTGTTTTATTAGGGTGACAAAAATGTATCTTTGAAAATAAATATGTTTTTATATTTTAACAATTATTTTTGGATTAAATTGGATTTTAACGAAATATTGTAACGTGGTACCTTTTATCGATTTCTTACAGTCATAATTCGACTATTTCGGTGTTTTTCGATACTTTTTTCATTTTTCGAGACATGTTTTCCTAATACCATAGATGGGAAAAATTTTAAAAACAAGAGCCACTTACAACAATTGCAACAAAAACAACAACTACAACAACAAATAAAAACCATCCCATAATTTTGATATCGATAGCAAAAAAAAAATCAGCAATAAACCAAAAGACAATTTTAAGAATTAAACAATAACAAAATGATTGATGAAAAAGAGTACACTGATCAAACAAATCGAAAGAAGCTGTTCTCAATGTGCGCATTATATTTTCCTTGTTAGCTGGCATCGGTTTTAATGTTATTTGTCTGAATCATGCAACAATAACAATAATATAAATCCTGTGCATAGCCACATATGGCTCATTTTTCGTATTTTGCCCATCGCTGACTTATCTTAGGGGACGTCCATTAATTACGTGAGTTAAAATAGGGGGGAGGGGGTAAAAGAAAACCTCACGTCAACTTTCTAATGCATAGAATTTACATTAAAAATTATAATTTAAATCTCACGGGAGGGAGGGGAGGGGTCCCGGTAGATCTCACCAAATCTCTCCAAGGGGAGGGGAGGGGACGGGTCCAAACTTTAAAAAAAACACCTCATGTAATTAATGGACGACCCTTACAATGCTTTTCATTCTCCCTAACATCCTCTTCTTTTGACTTTTTTCGATACATTTCGACCATCTCCATGTTTTTTGATACTTCTTGACACCTTACAACTTTTTCGATACTTTTGATGTTTTTCATTACTATTAATTGCCTTTCTACTATTATTGACTTTTTGATACCATTTAAAACTTTTGAACTTTTGTCGAATCTTTCTATAATTTCGCATATTTTTAGACTTTTATACTGCCCTCAGAAGCGAAATGGGCGTATCTCAAAAAAATTCATATTAGTATAAGAATCACTAATATGAATTTTTTGAGAGCATCGGATGGTTTAAGAAAGTACGCATCTAATGAACTACGCCAAATGCCGGTATCTTAGTTTAAACCTATAAAAGATCTTCAAAGATAATTTCTTCTATCTCAATTTTACATGTACCTATGCATCTCAACAAATTGACATAAACAAAACATGAATTATATGAAAACGCATTTTTTTGAGATGTCGCTTTTGAGGGCAGTATAAACCTCTTTAAAATCTGTATCAATTATATGCAACATATTCGATATTGAAAGTCTTAAATAGTTTAAAAAAGAAGAAAATTATCGATAAAAATTTGAAAAATTTCAAAAAGTCGTTACACGTCGAAAATGTGCAATAATTTCGATAAGTTCCATTAAAGTTCATTAGTATCGATTAGCATCGAAAAAATCAACAAAATTCCAAAAATGTCGATAAAACTCAAAAAATTTCGATGGAATTCAAAGAGTATTGTACAAATCAAAGAATTTAGAATAATATGGAAGAAGTCGAATATTTTCAAAAATTGTAACAAAATGTTGAAAAGTATCGAAAAATTTTATGGAAGCCAAAAAGTTTCATACCAAAATGTCTGTCTACAGTATGGTTGCTGTATGGCAGTATAGAAAATAACGACTATCTTGAAGTTGCAAATTTGAATTTAAATAATTTGCTTAATATTAGAGAGAGAGAGCTTGAAATATCACTCCAAATATTGGGCCATTTTTCTCCAAATACATATGTAAATATAAGACTCCAACTAATTTGAAACTTTTTGGTTGATTTCACCGACAAAATTTCGCACATAGCTCTGTAGCTATAATTATTTTTTTTTAAAATTTCAACTTACCCAATCCCTTATTTGGACCCATCATAACAAAAGTTGCCGAGGTATCTAAGAGGCCATGCATTAACAATACCGGTGTGCCGCCACGTTTGACAACACGATGTAATTCCAAAATGTAACCATCTTCGGTGGTAACATGATGTATCTCCACAGGATAGCCATATTTTTTCAACAAGCCGGGCTATAAAAATAATACAGAATTCAAAAGAATTCAAAAACAAATAGAATATCTCACAAACCGTTTTTAAAAATGAATCCTCAATAACATTTGGATCAATATATAAATCATCTTCCACTTGTGCAGCCAACTCTACCGAATTACCCTCGTTGAGTGCACCACCGAATAACGAGCGCCCTAGACTGGGCAAAGCGGGTATATTAAAAAGATCAACATTACCGATACGAAAAGACCACGCTGAAGATGTGCTCGCAGTAGGCGTGGTGGCACATGTAACCAACGACAATTGTGTACCGAGTAATGAAAGTGAAATTAAAACCGCTAAGTGCAGGGTGTGCACACGACAATTTAAAAGTAAATAATCGCACGACATTTTCACTTCACTGAGATGATGTTGTTGACAAGTCGACGAACAATTGCGTACTGATCGCAAAAATGATTCTCAAGAGGTCTATGTATACCAGTAAGCAATCACTTTAAGTAGCACCACAATTTCAATTCATTTGATTCCCTTTTGTTATTGTTTTTGTTTTTCTAAAAAAGGAAACTTAAAATTAATCACTATCGCATTTATGGCAAATACAAATTTTTTTTGTTGTAAATGAATTTTTATGATCATTAGCACTGGCACAACACAGAAGCGTTGAAATATTGGTCACTGCTGGTGATTTGTGCTGATAACCCTTTGTCCTCACCAAATTTTGTTTTTCTTTCAGCTGTTGATTCAAGTTCAAATTCTATAGAAAATCGCTTGATATGAGTTTTGCGCTTATCAGCTTGTAAGCCAGATGATGACGCACATACGCCACGCTTATCGAATCACGAGAGGTCAAACACTTGCACGCGCCCCTACGTTTTATAGCAAATGAGATCAATTGAAATTTTTTCAAATTTATACCTTAAAATATTTTAAATAAATTAATCTTCACAGTCTTTACTCTACTCTACTCTATCCAAAGTCAGCACTTACGTATTACTCGTACTCTACTCAGTTTTGTTTGAGTAACCGGCGGTCTATAAGCCAAAGCTGACCTAATGAACAGAGCGCTGAGCGGCAACGGCGACTTTTACGATTTTACTCATTTTCTGATTTTTCACATGAGTTTCTTTCTTCTACAGCTGTATTGTATTGTACGAGCCACCACAATTCAAAGTTTTGCTTTAGAAAAACTTGTTCAGAAGCTTTGCAAGTAAAGTGCTTATGTTGCCCTTCAATCGGTATATTAGGTCATGGCATATTTTTCTACTCGAATCACAACAGGTTTAATCTAAATTTAATATTAATTACATGTCTACTGAATAAAAGAAATACTAAGATGTCTCGTCAAGCGTCAGCGATTTGTTCCAGTCAATTTGTTTCGGATCGATCGGCAGAGATCGATCTTTTTTTTTGTTTATCCCACGGTATATGTAAATTTGCTTTTGATTAGTCATGTGTATTGTGGCTTCTGTTGCTAGATGCACATATGCGTATGCAAGTTATGTTTCATAAATTTACATAGACTTAAATTTTTCACAATCATTTTAGTAAACAATAAAATCAAACAATGACTTTGCATTTTGCAATATGTAAATAGTTTCATTATGCTCATGGTTAACAAGAAATATTGAATGATATATCATTTTGATTAGGGTGTATCGAGCGCTAAGTTTAAAAAATTAGTTTGAAATGTTTTCCCTTATTTTGAGAACTAAACTCGAGATTGTTTCAGTTATAATAATTATTTTTTCTTTACACCCTGTAAAAATCTTCAAAATCAGTTTTTCATCATAACTTCGTTCGTTAAATATAAATCATTTTTTGGAAAGGTCAATGAAACCGGCGTACAACAAACAACAGAGTATAATAAAGCTATGATGAAAAATTGATTTAGTCAGTTTTTACAGGGTGAAAGGAAAAGACAAATTTTGTGTCACAGAAACACGTCCGAGTTAAGTTCTCAAAGTAAGTAAGTCGAGACACTCTAAAGTTGTTGTTGTTTCATGACATTCACTGAAATCTTTACTGCACGAATTCATAGAGCTAGGTAGAAAAATAAGCACCAAGTAGTTTTGACCCACGGCTTTGTCCGCACATTCGCTGTTGCACAACTCCGCTTACATATTGTGGAGGTCTTACCGCAGTCCATGTACCAAATTTCACAACTTGGTAAATATATGTACCAATGAAACAAAAATATTTTTGTTATATGGTATGAGCCACGCCCCATTTTTTAGTACTGCTCAAATTTTACGAGTAGTTTGGTATAAGCAATTTTCATCCACGTATCAAGTTCCTTAACTCTAGCTGCCATTGATGTCAAGATATAATGTTTTTAAGCAAAGCATCTGCTACCATAGGTGCCAAGCGATAGCATTTTATTTTTGTTGTATGGGAGGTGTCCGTCGTCTAAAAAAGTTCAAACTATGCTATAAATCTTACCGATATCCAAGTCAATATAGCCCGTAATATTGAGCTCAGTCGGCTCAGTAGTTTCTAAGTTTATAGATAACACACACACATACTGACTTTTATATACATTTTATATATAGATTTGATTCCATCAATCATATTTTTGAACATGACCAGAGACAGCCCGACCCCTGTTAGATGATATTTTGACCCCATTTATGTAAAAACATTGTACATACTACACTAATCGATAGTGAAAAGTCGCAAAAGTTTTATGCAATTTAACATCCCTGTTAAAATATTTATTAGTCCCCAAAAGTTTAGAAGTTTCACGATTTTACAAATATAGATAAAGATGACAGTTTTTGCACCTTAATTGTGAAAATTATGTAGCAAATCTGATTATGTTATAGGGTTCATTTCAAATGATTCATAACAATTTTCTGAACCAAAGTTTTATTCAGTCCAGTAGTCTAAGGCGAGTGTATCTGAAATGTATAGAAAATTGAAGGTTCTTGGAAAAAGCTCAAAATGATTTATAAAAAGATTTTCGATCAAGTCTTTATTTAACCCTTAAGCCTGATGTAATTAAAATCCAGCGATATCAAAAAGTCATATTTTAGTTACTCCACTCACATGCAATTAAAACATTTTATCGTAAAATAAATATAGTTTTTTAATACCATAACCGAATAGAATTTAATATATGAACAAAGAAAAGCGATACAGTTGCATTATTAATGTATTCTAATACTTTTTATCTATCTTATTACTCAGACCCTTGCGTATGAACAAAATTAATCATAAATTAATTGAAAACAACCAAAGATAAGAAACATAAAATTTTAATTCGAACTACGAACTATGAAAGGAAATGGGAGTCATTTATTTTTTCCAAAGACACGTATTAAAAATAAACACGTTTGAAATAGAACTGTGAGTTCCAATTATGACGAATATCAGCTTCATGATATTTTTTATTATCTTTATAAAATCCATATAGGTTTTAAAAAGAAATAAAATGCTATCATTCGTATTTAAAATAGGTTTCAAATCAGCTCAAAGTCTAAGTTAAAATTGGGATAATTTGTTGCATTTGTTACAATTTGTGTTTTTTGCTCAGAAGTCAATCCAAAAAGTCCATAGTCCATTAGGTGAAAAAGGAGTACTCAGAAAATTAGCACCCAAAAAAAGTTTTGGAACATTTCTGATCGACAGCACTTTCTTCAAGTGGTCGGAGACTCCTCTGGTAACATCCGAAATCAATTTCGACCCCATCGATTGGTGTATTGAAATTTCGTTTGAAAAAATGTGCTGAAAATATCTCCTTCAAAAATACCATCTTCAAAACACATAATTACCGAAATTCATAAAAATTTAACCATTTCCCAGGTAATTGGTTGGTTGGGCATTTCGAAGCTGCCATTTTACTTAAGACTTTCAGAATATTGGTTAGTTTTTTGGGTTTTGGAATGATTGTGCGATGGAGCGAACTAAAAGATTTTACTTGGAGAAAAGAAAATTGTACGTGTTAAAACTTTATTTGCTAAGATACTGCAAATATTTATGAGTTTTGAAAGTAAAACACAAGCTTGCTCCTTATATTCTTATAAGAACACTAGGCAGGCCCGGATTTGCCGCCCTTAGACCGTTCACAAATTGCCGCCCCTCTTCACTGGTGAATATGGAAAAAAAAAATTTTAATGTCAAAAGTGAGGAACCTTTTTTTTTTTTGCTTGCCAAATTTAAAAAAAAACATTTTCAAAGTTCTCAAAATTTGCTGCCGCCCTAGGCACTAGCCTAATGTGCCTCTAAGGTAAATCCGGGCCTGCCACTAGGATTGATTTATAAGAACAGTTGATTTAAGTATTACGTGCTATAAAATAAAGATATTTAAGTGTAACTAAATCTATCTCAGTTCTATATCAGTCCATCATATATGTCAAGTTTTTTGAGAGTGTAGGGCACTTTTAATAACTTCACTACCGACTGAAATGAGTCTTTTGGCTTTTTTAATGGCACCAACTTAAAATTTATAATTATATAAAAGTTTATAATTGAAAAAAATTTCACTTTTTCTATTCTCAACTATAGTTGTCGCTTAGCTATCAAAATTTGTATGTTGTATGAGACACATTAGTTTATAAAGCTACAATTTATAATATAGTTTATTGCGCTAGCTGCAAATTAATTTAATGTGAACTTTTTTGCAACTGTAGAGACTGAGACTTTTGATCACAAAATTTTTAAAATTACTTATGTAACCACACTTAATTTTCAGTTACTAAGTTATTAAGACAGATATTATTATAATACAATTGCTATGTTAAAAATTTAATTTTATGTTACAAAAAATAAAATAATAATGAAAATACAGAGCTGAGCAAAATTTATTCGAATAAAAACTTCATCTCTTATACTAATGTTTCAAACAAGATTTGCCACTATTTATTTCAAATAAAAGATGTTTGACTCAAAATAATATATCAAATATGCTCTATATCAAATATACATTTGTTATATACAAACAAATCGTTTTCTCAGTGTAGGGCGGGATACTATTAATCTCCTCATTTGTATTATAATTTAGTTTCACTTCCCAAGAAACGTTCCTTGCACAGAGAGCTCCTCTAAATGTGCACTGGTAGCGCTCTTTAAAGTTTTCCCTGCAAAGAATGCTACTTGATCTGTTTTTTTTTAAGGTTTTTAAAACCGTAATCTCTAAATTACTCAAAAACTGTATGTGAGCACTAATTATTTTGAAACTTTAGTTTTGTTGCCGGAGTGTTCATAAACCATAAACCTTGGGGGGGTAAGAGTATTGAAAAATATTGTCAAATAATATAAATTGATGAGTCAAAAATAGACACATAAGATTACACTGTGGAACAAAATTTTTTTTTGCTAAAAGTCAACTTGGATTTGACGCTGCGGGGTGAAAATATAGGCCAAAACAAGAAACAGTTTGGCTCAGTTTGTTCAAGTTGGCTCAAATTTTCGAGAAATGAACATTTGAACTTTGCACCTTGATTCATGTGGTTTTTTCGATATATCTCAAAAGCAAACAGAGTTTTATTGCATCTGATGCTGGGGATTTGTTCATCTCTTTAATATCTATATAATAATAATATCTAATCAGATCTTTTGGATGCATTTTCGGCAAGCTAGAGCACAAAGTTTTCAAACAAAGTAACATTTTTTTTCGGTTAGATAGGGTTAATGTCAAACATTTTTATTAAAACGTTATATCATATCGATATACATATATCGAGAAAACTACATGAATCTAGGTGCAAAATTCAAATGTTCATTTCTCGAAAATTTGTGCCAACTTGAACAAACTGAGCCAAATTGTTTCTTGTTTTGGCCTATATTTTCACCCCGCAGCGTCAGATCCGAGTGGACTTTTACAAAAAAAAATTTTGTTCCACAGTGTTATACAATTCATTCTAATGCTTTTCCACGCCTACAAATATGCAAAGTTTTTGATAAGAATTGCATTAATATTTCGATTGAATGCCACTGCATTGACACAAATTTTGTTTATTTTGATTGTAATGAAAACAAAACACATTATAAATAACACTGTTGTGAAATTGAATTTTTTAAATTCAAACTCTGCATTGACTAGGGCATTTAATCCCAACATTTCGGATTTCCGGATTTTAAAATTGCAGTCGTAATTTCACTTGTAATACTTAAACAAACCAAAACAATAATTTTTTTTCGTATAAAATTAAAATTAAACCAAACTATAATTCTTTTCATACACAAAATGTTAAAATTAAAACTTCTAAAAAAAATAAGAGATTGAACGGCTCAATGCTTATTCAAATAAAAACCAATTTCCGAACAAAATTTCATCAAAATCGAAGCATTAAGTCTAAAATATTTGCTAAAGAATAGTTATTCAGCTCACAGCACCCACTAGCAAACAACTTTTTAAAACTTAAATATCTTAGTGTTAGTTCACTTATGTAGCAGCATAAAACAAACGTCGCGACGTTTTAAAATCAAATCAATAGAGCTATGACTTTTGCCAAGGTTTTTAGCTGAAATTTCCGTATGTGTGACATTCAATTGTTCGGCTATGCCAAAAACTAGAAAACAAGCAGCTGTGAGACAACATTAACAGATTTGTAGAATAAATTCCTTACCAAAAAATATATTTATATATAATTTTTTTTTAAATTTTTCAAAAAAATTAACTAAAATCCCGTAACTCAAATCCCGGGATTTTGGGACATAGAAAAAATTCCATGATTTGATGCTCTCTAACACTGACCGAGTGATAAGAGACATATGCACAGCAACTGCTCGCTGCTATTGCATCTCCCATATCAACAAATTTCTGTTGTTTTCATTGTTTTTGTTATCAAATCAAGCATGCATACCTACATACATACGTACGATATATTTATATGCACTTGTTGGACATATTATGAATGTTTATTGTCAATTGACAAATTTTCGCTGATTAGTACGTTGTTATTGTTGTCGTTTTTGCTGCTGCTGTTTTTGTGTGATTATAGTAATCTTAGCAAAATGTGAACTTTGTTTTGCACACCTCATCGCTTTTATGCCATAATGATGACTAATGACATAGAGCATTTTATATTTTTATTTCTTTATTATCTTTATATTTTGGACTTCTTATTATGTCTGTGCAAATTAAATATCTGCACTTTGAGACTTTGAATTTTTTAACGTCAATAGACAACAGGAGCGGACTTGCTGCATTGTAATAAGAAAACACAAGGCATAAATCTCGATTACCCTGAAATGGGTTAATATATTAAAGTATTTATAAAAAAAAAAAACTTAATGATTTTTCGTAATTTTAGCATCAGGTTTACCAAGTGACCGGTATTGACCTGGTTAGGTCCAGAACTTTATGTCATAGCTGGAGGTCTGGTTAGAATTCAAAAATTTCTGAAATACTCGGAAATCGAACGATTTTAGTGACTTAAAATTTTTGTCATTAAGCTTTTGTCACACAGAAATTTCAGTCTCTACAATTTTATGAAGTTAATATTGCTTAGCTAGAAAATAAAAGATCATTAACTTTTTCCAATGCAAAAATGTTTTTTTTAGAGAAGACCAGGTCGACTTGGTAACCCTGGTTAGTATAGAAAATTTTGGATAAATTCGGGTATGTTGCAAAAAAAGAAAAATGTAGTAAAAGCATAGCTAAAAATAACATTTTGCTTGGCAACATTCTACAATAAGATTTACATTGATAGGCTCAGAGATAAATATCTAGTTTTAGGCCAATCTAGTTTCAGGCTAAACTAGTTACCGTTGAGCCTAAAGATATGCAACGAAATCTCAATGCAAATGCACTCTTGATGAAGTCGAAAAATATCGAAGATGTCGAAAAATATCGAAAAGATCGAAATATTTTGAAAACGTCAAAACATGTTAATAAAGTCGAAAATGTTGACAAAGTTGACAAATATTGATAAAGTGGAGAACTATTGAAGGGTCCAACAAGCCCAAAAAAGTCGAAAAATGTTGATAAAGTTGCAATATGTTGACAAATGTTAAAAAGCCGAAAAACTGTTGTAAACTCGAAAAATACAAAAAAAATTCGAAAAATTTTGATCAAGTTGAATAAATCGGAAATTTTTGATAAAATTGGAAGATATTGAAAATCTTGATAAATGTTGAATAAGTCGAGAAATGTTGATAAGTCATAAATTTTCACAAAAACGAAGTTGAAAAATGTTGATATGTTGAAATTTGGAAAAAGTCCTTAAAGGTCTAAGATAAAAAGAAGACCTCAAAAGTAGCAAATTACTTTTTCTTAAGTTTTCAAGACAAATTCAACTACTTACCAATTTTTTGACTTATTTAATTTTTTTGTTTAAAATATGATTCATGAAAATATTACTTAACCATGATATGTATGGCATATCAAACGTATACTTTAAACATTATAAAAAAAAGTCCAAAACAATATGTGCCAGTATTTTCCACTTCAAAAAAAAGGAAGTTAAAAAAAAATTTACTGCACGCGACAAAGAAAAATTTTTGCTGTAGCGAAAGCAACTCAAGGAGGCAACACTTTTCTGCCGCTTCACATGGCCGATGTAAATTTCGTTCTACGGTGCGTTTAATTTTGAAATTGGAGCCGACTTTGCCTGTGACATTTGTACTCGTTATTAGCTCATATGCTACTTGAGTTAAATCGCACGGAAGCACACTTCTACACAGATTTTATGTAATGTAGCATAGAGGGAGCTAGAGCAAAAAATTTAAAATTTCAACCCATTCGTAACATTGATACCACACGGCGTACTAAGAGAGGACTTGAATGAAAAAAAAATCAGAATATTTTATTTTGAAGAAAAAAAGGTTAGCTATCACATCCAGTTTGAGGATAATGACTTTTTTATGAAAAAAAAATCAAGTTTTCAGAAAAATTAGCTTGTAAAATAAATTTTTAAAACTTTTTCCTTATAATTTTTGTTTTACTATTTGCTATTTAATTTTAACGTTTGATCTGAATCTGGTATCAATTTATTTCAGTTGGGGGAAAGGTATCCAAAATATCAATTTTGACCATTTCCTTACATAAAATCAACCCAGAGTCTCTCAAGAATTGTTTTGCAATATTTATTTTTTTTTTTTTTTCATTTAAGTCCTCCATTGGATCGCCGTGACCAGCAATGAATATATTTGGCAGGGAAAACGGTACTTGTGCTGTTTTAGAATACATTCTTAACATTTTGCAAATACATTTGTAACTTTTTGTTATTTGAAGTCAAATGTTGGTTGCTATTTTTAAATTTCTTGACATTGCTTAGATTTCTTTTGGTAGAGAAAATGTATGTTTATATGTAAAGTACATACAGACTCGTATTTCCTTTTTTCAAATGAGCAAACATACAATTTTGAAGTGTGAACATGCGTCCTTTTGAAATGTTATACGTTTAATTTTAAGTGGAAATTAAGATTAACTTATGCGGAATGGTATTTTAAACTCTAGCAAGTGGTTCAAGTATAAAAATCAAAATTAGCTCAGAGGAAATGGTTAAATTTTTAATTATTAATTTTTTAAACTTACGCAGATGCCAGTTTTCTATAGATTTCGAGAAGTCCCTCCATAAAGTTTCTCTTTATATCTCAATGACTATAGATGTTGTAGTCATTAAAATTTGTAATCAGAACTTTTATTCATAAATTAATCGACATGTGTTTCGCCATACTTCAAAAAACAATTAAGTAGAAAGAAGCGCAGGGAAAAAATTCTCTAACTTAGCCATTTATCGTTTTATGTAGACTCTGTAACTTAGGATTCGAAAGCGGCACAGTCGTTAAAGTTGCTATTTAGAATTAAAATACGCTCTCAGTAGGCTTGACAGGATCTTGGGGAAATGGAACTGATACTCCTCTGTTGGCAGACAAGCATTCGTATCTCCTAATTTATATAATAAGTTGAATCGTGTACACTACCTAACCATGAAGAACTCTAATTTGATAATTTTCTACTTCTTCTATTCAGGGTGGTGTGAGTTACTTGTTGTTTGGGGTCAGCGTGGCTTCTTATTCTTCTTATTCAATTTATTCAGTTTATATGTTTGTGGCCTATTAAGGAGCTGTTAGAAGAAGATTAAACTCCAAACTTGTCTGTGCTAATATTGAAACGGGAAAACCGGAATTTAATTTAAGCATTTGCGGAGTGGGCGAACAGAATGACACATGTCCAAGGTCGGTGGTTTTGAGTTTTTTAATGGAATCGTGTTCATTTCAAGTAATTGCAATCTCAGACCTGAACGAGCGTCTAAAGCCCTACTTAAGCAAAGAAGTTGCTCGTGAACAGACTGGCTTTGTTCAGGGGAGGGAAACCCGGGAGCAAATTTTGACAGTTCGACAAATTATAGAGAAAGCCAGAGAATTCAACAAGCCCGCCTACATATGCTTTGTGAACTTCTCTAATGCGTTCGACTCTGTCAATACTCTGGGAAACGCTGACTGCTATGGGTGTTCCAAAACACCTGATACACCTCCTGCGAAGACTGTATAAAAATGGCACAGCCTCAGTACGCACAGATGACGTTCAATCCAATCACTTCCACCCCAGCGCCGGAGTCCGTCATGTATTATTTCTCCACTACTGTTCAATGTGTACATAATGAGGATTATACTTGAAGACTGGACAGATGGCATCTCAATCGGTGGCTTGAAGATCTATAACCTGCGATATGCAGACGATATTACTTTGTTCGCCACCAGAACCCAACACATGGAAGAACTTCTCGGCAAGATGAAACGCGTTAGCTTTGAGTTCGGACTTAAGATAAACCGGAATAAAACAAAAATGATGATTGTCGACCGCATGAATAACAATTCTCCAGAAACTACACAAATTGCTATTTGTGATGTGGCACAATCATACATTTATCTGGGAGCCTTAATTATGAACAACGGTGGATGTATTGACGATGTGAAGAGACGTATGGCAATTTCTAGGTCTGCAATGGACAAGTTGAGGAAAATATAGAGGAATCGCAACATATATAGAGCCACACCACAGAAACGTGGACCCTGCGGGAAGTAGAGATGAAGAAGATAGACGCCCTAGAGATGTGGTGCTGGAGGAGAATGCTCGGAGTATCGTGGCCAGAGTTCTGTACCAATGAGTCTACATATACTTCGAGAACTCGGCATCAAGCAGCGTTTATCATCTTTGGTACAGTCTTGTATCCTCATCTTCTTTGGTCACGTATGCCGCCGAGAAGAGGTGGTTATTGAACGACTTGTGGTCCAGGGAAAGGTTGAGGGTACCAAGCCACGAGAAAGACCGCCTATGAGGTGGACTGACCAGATAAAAGCGGCAG
Organism: Meiosimyza platycephala; assembly: GCA_963662105.1. NCBI lineage: Eukaryota > Metazoa > Arthropoda > Insecta > Diptera > Lauxaniidae > Meiosimyza > Meiosimyza platycephala. The sequence continues at coordinate 23,283,802 of OY759210.1, forward strand.
TGAATGGTTCATCATCACTACATGAATGCACGAGGAAGGCGGCCATCAGAGAAGAGTGGCGGCGAGTTGTGAAGCTTGCCACCAACACCTGAAATGATGACCATGACCACTCTGTCAAGAGTGATATCGACAAAGAGTGATATGGACATTTCAGTAATATTTTAACGATTTTTTAGATTTCCAATTAAGTTTATAGTTTGCTTTAACTTTATTTATCAATTAAAAGGAATTAACCAGAAAGTACAATATATTCATTTGTAGCGTGAATTGTAATTTATTGTAAACGTAATGAAACTCACATGCCAACAGTTCCCTTTGCTGCTTCCCAAACTTTTGAGGTTTTTTAATAGAAAAAAAAAATATCTTAATTAAAATTACAGCTGCATATAAAAAAAATATAACTAAAAAATACCACTAACAGAACAGATAACAAAGAAAACTTCGAATGGAATAGAAAAACACAAAAAGCACAACTATTTCTTTAAAACTCAACAATACAAAAGCAAAGTTTAAAGTTTAATTTGCTTATATGTCCGAACATAGATACATACATGCAAATATTTGCATATACATAAGTATATATGTGAATAAAACATCACAAATACACAGACAAACTAAACAAAATGACGAACTTAAGTATCAAGGATCAACATGAATATACAAAATATTTGCTTCTCTATTGCGCTGTAATCTTTTGAGAAATAACACAATACCAATCAATGGTAGAGTGTACGAAAAAATAAATAAACTTTCTATAATCATACTGTGAAAGGTTATCAAGATAACTTTGATAAGAGAGCAAAGCAAAACCATGCACAACTTCAACTTTGCAGAAATACAAAAGAACGCCAACTAAATTGAACTTCAACTTTATCTTAAATCTATGTACTCCAGCAAAGTTAGCAGTTTCTGCTCTTCCCGTGCGATTGTTGAAAAAAGGAGCATTCAAAATATTCTATAAGTTTCCTTAAAATTTTTTTTCTTCTTCATCATCATCTATTCGTTTTTTAAGGATAAAAATATAACAACAAGAAAAAAGTGGGTACTTGAGTTCTTCAAAAGTTCGAAATCAATTTTCAATCGTTGCCAATGTATAAAATTACTGCGAGCATCTTGACGTAGCACTCTAAGGTACTTAACCGAGGACATGAATTTCCCATACGAATAAACTGAATGAACAAAGTTGGTAAACGCTATGAAATCACTCATAATCTTTAGTTGTCTATTTGTTTGGGGGTAGATTTTTAAGTAAACTCTACATAATAAGAGGAAGAAAAAAAGGAGAAAAGTTTGCATTCAATAGATTTCTATTAAAAAGAGAGTTTTAAAGAAGCTGTTTTAGGCAAAAAAAAAAAACCTAGCAGGGTGTTATATCTGGCCTTGCCAAAAATTCAAATACCCTACAATGCATTAGCGTGCTCTGCTGTGTATAGACCAATTTTTTATTTTACTAAATTCCGTAATTTATTTTATAAAAAAAGTGGTTTTGAATTTGCTCTCAAAATATATGGTTTTAAGACTTATAACTAAAATGCCATGCTCACGAGTCCAAGCCTGCTTGCAGCACATTTTTTGCCGAGTTTTGTAATATTTAGCTCCATAACAGATTTTGATTGTCTTATTGTAGAAATATGCCCACTTTTTGGCAAGTGCTTGTTTGTACCATTCCAAAAAATTGTATTTGTGTAAAATTAAGTTGCATTATCTTAAAAAGGCATGTGACTGACATGTGATGATGTTTCGTTCTATCAGTCGAAAGTTGTCGAAAAAGGTTAATCAATGTTGAAAGGTTGAAAAAAATTTGAAAAGGTTGAAAAAGTCGTAAAAAGTTGAATGAAATCGAATGTTTAAGGAGATTGAAGAAGTCGAAAAAAATTGAGAAGAGTTGTAAGAGTCGAAAAAATTAATAAAAATGTCGGAACCAAAAACAGTTGCATAGTTTGAAAGAGTTGAAAAAAGTTAGAAGAGTTTGAAAAATATGAAAAAATTTGAAAGAAGTTGAAATAAGTTAAAGAAAGTTGAAAGAATTGAAAAAGCTGACAGAGATTATAAGAGTCGCAAAAAGTTGAAAATCGCTGAAAAGGTTGGATAAGTCGAAAAAAAAGTTTAGAGTTGACTAGAAAGAGTCGAAAAAAGTTGAAAGATGTTGAAAAAGTTGAAGAAAGTTGAATAGTCAAAAAAAAAGTTAAGTTAAGTAGAAAAAATTCAAAGAAGTTGAAGAAAGTTGAAAGAGTGGGAAAAGTTGTAACTAGTTGAAAACGTTGAAGAGGTCAAAAGATATGAGTTGAAAGAGTCGAAAAAAGTTTAGAAAAAATGCTGTAATCGATATAAGTTGAATATGTTTGAAAGAGTTGAAAAAAGTTAGAAAGGATTGAAAATAGTTGAAATAAGTTAAGAGACTCGAAAAAAGTTGAAAACGATTGTATGAGTTGAAAAAAGTTGAAATAGTTGGAAAAGTCGAAAAAAATTGAGTAGAGCTGGAAGAGTTGAAAAAATTCTGGATAAGTTCAATAAGGTTGAAAGATATAAAAAAAGTTGAAATAGTCGAAGAAAATATATCATGGCTGAAAGAATCGAAAAAAAATCAAAAAAAAAATTAATCAAGACTAAAGAGTCGAAAAAAGTTGAAAGAAATTTAAAAATTCGGAAAAGTTGAAAAAAGTCGACAAAAGTTCAAGATGGTTGGAAGAGTCGAAAAAAGTTGAAAGAGTTGCAAAAAAGAAATAAGAGTTCATACAAGTCAGCTGATTAGGTTGATGAAATCGATAAAAAATTCAGAAAAAATGTAGGAGTCGAAAAAAGTTGATAAGAGTAAAAAGATTTGAAAAAAGTTGGAAGAGGTTGAGAAGCTCGAAAATGTTACCAAAAGTTTAAAATTTTGAAAAATGGAAAAGTCGAAAAAGATGTTCTACGGGCAGTAAAGATGTTCACACAGAGCCTGATTTACCCACAGGCTATTTAGATCCGAGGGGGCGTTGAGAAATAGCGTTGATTAAGATTTTTTGTTATATTGCACATTCTTAACACAATCTTTCAAGAAGTAAAAAAAAAATTAAGTGCTGAAAAATATTTTATAAGGAAAGGATTGCACAAATACAATTGAGACATGAAATTTTCCTTCCCTCGTTTGTCAAAAAAAAATCTATTCTACGTAATCACGTTACGCTATCAAATAACATATGCTTTCAAAATACCGAAAAATTAATTTCGCAACTATTTACCGGATATTCTGAGCAGATAATTAAACTTACATTGTTCGCGCCAATGTTTTATCACTTTATTCCCACATCTCATGTGTGTGTGGACGAACAACAATAACACTCCCACCGATGATGTCAAAGTTTAAGGGTGACAATTTGAACAATCGATAATTGTTCATTGTGAGAGCTGTGTTTAATTTACTCCATTGTTTACAATTGTTTCAATGCAATATCAGCGTATTTCAGAAAAATAAATCTCTGCTCATGATGATGCAGCATAGCCCCAATTGTCTGCACACTCCCTCACACACTGTCATTTACTATTGAAATGATTGTGTACGTAAGTGTTTGTTTAACTGTGTAATTTATTTTTGTTTTCATGAAAAGGTTCCCCAAAATAAGTGCCATCTACCTTTACGCTCCTCATTTAATTACCAATTTTATTAGGTTTATTCATTGTTCTCTGACGCTAAGGCTTTAAATTGCGATTTGCATACATATCGATTTAGCACTCCTTTTAATTGTAGTTTGGAGGCTTGCTTAAGCACGCTCTGGTGGTATATTTGTGAATCTTGTTAAGTAGCTGTAGAATAAATGCATATGCCTAAAGTTCTGTCATTTTTGATATATCTGATATACCAATGCTGGATAAGCCAGTTTTACATGTAAAATGAGTCAGTTCTATACGCAAAACTTCAAGCTTCTAGTGCCGATTGAAAAAAAATTTTGTAAGTAAGTCACTCTCATGGATTTACCGGGTAAAAGGTCTCAAAAAAAAAGAACAAAAAAGTGGAAGAGGAACCAACACTATTATACGCCAATGACCCTCAACATTAATATATTAATTGGAACTTAATTTGCTTGCGCAGAAAGCATTTTAACTACTATAGCACCATAGCTGAAATACATACATAAATACATATGTATTATGTATGTGCGTTTGTGTATTTATGCATCTTGTCGTATCGCTGCCCTCACACAAAACTTTAAGCCTAAAACGTAATGCACAATCTATAATTATTAAAGAGCCTTAGGTCTAATTCACACCAGACAAATAAAATTACAAACACATTAATAAATGCAACAAAAGCGGCAAGGATTGGGAGCAACAACAACGACAACAACAACAGCGAAAACATACAATTGAGTTGATAAAGTCGAGAGGATATTTGAGTGGGCAAACATTGAAGATTAGCAGAATCTTTACTGGTACGAGCAGGCAAGTAAGTGATGTGATAGTGATGCTGTTGATGAGGATGCTGATGATATGAAAACACAAAACGGTTTAAGTGCAATTGCAATTAAAATGCACAACAGAATACAAAAACCAAAATAGTAGTGGACAACCAACAGGACGAACAACTAACACTTTGACAAAAACCAACATATAGGCATTGTCGACATGGACACAATGTTATTACAAAAGATCAGCCACAAACTAATTACAAATGAACCCGAAGTGTTGGGTAGGAAATTTGTGTTGTAATTAAATCTCAACTGTAAACAAACTTTAGGTTTGGCTGGATGAAAGCAGTGCACAAACTAAATAAGGGCTGAAACCGTGTTGTGCTTCAATGTTTTTAATGATTACATTTTTAAATAAAAAAATTATTTAAATAAATTGAGCAAATCTCCGAATAATTGAGAGTAACTAAAATTTTTAAATAGCCCAAATTAATTTAGAAAATATCGCTCAAATTTATAGGAAATATCGCTAAAAATATCATCAAGAGAAATCAAACTTTGGATCATATATCCTGTATCCTAAAAGTATTATCGCAAAAAAAGTGGAAAGTGATCGAAGGTATCGGAAGGCAATGGAGTGATATCGAAATTCAACGGGAAGTAGCTGAATTTCATTAGATCAAATGATATCGGCAAGCGGAGGGATTTATCATAACGCATCGGTTAATGTCGAAAGGTATCAAAAAGCATGGAACGGGATCGTATAATATCGAAAAGAAAGTAGAAATTATTATATGGCTTCTAAGGTTTTGTCATTTCCAAGCTTCAATATTTCTGCTTTCTCGTATTTCAGTTTGATTGTAGCCGGTAAAAATTTTTTCTCAATTTAGTTCCCACTAACAAGTTTCACTTGAACAATGCCTTCACTTTTACTTAAATGACAATCCTTCTGAAATAAAACCCCTTTTCTCCCCACTCCTTATTAGCAGCGCTGTTAATATTTTTACATATATAAAAATTTTATTAAAAACCAATAGTTATACCTCGGATACTTCACTTGTTTGCATAAGTACTACACGTAATTTCCACTGGGAATTGATATCAGTTGTAAGTATTTTCTGTCTTAATTTCAGTTTCACACTAACTCTGCCTCAAAGTTCTTAGTTCTGGATAAGTCGCAAACTAACAAAGTAGTAACTGCAGATTCTATGGGAAAACATGCTCAGTAAATGCCTAACTCATTTTAAATTTGGTATCCAATTATGATGACACTTATCCCTGATGATTCCCCAAACGTAGTAAAACAAAGTTTTGCCAACACTATCGCTGGTTACTTGGATGTACTTACACAACCCAAAATGTCTAAAGTGTGAACTTAATTTTCGGTATTTTGTATTTAATAGTTGACGAAGAGAATTTAAGCTTAAAAGTCATTATTATGACCAAGATAAAGAGGGATACAAAGTTGTTTAAGGAAACCATAATGAGTCATATTTTGGTTTACTATAAAAGCTTTTATTAAGTTTAAAATAAGTGATAGACGAAAGATGTGAGAAGGAAAGTTGAAGTTTTAAGTAACATTAAATAATATTGTTACATATGTAGTTAAATTTTGAATAAATGAGATTAAACTTGGAATCTATAGTTTGCAGGCGCTAAATTTGCATTTTGATGGCTTAGCCTAAGTAACCGTTTCAATTTCTAATTTAAATTCATTTCTATTAGATTGCATAGAGCACACGTTTATATTTTGATTTAACTACATCCTCAGTTAATTTAAAAATCTCTCTATCAATTTAATAATGTTCTGTTTGCGCACAAAAAATATCAATCGGGAGTTCATAAAATCTTGAAAAAAATTGTAGAACATTTTGCAGAGTGCAGACAACTTATTTTACTGTGTATCCATCAGCTAACATTTATTTGTGTCTGAGCCCCATCTACCAAAGCAATAGTTTTTCTAATGGCTACGAATCCGTGGAACTTTTTAATATATGTATATTATTGTTCAACCATAAGGCAAAAGTGTCCAGAAGATGGAAGAAAATATCTTTCTCGAAGACTTATATCATGTTTTGGGCATTCTTTCCATTGGAAAAATCGTACTAAATTTGATTATACTTTTAGTGTAGTTTTCCAGATAGAGTTTGCTTCATATTCTTAAGGCCTTATTATACATTGGTTTATATATATATAATGTTAATTGTAATTTTCTTCTAGATATGGTAAAATTATTTCTTATTAATAATTCGCTGATAAGCAAATGCAATTCAGTATTCAAAATCTTGGCAATTTTTCTTTTCCGGCCAATTGTTTTGCCTACATTTATTACTTCATTCCTTAATTTATTCGTTTGATAAAATTCATATTTTCTGCTTAGTTGTGTCGGCAATTTTTTCTATTGCTTTCTAAAACTTTTTTTTTTTTTGAAAATTCATTTTATTACTTTTCAAAGGACTGCCTGTTTGTTTGCATATCAAAAATTTGTTTTAAATGACTTTTCCACCTAACTTAGGGTGCGACCAGCGTAGAAGTGTTATTTCTTAGCTAAAATTGCTCATTGTTATTATGCAATTGAGATGCAAAACTCGGCAGGGATAGTAATTGTATGAATATATTTTCAACGATTTGGGAAAAATTGTTTTTAAATTTTTTTTTTTTCATATACATAGTTAACTAAGACACTATTTATAACCTACATTCAGAGTATATTATTCACTTTGTCATTCCATTTGTAACGCATATAAGAGAGCGTGGCAGATATAGAAAAGTATATATATTCTTGATCAGCGTTACTACCTGAGTCGATTTAGCTATGTCCGTCTGTCTGTCTGTAGAAAAAACGATTGTGAAAAAACAAGGAAAGATAATTGTATGAAATTCGCTGCGCAGGCTATACCTTCCAACAAGGTTTTTGAGATTGAAATTGGGCAAAACCGGTTCGCGGACACACTACTGCCCATACAAATGAAACATTTAAAACGCTATATTGAGAGCGTCATTTGATGTAGTGCCATCAAATTTCTCGCAAATACTAGATATAGCTAGGACAAGCTCTGATCAAGAATGTGTTGACTTGCGACATTAGATCGTGGCAGCTTCTATATAAGTAAAAACTTCAAAATGCTGTACCCGGAGAATAATTAAAGGTAGTGAAACCAAACTTTATACAAACAGTACGAACGATTCGGAAAAGTTCTAAGCGAGAACAAGGGTAATTTCTGAAAGGGGGTGTGGTCGCCCCAAAGAAATAAAACATTTAAGCCGCTGCACTGAGATAATTATTGAAAGTAATGCAATTAAATTTCACGAAAACATTAGAAATGCTTCAGCCTAGCACTTAAAAAAAGAGCGTGGCATATACTACATAAGTAAAAACTTTGAAACGTAGTACTAAAAGGGTTATTAAAGGTAGTGCAACCAAATTCCACACTTAAGAGAAATCCACTTATAAGAATGACTCGGAAAAACTCTGGAAAAAATTTAAGAAATTTTGACAAAAGGGCAACATTTTAAAACGTTATAAGTACATACTTAGAAGTTATGAAACAAAATTATTCACAAATATAAAAAATAGTTCGGGAGAGCATCAATAAAAAATGGGAGCGTTTAAACGAGAGGGCGTGGTGCATCCCATACAGGTAGAGGCGTCAAAATGTTATACAGAGAGCTATTTAAGAAAATGTTGGCAAAAACAATGTGGGTGCGTTCAGTCAAACTATCCAGCACATAGCGTTGTGGAAGAAGTACTACTTGCCATTGTATTAACAAGGAAAAAGGATCCAAAGCAGCAATCTTTATTATGTGGCTTACTGGTGGCAAGTGGTCTCGCACGTACTGGTCGCACGGGGCCTCGCACTACCTAAGGCCGACAGTGCATGGGGTATTTAATTTTTGGCAAAGCCCTTGCTGGTTTTTGCTAATGATTTTATTTCTGAGCCATTTTTCTTTTAATTGAAATTCCGTTTTTTTGCTAATATAATTTACGCCCATTTTTTGAGGGGTATTCACACTTAAGTTCTTCCACAACTATTTTTCTCATTCTCAGCCTTAGAGAATGAAAACGGTTGGTCTACAACATTTATCAGGCATGAACTCTGAAGAGAATTATTAACAAAAAAGATTTTGTAACCTTTGACCACCAATATCTTGCAGCAGCTCAAGTCAGTGTAGAGCAATTCGTGCCAGTTAACTAAACCTTTTCGGGAGATTGTTGTTATATACATGTCGCGTTACTCCATCCTGCTTTTCTACCTGTTTGCGCTCACATTCACTCTGGTCACACCCTTGCAGTGTTGCATTTTCCACTTTTAGCGCCAAGTGATTTCAGTTTCATTTTCTCGTTTACAATAACGCGCGTCCTTTTGTGTGTGTGTGTGTGTGTGTGTGTGTGTGCCAAAAGGACATTTGTTTGTTGCCTTTATAGCTGATAAGACCTTTAGCTTCATTTTTCGATTTAACCGTCGCCCCAATGTCACACACACACACACACACACACACACATGCAAGCAAACAAATACAGACATGAATGTCATAAAATGTTGCGCTGATGCACGCAAATTGGGGATCATTTTTTCATCCCCCACACAAATGGCAAACTAAAGGGGCATTTTATTTATATTTGGCTTTTGTTGTTCTTGGTTTTTGCTTTGTCGTTGTTATTTTTGTTTATAGAATTTTTAATATGCTTACGGTTAAATCTGTGGGGGCTCGCAAAAGATAGGGCTACCAATTTAAGGGGTATGGTGGCATGGTTGTTGGTACATTTTTATGTTGTACACGAATGCAAAATGCACCCTTACCACGATAATATTTTACGTTGCGTACTTAATTTGTTCAAAATCATTTTGGGCTTGCATTTTAGACTGGTTGGTAGGGGGGTTATGCTGTATATTAGCATGGGGGTGCGGTAGGCGTTGGACTCAGTCAATAATACCACCAAATAAAATTGAAAATTGTCAAGGGGAAAATTTTTCGGCATAACGCTGTTGACTTGTTTTGTTGATTAGCCATAAAAGAAATTTTGATTTATTAGATTTAATGAGAGTGAAATGCATTTTTGATGGCTGGTTAATGGAGTTTTTATTACATCTGAAGCACTTTACCATAGCGTAGACAAAGTGAAAGGAGAAGCTTAGACATTTGAACAAGATGGGTCATCACTTTTTTTTTCAACAAAATTTTTGCATTTAACAAATTCTTTTTTTTTTTGGAAGGCCGTTAATTCACCATTTTCAACTAGGCAACCCTGTGTACCTTTGTATTTTTAATAAGAAATTAATTTTTCTTGTACCATTTTTAGATACAAGATTAAGTAGTGCGGTGGGAACGTCGTATCAAATAAACCACAGAGGTCTATAGTGGTAGAGCCAACATTGGCATTGGTAAGATTTTACTGTAGTTCAACTGAATGTTTGAATTTACAAAGTTTTTGAAAATATCGGTGCTTAGGGTTTCCAAGCGACCGGGATTGTCCCAGCCATTTTAAAGCAGTGCTAGGAATTCAAAAAATTTTGAAATCGCCGGGATATTGACTTCAAAGTTTTGTAACGAGGCAAAAAAAGAAATGGTCATAAAATTTTTTTCACCAAAATTGAAGTTTTTACCATTTCATGAATTATTTTTTTAATATTACTGAAAAAAAAAAAAATTTCATGACCTTTTTCCCAAAAAAAATTTAACCTTTCCCATTTAAGGTTTTTTTTTTCAAAAGGCCTGGAATTGCATCTTTCAACTTAGCAACCCTGATCGCTGCTGTTAGTAAAAAAGTGACCGAAGACCCAGATATATAGATACCATGCCAGTTAAGTTTTGTAGCAACAGACATTGAATGATGATGTTTTGAACAAACTTTTATTCAGCGGAGAAACCCATTTCTCGCTCGGTGGACACGTGAATAAGAAAAAATTTTCATGTATGGCGCTATGAAAACATACATACATTACATTTTTTATGTGCCTGTTTGTTCTTATTATATGATAGCATCCGAATCAAGGAGCCTTTAGCTTTATTTCTAAATAAATGTTAGGCATTTCCTTAAAAATTTTAACATTATGGAGCTTGGACTCATCTGAGAACCGGATTTACCTTAGAGGCACACTAGGCCAGTGCCTAGGGCGGCACGATTTTAGGAGCGGCAAATATTGGGAACTTTGAAAATATTATTTTACACAGGGGGAAAAAATGCGAATACTTGGAATGTCGCTATGGGCGGCAAATTTTTAAATCCGGGCCTGTTTGAGATGTATAGTTTTTACTGCTGGTTTCTTGAACATAATATGAGGATGCAAAGGCTGCAGGTGTGCTTGTTATACCTAGTCACGTAAGGCTTTGCCTTTAATCAGCTGTACTGCAGTAGATATCTGCTGAATCTTAAGTCATCAAACAAAGAATGCATAAGATATGATGTGGAAAATCATTATCTTATACATACGCTCAAAAAACTATATTCAGTTTAATGTTCCAGGTCTTACAGTATTGACGGATTCAAGCATATATGGTTTTTGTAGCGAATGTTTAAACAAATTGAAACTATAAACTCCAAGCTAGAATAAGAATTCGGAACAATTCCTAGTTATTTAATTTCGAAAAGGATGGCAGCACTACAATGAAAGTTCCTAGCAACGACAGACTATTCATTCGTACATATAGTCAAGTTGGGATTGATAAACTTCAAAACTACTACCAGCCTCTTCTTTCCACTATACCACTTTATATTGCGTATAGGTGAATGAGATCGTAATTATGTCTTAAATATAAAGGATAATGCTGACATCGTGACTTGAAGCAATCGCCATGAAAATCTATATAATGTCTCAGCACTTGCAAGCCAATAGACTGCACCAAACCTTATCAATTAATGATAAATATTTTTCAAAACTCACAGCCAAATATATTTATATAAAAGCAACAAAATCTTTCTCAGTGAACCAGTGCATGATAACATAGTTTCTTCTACTTACAATAAACTCCCCACTATACCAAAAAAAAAAATATACTTAAAACACCCAACAAATTTCATATAAGGTTCAATACTTAAATTCATAGTAAGTATACATTTCACTAAAAACGGCAATAATGCACAAGAAGTCCGGGGTGCACAACAAATTTATGCCCCTCTGTCAGCCTGTTGGGAATCGCGTGCATAAGAGTGCTACCGGAAATTTCGTCTTCGCGTAAAAATGTCCCTGTTATGGCAGAGATGGTGGGTGGGTAACATGAAAAAATTTGTTATCAAAGCTTTATTTGATTTGCACACGCGGCGTTTTTATCAACCCCCCCAACCCCCTAAATATGGCTTTGCTTTTATTGCAATTGACTTTATGGGAATGTCAACTATTAGAGGGCTAGCAAACAACTGCCAAGAGATTATGCGGTAGCAATATATGCTGTTTTATTTCTAAGTGCAACTAACTAAACGAAAGATTGTCAAGAAATTTAAGCAATTCACAGATATGTTATCCTGCTGTTGGGGAAAGTTTCAGAGCTTTTGTTCATGATGGTATGTGCCATTAACTATAATATTTTTTAAATTTATATAACAATTTCAATTGCATTTCAATGCATAAATATAAAAATTTTTTTCAAAAAAAATTTTACAAGAATCATAATGAATAATATATATACAATTCCATAAAATAATAGTAAATATTTATTTAAGAGTACATAAAAAAATAAAACCCTTAATATGTAAATATTTTACAAAACACATACATAAATAGGAAAATAATAAAAATTTGATAATTTTGAAAAATCTAAATTTCTGAATTGTAAATAAAAACAAATTTCTGAATAACCAATGCAAATATTTCCACCCTCATTGAAACAACAAACCAAAATAAAAACCGCAGCGGAAAGAAATCAATCGGTACGTATCGTTGGGTTTTCAATTTGGCAAGCTTTAAAAAAAAAAGAAGAAAAGTTGTACCTTGGGGGAGTTACAAAACCCAACAACGCAGAAAATCGACAAGGTAAATATTATTGAAACAAGACAGAACAAAACAGACAACAACAAAAAAAACATACCAACATGGAAAATATATTTCAATATAAAAAACATGAATTAAATCCAAGCAAATAAATAATTGACAAAAAGAGGGTGGCTTGGTAGATATTTGGTTTTTTTTTTACAGCCTAATAGAAAAACTAGCAAAGATGCTATCGTTTGTTCAAAAACTAACAGTCAGATTGCAATCCTGCTGATCAAAAATTAAAAAAAAATTACTTTCTCTATTTGAACCGAATGATACTCTTGACAGAGTTATGTCATTATGTTTTGCAAGCAATGTACTTTAACGAAAGGACTTAACTGTACAGACACTAAAAGTAAGTGTAAGCGTTTAAAACATTAACATTTCTGTAAATATGCAAGCAATATATAGGTATATGTTATTTATGGAAATAACTTTTAAAAGAACATTTTGGTCTTAAGCTTCCTATAAGAAAAACACGAAACTGGGAGTTTAAATTTGCATAATCTTAAAGAATATGTTTCAGGAAATGGTAATATATACTATTTTTGAAGCAAATCTAAGCAAAATTTTTGCTGATCTTCAGAAAAAAAAATATAAAAAAATTTGATACCATTTTTAGCTCAAAATATGAATTTTAAAATGAAAAGAGATCGAAAAAATATAAAAACCACAATATCTCTATAACTGTAACATAAAAAAAATTCATTTTCATTTTCGAATTCAGCGCGAAAAAATACATAAGAATCAATGGAAAATTTTGAGTGTAAGCACGTGTTATTGATGCTTTTCCAACATAGTATACTTTCTTACCACAGCTAAAAGTCTTAATGTGGTGATAATTTGAAAAAAGCTCGAAAAAACCTGGAAAATTAAAGAGAGGAGAAGGAAGTAATTACTAATTAGGAAGAAAGAAAGTAATTAGGAAGAAAGGAAGTAATTAGAACCGCGAATCGAACCCGGAGACCACTGGGTTGTGGGCGCAGTACACAACCACTACGCCACAAGGCTGGCAAATCATTATATGAAATTTGATGATCATGTCTGCAATAAGCACCAACCCAACGGGAAATCTGGATGCACCTTCGAAGGAGAGGACGTCAGATGTGATTCTTCGGAAGCATTTAATTCAAAATTCCATTTAATTAAAAAAAAAACTTTTAATGCGCATCTACTGGGGCTTGAACCTTAGGCATTCCATTTTATTATTACATGCGCAGTTTAACGATATCAGCCAACTCTCTTTTTATGTTTAATATTGCTTGTTATGAATTATTAAGTGGCAACAATAGAAATCAAAAACTTAAAATTTCATTTTGCCAGAAAAATATCGTAGTTTTAGTCTTAATCAAATTAATAATTAGAATAGCTCAGCTGGTTAAGATGTGCGCATCTCAGAACACTGGCATAACACAGGAGGGCTAGATTCAAAGCTGATCGGAGACAAATAAAAATATTTTTTGAATTTTTTTCAATTTAAGTTCAATGTGATTCTAAACAACATCCAAGGAAGCGTATTTAATATGCTTTCATAGATGTGCTTCTACTTAGCATTCAAGGAAGCGCATTTTATGTGCTTCCGCAATGACATCCTATGGTAAAAAAAACAAGCAGTGAGAAGTGCTTGGTAGCAGCGCCCTGCTTCTCTTGAAGCACATCCAAAATTCATATACATATAACAGAGATAGATTACATTATACAAATGCTCCACGTTTAAAATTTTTTGTTAGTAAGAAGCTGGACTTAAGCTATAGTGCAGTGTTATTTGTAATGAGATACTTTGTTTGCCAGTCGCGATATTTGAAATCATATTCTTATAAGTACATTGAAAGCAGTAAAACAACAAGCGTTTATTAAAATTTTGAGCTATCACAAAACATAATTCTGAAATGCTTAGTCGAATTTGAAATATCCAAATATTCGCAACTTGCCTTGTTATTTCAAATCGACGCTAGTTCAGCTTTAAGAGCGAGTTGATTATTAGGGTCTTTAACATACAGAAAAATTTTAGTAACGTCAATTTTGACGAAGAACAACGTTTTTCACTCAATGTTAACAAAAATACTGTTCATGCTGAGCAACGAAATCATACCCATTAGATTTCAAGCAGCAGATGCACTCAACACTTTATGGCATTGGTTGAAAGGAAGGCCTTCTGACACATTTTATAAAATATTTCTAATCTTTTTCCCACTCCACCAACTAACCATCATTGACCATCAAGTCATTGGTAGATAAGAAAAAAACGAAATTGTTCATTGATTTTTTAAGAGCATGAGGCGTTAAGCCTCTCACTGACTTTGCAACCTGTAGCATTTTCCAAACACCCCCCAAATATACCACCCCAATTGCTTTCACTGGCTTCCGTTTAAGCTTATTTACATTACGCGCCTCAATGAGTTTATTTTAACAGAAAGTCAAGCAAAGCAAAAAATGTCTAGAATTTTAAATTTTATATTTATTGACTGAATTTTGATTTTAACTCAGGATTAAAATGCATTCGACCAGAATAATATTTGGTTGTTTGTAGTAAGCATAAGCGAAATGAGTTATTAAAATAATGGTCAACTATTTCTTATAACTTAAGAAGATGGAAGAAAAATTTTTTATTCTGCCTATGAGATGGTGGTCATTGTAGCTAAAACTACTTGATGTAGACATTTAGATGGCTATTTATTAAGGTTAAGTCTACAATTCGAAAAGATCAATGTAGCAACAAGACTGTATCCAAGGACTCAATTGACCAAGGAATATATACTTTACTTGTCTGACAGTTCGTACACTTAAAATAACAAGGAAACTTTTGAGTCGCTCTTCGAGACTCACTTCCTCGAAAACAGATATGGAGATATGTTTGAAAACTCAGATAAAGTGAATTTTGATTAACTAATCACCATCAGAAAAGATATTAGATTAAGTTCATTCAATACTTTGGAGTTTGTAGGACTCAATTCTACAAAATTTTGCTCGAATATTTAGGCCTTGGTTTATTTAAAGAATGCTTAGCATAAGGGGAGGAGAAAACCATTAAACATTTTTTTTGCTTCTGCCTTGCGTGGTACCACAATGGATCAGATATGATCTAAGTGAATCGGTTTTGTAACTGACTGTCACTACTACCTAACCTAACATAGCCTAAAGATGCATTTCCAATAAATGGAATCAAGTTAATTAAGCTATTATATTATAGATCATTCAGTTTATCGTTGCTTTCCGTAAAAAGTTTAGAAGTAATACTGAATTTGAACGTCATGGGACTACTTAAGGCCACCCGGTGGTCTAGGATTTTAGACAAATCGATTTGGTTTTTTTTTAATATTTCGAAAGTACAATCTTTTGAGAATATACTGTTAAATATTTGTAATGATATTGACAGTATTTTAGGTTATACAGCCTTTATAGCAGGTAGCGAACGGTTGGCCCGCGTATGAAAATAATCTTACGTAAAACTTTAAACTCATTTATCTCGAAACTACTTTTTTCTGCTCGGCGGAATAAAAATAAAAAAAAAACATTCATCCGATTCATCTCAAATTTGAATATGTTATACAGAATTGCAGTGGCTATGGCACGTGCCCAGAAAATTTTTTTGAATTAATAACTTCTTATTTTTTACGTAAGAAAACTACTGAAAAATGGTCTGTTTTCGATATTTAAATTTCAAGAACCCGCCATTTTGTCAAAAACTTTATTTTTTTAGTTCTTGAGGCAGGGGCCATAGCTACACTCATATAGATTAATAATTTCTTTACTTTTTATTTTTCTGATAAGTGACAGAGCTAATTTTTTACCCGCCGCACAGGTACCATTTTTTGAAGGGGTCATCTTCAGCGTCAATTTTTATATAGTTAATATTGATTTTTGATTATTATAAAAATGTTGTTGTATGCTCCGTGAGTGATATAATATACCTGCAAAGTTTAATTATCATTGATCATTATCT
Organism: Meiosimyza platycephala; assembly: GCA_963662105.1. Classification (NCBI taxonomy): domain Eukaryota; kingdom Metazoa; phylum Arthropoda; class Insecta; order Diptera; family Lauxaniidae; genus Meiosimyza; species Meiosimyza platycephala. The sequence continues at coordinate 23,300,100 of OY759210.1, forward strand.
TCACCTTCAAAAATTTTTTTTAAAATGCCTTAAATTTACGGGTGCTAGACCACCGGGTGGCCTTAATATCACCAATATAAGCATAGCTCAATACGCTTGCCTTAGAGATAAGTAAATACGGCTGAGAAAACCTTTAACAACAAAAATACGCTCCAGCTTAATTTTTTGTTAAGAAGGTACCTTCTGCAACGTTGTAAAGGTTTCAACCACGCTCTTGTTGTCCTTATTCCAGGATCGCTCGATGAATTTGCAATGTGCTAGGAAGCAAAGTAATCTGCTACAAAACTGTGGCGGCAGCAGTAAAGAAACATATGGCAGAAAAATGTCCTCAGGGTGATGATACCATTACTATTAGTTCTTGTAATTAGCAATATTTTTTTCGATTTGAAAAGAAGTAGAAAAAAGATATAAGCGAAGACTTTGTCTTAACCGTTTTGATATTGGGAAGTTTCTTGCCTACAATCAATTTTCTCATGGAATAGCATTATCCTAGAAACGAAAATTATGAGGACTTACAGAATGAAACGGGGGATATAACCTTACATCGTTCACTGGAATAATACTGCCATCAAACAATTTATTTTTACCTGCGAAGCTTAGAGGCAGAACTGAACTGCAACAGGAGGGAACATGGTATTCATAGAATCAAGGTTATTGTAGTGGTTTCTCAAGCCGAAATCTATTGACAGAGTAGAAAAAGATTTTTGTCTCTTAGGGTCTTCCCATTAATAAAACAGTGTTAAGCTATGCTAAGTATGATAAAGTAAGGCAGCGTGATACAATTTTCTGAGAGTTTGTTGAAAGTAATAATTCATACATATCTTTGCCAGCTTAAAATTTTCTTTACCTTTGTTCAAAATTCCTCATGTCTCTTACATCATTATTTAAGGAAACCATACATCAAAGAAAGCGCCGAAAAAAATCCGAATGTGGTTGAAAAGTTCCGGCTATTGGTGCTAATGTGCATGACGTGTCAGACGCACGTGCATGTGTGGCCTCGACCTGCTGAACTTAAGGATGTGTGAAGTTCATTGAGTGATGATAACACAAGGACATCGCATTTGAAAAAAAGAAAACCAATGGTATAAAAATATAATACGGGTGTATGAATGAAAATAAATTTGGTACCCTTTTTTCTGATAAGGTTCGTTCGTTCTTTATTTTTTTTTAATGGTATCAATTTCAGCAGCCTTTCATAAAGGACAGTGAAATATTTGTTGCTTCTGATGTGTGTCACTTGTGAAATATTTTTTTTTTTCTTTAAGATTTTTCATAACATATGCTGATATGATTATTAAAATGAAAGATAATGTAATTTAATAGAATTTGTTCATTTAAAGCAGACCACTTGTGCATGATGAAAATTCATCATCGATTTTATTTCTTAAATTTGCAGAGCATATAATTTATATTTAAGCTTAGGTGAATAAATGCAGCATTTTTTTTAAATTATTTATTGATAAAAAATGCGCATAGTGGCTGCATCCTGTTGAAATTATATCTCTTGATTGCCTTTGATCGCTGGACGTCAAATATTATCAGGTATTGTCATAGGCAGAGGTGCAAAGGCTGATCTGCCATATTTTAAAGAAATATGGTTAGGGCTGGCTATCTTTTCAGCCATAACACTGCCCCAAATAGTGAATAAGACCTTTTCCCGTAAGATCGCCGACTGATCCAGTTCTTAAAATGCTACCGATATTTTTTCTGAGTTTAACTATTGACTTTTCAAATAGAAAAATTCAAGGAATTTAACGAAGCCATTTTATTTACGAAGCCATTTCAGTCTCCATGTGATGCTCTGTAGCAGCGATGGGCAAAATTGAAAAAATTAGCCAATTTTAGCTCTTTACAGCAACACATTGCTATGCACGGAATTTGTATCATTCAGAAAAAAAAAATCAAGGAAACAACTAAGCGCTTATTGAGGACAGCTACTCTCGTTTTGTTTGATCCGTATACCATTATTTCTACACTCATGTTGTTCTTGCTTGATTCTTGGAATTGGCTCTTGGTTTATTGCAGAATTTTTTTTTTTTTTTGCTATCAAGATCGAATTAGAGTGGGGTTTTTTTCTGTTGTTGTAATTGTAATTTTTTTTGCTTTTGTTGTAAGTAGCTCCTGTTGCCAAAACTTTGCCCGTCTATGTTCTACAACCTACAAACTAAGAAAATAAAAAATATTGGAAACGAACAAGTAATGATTTTTCCAAGATCTTCTGTTTTCTATGACCACCCTGTATATGTACAGTCAAAAAATTTATGTGATTGAATGAATTTTAGAGGTTGGCTTGGTTCAATTATAATGGCATGAGCATCTACGCAAAATCAGTTTTAAATTAAAAAAAAAGCGATAATTTTGACACTTCAAGATTACAAAGAAATTCGCTTTCTGGGATGATATTTCGGGAGGCAGCGTTGCATTTTTTAAGGTCATTTCTTCCCGCTTATTATTTTTTTTTTTTTGCAATTGATAGTTTAAGTAAGGCTGATAATGAAAATAAGCGTCAGTCGCCAAAATCGTGGTCGGTCTGGTTGTGAGAGGCCGACGAAAAAAGTTTCGCTCGATAACTCGGAAAGTAAGCCACATGTAGAAAATTATGTTAAGACCAAAAGAAGAACGAAACAAATAGTGAAAATTTATAGAGAATGAACAATCAGAAAGATTTAAATTGTCAGACTCATCCTGACATTTCAAGAAATCTATCGATTAGCTCGCAAGTTAAGATTTGTCAACGACATGTCTTTTGTATTTTAAATACATATAAACAAGTCTCATTACAAGTAGAAATTTTAATTCACACGATCAGCTTATAGAGTTTAAGCTTTCGACTTGTTGAGGGACCAACAAGTCAAACTGAAATGTCACTGGAAATTAGCTTGAGCGCAATAAATCTCATGTTTGTGCACAACTTTGCTATGACTTGTGAATTATTTTGAGCAATAACTTTTGAAACTAATATAAGATATTTCAAAAATAGTCAAAACTAATATACTGATTTCAAATTTAATAGCGGTCTAAGTATGCCACATTTTTTGAACATCAAAAAAGTTCCAATACATGGGAATAGGACAAATCAAACATTTTTTACTGTAGCGTTATATGAAAAAAGAGCTGACATTTAATTTTACAAATTCCTTGTTAGTCCTGTTTATCCTGAAACATATAACATAAAAATAAAACAAGAATATTTGAATAAACGAAAAAGACAAATATTAAAGATCCTTTTGCATTGCGCTTGCCTGCCCACCAAACCACCCAGAACATCACACATATGGAAGACATGCTAAACAGTTTACACTCAAGTGGACGCTATGTCAACCGTGCCATCTTTGAAGTACAAAAGAATGACGGGGAAGGCGAGAAAGGCTGTAAAGAAGAAAAAAAATTATTTTTATGATAAAAAAGGAATTTTCGTAATCAAGTTTTGATGGCCAAAAGGGACTTGACTCCCTAGTTAGATGTTCATGCCACTGTTACTACTACTATTGGGACTGCTGTCATAGACATACATGCATTGCTGTGTTTTTACATACATACATACATAGAAAACGGACGTGTCCCAAGTAATTTCATTGTCAATTTTACTTTTTTACGATTTGCAACATAAAAAATGTTTACCATATGCAAAAAAAAAAGAACAATTCTACCAATGACAGAGAGAATCCTTTTGTGGGTTGATATATTCCACTTTTGATTTGCTTGTGACATATTTCCGCAGGCCATGATGAATATATGAGAACATTTTTGTTTGTCCGCCTGTCCGTCTGTCTGCCTGACATCAAGTCATAAGTAAAGAATTTTCGGATTAGGGGCATAGCGGGCCAAACTAAGAAGTAGCTGTAAAGTGACACATTTTCTTCATAATCTTTAGGACAAGCACCACAGCAAGTCGTCCAAGCAAGCAAGTGAATCGAGATAATGTTTGTCTTTTATTAAAGCGGAGTTATTTGAGTGGATTTTGATGCAGCATCAGTAACACAAATATTTGTGCTACAAAAGTCACAAAGTTTTATGTTCTATTCCAACAACAGGATTATATCCATTGATATCTATTTGATTGTTGATAAAAATTATTTATATGCACTTGGTTTTTGAGCAAAGTCACTTTTATGAGCAGTAGAAAAAGTTTTTAAGTTCTTATCACTTATAGAACATGATGGAGTTCAAGAAATTTTCGTTATTTTTGATAGAAAAAAGGAAATATTATGCAAATAATTTAAGAAACAAACTCCCTAAAAGTTTGGCTTACATGAATTTGGAAAACATAACAAAGGGGTAAAATAATTTTCGTCCATAATTAAAGAAAATAAAAGGAAAATCGCAAAAGAAATATTTAGCGCTTTAGTTTGCTATAGACTAAATAATCTGATATCTGATATAATCTGAAATATTTATCGCTCTAGTTTGCTAGACTAAATAATCTGATATCACCGATCATAACCTGAACTAACGCCGCCAATAACGTTCCTCAATACGAGGCCAGTAACAGCACCAAGTAATCTGATGCCAGCAGTTTCACTTGTTCTCTTTAAAAAAGTTTCGGCAATCCTTTTTTATAGCTAGACGGCTTCAATTTGGGACGTTTTTTACAAACCGAACACTTTTCTAACAACGCATTTTTAATTTGGCTGGTGTACCTTTACAGATTTGCAATCGGCGACCCCAAAAACCTCTGTATAACAAATTAGGTGCAAATCGGTGTATTTTCGAAAATTTTGTCAACCATTTTGGATCCGCCATCTTGATTTTGTAAAATCTGAATTCGGATTCGTGATCAGTGACCTAGACCCCCATATACCAATTTTGGTGCAAATCGGTTGACCATATTGGATTTTTGACCGCCATATTGAATCCGCCATGTTGGATTCAATCAACCTTCCCCGCCAGCTTTTTAGGAGCTACAATTTGAGTTCAGTAATGACCCGATCGGTTGCGAATTTATATTTTTACAAGCGAATAATACACGGTGTTCTATTTGAAATACTTGGTGGTACACCTGTACCACCGGCCGTCCACATATGATTAAATTTTTTTCCGTCCCACTAGGGTTAAACAGAACCTGAGTTATGAATTTTTGAAAGTGAGTCACTTGCAGCATGGTCATGGTCAACGTATAAAATGTGTGACAGTGTGATGGAAACTATGTACATTAGGGTTGTTCAGAAAAAAGTTTTTTTGAATTTCTTGCTGATACTTTGGCATCACGTTCTACATCATGAAAGAACATCACATGAATTTTTTCAGATTTTTAAAGGTGGCTCAAAGCCACCAAATTGTTACTTATTATGTTTTATTTTTCATGGTCTAATTTTCATACTTGATATTTTTCTCAAACTTAAAACTGCTGTAAATTTGTTGCGAAATGGTCTAAAAGGTTCTACAAAATCTTAAATTGTAGATTTTAATGTCAGCTATAAGGTAAGTATTCAATAAAAGATGAATATGAAACACAACACATCAGGGGTCGATTAAATCTATAACCGACCCGCTCGTTTTGAAAAAAAAAAGCTTTATCACTATGTTTCAAACGTTATATCATCGAGCGTGTTGGACTAAAGAAGTCTTACCATGTCTTGTTTTAAAGGTTTTTGAGAGCTCTATCGAATGAGATCTTGTATATTAAAAGAAGTCAATTTTATTTAAAGCACGATGACTTTTTTCTTTAAAAAACCGTTAAATTTCGCCTTTTTAAAGCAGGGTTAAAATTTTTTTTTTGTCAATATTAGAACGTAGGTTTTAAAGTTCAAAAAAAACAAACAAAATGAATGTTTTTAAAATACTCTAGAACAACTTTTTCAAATGGTTTGACAGCATTTTATAATTAATGCTAACAATAATAAAAATAAAAATATATTTTTGCTTTGAGACACCTTAAAAAATGCATTTAAAAATCTGAAAAAATTCATGTGATGTTCTTCTATGATGTAGAACGTTATTCCAAAGTATCATCAAGAAATTCGAAAAAAAAATTTTTCTGAACAACCCTAATGTACATTTATCAGTTGCTGCATAAATACATTACTTCTTTGCATCTACTAGCTATGTGTTTGTTGTAATCCTAATTGTTTTAGTACCGATATAGTGCTTTAGTTATCACGAAGCAGTCGAAGAGGAATTAGCAAATAAAATTAAAATTCAACCCGATACAAGATCAAAGATTCAATCATAGATATACACATAAAGTCAACGATCAAAAACTGTTGGTATGATATTTATGTTAGTATTGTAATTTTGACTAGGTACTATGTCTTGTATATTAGAAATTCAAAAATGTCTACGCTATTGAGCTCTGCTAAATTAAATTCGGTTGCGATCAGAGCTCTTCATCATCATAATTCCTTCAACTTCATAGGCCGGCTATGAAATTTCGCCATCGTTCAAGACGTATGGTTATTATATTTGAGCCATCTCCAAATTTTTAGAAAACACGCAACTTTCTTGGGAATATTAGTTTTATAGCATAAACTAAATATATGGGTCTAAGGCTTTAAATGAAAAGTTTTCTACTTCTGTGTCCTACATCTGTTCGATGATTTAGGACGGAATGAAAATTACTAGATTTTACAAATTTAAGCCAGATGCTTTGTTGATTCTAGCATGGACGTATGTATTGGTTATATGATGGTGCCGAATTAAGAGAAGTTGTCCATCTCATTTATACTGGTTTCATTGATCGGATGGACATGATTTTTTTTATTGATTAATGTTGATTTTGGGACCAACTTTTTTCAACTAGATCTAACGTCGAAGAGTTTTGCTTACATGTCGGATTACTTGGGAAAGAGGATATCTATACCGCCTTTACATGCATAAGCTAGGTCTTTCTGATGCTCGCTAAAGGTCCGTTGAGCGCCATGAGTAGTAAAGTATAAATCTCAGTTCAGGTCCAGTACTATCAAAAAAATATTGGTGACAGCAGGTAAGATTGACGCATATTCGACATGCACTCAAAACGATTGAACGAAAATTCCCCGTTATACAAGAAACTAGATTTCAAGCTTCGAAGCAACCAGTGAAGTATGTGTTCTTTCCAAATTTGGATAAACACGAGGTACGTTAGTTCAGTGGTCACTTTTGGGACAAATTTAAATTTTTAACACAGATTCGTAGATGAAATTTCTATGTCACTGAAACACTTTTTTTTAAGTGCTTTGCGAACAAAACAACAAAAAAGCGGTCTTTAGTTCGCAAGGCTATAACTAAAATCAGTTTAGTTTTTAGCTAAAACTGAATGTTTTCTTAAGTTAAAAACAAATATGTATGTTGTAAAAAATCAAATATTTGATTTAATTCTGTGGCCAAAAATTTATGAGTCCTTCTTACAAACTATAATAAAAGGTAATTTATGAGCTGTACCAAATATCCCTCATGCTGGAGTATATATTGTGCAGAGCAAAAGTAAAAACGAAAGGTACTATCTTTTGCAAATATGTCCAGCTGCTATGGTATACAGATGATGTTAACATAATCGCTGTCTACCAGCCATTTCTCTGCGAAACCTATGTCGAGATTGAAGCTATGGTGAAACGTGTGGAACTGGGGAGTCTGGGGCAAAATGTTATCATCGATAGATACAATATCGAGGTAGTCGTTATAACGGCTTGTTTCAAATATAGCTGATTCGGTTTACGGCGCAAATTTGTTCGATATACGGCAAAAAATAATGGAAACATTGTGCGTAAATACTTATATTATTTTCATCTCTCAAAATAATCCCGACCAGAACGCAATGCTTAATACTGTCAAAGAATTAACACATATATTGCCTGCTACAAAGAAGCCAGAAAAGAAAGAAAAGGCAAGGCACGATAACAAACGTTGGACTAATTTGTCAAACTAATCTGACTATTAAATAGGATAATTTCCATGGAACAAGAAAGACCTGAACTTTGTCATTGAGATTGTCGAATAACTGCAAATTTGAGTCACTTTCTTAGATTATTTTGAAATGATTCTGACTTTTTTCGAGCTTGTTAGTGAGGTATAAATGAAACATATCACAAAAAAATTTTAATTTAACTTATTTCCATTTTTCATAATTTTTTATGACTTGTCGACTAGCATATATGTACTATGTTATCTATATTTATTTTTATGTGAAATCAAAAGTATAATTTATATTCAGTTTATAATCACCAAAAAAGTCTTATAATAAGACCAACATTAGTTGGCTTGTATGCATATAAATACTTACGATAAATATTAAATAGGAAACTATTCTATTAAGAGCATTTAAGGAAAAATCATGACTTGCTTACGACCAGCACAACTGGGACCACATAGCACAATATCAGCATAAATCAAACGATCTCGACTAAATACTAATTCTTTGACATTATCCAGCGTAGCAACTGCCGCCCGTTCCCAAACAGCACCTGCGTAGCACAGTTTACCGCAAGCACATTTTGGCGATTCCGATAGTATATCGACAAGCACCCAAGGCAATGTAGTAGCAGAATAAGGCAATTTGGCTGAGATGACAACACGTGCAGCTTGTAACCAAAGTGGTGCAGCCTCAGCAGAATGAAATGTTTGCACTGAGACACGCTGTTCAAAATGTGGCTGAAAATTATTCTCCCAAACATCGAGCAATTCAAGACGTGTATCATTAAAGGCAGATGGCAGTGATTCTAATTTATTCGAGGAAAGATGTACGTAGCGCAATTTACGTAAGCGACGTATACCAAATGGAATGCGCCGCATTGAGTTATTCCTTAACGTTAATGTGACCAATTCTTGCAATTTGATCAGTTGCAATGGAAAATATGTGAGTTTGTTGGCTGACAAATCCAAACAACGTAATGAATTTTGCAAATTTGTACCCTGTAACCATTTCCAGCAATTGCTGTCACCGAGATCATTGTTGTTTATACGAAATTCTGTAAGGGACAAACGTCCCAGTTCAGGTGGCACCTAGAAATTTAAAATTTAATATTTGAAGCGCTTTTATTTGGCAACTAGTGAGTATAAATGAGTATACCTTAGTAATTTTGTTGTAGCTCAAGTTCAAAGTTGTAAGATTTCGCAACGAGTAAATTTCAAATGTCATTTTACATAGACTTATGCCTGAAATTGTTAGGTGTTTGAGGCTCTTAGGAAATCCTTTTGTTGGATAGTCGCCACGTTTCACCACGGTCATCTTTTGTACTGGTTGTGACTTAACTGGGATTGATGTAGTTGCAGCAATATTTAGTCTTAAATTCAATGACTCTTTTTCCTCCAGTCCCAGTTTCAGTGTTTGTAGAAACCCTTTTAATTGTATTGGATCGCACTTTATCATTAGATTATCCGGTGGTTCCTTAAACGAAATTGTTGCTTTCCCGTCCAGCAGAAATTTTGTAAACATTTTCTCAATATTGTCTTTTGCCTTGTAGCGCATGCCGATTTTGTTTTGTGGTGTAAAGTGTATAATTTGAACTTCCTTTTTGCAATTTCCATTCGCATCCTTGGCGCTACTGTGGTATCCCACTGCCAAAGTTGCTTTGGTCGCTCGTGGTGATTTGTTGCCTTGGGTGTGGCGATTGATAACTTGCGTTTCGCAAAGTATCTTCATTGTGTTAGTAGTAGGTGTACTATATTGTCATTGATTTCGTGCACTATTTTTATAAAATCGAAAGATTTGCAAAAATCAACTTAATTTACTATCAAATCAACAGCTGTAAACAAACGATAAGTTTCTGTGTCGTTTATTGCAATCATGACATTAGTAGATTGGGTATAGTTGCCAGATTGGATTGATTAGAATCTCTTTTAAAATTATATCAACCCAGCGTTGCGATCTGACTTTGTACACTATTTTGTTTTTTTTTTTTTTTTTGAATTTTAATGTTATAACATATTTGAAGTAAAAACGTATTCTTGAATGATGAACTTAGACTAACGTGACTATGTGCCCTGCGCTTCAAGGGACGAGTCCACGTTTTTAATTTTCCTTTCTGCGCTCTCTCGTTTTAGGTTGACTTTTTTTCAGTAATTAAAAATATTTACAGCTATTAAGTAAATTACAATGAGAAGATTCTCCATATGATATAAAATACATATGTATATCTCATTTTGGTGGAAGTCATGACCTTTTTTATTTTTAAGTAAATTAATATTTTTCCCAACTTGAAAACAAAGTTCAATTGCCGCGAAATATCTGGTCAAGTGAGCTTAGACAAATATGAAAGTGATGAAAGTACAGTGGTGATTTTTCGATTGAATGATCACAGAAATAAATGAAAGCAGTTACGCTTGTCGTATACTCGCAAAGTTATCAACTTTCACTGTAGATAAGAATGTTCTTGTTCCACAAGTATTCAAGGGCTTTTTACCATTTTGCAATTCTTAAAACCTGACATATGCAACTAAGATCACTTGAAATTGTTAGACGGAAATGTATGGAATAATCCTGTGATCTGAAATATTTGACAGCAAACGTTGATTTGGAGGGTTCTAGTTTAACGTTTAAGAGAAGATTCAATAAATGGAAATGATGTCAGAAAAAAAATAATCTTATTATATGGCAATGATGTAGAAATTTTGAATTTCCAATAAGAGTGCTCCTTAAACTGTTACCGACACAGTACATTGCAAATATAAATGTTTGCAGTGGTAGAGAATTGAACAATTTTTGAGGAAAAATTTAAATAACGCAAAACCCGTATAGAATTTATACTGACAGTATGGGTGACTTCACGCCTGTTTCATATAAGAGAAAAATCAAATTCATCATATCTTAGCAACTATGTATTTGACGCAGATGAATGAGACTTGGTACATACAGTTGCGGTCAAAATAATAGCACCAAGAGCGTGGTAAACATCTTTGACGAAAAATCTGGCAAACTTCAGGGACTAATCAAATTTTTTTTTTAAATAAACAAGATGTAATATGCCAGATGCTCCTTATCTAAAGGAATCATTAAAAAAATATGTTTTCCTAATTTTATAACACGATAATGCTCAGAAATGTCACTATTCGACATTCGCAAAAATAGCACTGAGCAGATATCACAAAATATAAAAAATTTTCTTGGAAAGCTGTGAGTAGTTCTTTAATTATTTATTACTTTAGACTAAGTTTTACATTAAATACACATTATATTAATACTTTGATGCATATTTCTTATTGGCTATAACTACGAATACATTGAGTCCATCAGATTTTGAAACTTTTCTTCAGGGAGCGCCTTCCAGGAATGTTTAATGACAGTCAATAAGTCAGTATTGTTTTTTGGCTGACTGTTTGATATTCCTTTCTTAACTTCAGCCCACAAATTTGTATTTGGGTTCATATCTGGTGACTGCGGTGCCCTTTTTGTCCCATTGACCTGATTGTCTTGGTACCACTTTTCAGCCTTTTTGCTAGTATGCTTCGGATTTTTGTCTAGTTACAGGGTCCAAACTATCGGCATTTCATCACCAGCATACGGCACCCGTCACATCCTGCATACAATAAGTATACACGTTCTGATCCATTGCAGTTCCAATGCATGGATTGCACCATCGTTGTAATAAGAAGAAAATATACCCTATATTCGGTGTTTGTGAGTTGCCTAACATACAAGCGAGATCTTCTGCCACCAAAAAAATACGGAATACAGGCCAAATTTTCCAAAAAAAATCAGTTAAAATTTAAAATCCAATTTTGTAAGAAAAATTAAAAATAGATTTTGAACATTTTCACCTAATGAACTTTTTAGTATACTGATTACTAAAAACAATTGGTAAATATGCATGCATATTAGGAAAAAATCACCGAACATAATTAAAACCAATATAAATATATTTCCATACACATTTGCACTTGCATTGCTGCTGCTATGCAAAATAAAATCAAATAAATATCAGCTACTTAATAGGAATTAACTGTAGGTGCTTATTGTCGTTATCAGCATAAACTACTGATTAATTATTTTCCTCTAAACACCTACCAACAACAAATGAATACAATTCACGCCTCAGTAATTTCTTATTTGCATTTCAATTTATTTAACTACAGTTGACATATTTTCATGTATTGAAGTTTTCTTTGTTTTTATAATATTTCATTTTCTAAAACTAAACAAATTAGTTTGAGCAAATAATGATACTTAAAATTTAACTTATAATGAAAAGCTTAAGTGCAAACATTTAAAACATTAAGATATTTTTTAATTATTTGTTACTTTTACAAAATTATTTAAATGATAAATGCGTTGTGCGTCTAAAACAAAGTGCGGACGACATTAAATTCATCATAATTCATAACACATACATAAGTTTATGTTTTGCATATATTATCTATTATTTTAGTCACAGACTGCCAACAATATTAAGTTAGGAATTTTTTATTAAGTTAAAGATAGTAGTTAATCTATATATTATAAAGAGAAATAAAATTTTATGTCAGTTATCAATAAAGCTATTAAAACTTTGATTAGCTTTTTGAAAAGTCAAGATAACCTGTCATTGTAGTCAATAAAAATAGTTCTTAGGCCTGATATTACATAATTTCACATTGTGTATAGCTTTTTTAATTTAATTTAATGACAAGAACTGATATAATTTACTATATGCTGCTGATTTTTTATTTTTATTGCCATAACAACTTGAATAAATTTTGATTGATGCTGTGGTTTTACCCACACAGGATCTGTGAATCCTTTGTTAATGCAATGTTTTATGTTTTGCATAAAATTAACGATTAATCCAAAAACAATCTGTTGAAAAATATAATTTTCTAAATCATTGCAATAAAATGTAATATTAAAATAGGCCAATAATTAGTTATAATTTTTTTTATGACTCAACGGACAAATTCTATATTATTGCACTTTTTTGTAATGAGAAAGATGTAAAACAAATATGCAAATGTCATTTATCTGCAACAGTCTTCATAAAAATGCATAAGTTATTGCTGCCTGTGCTGAAACTCTCTTAAGAGAAAGCAATATATTAAATAAAAAAGAAAATGAACTTAACTAGCAAAAACAATTGAATTATGCTTTAACAAAAAAAAAAAAAAATAAAAAAAAATCCAAAAGGTAAGCATATGCACTTTCATGCGTATTTAAAAATTCCCCATTAGGTCCGCCACTAAAAGATTACTGTACTTATTCTCTATCGTGACTCTTTTGGCCACAACCAATCACAGTTTGCAGAGGCAAAATAGCAAAGGTATAAAAGCACCAATTGCAATAAATACCGGCAACATCACTGATGAATCATCCATGGAGTAGGGATTCGGTTGTCGTGGACCACTGGTTTTACGTGATTTAGCTGATGGCGTTTGTACGTCAACAATGTCTTCATCTATGGGTTGTACTTGAGGCGCCGGTGGTATAATGTCAGCTGAGACACGATCATGAAATACAGCCATATCAGGATCCATTGGAAGTGCATCATCTGAAATTGGTGGTAAACGTGGTATTCGCTCCACATCGCCTTTTAACAAAGCAAATGCATTGATTTTCGGATTATCATGAACGCCTTTAATGAAATCCAAACGTACAAAACCATTACGTATTTCGGATTCTTCATCTTTGTAGAAAATACGGCCGTGAACAACTGAGAAGATTACATATTCTTCGTGTGCTGTTCCTTTACCAGCTTGATGAAAGATGTCCAATTCGGAAATTATTGTGTGATCATTATTTAGCACAACATCAAAGACCTGTAGTTAAATGAAAAAGGAAATTTTTTAGCAAAAAGTCCGAATTTTAAAGAGGTGTAAGCGAATTGCACTCCAAAAGCGGTTTTATGCCAAATTTTTCATTTTATTAAAGCATGATTTTTTTCGATTTTCCTATTTTGGGGTTAGCGAAAAAATGAATAGTAGAAGTGCGCAGAAAGGTCTAACATTTTTTTCAAAAGTGTATTTTTCTCAGTTTTCGGAAAGGGTTTTATGTATTTGTATTATGCTTAGTATCCGCTACTTGTTAATTACACTAAATGGCACAATTAATTACATAGTACATAAAACTTTTAATTGGTATCACCAGCTGTCTCCCAAGTTTTGTAACTTTTTTTCAATTGGTACCTCTGTGTACCATTTTAAGTTTTTTCTTTATATGAAAGGTGCCGCGCTTATTTGTTTAAACTAACAACAAAAAATTACAATCGTAAAATGCAAAATTACTGAACAAAAAGCTCAATAAAATGCAATTAAATTTTACATTATTCCAAAAACACAAATAAAGTAATTTATTCTTTGTTCCGTGTTTTATTTAAAAATTTATAGTACCTATAGCGTTTTGTAGGTGCCACGTTTTCTTGCCAAAATCCAACCACATATTTTCTAGTGATTGCGCAAACCATTTATAGTATTTGTGGGAAATTTGGTTCGATTACTTTCCTTGACACAAGTGCGCGAAGATAGCTTAAATCGGTTTGAAACATTTGACACTATTTACTCAAAACCCAAACAGATAAATTTTAGACTTTACTGATCATCGATCGGTACGTCATTCCTAACATTTTTTCTTATAAGCTTTCCATTTAAAAACCGCGCGGTGACTGTTTCATATATGTTTAATTTCACGAAATTCTACCACACAAAAATTAAAAACTCCTTTTTAGAATCAAAATTTAAAACTAGAACAGACTGTTTCGTAAATTCAAGATTCTAATCGTGCGTCCCGGAAATTAAATCAGTCTAAGTAGCTTTCGATAGCTTTTATCATATTTTTGTGCTCCCGTCACCCGTCATTACTTTCAGGCTACTTTGCATAAAATTTATAAATGTATTCCAAATATTTCAATGCAATAAATTTAGTTCTATTTCTTTCTACTCACTTTCATATTTGGTTCGTTGAAGTAGACCTCACAAAATTTAAGTATCAAAGCATATTCGCCATCTCCAGTTATTGGTAGATCATAGCCGAATGAAGCAGTATGATATCTTTCAGTGCGATAGAGCACCTCATCTTGTTCTGGTACACGTCCAATTATAAGCAAATGATTACCATAATCCGAAGCAGTACCGATTTTATTGTGCAGCGGATCAGCCTCATAATGAATTCCATTTTTATCCGTATGCTCATCGCCACCAGCGTTGACGGCATAAACAACTTTAAGGCTGCCAGCAGCTTTAACACAAATAGGTCTAAAGCCAAGTAGAAAAATAACAAGTGCAACTGTACGGCAGACACGTTGCAATGGCAAACAGTGCACAGTTGCCGGTCGCATTTTAGCGTTTGGAATTCCTCTCTTGATGCGTTCAATAAATTTATTATTTAACTAATTTTAACTTGGCCACCAATTGTGCCATGCGTTTGTCCTAATTTCACGTTTGTTTTGTTGGCTATTTTTATCATGCGCTGCTGCTCGCTGTGGACACCCCTGTGTAACCTTTTTCTTTTTTCTTTCGCCGAAACAATTAAAAACTGATTTTAAAATTGGTATACGCTTTTTAAGCTATTAAGCACAAATCCAAACTAGTTTTGCATTTTTCTAATTCGGCTAAATCAAATGAAAAAGTTCAACAAACCACAAAAATGTTCCGCCGTTTTTTCACAACTGTATGAACAAATTTGTTGACACGTAAAAATCAATTTTTTTCTAACAGCTGTTTGTCAAAGTGTGCAATTTGGATAGAGTTGCCACTTAGTCTTTATATAAATTAAAATCATTTGAACTTAAGGGTACTCCATGAAAGGTGTTCTGACAGCATTTACTCTTATGCGTTAACTGAATTGGGACGGAGTCGGGAAAGCGGCATCGATTACTCGCTGCTTAAAAAAATTAGAATAAATCTAAATAGGGTACCCGTCGGCAGGTTATCAGTCGTACGCCGCAATTTTGTTCAATTTCATACGATCAAGTATGTTATAATTTTTGACAGCGAGTAATCGTTGCCGCTTTCCCGACCCCGTCCCAATTCTGTTCAACGCATTAGTAACGAAACTATGTATAGGTCCTTCGAATTGTCCGTTAGCTAGTAGGGACGTATTTTCGGGTGTTTTTTTTATTTATTTTTGACATAAATGACAGGCACTTCCACGGTTGCATAATTTCAGGTTGACAAGATGTTATGTCTATATAATTGTAGTATGGTACTTGATTCTGAAAATTTAGTTGCTTTTTAAAAAACTTTTTGTCAAATCACTCGTGAGGGGGTCATAGAGGTGCTGATTGATATAAGATTCGATCCTAGATGTGATTGTATACCGTGAAATGAGACCTCCGAGGCTGAAGCACAAGACGCACAGGGTTGCCAGATGACTTGAACGACAAGTCGTCGATAAGTAGCTCTAAAGTCACCACGGTTAAAATGAAGTTGCCAGAGTAATCGTCAAATATAAACTCTTAAAAAGTTAGACAAACAACAGTATTTCATTTCGAATAAAAAATCAAAACCTACCAATTGATGTAACGTAGCGAATCTGAGGTTTTGAAATAAAATTTCCCAAATTCAACACTAGCAACCCAACGTACCAAACCTGAGGTTTTGTTTTCCGATTTTTAAATTGAAATCTAACAATTTTTGACCTAACAGCAATTAACCTAAGGTACAGAACCTGGGGAATTACCTTGATTTTGTAATATCTGAATTAATTTAAAACAAAGTCTCTGAACCACCGTCAATTAATTATATTTATTGTTAGTTAATCTGGCACTGTCACTATATCATCACCTGTTACATTTTACTCCCAGTTTTCGTTTACATAAACCACTATAACCTCATCTTTTACATTTTGCGCCCATTTATCGTTTACACAAACCATTTATACACGTGCGGGCGGTAAAACGTCAAACTGACATTTTCAATCTGCAGCGTATCAACAGTGTGAATTATTCGCAGAGAACCACATTTTAATCTTAAAATTGTTAAATTTTGTGAAATAAAAGAAATACCTGTTAAATAGAACCTGTTTCGTTACAAGGCTTTGCTTTGTATTCAAAGGATTAAGGCACAGCTCTTAAAAGGGACAAGCAGGAGCTCTTGTCGTTCCATAAAATTCCAACAGCTACAACCACGAGAATTCATATAATATGGATTTCGAAGGCGAAGTAGATAATCTGCAGCTGCAGCATTTAGCTGGTGGTGATATTGTGTCACATCCACCACTTCATGCACCAACAGAAGAGTGAGTTAAAATTTAGGCTTATAGAATGTTGTTGCCTTTTACTAAAGTAGGGGTTCCATATGTTCGGGACTTTAAGAAAACTGATAAATTGACTTGCTATTTTCTATATTTCATCTCTTACAGTTTGCTGTTCATCATAAGCGATCGCATTATTCAAGTCTATTCTACAACCACTGGAGAGCAGACGAGTCAGTTGACTGGTGCATCATCCAAACTTATTGCTATGGAATTTGAACTAAAAAATGATGAATTTCTTGTGGCTTGCACTGAAACGGGTGAAGTTCTACATTGGAGATGGCGCACGGGAAATTTAGAAGCTACATTGAAATTACAATTACCCGATAACAGCATATTGTACAGCTTTAATTTGCTAAATCGCTATGGGAATTCAGAGACCGCTTGTGCTTTTGTCATCTTTAAGCATACCGGCAGCGCTATGCATTGGCAGGTGGTGGACACAGCAACGGGACGGAAACATAATGTGCCATGTAATTTGCTTTTAACGTAAGTATAAGTGTTTACTTTTAGATTAAAATGGTGATGCTTTGTTTGTTAGGATGAAATGAACAAGCGAAAGAACTTCTAGAATATATTTTAAACATCACTGAAAATAGACAAAAGTCCTTAGAGATTACACTGACTTCTGACATCACTTGCTAAGTTAGGTCTTTGGAGAGTATCTAAATAGATCTACGATTATATTGAACTACGCTAAAATAAATTTTTCCGAGATGGTATAAATCCAAAGTACTTCTAAAAGAATATATATGAATCAACGCTTACATTATTATTTTTTTGAGCAGATATAAGAGATAAGATCATGAAGAAACCAAAAAAGCTTGAGCTAGAAGTGACTAAAATCACCATAATTCACCATATTTGTTATTGCAACCGATACTAAAGTCTGTTTTTTTAGCGTCAGGTATTTCCGAAGAAATCGTTTCTGAATCTAAAATAAATTGGCAAGGTGTAGCTCCAAACCCATCTATTCTTTCGGATGCTCTAACATATTGTTAGCAGAATTGAAACACTGAGTGATCTTATAAAATAAAAAATTTAGCTAATAATCTGCTAGTGCAAACTCAAAGATCTGGAAATGTTGTCAATATACAGATCGCCAAACACCTCCGAAATATTGTGGTTTTTTTTTTCAAGAAAAGTGAAAAAAGCGGTTTGATGTTAACATCGACTTCTGCAAAGGAAGTTCATACATGCAACAGATAATGCGGACCTTAGATGGCAAAACTTCAGAAAGACTACGTCATTACATAGATGCAAACTGTTACATATTAAATAAATCCAAGCCAACATATCTGACTGTGTGTAACAGAACCTATGGTATGCATGATGCGAAAAGTATCGGTAATCCACTGAAACACACAATTATGAAATTCCTAATTGTACAGAATGTTATCGAAAACAACGAAACAAGTCCTTGGTTACTTTCAATTTAAATGGTTAAGGAATAAAACTAAACATAAAAATCACTGATTATTCAAATTTTAATTTCAACAAGAACCTACCTCTTAGATACAAAAAAAAATGTATCATTAGATCTAACTTCGACACTTAAAAGTCAAGCCGCCATCAAGCTTCGATGTATCTGCCTCAAATTCATCAACTGCCTTTAAAATGCAATGTTTCTTATATCTCCAATATTCATAGTCTATTCCGGGATCCCAGATATTTCTGCGTCCTAAAATCCCGTAATTTCGCGATTTTCACTTCTTTTATGTATAAAAAATACACTCAACTGTATTTTGTAGTAAAGTAAATATTTTACAAGGTATGGTACTAGTGAATCGACATTAATAGACTGCTACTCTTACCTATCTTGTTCCATTTTGGCATTGCATAGTAAAATTATAAAGACGACTGAAAATATTATTTATTTTATTGGATTTATAATTCAAACAAAACTAATTGATTCTGCTATACAACAAAACGATACTGTCTGCCAGAATATAAGGGAAAACATATTTTTAGGCTTTTTATGATTAAATCACTAAGCTAATACTTATATTTAGATATTATATGCTTAGGCATAGTTTTAGAATTATTAAATGTTGTCGGTTGTAACACACCGAAGCTCTACATGCACTCTGATTTGTGTAGTCTAAAGACCTTTTTGATTTTGATTCCAGCATTAAACCTTTTGTTTATTATTGTTGAGCAATTAATATTATTTGTTTTTTTTTTTCGTTTTACAGTAATCAACCACCTATAGTTGATGTGGATGCAAAAAATTTCAAGACAATCGCTATAGTTCAGAAAATGTATATTTACTTTATAGACTACAGCAATTGGCAGTGGAAACGGTAGGTTTATTTGTTATGATTTTAAATAATTTACACAAGTATATGATTTTAATAATTTTCTGCTTAAGCTATAAAAGTGCACTTCAAACGCCCATCACAGCGGTGCGCGTACATCCCAAAGAAAATGCAGTAGCCACAGGTGATGAAATGGGTAAAATATTTCTCTGGCGTCAGTTTATGGATCAGCAAACCGTGGGCAATGTAAGCATTGTTATTTTTGTTTTCAACTAAAAATTACTTAAGCCTAAATGTTTGATACATTGTTATTTAACCTCTCATAGAACTAATCTTAGTTTATTTAAATTTAAACAAAAATAATAAATATAAGATAGACGGATATGTGGATTCTGGCGAGACACCTTCCTGAGGTTGTTAATAATTGAAAGGTGTATTGAGACTAAAACAAGAGTTGCTAAAAGAGACTAGCTATATCAGCATTAATTGTATTCTAAAAAATTAACTAGTACATATTTGGTGCGTTGTTATGGCTGAAAGAGTTATTGGCCCCTATTCCTTTGAAAAAAAAAAAATTATGGTCAACAGGAAAAGATCAACGGGTTGTTTATGAGTCAGTTCTAACCATTTTTTTAATCGAATCAAAATATGGATTTCAAAAGTGACCGACAGTAAATTCATATTTGAAACATTTTTAAATCAAGATTTGACGAAAAGGCAAAACATTTAAATTTTTATGAAAGTTGGTAGTTTTTAATTTGATAATCTATCGTAGAATTTAACTTAATAAATCTTCAAGAAATGTAGTTTAAATAGGAAAGCTATCTGGTATATTTGTTCTCCATGACGTATGAGTAATTTTTATTTGATAAAATTAAATCTCAATTATCTCAACTTTGATGCAACTTATAATTAAAAGG
The DNA here is from genome assembly GCA_963662105.1 of Meiosimyza platycephala. Lineage (NCBI taxonomy): Eukaryota > Metazoa > Arthropoda > Insecta > Diptera > Lauxaniidae > Meiosimyza > Meiosimyza platycephala. The sequence continues at coordinate 23,320,346 of OY759210.1, forward strand.
CATGATGGTATCCACAGTAATATTTAGTTTTAATGGTTGCCAATGTTTTACAGCTTGAAACAAATCTTTATCCTAATAATATCATAAATACAAACATACAATATAACAAATATTTGATTTTATTTTAGTCTCTCTATCACTGGCATCATACAGCTGTAACGAGCCTCTCATTCTCTGCCACGGGTTCAAGTTTATACAGCAGTGGCATGGAAGCGGTACTTGTCAAATGGAATGTTGAACATCCAGATTTGCGTACATTTTTACCACGTATGTCTTCGGTCATTAGCCATGTTGCTGTAAACGGAGACAATACAAAAGTTGCTGTTTGCACTGCCGACAATTGTATACATATAATTGGTGTCGATAACGTTATCAAATGTACAATACAAGAGTTTACATACATAATAAATGATAAAACTGGCAATGAAAAATTTCCGGTTGGCTTACGTTTGGATCCGCGTACAAATACTTTAGCACTTAATGGACGCACTGGACACTTACAATTTTATTCAGCATATACCAATAGTCTGTTATATAATGTTAGTTGCGAAACAATCAATTTTTTTATTTATTGCTAATTGAATAATTTCTATATCGATTTAATTCAGATGGATATTGTCGCTCAAAATCAGCTTTTAATTGAAACGGAAAAAATTCTTTATAATATACGAGTCACTAAAGCTGCGTTTAATATTGATTGGATGGCTACTGGTGAAGTTTATAATGATCAAGAACATTTGCCAGAATTGCGTTTGAAATTTTGGAAATATCAAAAGGAGTCCCAAAGGTAAAAACTATTTCTATTAAGAGATATAAAATATAATTGATATCCCATTTACTATATGCATCATTTGAATGAATTTAAAAGTTATTGAAATAGTTTACTAAACCGCTTTAATTTTTTGATTATTTGCTGCATATTTGTCAAAGCGCTAAAATTTACGAAAATACTTAGTTTGCAAATGTGCAGCACATTCGCCTTCGGAAAGAAGTCAGACTTCGGCGAATCCCGAACGCATAAAATGTTTTATTTTCGATAGCATTTTATATCTCGGATAAACATTTCGCAAAAGATAATCATAATGCAGGCGACTGTTTTTGCACACATCTTGCGATCAGATAAAAATTAACACCAAACCAAACTAAATCAGAATACATAAAATGGATTTAAGTAAATTAAATATGTTAAAATCATTCAAGAAAATAATGCATTATGTATTTTATTTTTTTATATTCACTTAAACCTAAAATTACAAATTCTTTTAGCTACACCCTTAACTCTAACATCGAACTTCCCCACGAGGGTGGATTTAAATCTATTGAATTCTCCAATGAATATCAAGTAGATAATTTACTTTGCGCCACAGTAGGAGAAGATAATACTATAAGGATGTGGTCTCTAGAAGAATCTGATGATATTTACAAAAAAGGCAAAGTTTGGTATTGTGTTGCAACTACAAGTTACAAATCAATGCCAATCGAATCGATATCTTTCTCTCAAGATGGTTCTTTGCTTGCAGCTGGCTTTGGCAACACGCTTTGTATTTACAAGTCTGATAATTTAAAACTTAAAGCCGCGCTTACTGGCAGCGCTGGTAATGATGGTTATTTACAAAAAGCACAAGTACGTATTCCTAAGCAGAATGTGAATGGATCTAGAAATGAACTAATTGAGCAACGTAAAAAAATTATGAAACTATTTACAAATCTTTTGGAGTCTAACGAAGAAACTCTGATAAAAGAACTACAAAAGTCAATAGCTGGTAACAAAAAAGAATCCACGCCACTAGAACCATTAGAAAAAGTAGACGATAAACAAAAACAATTACTATACAATAAAATATTAGCAATGCACGAGTTAAATTTGTTTCAAAAAGTGTTACTCTATCAAAAGTTAAATATTTCTTGTACAGTACATCCTCATTGGCAGCAGACTGTAGCTTCTTACTTGCGAAATACTGTTGTTAATACTGGCATTAGTGAAAAATACACTAAACTGAATGAAAAAGTGCGACGCCTTAATGTAAGCGACCGATTCAAAGCAAAATATCGGTTATTAAGTTTTGGAAAGCGTAAACTCTTCTACGATCAAGAGATCAATAACAAATTGGTGCCCATTCTCAGTGTTTTAAACCTTAACGAGACAACCAAACAGCCAAAGTTTTTAAATAAAAAAGTTAAGGAAGATAATAATGAAACGCAGGCCGATGACACGATAAAGGTCATACCACCTATACGTGCAGTGCCACAGATAACTCACGTGCAATTTGCTACTGGAGATTGTGCACATTTGGTAATTTTTATTTATTTTTTCTTTATTTCAATTTGATATTTAATTTATTTTTTTCATATAGGTAATTGTTTGCACTCAATATCGGATTCTTATATGGAATTTGCTTACTTTGCGCTTACAATCTGTATTAAAACTATCTGTAGAACAATTGAGCTTAGACCCACAGACAAATTTAATTGCAGTATTTACAAAAAATAAAGAATGTAAGTTCTTTAGACGCTCATAATTTTTTTTTCTTATTTTTCAATGTATCTGTAACTAATATAATTTATTTCCATGTATAGTGCACGTTTTTCAACCTAATGTACCGCTGCCTATTTATCAGCGACGTAATGTACCAACTATACATGGTGCTGTTTGGTTAGCTCGTCGTTATCCAAAACCACGTTCTATTAATCTTGATTGGCAAGCGCAATCAACTCTATACTTCTTAGCTGATAATAAAGTAAGTTTCAATAAATTGTATATCTTATTTGAAGATTTATAATTAATTTATATTTTGTAGGAAATAATGTATCTTGGTACTTCTGATGATGCTTCAACAAAGTCTGCTCCTCCTGTGTCTTTTAACCACGATGCTGAATCAGAAATTCGTTATTCCACTTTTGGCACCTTTGCAACAAAGCAAAACTCTGATAAAATAACAAATTCACGTCAAAGTGGGCCATTAGTGATAGGTATCGCTGGAAAAAACGCTGTTAAATCGGTAAGTTCAATAAGTACTTATTTACATAATTTTAATAAACGCTTAGTGTTGAAAAAACTGCTATTTAAAGAAATGTGAAATATTATTAAAAGAAACAAAAATTGCGTTTACAGTGTAAAGCGACTTACGTGAAATGTTTTGTGCTTAAAAAAAGTATACAGTTGAATCTATTCTCTTTCCAATCGGTATGTAATGGACATACTGAACCCAATAGATAATACTAAATTAGTGGTTAAAAGTCTCAAGTTCTTAAATTTTTTATTGGTTGTTAAAGTTATTTTGTGCTTAGAGAAAGAAATGCCCTTAATCGGATCGAAATAAATCAGAGGAGATATAAATTGTTTTTATTAGGTCTGAGTTAAACTAAAATAGGTTGTCCGCGGGAAGGTATCTACTTTGTTTTGTTACTAAATGTTAGTTTTGACAGTTCATATTTGTCAGTTGTGAATTAAAGACGTGGCAACATTTTTTATGGAAAAATATTCGATACGCCAACGTGTTTTAATTGCTATAACATTATGCAAATAAATCGTCGGTTACTGTCGCGATAAGAAAGTTACGTGAAAAGAAGTAACGTACCTACAAAACGCACTTTATGTAGTGAATGATTACGAAGAAAGAGGGTCTGTATCTGATAAGCACAAGCCTGGATGACAACGTACTGCAAGATCGGTTGAGAACATTGCTGCTGTTTAAGAAAGTGTTCAAAATAATTTATCAACCTCAATTTGACACCGTGCTCAGGTACTTTTCACTGCAGAACGATATCGTGACATGAGTGAATACTTTTTGACGCCAGAACTGCATACTTTAGACTTAATTAATATAAGGTTTCAACAAGACCGTGCCACATCGCATACTGCCAGAATCACAATGGAATTACTGCCAGATGTCTTTTCGCAAAAAGTTATTTCAAAAAATGGTGATGTTGATTGGCCTCCAAGGACGCCGGATTTGACTGTTCCGAATTTTCTCTTGTGAGGACAACTCAAACAAAATATTCGTGATGAAATTAATAAAATTACGGATGAAATGTGTCAATGCGTAATGAAAGATGTGCTCAAAAGAACCCGCATATCTGATATATTCCACACATAATTGGCAAAATTAAATAAACCATTTATCAACTTTAGATCCCTTCTTTCATTTAACCAAAATTTATAATCAAACAAAGTAGTAGGTATACACCTTCCCGACTGATAGTCTGTATATTTAATTTTCTTTTTTACGAAATGGTTTGAATGTCGAAAACTTAAAAGTTCAAAAATCAACTTTTATATTTCTTGATTTTGACCGACTTTAAATTGATATAGCATTAAATTAACCAATCAGACAACCTACATAAATATTAAAATTATCATATACATACACTAACTGAAATTATAATTTCCAAAAATTGATTGGGTTTGCTTGCTATACAGAAGTAGGTGCGTCTATCTATTACATTCCGCAGTTCAATCCTTATTACATACTGAAGTATTATTCATTTTTGGAAAGTATTTTTTTTGCTATGAAATGCTGCTGAAATTTTGCTACAGAAAAATGAAAAATTTGTAAAATAGCCACATAAATTATTTAAAATTTGCACATAAATTTTTCTTAAATTTTTATTATGATAAAATTTTTACGCTTATTTTTAAAATAAAATAATACATTAAAAATAATTCAACTTAAAAAAGTAATGCTTAAATTTATATGAAGTACAATGTCTTAAAGTTACAAATTTGTGAATTTCGGAAAATTCAATATCAATAAAAAACAAACTACATATATATTTAAGTCCCTTGTTGTCATAGAATTCCAATATATTTTGTTTTTATTTTAACATGCTTTTTTTTACTTGTTGCATGTTATCTCCATTAAAAATTAAAAAGTAAAAAGAAAAAAATCAGTCTGCGCTTTTGTTATATGCTCAAAATTGTGCTAATCTTAGCAATTAGGCATTTTTTGGTGAATCTATCTGCTTTTATTTGAATTTTTATTTTTTTATATCGCCTAAGCGTGGTACTGTAGGAACACGTAAATGTCGACAACGGCGCATCATAAGCACATCATGCTTAAAATAACGTAGACAATGCCATTGGGGAATTTTTGGCATCATTTGTTGTTGCTGTAATGAGAAATAAAAAATGAAATTTTAGTAAAATTTTCTTAAAAATGTTCTTACTCATAAGTTGAGCTTAATGTGCACGAACTACTTTTGTCAAGTGAATCATTTTTCCAATACTTTTTTTCTTTGATTGCCTACCATCTTTTAATGCTTTCTACGTGACGCAGATTCTTATACACACTACTCTTGTTTGTAAACATTGTTATTCATACTCCCTGCTGACTGTTGTTTTCCACTTAAGTGTGACAAAGTGTCATCAATTAAATTGATTGAGTTATAAATTACTATATGGCCTGCATTCAATTATATTAAATCTTCAACGATAGATTTGCATACATGTGACTTTTGCTTTCTTATTGTTATGCTATTTTTAGCTTAATTTACTTTTGTTGTAAAGGATTTCTTTTGTGATATTATTCTTATGAATTTTATATTATTTATTTCAATAATAAATCTTTAGTACTGCAGTTAGCTAAGAGAGTGTACCTCTTACTAATGAATCTGTTTCATTTTAACCACTGTGACATAGCGGTCAGTAATACAGCAAACCATTTTTGTTTTATGCTGAATTTTCAAATTTCTTTTCAAATTTATTGTCATATACATACATATCGGTCATTCTTTAAATAACCGCTTACCTAAAGTTGAATTTTGAACATATTAAATCAAAATAAATTGTTATCAAAAGAGTTGTTGTAGTAATAACATTACCACCACAAACCTATCATAAATTATTCAGAATTATTAAGGCCGCAAGTCCTTAAAAATTCAAAAATTACACAGACTTGAAAGTTCAAAAATTCCATCTTGAAAAATTACCATCAAACGTAAAACGAATTTTTCTCATCCTATTTGGTGATGTAAAACCGCTTATAAGTATTAAGAAAAACAAGTAAATTAAACGATTCAAAATCTAATCGAAAATCAAAAATGTAGTTTAGTTTGAGTAAATATTTTTATAACATGGAACATGTCGTTGAATATGACCTCCAAATAGTAAAGCTAAATTTCCAGCAATTATATCTTTAGGTCTCAAGTATATCAAAAGATACGTAGTTAATGGAACCAAAATTCTTTCTGCAATTAAATCTTTGATTACGTGTATCAAGTATATCTTGAAATTTTTTTAGTGTAATGTTTCAGTAAATGGCTTTTGACCATCCCCCTGACTAACTTTTATTAAAACCATTAAATTAAAAATTATTAATATGGATTTTTGCTCATCTATTTTCCGTAAATGAAATTTTATTTGTCTTAAAAAATAATTGCTTTAATAACCACTCGAGCCTTTGCAGTAGTAATTGCAGAGTCTAAATTTAAATTTACTTTTATATGACCAGTGTGACTCAAGAAAGTGCTGCTTTTCATGTACCACCAGTCACCAAAATGTAAATACGAAATAACTCTGTTTATTTACAGATACATATATAATTTTTGTATGCATCATATTTGAAAATGATATGTAGAAAAAATTTAAAAGTTTAATTTAAAATAAGTCCCCACCAGGGACCCACTCGTTGAAGCGGAATGACTTATGTATATATTTTTTTCTTTTATGTTGCTTTACATACGAATTTGGTGTCGTTTGATCTGAATTTGGAAAAAAGGATTATATGTATAAAATTTAAATTAGGCTGTATTTCTAATCATTCTATGTTTATACATATGTGTATATTTTTTTTGAGAAAACAGATTTCAACTAGCTGTCTAAATATGTACATAAACGCAATAAAGTTGTATTCAAAACATACATGGTTCTTTCTACGATACGAGTGTTGCATTAGAAATGAAATCACCTAGTTTTAATTGACCACGATAAAATCTTTACTAATTTATTTGATTTATGCAAATCAGGTCATATCAATTTCAGTTTAAAGCACTGGATTCAATTTTTAATTTGGTAGTTTCTTGAGTTGCGTAAATTAATTTAATTATTTTGTTATTGTATGCTAATTTAAAATGACAAGTTAGTTATTTGGTGAAATTGTGCGTTGTTACATTTTTTTTTTGTTCATATTCTATGTGTGTTGAGTCCAAGTGGACAGACAAATTTTTCAAAAATTATGAGGACTTAAATGATTAAAATTAAAAAAAGGCGCTCTAAAGTAAACATTTTATATAAACATTTATTTCCACTACTTAAAGGCATTTCAAACGAATAGATTCCAAAAATTAATTTTGATTCCCTTATTTTTGAAAAATATTGTTATTGCATTTTTATTTTCAACAATATAATGCTTACCTCATTTACAATTGGTAGAGGTCCACTTTTGACTACCTTCCCTAGCGCCAATAAAACTAATGACAGTGCCACAATAATATGAAAAACTTTTGGCATCATTTTAAATTATGTGTTAGTTTTTATTATTCTGCAACGATATATCCACAAGGAACTTTTATTATCCTTAGAAGTTGCACTATACTCTTTATTTTATTTTTTTTTTTTTTTTGATTTATTGCTTAGCTGTCACCACAGTTGACTGTTATTTAAATTTCAACACAACTTAAAGGACTGCATTCGTTATGAATAACTTTATGTATTCGTTCGGCAACTCCTTTTTTCACTTCTTCAACAGTTGAGTTGCACTTCTTGTAATTTTCTTGCAATATAACAAACAGCACTGAAATATTGCTGTTATCAATGTATATAATTTCTATTTTCGCTTTTCTCGTTCTTTTATTTTTTTAAAATTTTACTTAATTTTCACTTTTGTTGTGGTTATGATGTTTTTTTTATAAGTTTTTTTATTTTATTTTTTCGAATGTTTTTAAATTTTTTTTATTTCTCATTCAAAGAGTTCTTGCAACGACGACATTCAATTTGAAATTGCACACGCGACTACAAAGCGAATAGCATTTTATATGAATGCTTCATCGTCATCAACACAATGCTGCTGATACTGTGGCAGCCACGCTACCGCCTGTGTTGTGGGGTCAACTATTCACGAGTGTGAGGAAGATAATTCCTTGTGAAGCTCGAATAAATAGAGTAGGCCTTTACAATTCAAAGTTTGAAAAGTGCATATTTTTTAATTTCAGTTAACGTTTGCTTTTACCACTTTAATTTTCTTATATTTTTGCTTATTGGTACTACACTATATGGTACTTTTGGGATCAAATATTGCGCCCATTTTGAATCCTTGGGTGGGTTTTTTTTACTATATCGGAAAACGATATTTCGTTATATATCAAGTTAATTAAAGCTAATTCATTGCCTTCGTTAAATCAAATCGGGTCAAATCAACATAGTTGAAAAAAGTCAAAATCTATGTCAAAACCATTGTCAAGTCAAAGAAGAAGTTTAATCAATTCAAGTAAGGTAAAGTCAATTCAATTCAAATAAAGTCTAAAATCCATTCTAAAAATCTAAGCCCAGTTAACTCAAGCCCATGTGATATCAATTCTTGAATCAATCAAGTTGATTGATCAATCAGTGCTTATTAACTTTTAAATTTGGTGTATTTTGGCTTGTTAGCTCAGCCAAAATTTAATAATTTTTTATTTAAGGAATGAAATCGTTATTTTTAAGTATTCTATATTTTTTTGTACGGCGGTTAATAAAAAGACGCCCTGAGGAAGAGGACAAATAATCCTCGAAACGTCGGCGGGAGAATAATATTTAAAATATTGTTTTATTATACCAATCGTGTTTTAGCCTTTCAAAAAAAATATAGAATAATTTATTGCCCAAGTCAAAATTACTGTATTCAGTTACTATATTTCTTATCGTCCACCCTAAAAAGTAATGCCCTCTTGCTCTTATACCAAATGTTGATCTAACGCAGAATGCGTACAATTCAATACTCTTCTGAGAATTGCTAAACTTTTGTAGAGTTATACCTACATAAATAAATCCATAAAATAATTGATGTTTATGTTTTTCATAAAAAATAAACGTACCCACTATTCTTGAGTTGTTTACGTTACGGTTTTTGTGGTTTTTTTCTCAAATTTACTCATAGCTACTAAATTTAATATTCATATTTAATTTACTAAATGACCATTACACGCATTGTTTATTTTGTTTACAATGTTGATCAGTTTTTTTCTTTTTTGCTACGTTGTCTTCTTATTGGTCAAAAGTTCAATTAAGATGACAAAACCTTTTGGAAGATGATGCATTTTGTCATCAATGTACATTCATATGTAATAATGTATGTTTGTACATGTATTTAAAAAAATTGCATTTCCTCCATTAATGTGTTTTATTAAGATTAATTTATATGTACGTAATTGTGGCATAGCTTAATTGAGTCACAAAACTCCTTGTAATTTTAAATTTTACTTTCTTACTTTGTGCTTCTTTGTATGATTTATGTCTGTTGAAATCATTAGTTTATTTTTTTTTTTGTTGTCGAATTGATTTCTTCCTAGTTAACTGGAAGTTTTTGGTTTGCACTGCATTCAACTGGTTAGATATTGTGATTCTTTCTATATAAATAGCAACATACTCATAATTGATTTTGTTTTGAGGAACATTTCCGTCAATCTAAGTAAAAAATATTATTGATTAAGTGGCATTTTAATTTTTTGTCTTATTATTTTTGTTTTTATTGCAAACATTTTCGTTAATTTGGAATCAAAATTTCTGCGCTTATCGCAAAACGTGTAGAATTTTTTTTTATTTAAAAAAACCTAATCAAGTTGCTTATTAAAAATTAAATTTTTAATTTAAATGTTTATATGAATCCATCATTTTTGTCAACGAAACTTTTTCTATAATAATTGTAAATTAAAAGTAAGCTACCTATCGTTATAAAAAATGTAATCGAATCAGAAAATTCATTGGCAGGTCATGATGAGGGCTTATTACAATCGGTTCTAGCTTGTAAAAGTGGATTATAAACACTTAAATAAATATAGCTGGTATGGATGGAGTCACGCCACTTCTTGTTCAATCAAACGTTACCAATTAAAGTTTAGTGACATTTTCAAAAACTCTCTTTGTATGGAAGTTAAATACGAGTTAAATACAATTTCATTTTTGTTCACTCTTTGTGTATGACACCAAATTTGATAAAATTTGCATGTGTAGGAGGTGACACATGCACTTATGCAACTCCTCCCCTTTTTGTGCAGTACATGCTTGTATTACCAAATGTTTTTGTAGCGAATTTGGAAAAATTTGCGTGAATAGTTTTCGGCAAATAGCGATTAAAAGTCTTTTCTGGAATTGGCAGAGCTACATTCACCTGTTCGACCCCGCCTACTTTTATTCATTACTTATTCGATTCATTCTTAGTCCATGTGGGAAATTCGGTATTCGGTTAAATAAATTTTTCAGCAAAACGAAATCACATGAATTTATATGGAATTCACATAAATTTCACATGAATTTCACTGGGAAGCGAAATGTAGAACATGCTTGAAAGTTTTTGTTTCTTGTCCGAATTCACCCATTTTTTTCGGTACTTGTTTAAATCATTTGTAGTATTTGTATGAAGTTTGGCTGCGTTTACTTGAATAGCGCACCCGGCATAGATCTTTAAAGATATTGCTATAAAAGGAGGTACCACGCCCTTTCAAAATATCAGTATATTGTGTAGTCATTAATGCTAGAAACGCTATAACTTCTAATATATGTAGGTATATAGGTGTAAAATATCAAGTGGGCTTAGCCTTTCGTAAGCAGTGGGCCTGTTTTTTGATTGATTTTGCCAATTTTCAATACCACGAGCTATGCTTGAAAATGTAACCTATACGAAACCTATTATTGGAGTTTGAGCACTGTAAAAACAACGTTTATTTTCATTACAAAAATATTAAAAACAATTTTTAAATTCATTTCAATGAACTTCAATATCAATTTTGAAAGAGAAAATTTATTTAATTTTATTGAATATATTGAGGACAACAATAGCAATTACGAATATAATTTTTTCGCGTTCAGGATTACAAAATTTACCGAAAAACTAATATTTTCAAAATGCATAATTTCACAAAAAATACTTTTTGGCGAGGTGCCACCACTCAACTGAAAAAAACACGAGACACACGATGTAAATAAAATGCGAAAACCAAACTGATCTTCGGCGCTTGAAGCCGAGCGCATACGCGTGTAGGGCGAAAATTAAAAATTGTACGTTAAATAATTTTAATTTTTTTTTTTTTTAAATACATAGTTGGTTCCTTGCATTTAAGGGTTAAATAAGATCATGATGTTTCACTTTGTAATAGTTATATGGTTTTTATATAATCTTAATTTAATTAATGTTGCTTGTTACTGCAGAAATTAATCCTGAAAATATACAAAATTCTAGAGTTATTGAATTACTCTAAATTAAGTTTGATTTTGCATTAAAGGGCTCTAAATATATCGCATTACATATGCTTTGTAGTCCTGCCATGACAACTATTATACTAAGAGACACTTAATTCTTTCAGTTACTCAGCAAACATTTAACATTGATAACAGTTGGCTGTCAATCTGAAATTAAGGTTAACTTTTGATATCAATATGTATTGCTTTTGGGGTTGATATCAATTAGTTTGCTTAACATGGTCTGTATAGCATATCTTGCAAGCAAGTACTAAAACACAAGGCTTTGATATCTTTTGTAGCAAAACCTTTCAAACTTTTCATCATAAGTAAATGCAGCCTGGTTATTAATACAAAAGAAAAACACTCATTTAGTGTGTATTATATGTAGATTTTGAATTACCAAACGTTTTTATTCCGAGCTGGATATAATATTTACTTGAATATTTTCCTTAACTTTGCTACATATTATGTTGTCTATTTTCTCTTTTTGTATATCAATTTGCAATTAATTACATCATTTATATTAATTAATACTATTTTCGGCTCCAGTTAACCAATTATAATCATACAATAAATAAAATGAGCAAATTTACTGCAAATAACTTTCAGCTCAATTTTCTTTTCAGATAATTATTTATAAAAAAACAAAAATCAAATCTTACATAGTTTGAACGATTTTTTTTTTCTAATAAAAAGCAAAATATTGGCAAATATTAAGCAAGTCTTGATATATTAAATTGTCAACAGTTTTAAAACAATACTTATGAATGAATATGTTATGAAACTTATAACTATCACTGATTTAATATAGTATAACTGATAGTTGCTAGTAAGTTGAAATGACAAGTTCAATCACCTTGCTATTAAATTGTAAGCAAGGTTGTTATTGCTATTTTTTTTCGGGTAGTAAAAATTTGAAAATAAACACTGAAATATTGATATTTTTTTCATATTACTACCAGATCGACAACAATTACTTCTTAGAAATATCAAATAGAAATATTATTTCTGAAATGTCATTGCCTCATTGTTTATTGGAACGATTAAATATTAAACTCTTAAGCCATTAATTTTGTAATGAAAAAATCAAATTAAATTAATTCCGATAGAATTTAATTTTTAAATGATATGGCTTTACTGATTAGTTTTAAAATTGCCTTTGACCTTCATGTAAACTTAGGAAAACAAATTACTGCTAGTAAGTAGTTACAAAATTGCTTATGTGAGGAAGTAATATTGCTATTAAGAGCGAAAAAAAGATATCACCAGAAAACGAAAATGCGTATTAGTTAAAATTTTTTTGTATTATAATTAAATTAAATTAATTTAATATAAGACACTCAAAACACACCAAGCTTTTAAATTTACCGCATTTCTTAATAGTAACGCCACCACCTAACTCAGTTATGTATTTGTATGACAAGAAAATAAAAAAAAAATGAATCTTTGTAGAAAAACAAACTATAATCATAATCATTTGTAGCTAGGTCAAACCGATGATTAGATACTTTAAAAGTAAAAATAAAATTGTCGAAAAAATCGCCAAATAACATAAAAATAAATAACAATATGTCAAGTGACTTTTTAAGTAACGAGGCGTAGTAATATACTTGTGTTTACCTATATGGATCAGACATTGAAAATGAAGATTTTGTTTTCGTTTCATTTCATTTCACTTGTATCAAGAGTTTTGGTTGAACTTGAACTTATCATACTTGTAATGTGTAAATAACCGCACTATTTATATGAGGGTCAATTGGTAATTTAATAAATTCACTATCTTAGATATAAAGTGGAAGTTTTTCTTAATGCTTAACGTTGTGATTTTTATTAAATGTTATAGAAGTAGTTTATGGTGCATAGGTTTTTTTTGAAAAATTTAATTTCATCTTTTTAAAAACGAACTGGTTGGTTTGACCATAAGAATTTGACAATTATTTAAATAGCTCTTAGTATAGCAGTTTTAAGTTTTTGCTTGTTTGGAGTGATTAACGCCTTCTTTTCAAAATCTGCCCACTTTTTCTTTAGTGCTTGTTCAAACTTGTCTTTGAGTTTGTTTGAAATTTGGTTGCATTACATAGAAAAGGTTTGTCAATATATGTAGTATATTGAAGCTCTTTCTTGTATGGAAGGTGTCATGCCCCCTTGTTTAAATTCATTCAAGTTTTGTATAGAGTTTGTCCGAACTATTTCTTAGTATTTGTGTGAAATTCAATTACAGTATGTACCTACTTTTCTTAAATAACTCCCCTCAGTTTAACATTTTGAAGTTTTGCTGATTTTTTTTCTGGTGCTAGGCCAAATCCTGTACATGTGTGAAATTTGGTCGGAGTGACCTCACATTGCGGAATTGGTTGCCGAGTAAATATGTTGTTTTTGAAAGTAATTAAGGGAACATATCTTCCCCCGATTTGATTGAAAATAATTTTTCACGAAGTTGTGCCTATTTAAAGTTTTAGTGTCAGAGCTTGAAAAACCGCTGAAAATTGGTTAAAAATAGTCGCATTTTCATTCAAATCAAAATAATTAATTTTTGTATTTTGATTCTAATAGAACTTCTGATTTCTGTCAGAATCTTTAAGAAATTTTGAAAATTGGCGGAATTATAGCGCTTTTTATGAAAAAAAAACAAGGCTGATTTTCTCAAAAACCCCAATTTTTTTAAATTAAAATTGTACTGCGGATTTTTATTTGGATTTGTGGATTAATATGAGAAATGACATGAGTTTAATGCTTGTTAAATCAAATTTGAGGTCAGGAGATTTTTTTTGCAAGTCCTGCTTGCATTCTGCATACTTTTTTTTAACGTTATTTTCGAAATAATATTTTATCATGGGAAATATAAGTACGCAAATATAGCTATTTTGTTGACTGTACTCCTGTGGGTTTTGTTTTGTTTGCTTGACTTTGTCAGCGAAAAAGCTATATGTGCGTACAATTCCCCAATTCAAAGTCACTCCGACTGCATGGTTTGAAATGGTCTTATCTTGAAAATTTTTTTTTTTGATTCGCTACAAATCGTGCACCTTGGAATAGTTTTGTGGAGACCTTAAGTTCCGTGAGGAAATAAAGGATACAGAAGGAGAAGACGCGTTTTGAAAATATGGGATCCACACTGTCTTGAAAAATTTCGCAAAATTTTTGTCCAGACCTGGTTTAAGTTATTCCTAGTATTTGTGACAAGTTTGATTATACTAAATCAAATAATTCTCTGTGAATGCGCCTACCCATATACCGATTTCGTCCATTTTGAATCTCACAAAGTATGTTTAAGATTGTTGCATATCGAAAACCTCTCAAACTCAAAAAATGTTGTGTTCCCTTCCCTTCAAGCCCCAAAACCTCCATTGCTCGAAATCTGATTCCTCTATAAGTTGAAATAATTAGTGAGTCCCTAATAGTAAATTCAGTACATATTTTCCCTCTATAACTTGAAAAAATAGATTTGACCTCTGCATCTCGGACATAGCAATGTTTGATTTTAAAACTTTTACAACTCGATTATTTGAAACGAATCACCTCTATAGCTCGAAGAAAAATAAGATACCGACTTTATGTAGATTTTTTTTTATAGAAAATACATAATGTTACCCATCATTTGACTTGCAAGTAAAAATGATTAATACCTCTTTAAGTAGGATATTTATTTATTTCACCTCTGTAACTCAAAATTAGTTGGAATAAATCTTAACCTCTACAAGTCGAATATTTCCTGACAAAATTCGCTTAAGTCGAAGTCCTCCATACGTAAGTCAAAAACTCTATAACTCGAAATTTTTGGCGTCTCCCTTCAAGTTCGACTTGCAGAGGTCCTTAGATTTCTTACTTATCTCTTCCATATACCAAAAACTTGAAATCAAATTTTTTTGGGTTATATACCCTGATCTATCTGATTTTTAAGTAAAACTTCCTTGGGCAAAAGGCCAAATATTTTAGATAAGATCTCACCCAGACAATTTTTAAAATGGATTTAAATTTTATCAGTTAGGCTTAAATTTTTGAGCGATGTGTTTTTTTTCGATTTTTATTTGAGCGATTTCATCTGCATTAGTTTTCCTTTCTATTGAAGTTCAATTTTAATTTACGATCATTTTGTGCACCCATTTTTTTAGCTTAAAAAACCTGGCAAGTTTGGCTGAAACAGACAACGGACTCGACTTCAATTACATATGTGAAGTTCATAAGAGTTCAAAGTCTGCTTCAAGTAAACAAAAAAAAAATTTTCTGATGCTTTTATGAAAAGAACCACAAAAATCATTTTTTTTTTTATTTACTTGAAGAAAGGTAAATTTTCTTGCGTAATGTGGTTGGTTGACTCGAGTGCCTTACGTATCCTTATTACGTTTGGTTTTTTTTTTAATGTTATTTCTAATAAATATTTCAAAAATAATTAATTTTCATTTTAAATTGCATAAAATGTATTGCTTAATTTATTTTTTTTAATCTGTTATTGTATAGCCGAACGTTATCTTTCTCTATTGCCCCCCTTGAGATTTATCAAAGTCAAGCTTTAAATATGTATTATAAATTTATCAATACGCTATTGAAACTTATACTTTCTGTTTACTCTTATTTCCAGTTAATTAACATGTCCACCCACACAATGCCACCCCTCAGTTTGTTATGTGGTGAGTTCGTTAAAACATTGGTAAAACCCGCTGCTGATTCATCAAGGCAAAAGAAATCAGAAGACTTCAGCAAAGGTCAAAGAAGTAAAAACGCATATGATAAGGATGGTGATGTGACTATGAATGGCAATGTAACATCTCACTCCGATGACGATGATGATGATGAAGATGACGACGACGATAAGAATACTGTAGAAAAAATGGACAAAACAAAGCAAACGAACGTTAAACGAAAATTCTTACTTGCAAAAACTGAAGAACTCAGTAAAGAGTTGAAGCACAGCAGCACTGAAACTCACCTAAAGGAAACACAACTGCGACGCATTAATGAGCAAAAAATTGAAATAGAATTTTAGTTGCTTTTATGAATATTAATTTTTAATTTAAAAACTATTTAATTTTTGTTCTCTCTTCAGTTTTTTTATTGCTTAAAAAAATGATGTTAGTAATGAAATGTTAAAGTTTTATATACAAAATAATATATCTAAACACATTTTCTTCCTATAAACACATTAATATACCTTAGTTAAGAAAGCATGTTAAAAAATTGCAATTTTTAAGAATTCCTAATCCTAATGACTTCAATTTGAACAATATTTTAAAGTTTTTTTTTTTCAGTTACATAAAGTTTTTACACAATGTATAAAAAGTTTTATATTACAACTTAAGCAGGACTTACAATTTATGTATAGAAATGATTTGTAATTTAAAAAAAAAGTAATAAAAAATAGACATTAAAATAAACTTAAACAAGTTATGTGAAATTTAAAAGAATAGCTGTCTTCTTCTGGCTATTAATCCGGCATGTGAGAGCACATTATAGATTTCAACGCGTGGTATTTTTTCAGCTTGTCTATCGAAGACCTATTAATTTTTAATAATTTAAGTAAAAATGATTGAAGCAAACTAAAATGTATATTATATTGTGCTTACGGGTTCTTCCCCTGGGCCAAACCAACTTGACTTCGCCAGCGCTTCTTTTACTCTTGGTGTTTTGTAGAATGGATTCTTCAATTCATTTGGCAATGTCTGTTCATATGCGTCATTCTCGATAACTGCGATATGTTGCACTCGATTGCGTTGTTGTGGACGTGCCCAACACGTTGTGATGATGATCATTAAGAGTAGAATAATTGTTGCGAAGTTCGTTGACCTGTGTATTTGATGAAAAAAAAAAAAAATTCAATAAAGTTATATTATGCAGCCAAAAGTTTTATGCTACTAAATTTATTATATAAACTGTTGTTTAAGTTCAGTTTTTGCTTGATTATATGTGTATGAAATTTTGTGTATATATATATTTTACTTAGGATATAAAATGAATTCTACACAAAGTTATTGAATGGTTTCGTTTAAAAATAAAAATAAATTTTTATATAACGTATTTTTTTTTCTGTATTCATACATATGTATTAGAGAACTCAATCCCGGGATTGATGGAGTTTACAATTGTGAGTTCCCGGTAATTGCTTATTTTCGAATTCGAAAAGAATAATAAGCAAAATATGTTGTTTGACAAATTATGATAGACATGCATATCAATGTAAATGCGGCCTATGACTAATAGATCAAATGAATGCAAACTATTGAATGTTGAAAGAAATGCGTGCGGCTCAACCTAAGGAGAGGTAACCAACTCCCAACTAACTTACTGTCTGTCCTCTTGTTATAAAATACTTAGTTGCCTAATTGTAAATCAAAGAAAAATATCAAAAAAAAAAAAAAATATGATTGTGACATGTAATAATGTGCAATCACTTAAAATTTTAATAAATATTAGCGCCATTAAAAAATCAATTAAATGTACAAGTTAACCAGACTACGTACTCGCAAAGAAATGTGCGTAACAAGGAAATTGACGACATGCGGTTATGCACATGCGTAAGGAAAACTTGTTATTTTTTACGCATAATATGGACACCGCATTTGCACAGTGGACATGTCGGTTAGTCATCAAGTGAAAGATCGATCTTAATATATGTGGGGTAGTTTGATTTCAGCTTCGACATATAACTTTTAACAAGTATGCACTCGTACAGAGGGACTTCAAGAGTGCTTCGAGCGTGTCACTCTAAAACGCTATAAGAATAAATGTGAACACACATGTACTTACTATAGCACCAATTTTTATGAAAAAATTGTATAGAAATTCCGTCTGTTGCACGAGGTATGAAATAAAGTACTTTCGCGTTAATCCGGACACATATAGTTTCGGGGTATGTCCGGATAACTGGATCTGTCCGGAATACAGAAAGCTTAATAATTATTATATAAATTATAGGTATGTAAAATGCAAATGATTGTATTTCATTCACTTTTTATGTTTTTATAATGAAATCATATGAGTAAGGAATAAAATGACTGAAAGAATTCCACAAATTTTAAATAAACAACGTGCCTGCAAAAACTCACTAGTATGAACATGTACTCAAAAAGAGCCTTAACTTAAAAGGTGGCAACCCATATTTGGGACGTTTTTCGGCAAAGCAACCCTAAATATTTTATTAAAGATTATCAAGGTCTATCATTTGACACACATTTAAAGCTGCAATCTTAAACCCTAAACATTTTTCTGAAAAACTTTGGCTAAAAAACAGGTGGCAACCCGGATTTGGGACGGGAATCGGCAAAGCAACCCTATATATTATATTTAGGCTCTTCAAACTTTATCATTTGACATAAATTTTTAACTGGAAACTTAAGCCATAAACTTTTTTCTAAAAAATGTTGGCCCAAAAAATGGGTGGCAACCCATATTTAGGACAGGATTTGGCAAGGCAACCCTATATATTGTGTTTGAGCTCAGCGAGCTCTATCATTTGACATAAATTTAAGCGGTAATCTAATACACTCGACTTCACTCGGCCCGCCTATAAGAGCTATTCCTCAATCAGCCTACGAAAAATCTAAGGACGACTGTTTCAATCGCTGGCGAAATTGTAGTGCATTATGAATAAATAATCTACTTAGTTTCGTCTTATTTAACAAGTTCGGATACTTTTTTGCCTCTAGCCAACTAGCTACTATAAATGAAAAATTTATGTTTTGCCATTTAGATCAAAGGACTAGTGTCGCTGAGCCTATATACTTCGTCGGTGAAGTTTTCCCCCAAGACTTTCAACGATAAATTTATGTATGGGAAACTTTTTGGTTGTTGTATGTGTACTATTTTGAGCCAAAGAAAAGCCACAAGGAGGTTATCATCGAACTTGATGTTTGCAAATCTTATGAATCTCACATCGAGAAGTCGATTTTTCAGGGTCTCTCATAATAGTAATGGTCTATCCGATTTCCAATCCGGTAATCAGATGAAAGCTATTTATTTTTATGTCCAGGTTTTTATTAGAAGAATTCTACGATCATGAATTCTGTGTCCCTGCAGAACTAGGTCATTAAGCTGCTGTTTTCTTTTCTGGTACCGAAGTCATATCGACGCATAACGTGTTGGAGGTTATTGTGGTCATTTCAACTTAAATGCTGAAATCGTGCATATCCATAAGTATATCTTTCTTATTATGTCGGCATTAGTTGGCTATAACTCTTTTTTTCATTGTAATGTCAGCAACCTCAGTTATATCTGAAAATTTGTTTGACTTTTTCTACATTTTTGAATATTTTTCAATTTCATTCTCATTTATCGACATTTTCTGTACTGCTATAATGAAATTCGCTTGCTTTTTTTCTTAGTTTGTGTAACCAACATATTTCATTTGCTCTATCTATCAAAGGTGTATGCTTATGAAATTGAAACCAGATACTTTAAATTGGTTAGCTAGGAAATAAGTTTACAACATAAACGGAAGTTTTTGGTTTATGTGACACTTAAGTCTGGTTTCACTCAAGTTGTCATTGTCTTATGTTTTATTTTTATATTTCTTTATTACTGTGCAATGTATTTATATGAAAATAACATTTTATGGATAAAACTTTGTGCTGTCACGCATAACGAACACGTAAATACTTGTGTACATTTACATAACAAAGATAAAAGATACAACGCACTGCAGTTACAGCAAATTATACAAAAATTAGTTAATAAGTTATTATCCGAACATAATATCTACCTACTAGCACACATTTTTTTGCGGTTCATGAATTTTTTTTTCATACACCGGCGCCGACGGTGTACATACTTTGGAGTTTAACTGTCAAGTTTTGTGTCTGTCTGTTTGTCTGTTTTCCTATCTATCCGCTCAATGTCCATTCGTCCGGTTAAGTTCATGTTTATGTACTACAACTTTGGGCCATTGCATTGTTGTAATTCGTGCCTTAAGATTTTCACGCCCAATGCTGCTTGCGCATGATGTTCATTATGGCTGTCATGATCAAAACAAAACAAAAAATTAAACAAATAAAATATGCATAATAAAAGTATTTGAAAAAGAAATGATGAGATTATAAGATGCTAAATGATTTGAAGTACTAAATTTACCTTCATTAGTAAAGATGCAATTTGTTAAAAGCTATTGAGCTGCACTGAACTTAACCCACTATTCATAGATACCACCAGGTATGTATGTCCTGACTAATTTTTATATTCAACTTTCTGGTCAAATTGTTTGTTCGAACTAGGTTATGTTAGCACGGGAGATGACAATTGTCATCCTAACTTAGGCCGCAGTTGGGCTCATTGTATACCCTGCTTATTAACTTCGTTTTCAACCTATGCAAACCATTTCGAAATTTTTATAAACTTCAAAATGGATTTTGGACAGTTTTGAGCAATGAATTTAAGAGCGTCGAAGAAGTGGATTCCGAATACCTTACCAATTTGTTAGCACTGGGCATTCACAAAGACATCACAAAGACAATGAAAGACGTCAAGATCTTTATAGGTTCTACGAAGATCCTCTACGTCAGAAAGCCCTCTTCTTGAGACATGCTTGCCTATAAAATAGTGTCCTGTAATAACACCGACAAAGATTCTAAGGTTTTGTTTGCCTAATGAGTTCACTTTTCGCTTTCAATCAGCATCATAATAAGGCCAGATTGCCCTCTGCGTACATGTTGTCATGTTAGACCATCTCATATTAGCCCAATTTATATATTTTGAATCAATTTTGACCCTAACAAAGGCTAGTGGTTTCATAATATTAGGATCAGAAATTATGTCAATTTTAGAGCCTTTCCTAGCAAGCTCATCTGCAGTTTCGTTGCCAATGAAGTCGCTATGTCCAGGCACCCAACACACAGTTAAGTTGCATTTTCCGCCTATTTCACATAGCGATTTCTTGCAATCTAGGACCAAGCGGGATTTGAAAATATTATAGCCAAGGGCTTAAATGGCTGCTTGGCTATTGACGTTTATAACAAAACTGTCAATACGTTCAAAAATTTTAAATTTAATAATTTGGCATGCCTTCCAGACAGCTAAAGTTTCCGCTTGAAATACTAGTACATTAACAGGGTAAAGTAAAATATTCACTGATGCTTAAGTCACAGGAAAAAATTCCAGCCCCCGTGTCAGAATCCATTTTCGAACGGACAGTGTATATTACGTTGGAATTCGAAATAGGAGTCTAACTCTTCCTTTCAGGTATTTTCAATAGAAAGCTGGTTGAGAATGAAAGAGTGGGGTTGATATAATCAGTCCCATTTTGAATATCGCAGTTAGGAAGTTGAGCGAGAATACTACCATGGCCGTAGGGTTTCGATTACCAAAAACCAGTTTACTGAATGTACTAAAAATGTGTCGAATTTACTGAGGTATATTTTTACAACGGAAATGTACTGAAAAAGTACTAATGTACCCAAAATGCCATCACTCTTTATAACTACCCCATCGGATGAATTTTTATAATTTAAATGCCTTTTCCGTGAAATGTCCCAAAATGACAAAATCTAAGAGGAAAATTCGAGCTAAGTATGTGAAATGATAAACTTTTAGCAAAGAAAATATATTTCCTGTAACAAATACATTTTCTCAAGGTTCAATCTATATGCAAAATTGGACAATTAGTTTAGCTGTGATAACATGTTTTCTTATTGGAGGCACTGTTCACTTTAAAATAATTACCTATTCTCAGGGCTCAATCTTTTTCTGTATGTATCAAATTTCATCAAATCTGTCCATAAGTTTAGCAGTGAAAACGTTTTTTCTTGTTAGAAGCGTGGCACCGCCCCCAATTATATTTACTCAGGACTCAATCTATTTCCAAACTTAATTTCATGAAAATTGCTGCAGCGGTGCAGTCGTGACAGCGTTTACCAAGGGCGGTACCACGCCTCTTTAAAGAACTTAACGTTTTTAATAAACTTTCCATTTCCAAACCAAATTTTATCAAAATCAGTTCAATAATTTGGCCGTGGAAGCGTATTTTCCAGTTAGAGGCTTGGTATCACCTACTATTAAGAAAAAAAAACTTACATTCTGCACTGCCTCTCTTCCCAACCTTTCCAACAACAAACAAACAGGCATCTGCGTAATGGCAATCTGTGTAATTTTAGGAGGTGTTTAAGATGGACAAATTTAACATTTTCCCAAAAATGATAAAATTGAATTTTGTTTGGAAAGAGTATATGGCGATGCTCAATCGCAATAAGAAGGACTCGGTAAATGTGAACAAAGCTGGAATCTACTACAACATACTAGAGATTAAGTAGCAGTCAAAGCAGTTGATTTCTCCTGGCGATTTGAAACCGAAAATGATGGAGACACATCGATTATCTTGAAAAGGCACAACGATCACCGGACAATATTATTAGGAACTGTTGAACATATTCGATGCTGATTTGAAGCAGAAATGACCTCTTAAGGTGTAGAAAAAAGTTTTTTTTTTCACCAGAACATTTCATTGGCACTCAAGAGCGCAGTCGTCATTGTAAAATTGTAAGAAATAACGTCGCGAATTGTTTTCTCACCCACCATATTCTCCGGATTATTATCTCTTTCCAAACTTAACGAATTGGCTTCGTGAAAATAGGTTAAAGTCAACTGAAGAGGTCATATTTGAAACGAATGCAAGGACATTTTAGGTCTTCGACAAATTGTATTATGCGGAAGGCATCAAAAAATTAGAGAACCGTTGAATTAAGTGTATTGAACTAACAGAAGATTATGTTGAAAAATTGCGTTTTTTTGCATAAGCCGATTACTTTTCAGGCTACCCTTGTACATGCATTTGTAAGCATAAAAGTCATAAATAAGTATGAAATGATAATTTTTAAGTTATTTTTAATTTTTATAAATGTTTTCAACCGAAAAAAATACATATTCTTTTTATGTTTTTCTCAATTATATAAAGAACGTTTCTGTTTAACAAACATTCCTTCCGCCTGATATTATATATTTTTGCTTCCGAGACAATACAATAAAAGCAACCATTCATTTTGACTTATGTATGTACGTACAATTAGTGTCATTTGCATATTTTTTCTTCTATGTAATAAAATTTTCATTTCATTTTTAATTTAGAGTTTCTGCATTTGCTGCAACTCTCGTTATTATGATGTAATTTTTTCTTATTGAATTGAGGCTGCAGTTTAGCAACTTGTTCCTTACTTTAATTGAATGTTTTTTTTCTTCTTCTTTTGTCAGATGTTCAAATGACTCGTTTATTATGCAAGCCAATTTATTGGCTGGAATGCATTCAGCAACAACAACATGCGTACATATATACATATAGCTTGTTGAATGGGTCAATGGAACCAATTTTTATTTTTTAAGTATTTTTTTTTTGTGAAGTCACTAGACGTGTAGTGAATGTAATTTAATATAATTGAGGTCATTGATTTGCAACAATGCGTGTCTTAATGGGTTAAACAACATTAGCATGCATGCAGTTAAAGGATGCAAGAAAAGAAAACTGGTCTTTACCAATTTAGAGCAAATGTAACGACCTTGTCAATATCTGTTCCATTGGTATTCGGAACATGAAGATGTAAACAAAACAATCATGAAGTTAACGATAAAGAAGAAAAAAACTTAAACACTTCAGTAGCATGTGAAGCCGCGGACAGTTTTTTGTTAAAAAAAAAAGTATCAAGGTTGTAAGCGTAAGAAGACACTATCACTACTAACCCTTATGTTCTCTCAATGTGTTAATTTGTACACACGAATTGAATATTAAAAATGTTTTCGAACTGGTACTGGCTCAAATTGGTGCCACTAATTTGGTGGCTTTTGAAAACAGCTTTTAATAGAGTCTCAATTTTCTGTACTATTTTAAATACAGCAAAGGACTCTTTAGCCAAATGGAAAAAGGACAAAGGATTATCGTTCTAATAGACAACTCAACGAGAATTGTGGAGAAACCGATGAACTTGCCTGAACTCTCCACTAGAGCACCAATTTGCCATTGTTGACTGAGCCGAGTCGGATGGAATGATTTCGGATGCATACGTGTAAATAGATAAGGACTATAGGTGACTTAGTCCTTCATAGGACCGACCGTATTCCGCTCAGTAGAATTAGTCGACCATACATCATGGGAGTTGTTTATTTTCAATACTCGACCTGAACGTTTAGGGTAATGCGTCATTTTGAAACAAAGTAACCTATGTTCAGGTCGCGTTTGGAAGGAAGTGTACTTTTTAAAACATTTCTGCTGCGTTTGGAACAAAATAGCCTGCACCATTTAATTCCTGGGGTGATTTACATAAGGAATTCGTAGTTAACTGAATTTAAGAAAAATTCAATCAGGTCGCGTTTTGGAAATAAATAACTCATATGTCCTCCTGAAAATTCTCAATGATTGAGACGAGTAGATTGACTTTGGCAGTGCTGTCTGGTAGAAAGTATTCAAGATCGGTGGTTTCAGCAATTTTGATTTGAGTGTATACCCTGACCGGCTTTACTTCTTTTCAACGCAATTTTGCAATTTCCCTTCCCGTACCAATGGACAAGTGTCAATCTATGATACTTCAAACAGTTGAGGAATGTTGTGGAAAGTATTAAATTTGACTTTGGGTCGCTGAAACCCAGGCTTCTATGAGCTGGAAGGAAAGCAGATTACAGCAAAGTGTGCAATAAATTTGCAATACTTTAGGGTAGCTTCCACCGATTTGTTATTCTTCATTTTTTTCTTCCCTGATCAACAAGTCTGAACCACAAAATTCATGGATTGGGGCTGCAGGGTATAAGCTACTGCAATAGCAACGTAATGATGAATGTGATGATGTAATGTAAAACTAAACATCTTTTCTTATCCTCCTACAGCAATGAAGATCTGATGCTTATGGTATGGGAGCATAAAACAGACTTCTTCGTTCAGATCAGATTACCATGAAATATCCATCACATATAGTGGGGAGGCAAGGACATCAAAAAATACTGTGAATTTGTTCATTCATACCAACTCTACTATAAGTTAAAAAGCGAATGCTTACGTTTGAAAATGAGATTAGGGAAGAAATGATTGAACTGACGTTTGTAACTTAATCGGTCCTTATTAATGTTAATATCTAGAAAGTTTCCGACACTTGGTCTTCTTCATACCATTTCATTGCTTATGACGTTCATATATAAATCTTAAGAAACTAGCTTGAAAAACTTTTCAAACATTTTTAATAGTAAACTTAACTAACATGTCAAGCATTGAGAAGTAGGTGGTAAGATCAGCATATCCAGGTGGAACGCGGCAATAGGACAACATAAGAACGATACTAGAAAGCTTTTTAAAAATGCTAAATTAGCACAGACGAACAGATAATTGAGATAGATATATCAGTCAGTTTCAATGAATTAGAAGAAATACGAAAATGTATGCCCACAATTCGAGGGTTAAAAAAAAATAAACCAAATTTTCACAACTGAATCACCTTAGTATTCACTGGATAGAAACAATGCAAGCTATTAAGCCCTCATTAACATACGTACGAACAAATTGTTTGTTTTTATTTTATTATTTTTTAAAAAAAAACTCATCACTTCAAATACCTTGTCATGAGTAGAAAAAATTCCAAAAAATAATTTATGCGCAATCAACAACCTACCACAAACTATAGCGGTAGTTTCTTTATGTCGACAATAATTTAAAGTTTTGATCGAATCCGTCTAGCTGTGTATCTATGTGTCCGCTATATTGCTATTGGCACGCGCTATTTGCTTGTTAACGAATCATCATCAATATGCAAACGATGGTTTACTTAACTAATATTGGAATAACCGAACTATTTAGTATTTCTTTTATTTATTACCTTGTTTTAATTATTTAACTTTTTCTCTCTTTTTTATCGACGTTGTTCGAGCTCAGTTAAGTTTGACTAAGGTTTCGCAATGCAAATAAGAATCAAAAGTGTTAAGTATTTAATTGGTCATGAAGATTTATATGGTTTAACTGTATATTAAGTTATTTAATAATGAATAATGAAGATTTTTCATGCTTGGGTGAGACTCAGGTGTATCAGGTGTATATTCCGACTATTCTCAGTCCTTGTCTCATGCATATAAGCCGCTGAAAGTCAAGGTGAACAAAGTAATTTGAAAAAATATTTGGAGATTAACGCTTTGGTACTCACTTATTTGGTAAAACTACGACCATGGCAACTATCCAAATAAATTCTAATAGAATGATTTAATTATACCCATTATCATTCTGTTTGCAACGCATAGAACGGGGTGTGGTTTCATGTAAAAAAATCCTTGATCAGAATCAATTAAGGTAGTGAAACCAAATTTTCTAGAAATGACTCTGACGAGCCTCTGGACATAAATTGTACGAATTTCGACAAGAGATCGTGACACTTCACAAACAAGTAAAAACTTCAAAGCAATATACTGACAGCGTTGTTTAAGATAATAACTGCGTTCCCGTACAATAATGCATTACTACATTTTACAGGTTTTTACAGGATTTTACCCAAAAAGCGTTCCTGTACTCGAAAAACCTGTAAATGAGAGCAAAAATGAGAGAGTAATTTATGTTCTCCATTACAGGTTTTTACCCGAAAAATTTTTGCGTGTAAACTCATTAAAAGTGTATTTTTTTCATCCATTTTATTTTTTTGCTTTTATAGAACTAAATTTATTGTTCAACTACATTCAATTTCAAATGTTTATTTGTTGTCTGTACTTAGAAAATTTAATTTTTGTTTCAAATACATGAAAAAATTTTTGACGTTTAGTTTTTGGGTAAGAAAAATGGTTTTATGCGTTCCCGTACTTTTTACATTTTTCCTCTCTCACAGAGCGCAATTTTCTTATTCTCTCGTGTTTGACAGTTTTACAGGATTTTACACAAAAAGTTCTGGAACGCACCTATTGTAACCAAATTCTATCAATATCTCGAAAACTAAGACTTAAAAAAATGGAATGAACCAAAATTTGTATAAGAGATGAAAACACATCGATCTTCCACTGAAAAATTTTCACACTTTTCCACTGAAAACTTTGAAGCGACATCTATTCTTCAACTTTGAACTTATTTTATTTTATTTTCGGATTACTTTTCAGGTAATTGAGCAGATACCTTTTTTAGCTTCTCAAAAACCAATCATATCTCGTAAACTAAGCAGCAGCTAGACAGCAGGCTTTAAAACCCGTATTATGTTAGAGCTACGATACAAAAAAAAATTTTGACTTTTGGTAAAACTCTCGGACACTTGCTAATTCGGACAACGCTGTAATTCGGACGCCACGCTTTTTATTTACCTCTTAAATCCGGACACTTTTTTTTTAATAATTTTTGTCTGCCATTTTTTAACGAGATTCCCCGTTTTCTATTTGATTAACACAAAAAATGATTTAATGACTGAACTTATGTTTAAAAATTGGTTTGAAAAATCATTTGTTAAACAAGTAAGACGCTACTTGAAAGAAAAAAGTTTGCCAACCAAAGCCTTCTACTGCTAGACAATGCAACTTGCCATCCAAAATCACTATCAGACTTTGAATGGAATTCAGTTGATGATCTATTTTACATTATTTTTCTAAATAGCTCTAAGCCTAACTTTTTACCAAGGGAAAAACTTTTTTTAGGTATCCGACTTTGGCTTGGAGTGACTGTATATAATGATAAGGAAATTGATAAGTGGTTGAATGACGACACAGAATTTATTGAATTTGCGATTGAAGAAGACGATATCGAAAACAACGATCATGATAAAAATCAAGATCCAATAATTCGACACTCTCAAGCTATATCCGCGTTTAAGACGTGTATTAAATATTCAGAACAGCAGGATTTTGCCGCCGGGGACATTTTAAGTCTGAGAGATGTTGCATACGAACAGAAAAATGAAGCAAAACTTCGGGAAATGAAAAGGTCTAATTTTTTTCAAACTCACTAAAAATGTTAATTACACGGTAAAAATAAATGTTTAAAGCATAAATATTTTGGATTTATTAGAAATTGGTTTAATTTATAA
The DNA here is from genome assembly GCA_963662105.1 of Meiosimyza platycephala. NCBI lineage: Eukaryota > Metazoa > Arthropoda > Insecta > Diptera > Lauxaniidae > Meiosimyza > Meiosimyza platycephala. Next base: position 23,348,651 of record OY759210.1, read on the forward strand.
GGTCAGTAGTATATTTTTGGTTTTTTTTTTTATCTTGATAATCCAAACATTTTAGTAATTCGGACACTACTATGTTTTTAATTGTCCGGATTATCGAGATTATACTGTATCTTTAATTTCGAAAAAAATGCGATCTTTTGAAAAACTCCATAAGGCGGACCCAATATGACGGCTCAGTGAGTGGTGACGCGTATTTTGCTGATGATGGTCTCACTTATATGAAACCGAAATGCATCAATTTATTGAAAATTAAATAAACTCAAAATAATTTTAATTGTTTGTTGATTTTTTATTTTCAAATTTATTTTGTGGTCAATAAGGAAGGAGTTGACACTCAACTTAAATCACAAATTTCCTTATATGGTTCAAAGAAGACTTTGTCAAAAAATATTGTTTTCTTTTTACAAATAACGTTTTAACATCATGTTTTAAGAGATTATGATATGATTAAAAATATGGCAACAAAAAAGTGTCTACAATTTATGTACGACATTATTTGCCAAAACGTAAAGAGTTTGATCTTGAGGCTTCTGAACCATTAAGACATAAGTCAAAGCAAAATTTTTTCAAAATTATGTTATAATAATAAGCAAAATATTGAAATCAAAAAAATGTTTTTCCAAATATTATTCGTATTTTCCAAACGTTAGATTCTGATTTCAAACAATGTAACATAATAAAACCTTCAAGAAAAGCTCTATCAAAATTGGTTTATTCCATATGGGGTGCCAAAGCTTATACCTTCTTTGGGTAAAATTGGGTAATCCACATAATTTTTTGTAGAAATAAATTCGATGAAAGTTTATAAATTTAATACCATTTTACTTTTGTGAGGAGGCCACCATATTGTATGCCTCAATATACTTTTTTTAAATTATTTTTATTTTAATAATATTTCATCACTTTTGAAACTTTTTCCTTCTTCATTAAACTCACATTTTGTATCACTTTTATGTTTCTTTTTTTCTAATATTTTACAAATTAAAAACTTAATTCGCTAACTGCGATATTTTTTTAAAATTCAAAACCGTTAAAAATTGCGATTTATTTTACAAGAAATTCCGCTATTACTTTTTTGTTTCCCGCTAAACGATGTTTAATTGAATCAAGCCAACTGACAACTGATTTTGGCCACTTGGCCGGTTGTCCGATGTAGCCACAGTCCATGGTGATCGTAAGCGTTTTCTAATAGTAACTTGTTGACCAGCTTGTTGAAAACAAAACAAGTAGAAGACAAATAACAAACTAAAAAGTACAACGAAATAAAAGGAAAGAAGGAAAATGGCAAACAACCAAAATTATTAACAGAAAAAGCAACAAAAGTGTGAAGGTGTAATGGCATGAAACCCTCTGATGATATGTAATGCCTTGTCAAAACTTATTACCTGTTGGACTATTATAATGATTAAGTTGTTTAGCGTTTAATTGCTGTTTGAATTTATGTTGTTAAATTGTTGGAAGTGAAAAATTGAAAATAATTAAATTCAAAAAATAATGTAGCATGCAAACTTAATTATGCTGATTTTGGATTAGATGGGTAAGCAGGCCCTTTCTTTTGGAGGGGAGCAGCGCCGTCTCTAGGTGTGCGCGGGCCCCCATTGGGGAAATATATTAAATACCTAGCAAATAAAAAAAAAGGTTTAATTCGAATTCGTATCTACTACTTTTACTATACCTGTGTGTTAAGGAGGAAAATATAAATGGCAGACGTCCATAGCTACATTCTTAACACCACCACCCACAAGAAGAAAAAGGCCACCAACTCTATTTTAACGGGTATCCGGTCATAACCCCAATGGTCATATTCCCCAAAATGATTTTGGGAATTATGTCCTTTTTTTTCCGGTCATAATCCCCATATTTTTGGGGGCAATGACCACTTGCAAGAACGGACATTATACCCAAAGACATGAGGACATAAGGCCAAATAATTTTGGATGCTTATAACAAAATAAATAAATTTTCAAAAAAAAATTTCGCATAATATACTAACTTCTATTTGGAATTACTGTGGGTAGCGATGCCGGAGTTGGATCAGTCTATAGTCGCCGCGAAACCGGTGTCGGATTTTTGGGAGTTTTAAGTCCTAAGCTGCGGCCGTAGGCCGCCCACTTACTCTTACTCTTATGTAAAATTACTGTGGCTAGCGAACCAGGTGTTGGATATATTATGGACTGATTCGCGGCCGAAGGCCATCTCGAAGCCGTTGTCGGATTTTTGGGAGTTTTTAATCCTGAGCCGCGGCCGAAGGGCCCACTTGCCTTAACTTTTATGTAGAAGCATTGTTGGATATATTCGAGTATGTAATCCTTGACTGAAGGCTGCCCACTCTCATTACGCATATATGTACAATATACATTGTACATACATATGTATATGTATGCATAGAATAAATATAAAATTCGTCTTGTATTTTTAAGCAAAACGAAAGTGGTCATAACACCCATGACCGTTTTTTAGTTGGACACAACGCCCAAAATTTTTTGGGTTATGACATGGCACCATTTTAGTGACCGAACCCGTCTTTTTATTAAATCACACTCATGCAAAACAGCATAAGTCTTATTTTTAAGATGAAATGGAAACTTAGACAGTTATGGTAAAGAAATATCTTAAAACATGTTCATGCTCGAAATTCGAAAATCTATTCATATTCGAGTTTATCCTCATTTAAAAACAAATGCTCCTAGGGCTGCAAAATTTTCATTTTTTGGAATTTGAGTAAAAAAATTAAGAATATTAGATTTTTTCCTTCTTTATAAGATAACCGTCAAAAACATAAAAAAAAATTCGGAAGGGCTGTTATCTGTTAGAATTGCAAAAAAAAAGCAAAAATTGCTAATACAGCTACAATTTTAGAATCAAACTCTTTTTACAAATGGAATCAAAATTTGAAATTGAAAAATTTTTGATTCCATTCTATCTATTTTAAAAAAAAAAGAAGTCTGTGGAACAGGTTTACTTTAGCATCTATTGCCCAATTTTAGTTTTCGTGGTAGTAGTGGGACAAAAGCAAAAAAATGAAATAAAGTGTCGCTCGGATATAGTTTCAAAGATGTAGCCATCGGAATTTGCGGATATAGCTTTTACTAAAGTCATTATAAGTTGGGATCCCTACATGGATGTAAAAATATGGTTGTCATAAGAAATATAACATATTTTCCTACAATAATGGTGTAAAGAACTTTAAAATTTGACCAATAGTTTTGGAGATATGACGATTTTTCTGAGTTTTAAATATTTATTCTTTAAATTGAAAACCACATACAAAAAGTTTGGTTTAATAAGAAGTGGAAAATGGGAGCAAGTCAAAAGAGAGAACGATGCCAGGGTTAACAGCGTATGCAAATATGAAAATATATTCATTAAAGTTGCTTGTACACGCCTGAGATATTGGAGCAGATTGCAACAAAACGATACAGCCTTTTTTATGCAACTCAAACTTTAAAATGTTAGAACAGATTTTCTATGGCGCGGGCCCCCTTGTGGCGCGGGCCCCTAGGCTGCAGCCTATGTAGCCTATGCTTAAAAACGGCCCTGGAGGGGAGAGCTTTTAGTTAGATTGATTTCTATTTTTAATATTGGAAATGGTATGAAAAGCAGATGATGATCAAGATCATCAGCTGACTTAAGCAATATATTTGAACAATTGAAATAATTTCTATGTATGTTGTTTCGCTAGCTTAATGTTGTGTTGATACAATATATGTCAGTGGGATAGCAGAAGGAGAGAGTGCACAAAAGCAGCTATTTCGTTGCGGCCCTTTCAAAGACACAGTTGATAAATTTATTTCGATTTGTTATGCTGTCATTAATTCATAAAAAATTTTCGTGCGATTTAAAAAGACTTAAATGACTGCCTTTAGGAATTTTTATATTTTGAATGAATTCAAACTTATAGGTGCCAACTCGAAACTTTATTAACACGTTGACGGACAGTAGAAACAAGTGAAATTCGAAAATTGACACTATATGTTTTTGTAATTTTTAGAATATTAGAAGTATAGTTTTACTCTTTCTGCTTAAATACACTTAATTTTGATTAATTCAGCACCTTTAATTAGGTTGCGGCTACAACCGTCATGGCGCCAGCGGACTCTAGACACTATGTAATGGGACGATGGCGGCTATAACAGCAAAAATTTAAAAACGTAAATGACAGGTTTAATGACTGAAATAAGCAATTTTTTGTGAGCAACAAAGTATTTTTGGGAGTTTTACACGAAATGTTAGTTCATGATCAAACAAAAATAAATAAATTTTTTTTCGAAAACATGACACTAGGCTTCTACTTGTACGCTGGTAAATGCACATTTGTGCTGCTACAGCCGCAGTGTCTAAAAACGACCGTTTCGTATTGGACGGCTATTGCCGTCATGTCACATAGTGAACTTGAACTTGACGGCTATAGACGCAACTGTCCGTCAACGTGTTAAAAGGGATTTCTTCTCGATTTTGTGGGAGTGGCGCTGTAGATGTGTTTGTTTCACTAGATCCCACATTTTATTTAGTTACTTATTGTATTTTAATAGTCAAATCAAAATAATAAAGTCGAAATAGATCTAGCACACGTTGTGGATTTCAAGGTATACATTGGAGAGGAATCCTGCATATTGCAGAAAATGCGGTGGTTCTAAATCATCATAGAAACGTTCGCTAGCGCAGAAAATATTTGAGTCGGGGAAATGTTGGAGAGAATTGAAGAAATTCGCTTCGCTGGAAAAAGTTTGTGTAGACTCTATGTACCGTGAGAAAATATAGAACACTAGAATAAGTATTTAATAGCTTTCCAAATACATTGTGTTAAAACTTCGGTTGTATATATACAAACACCACACCCATAAGTTAACACCCACCCACTTTTTAAAGTGCTAGTAACAAATGATATCGTGCCGTGTCTTATGACTCTTACTTTGGAAGCTTCCTCAACATAGCATTTTAAGTTTCTTGTTTTTATGTATCGTTTTTAAGCGTAGGGCGTTGCCACGCCTCTTTACACGAAACTCTTTGTCTAGTGCTTGCCCGAACTGTTTCTGGCATTACTTTAAATAACTCTATCAGTACAACGTTTAAAATTGTTTGGCACCCTTTTGTTAAAATATCATTACTTTTGCTACATTACTCGTCTAAATAGTTTGATGTATGACGTTTGGAAGCTCATACGACGGGTGCGCCATCCCAATCTGGTTAATGGAAACTTCCGAGGAAAAAATTTAATTGTTGAACACTCAGGTCTCGTTGACACCAGAAATTTTCCAGATTTTTTTTACGCATTTGCGTTAACGCAAAGTGTGCCAACATCCACCGATATCGACCGCCATTGAATGTCTCACAAGTTTTGAATTATAATGGCCCAATTAGGGTTTTGGGTTAAACACCGGCCCTAACAGTCACTTTTCATCAAGCAATGGTGTTTTGTGTAATATGTAAAGATTATCGGTGCCCGTAAAGTGCGTCTCGTCGGTCTTTACAACTCGCTCCCAAAATTCCGACTGAGCTTCAAAGTGTGTACTTTGAGCGATTACACACCTTTATTAAACTCACTTGCTATGGTTGATGAAATAACCGATGACCAAATTTCATCAAGTTTTCTTATGTCATTCTGCCGTAATCGTGGTTTCCACATTCCGACCAGGGTTGTCAAATGGCTGCTTTTGACGCGACTATGCCGTTAATTGCATGCTAATGCCGTAGGCCTCGTGGGAATTGGAAAATTTCTCAAAAAGTCGTTAATTGAACGATATTTCGAAAAAAAAGTTTATAAATTTTGGAAAGGCCGTTCCTGCTTTTCAACTTGGCAATCCTGAGACAGATGGACATGGCTAATTTTGACTCAGGAATTAAAAATTTTGTGTTTTTACCTCAAACAACAAAATTTATTCCACCAGTCAAAAGACAATGGTAGAAATTTTTTTTGAATAGTTCGTGAATGCACTGATTCTGACTCGGAATAAACTTCAAATATCTTCTCTGGAAGGCATGCAAGAGCGGATATGAAATATAATATATATATTGGAGTAAAACGGTTGAAAATGACGCGACCCTAATGCTGACTTAACTTCGACTTTTTCAATACTTTCTATACTAACAAGGCAAAACATTATAAAGATCACACATCTCGCCCCGAGCGCTTACCCCCACCTATTTTTAATTTGTTTTTTCGATACAGTAAAATTTTAATATTTGGTCTTAACTAGTCTTTATTTACTTGCTAAAGCAAGAACTCAGTAATCGAAGCGAAGAACTCATCCTTTGGCAGAAACTCTTCGACACTTAAATGTTCATGCTTCAAATACCCTGAAATAAATCTATAATAATCGCACACTAATTTCAACAAATAGCGTTCTCGAAATTCTCGACTAGTCGGTATAGTCAGCACAGTGAGCAAATCCAAAATGGGAGGAGCATAACGTATCAACTGAAAATCAACAAAGTGACACTCAAGCGGCACTTTGGCATTGTCTTCATAACGATACATCAGATTATTGGCCCAAAGATCACCATGCGCGAAAACATTCTGATAACGTATTGAGTGTTGAGCCAATTCAAATATCTTACGCATCTGACGTGGGAACTCTACCAAAATATGATTTAAGTTATTTTTGTATCTTGGTAGCGCTTTTAACATCTCGCAGAAAACACGATTTGCATTATTAAAATTTTGCGTACGCATATGATCGTCACTTGCATTCAGTGGATAACAATTCTCTGCCATTGCATCCGCATGCAGTTCGAGCAACTTTTTACGCTCGCGTACTTCAAAGACAATTGAAGCAGCATGCATAGCAGCCAATGTTTTGACAGCACATTTCAAATGTTCATAGTCCAGTAAGCCATTACGTGTAGCTGACATTTTAAATCCGTGATCAGCTAAATTCTCGAAAACCAGCATGTTTTTGTCGGCATAAAAACATTTGGGCGCTACGCTGCCAAAAATATTTTGCAATTTTGGTAGCACATCACGATACGTGAGTATTTCCTTTTTGAAAACACCAAATGCTTCTAAATATTCCATGCGTGATGCTATTTCGCTGGGTGCTGATTTGGTGAAGAAACAAAGTTGCTCCACGCGGGCATCTGCTGAACTACTATTTGCGTTTTCATGCTGTATTTTAATGCATAGGAGCTGATGACGCCCAAAAAACCCAGATGGCTCATCAGAAATTGGTTTTAACTCATACTGCATTACAGTAAATTTGTTTGTTGATTGATCTTTTCTATAATGATCTTGTAGTTGTTTCTGGGTGAAATAACGCTGACAGAGTCCTTGTATATCTTGTGAACTTAGCTCTGTGGTCATCACCATGCTGCTGCTGTAGACGGCTTTTGACTAAGTGTCACTGTTCTTAAAAATTTGAGTTGATATTAAAGATTTAGTTTTCTGCTTTTAATATCCTGATAAGCTCTAATGAAATACAATCGGATTTGTGTGCGATATTATTTATAAAGTCTTTCCCTTATTTATTATCCTAACTTTGTTGTGAGTATTATAACAAATATTTGTCTCTCACGTGTACAGCTTGTTAACAAAGTTTTTTTATTTTATTATGTACAATTTAAACACTTTTTATGAGTATATTTAAGGTTTATGAACTTATATAAAAAGTAATTACCAACTTCTTCAAAAGATTATAGTTTTGCTGAATATAAAACTTACGAAAAAAGTGGGTCAGTACAAACGTGATGTATGAATGTTGTCTTAGAAATGTAGGTCACTAATTCTTCTATATATAAAATATTATTAAAAAAGTTGGAAGGTTTCAAATGGTATCGAAAAATAGCAAAAATGTCGGAAAAAGTATTAAGAAAGTTGAAAAGTATCAAAAATGTCGAATAATATGTTATAGCATCGATATAGTCGAATCTGTCGAATAGTATCGAAAAAGTCGAAACCTATCGCTGAAGGCTGATAAATCTCGAATTATATAGAAAAAGTCGAAAAGTATCCAATAGGATCTAATAAGTCCAAAAGTTTTGAATAGTATCGAAAAGTATTGCAAAAGACGATAAAAGTCGTTGAATATCGAAAAAGTCAATAATGTCGAATAATATAAAAAAGTTACGAACATTCGATTAAGGTCGAAAATCGTGGCATTAAAAAAGTTTATAAGAATCGGACTGACTCTACTCTATAAAATTTGATCTCCGTTCAATCATATGAAAGTCCCAAATTGTTGAATCATATCGAATTATAATGAATCAGTTGGAAAATATCAAAAAATCGCTAAAAGTCGAATAGCACCAAAACATGTCGAATAGTATTGAAAACTCAGATCAAGAAGTTGAAAGTTATAAAGTGGCAAATAATATCGAAAAGTTTCGAGAGAGTCGATAAAAGTTAAAAACTGTTAAACGGTGTCAAGAAATGGATCTAATAAGTCCAAAAATTTTAAATAGTATCGAAAAGTATTAAAAATTCGATTAATATCAAAAAGCGTGGAATAGTATTGAAGAAGTTTGTATGAATTGGTCTGACCCTACTCTATAAAATTTCATCTCCGTACAACCATACAAAAGTCTCAAATTGTCGAATCATATCGAAAAGTAATGAATGAGTTGAAAGAAGTTGAGATGTTGAAAGTCAAAAAGAGTCAAGTAATATCGAAAAGTATCGAGAGACTCGATAAAAGTTAAAAGCTTCGTTTGAGGTGTCGATAATAAATTATTTTCCTGGCATTACAAAGAAAAAGAGGTGCAAAGCTTAGATTTAGCAAACTATGGTTTTGCCTACAGCGTTCTCTGCGAACTAATTTTTGATAATTTAATGTTCCTTCCTTCCTTCATAAATTTTCTCTTATATCCGCCAGCCACTTAATATGTATGGTCAGACATTAAACATCTTTCTTTAGTAAAGATAAAAATAGATAAAGAGCAATATCACTGCGGGCCCATTCTGGAGCATACGTCTCACGTTTCTTGCCAAGGATCTTCGATTAAATGCGGCAAATTTTCTTATTATATCATTTACATTCAAACCCATATCGTCGAATGTTCTGCCTCCAATTGCGTTGGATTTCAGGGCATTCGTAAAATTGGTGCACCTCTCTTGCAAACATGCCCCGTTGGAAACCCTATAAAAAGGTAGACCATCATTTTGTTGAATCGTAAAAGGTTCTTAAAACTTTCAGTCAGTCATAATGCTTTGGAGATCCATTATCCTCCAATTAATGTGAAACCTGGATGACTGGGTTCTTCAAGGGACCAACATTTTTATCTCAATTAAAGAGATTACCATTTACACAGTTTCCCAAATAACCACATTTAAGATTGGGTTGTCCCATTTAAAGAGAGTAACACTAAGAGAGATCAAGATGAACCTTTTTATTTAGAGGGGGAAAAATCGTCAATAAAAAATCAAATTTTATGTAAATGACTATTTGTAAATTCTCAGCCTATTTAAGTCAATGATTCTATGAAATTTTATTGAAATGGTCACAGCCTACTCAGACCGATAAAACTTGCATACATATTCAAATTTAAAATAACAAATTATGCATACATAAATAGTATTTCCCACTTATAGAGATTATTTCTAAACGGTTCCAGTTATAGAGGGAAAAGCCCATGCTATAGAGGCAAAAATGCACAAAAATTTTAAAAATCATATCCCAGATATAGAGGCTTAATAATCCCATTAATAGAGGTATTTTGATGTAAAAGTGCTGGGACCATGAAGTGAGTTTCACTAGTGAGGTTTCCCACATATCAAGCTACCGCTTAACCAGGTTTCACTGCATTAGGAACTTTTCACAAATGTTTTGCTTCATTGACTAGACATGTAACATGTAACACTCCATAATCGAGAAATGCGTCAAATAAAAAATATTTGATTAATGATAAAATATTGTAATTGCTTTTATCATACTTGTGTTTCCACATATTCCACTGCAGTTATTTATTTTTTGATAAAATTAATAATATGTAAGCAGTTACATTAGGGTGTCCTTTCATTTACAAGCTAACTTTTTCGATACCAACTTATGACTTTAATATAAAAATTACAGGATAAAAAATATTTGATCGATCTCTAATTTGCCTTTTTGGCAATACGTTTTGTGTGAAAATTACATACTCTGTGAGAAGAGTTTTCATCATTTTTTATTTATTATTACGCCTTTACGACTCTTTTTAATTTAATAAATTTAATTTATTCATTATCAACCCAACATATAACCAAAGTTAAAATTTTATTTATCGTTTATACCGTCGGCGAACAGTGAGACAGGTCGACTTTCTCTTCAATTAAGGTCTTGGTTGCGTTATTTTTGGTTTATCCTCTTAAGTTTCTTTCATAATTTTCGGTAAAAGGAGTTAATAGATATGCAATTTCAAATAAAGTGTAACACTGTTCACATCTTTTTTTTTACAAAAAATTGGTTTTGAACTTAAAAGTTCCTAAAAATCAAAACCAGGAAGTGCATAATTTGAAAAAGTCAATTTGAAAAACAACGGGCACCCTTTTATATTATATATAATTAATTACGTTGTAGTTTGTAAGTCATAAAAAAATTTATTAAGTAAGAGTGTAATTACATTATAATCCAATGTCTTTTGTGAAGCTTCTAACTAAATAATTACGCTCTTACTTAATATATTTTTTTATAACTTACAAACTACATATGTAACGTAATTAATTATATATATATAAAAGGGTGTCCGTTATTTTCCGAATTGACTTTTTCATAATTATATGTAAATGCAATTTGCAACCGAACTAATATATTGCATTTCAGACAGAACTTACATATATAATTAACATCGCGAAAATGTTTGAACAATATGAAAGTTGAATCTGACCTTTTTGAAAACAATTTTATCCACATAACTAAGGACTCTAACTAAGTTTCAGGTTATGTTCCACTAAAGTCTTTCAATGGGTATTATTTTGAATATTGAATTGTATCCTTTTGAGTTTGATATTTTGGGCTACCTTAGACTTTACGTGTTGATATACCTAGGTATAGAATTGGATTATTATTAAATAAAACTTGGCAAACTGATACACACCAGTAGTTACACTTGATTTTAAAAATTGTGCAATAAAAATTCTGGAAAATTCGGAAAATAGAAATCGGTCAATAAAGTCATAAAAATAAAATGGTGTCCGATTTAACGTGGAGTGCCTCATATATAAATTAGATTTTTAATAATGTGCAAGAAGCTCTACTCACCTTATGTGCTATAAACCATTAAAAAGTTTTCCGAATTAGCATTTCAAATTTCTGATTTCTATAGGTAGAGACGAACAACTTGACTTTTGGTTCGATCTCATGCACTTTTTGCCTTACTTTTGGTTGTACCACCAAATAATCCCATACCAAATTTATTAACAAAATATTGCGAATTTTTCAACATTTTTTGAATTCTTTAATGATTTTCAAATTTTTCGGCTTTATCAACGTTTCTCGACTTTATAAACTTTCTCAATATTTTTCGACTTCTCCAACATTCTCCAACGACTTTTTCAATATTTTTCAATTTTTATCACTTTTTTCAAAATTTTTTGGATTCTTCAAATCATAGAGCTTTTCAAAAGCTCATCGATTTTTTCAATATTTCTACTTTTTATACTCATTGTCAGCCTCAATAGCAATATTCAAGATCATCGGGCTTATGTTCTTATTTCAGAAATAATTCAACTTAAATATTTGTGGTTTTTGTATTATCTATCATGCTGTATTTAATTAACTTACACTTGTTATATTTCTTATTCATTATACGTACAATATATATAAATATTTTAAATTCTATGCTAAAACAAAGTTATCAACAAAATCTTCAATCATATCCGTCAGCCTCTCACGATATACTCGATCAGTTTCAAATGCATTCATGCATATCTCCACACGTTTACGATCGAAGAAATCACTAAAACCATCAGCTGAAGACGTTAGCTGCGATGTCAATTCCGATGGTAAAACAGTCAAATGTGAAAACAGTAAGCTCTCGATAAGACCACAAATACGAAACTCCGCAATAGAAGCGAAGAATTCATCTTTCGGTAGAAAATCTTCAATATTCAAGTTTTCACGTCGTAGAAATTCTGACATAAATCTATAATAATCACACAGCAATTCCAACATATAGCACTCACGAAATTCACGACTAGTTGGTATCGTCAGCACAGTCAGCAGATCCAACATGGGAGGAGCATAACGCGCCAATTGAAAATCAACGAGACGACAATCAATCGGCACTTCACCATATTTACCATAGCTAAACATAATGTTATTGGCCCAAAGATCACCATGTGAGAATACATTCCGATAGCGTTTTGAGGGCTTTGCCAATTCAAATATTTTGTGCATCTGACGAGGAAATTCCTTCAATACATAACTAAGATTATCTTTATATTTTGGCAACACTTTCAAAATTTCACAGAGTACACGATTTGCATTATTAAAATTTTGCATGCGCACATGATTGTCATTCACATCTGAGGGATAACTATTCTCAACAACAGCATCCGCATAAAGTTCGGGCATTTTTTTGCACTGACGCTCCTCAAACACAATAGAGCCAGCATGCAAAGCAGCTAGCGTTTTGAGTGCACAATTGAGATGTTCATAGTTCAATAGGCCATCACGTTCCGCGGACATTTTGAAACCCTGTTCAGCTAAATTCTCAAAAACAAGACAATTATTGTCGGCGTAAAAGCATTTTGGCGCTACGCTAGCAAAAGCACGTTGTAAATTCGGCAGGACATCACGATAAACGAGAATTTCCTTTTTGAAAACACCAAATTCTTCCAAATAGTGCATGCGTGAAGCGATATCACTGGGTGCTGACTTGGTGAAGAAGCAAAGCCGCTCTATGGCACATTCTGCAGCTTCATTGTTGTGCTGCTGTTGCTGCTGCTGCTCTTCGCGCTTTATTTTTACGCACAAAAATTGATGACGTCCCAGAAAACCAGCAGGCGCGTCTGACGTTGGCTTCAGTTTGTATTTCAGTATAGTAAAAGCGACACTCGGCTTGTAAGCTGAAGCTTGATGATCTTTTTCATGATGAAACAATTGATCCTCGGTAAGATAACGTTGACAAAGTCCTTTTATATCATGTGAACTTAGTTCTATTGTTGCGACCATATTTTGTTTTACAAAAAACAAAAAAATTAAAAAAAAAGAAAACTTTCACTTCAGATTCAGCGTTTACTTGAAACTTCTTCTGTAATATTTAAATTTTTGTAACTTTGATCTTGAGCTCTTAGCAAGTTCTGCACAAATACGCTTTCGTCTTCTGCGTGAAATACTTTTAATAAAGCGTTTTTTATTACTGTGTTTACTTATTTGTTATATTATTTAAATTTTGTTATGATTATTTACATTATTTTGGTAAATATTTGCAAAATTGTATTTTGCGAGCGTCTTTTCATTCAGCTAAAACGACGCATTTCTAATGGGCCTATTTTAATCGGCAAACACTTGAATTTGTTACACGATCGCGTTTTTTTTTCTCGAATACTGAAAATATATTTTTAATTTGCTGAATTTTTTATTCTTAATATTTTATATTTTATAATTAATAATTTTCTTTTATGCAATTTTTTTTTCAAGTTGTTTTTTATAAATAAATTTTTTTTTTAAAACACACCCACTTTTAAGCTGATCTTGTCAAGTCTTTTAAATTGTACCTGGCCTGGCGTCTTCGTGTTCGTTTGCTTTCATTCAAATAAACGCACTGCATCCAAATGAAATATACACAAGTCGACGCTTCTTCTCATATGGAAGGCAGGAATTGACAGGGTGGCCTCATTTATAAATTTAGCTATAGTCAAAAAATTTTTTACACCAACGCTAAGAATAAAATGCACATGGGTCAGTGGCCTTTACGGCCACGTCAAAACAACAGCAAAGGCAGTGCTCAGTCGGCATTGTGCGAATAAAGTTTGTGGGTTGTCTCAATTTCGTATAAGAGACTTTTACTTTTTGCAACCGCAGAGATCAGTGAATGAAATTTGTAGCGCATAAGTGTTAAAAATGATATTAAATATTAACGTTAATTACAAATAGTTAAGGATACATTCAAAAGTTCATATAAATAATTAAGTGGAAACATTATGTGCATGGAAGTTACGATACTTCAAGACTTAGGCCTTTGAATGTCTAAAGAAAATATTCTCTTGGATGTTAAAAATTGTAATTTAATAAACTGTCAAAGACCGCATATCTACGATGATGATCCACTATTAGGAAATTTCTGTAGAGCCTGAAACAAAACCGAGCAAAATGAAGCAATTTGAGAGGTGTCACAACCTTAAGAGCCACCACATCTAAAGAGTTGCCAATGATCTGGAAGGAAGACAATGAGCAAAAACGTAATCAAAGCTCTGAACATTTTTCTTACAAATTGTTTCACGTAATCTTTCCAGTTGGTAATAATAAATAAGAAAATCCATAAATTGGTCGGGTGGCAGTAGATTATATCGAGCAATATCTTTTCAATTATACCAAACACAAGGTATTACCTTTCTTGAAGTTAATTCTTGTTTCACCATCATTATCAGACGTAATTTAGTTTTCATCGGTTATAACGCAATGTTTCAAAAATGATTCGATTTCGTTTCGGTATGGAACGGTTATGATATGGCATAATATGCTACCATATGATATGGGTACAGTATGGCACGGTGTGGTTAAGTTATGTACAGCACAACTCTGTATAGTACGAACGGTATCATGTAGTCTGATATGGTATAGTACGGTGTGCTACAGTTTGGTACGGTAACGCATGGTATGGTATTATATGGGCGGCATAATACGGTTTGATACGATATGTATCAAAAAGTAGCTGCGTGTTTTAGTATTCTACAGTAAAGTTTGGTACGGTGTATATGGGCAGCATGGACAAAAACTACTAAAGAAATTTTCAATATGCTCGGACATCATATCTTTTCCAATGAAAATCGTTCAACATATGATATTTTACTTTACTGGAGATTTTTTTTGTCCAATTTGGAAATTTGAATTTTCATTAATTATATATAAATCAAAATTGACAAATCACCCAAAAAAACTTTGAATAACCGCGCCTCTACAAAATCGCACAACGTATTATTGCTCAGATAACAAAAAAAGGCTTTTCAAATTGCCGAAAAACATGAAATAGTTTTTCAACCTAAAATTTTCTCTAAAATTTAAAAATAAAATACAATCCAAAATTCAGAAATTTGGAAGTTATTTCCTTATCAAAATATCATAGAAAATTTGATGTCCCTTTCGGCCAAAATCCAAAATAATTATTAGATTCCAAATATGAGTGCTGGCAAACTCACCCGAAGAGTATTATTGCTCGAAGATAAATAAAATTAGATAAATCATAAAATCTAGCCAATTTTCTTGAAGAGAAAGACCCAAAAATTAAACAGATAAAAATTAAAAGGGATATCTAATTTTGGAGCATAATTTTTCGGAGCATAACTCGTTCAGATATAATTTTTAAAAGTAAAATTTCTACTTACTTTAAAAGAAAATGGTTTTATGAACAAATTTTTTGAGCTTCAACCAGTTTAAAATGTTGGCGATAGTTAATACCTCTCTTTGGTGAATTTTCCTATACCTCAAAAATATGTCACTTACACTGAAAGACAGATGCCTTACATTTGATTTTGCAAGCAGAAAGAATGAAAAGAGTCTCCAGGGTTGTCAAGTAATAGACCCCATACACGCGGAGCTTTGGTGGTTGCATTAGCTACCTAGGGTGGGGGCGGAAAAATGGTCCTTGGTATGTAGGATATTTAATTAATTTTGTGAACCGTTTCTTTTTTTCATGAAGTAGATTACCCCATGATGGGTTGTAATGTTAAAAATATCTCATTTTGGTAGGGTTTTTGGAATGCGAAGGCTGATAATCTTTTTTTTATTGAAATTATTATTTTTTTTTACGTATATTATTTCAGAATGCATTTGTGAATTAGTCCCCTGAAATTAAACAACCTATTTACAAGACTTAATACATTCTTATTATGTACCACATATCATTTGCATTTATTATAGTTTTTATAATTCACAAATAAGAGAGCAATCATTTCTATATGAGTACTTTGGAGCGGTTTGAACTTACGTAGAGAGATGCTAAAGAATTTTATTTATATAATTGTAATAACTCTTTTTTTGCGATGCGACATTTTTATATACATATGTTATATATAACTATATAAATATAAATTATATACATGTTTATTATATATACATGTTTATTATATATACATATATATCTAGATAATTATATACCTACATGTTTGTTATACTATATACATTAGACCGTACCACCTTACAGGCAAAAAAAAAAAAGTTCACGTTACACCAGCAAATTCAAAGCATTTTCGCAAGGTAATTTTGAAAAAAAACTGTTTTTTTTTTGGCCGAAAATAGAGGTCGCTCATTTGAGTTTTTCATCATACGTTCGGTATTTACAGTCCGATCTTAAAGTATGATATATCAATGTTTTTGTCTTGAATGGACCAACTTTTTGATCTGATGATCCTTGACATCAAGTACCCCGTTCTTGAACCTACCCACCAAATCTCAGTTCCTACCATCCTAATGTACTATCCTTTTGTAAAATTTCTGGTGTTGTGGCAAGTATTTTATTGCGAATATTGGCTTACACACAAAGGGTGGTCGCTGGCACATTAAAGTACATTAATTTTTTTAAATAAGCTAAAATAGTCGAGAGCGATTAATTCCAGTGAACCGTAGCGGTCATTTTAAGTTGCTACTGCGCTCGACAAAGTAATGTAGTATTCTTTCGGAACCACCGTTGTGAATGGTTTTTTGTTTATTTTAATTTTTATTGGTAATATTTTCGATATTATTTGCCTACCCTAACTTTTGATTTCATACTCGCTTTTTTTCGAAAAAACTTTTTTTAAAAAATTGAAAAAAAAAATCCCAAGAGTTTTTTTTAGTGTATCTAATTTTTTTTCTGGAAGTACATGAAAAATGTCCTAAACAAAGTATTTCTTACACCACACTACGTGCTGTCTGGTTTGACTAAACGTACCTACATTAAATTTGGCAATATATCTGTGGCCATAAGGAATAACAGCTAAACTCGATATTTGATGACAAGGCCAAACAACATAAGTTATGTGTATATTCATATAACTTATACTGTTTCTTCTTGTCATCAAGTTTACTTGTTATTCCTTGTGGCCACAGATATACTGAAATAACTATCTGAGTAGAAGCTTATGCCTGTATAAGAGGTGCCATGACTCCTTTTCGAAAATTTCCAACTTATTGTCTGATGCTAGACCGAACCATTTCTTGTATTTGTGTGAAATTTGGTTTTATTACCTTAAATAATTCTCTCTGCATAAGTTTTTCGTTATATGGTAGGTGCCACACCTTCTCGTGGACCTTTTGCCAGCTTATTTAAATTAGACAGGCCTGCGAAGTTTTGAAAACTTTTCCCCCTGTACAATGAATAATTGATTCCGAGCTAATTTTTTTCTGCTGAAACCGAATCTGGTCTCTATCACGCAAGGTTTTTGAGATATTTTGACAAATTTGAGATTATGTAGCACCGTTTTTTCAAAAACGCTATGTGCGAGATCTTTCGAGAGTTTTCTGAAATTTTTTTTTTCGTTGAGTTATTGCATTTTGAAAAAGTAGGAACTTTATCCAAAAACAAGCTACTCCACTTGTAGTTTGTATAAAAAAATTTCTAAATAAGGTAATTCATAAGGATATGTGTATGTATATAGCTTGTATATATGTATGTATGTATTTTGAACATTTGGCTTTTTTAAGCATTATGTTTAACGCCAACTAATATCAATGTAGCAAAACCATTATGGGAACAATGACAGTTGTGCCTCTATTACAACGATAACAGATCTCAAGTACAATTATCCTGTGATAATTCATACAATAAATTTGCTATAAATACAAAAGTATCATATGCGCAAATGGGCATTAAGTTTTTGGTCGTGGCGTAGCCTTTGAAAAAAAGAAAAAAAAAACAATGCGTATTAGGGACGTTGTTGAAGAATATTTGCAAAACTCTACCTTACATGGAGCACGCTTCATTGTCGACAAGGATGCCAATTGGTTGGAAAGACTTTTTTGGTTTTTTTGTTTGGTTGTATCATGGTTTGCATCCTGGCAATTGATAAGAGTATCACTGGGTAAGTAATCCGTTATATACTGTTGTTTATGAGAGTAGTAATTTTCTTCACTTAAACTCTTCTTAAAGACGCCTTTGAGAACAATGCAATCACATTTGTTGTAGAAAGTTCATATCGTGATTGGGATACAAATTTTCCAGCCATTGTAGTATGTGAGTCTAAGAATATGGATCGTATACAAGAAGTATCGGAATTGTGAGTTTGGTTGGTTGTTATTGGGGTATACATTTTTTTTAAATTTATTAAAAATCTACAGACTTTGGGGCGCTGATCATGATTTTACACTCGAAGAGGTATTAAGTGAAATTGCTTTCTTTCGTGGAGAATCCTATCATACGGTACATGAATGTGGTGGCGAAGAACACGCTGACAATTGTTTCTACTCAAACTTTTCCTATTATGCACAATTGGTGCGTTCATCATGCCCTGACTCGATACAAAATTGTCATTGGAATGATAAACCTTTTGAATGTTGTAGGTATTTCAAACGCATGGAAACTGAGCTGGGTATATGTTATGCCATCAATTCACTACAAGCTGCGTAAGTTATTTTGTAAAGCTATATGGATTTAATATTAATCGGAGAATTTTAGTAAAAAAATTGGACCAAAATTAAATATGTATTCAAATCGTTATACTGGACCAGGATCTTTAAAAATGGACCTTAGTACGGAAGCAACGGTAAGTGAAATAATTGCGTATGGAGCATCATTTTTTTCCACACATTGAAATAAAATTATAACAAAACTTTCATTCTCGGGTAGCAGGGGGGGGGGGGGCATTATGCCCCTGAATCGACCTCCTCTAAACGCGCTCCAATAATAACTTTTATATATTTAGGTCTTCATACTTGGCGAAGAGGAAGTACCTACATTGGCGACTCCAAAGACAGACTATCTTGTTGTGGGACCATATGTTTCTTTTGTGTAAGTTGTTTCGAAAACATATCGAATTCGAATTGAGAAACATTTATTACTCTCCTTCAACCAAGAAAAGGCGTCATGTCTCTAAACGTGATATTCAAAATGACGAACAGATACGTGAGACGAGCGTGGCACAACGTAATTGCCGCTTTAGTGATGAAAATATTTTGAATGTACATCATTATTATAGCTATAGCGCTTGTACAGTGCAGTGCCGAAAAGATCGTCAACTGATGTTGTGCAATTGTTGCAGTCACCTTTCACCCAATACGCCTGATTCGAAACTTTGTAATATGGATGGCTTGGAGTGTCTAAATCGAAATTATGAAGATCTTTCAGTTATCATATCCAAATGGTCACATGGACGTAAGGGTTTGGTATGCGATTGTTTACCATCTTGCACTGAGGTCGATATATCCACGGTGCATGATAGCAAAGAGAAGTAAGTGACTGCTATTACTATATAATAAGCACTCGATGAATTATTGTGTTTTACAGCATTTACGGTCATCAAAATCCTGTATCAAATATTGAAATTTCGCTTGTTGAATTGCCCACTGAACGTTATAAGCGGAATGTTGTGCGTGGTAAATTGGACTTGGTAGGTAAGTTAACTATGAGGCATAGCCGTACTACAGTATATCAAATGTAATTTTTACTTTGCAGTATCAATTGGTGGCACTACAGGTCTATTTGTTGGCGCTAGTCTACTTAGTTTTGTTGAGATTATTTACTACATCACTATACGTCCCTATGGTACAATGTTAATACAACAACGTAAATTACGTCAACAATTGCAGCAGTCTTAGATGTGCAAGATTCTAAACAATAGCTGGATTAAATTTGAAGGTCAGGTTCTTATCAGCGATAAAAGTGTGCATGTGAAATTCACTCAGTAGCAACGGGAGCATTTAACTTTGCGCACTAATTAATTGTGTGGGCACACATCATTTTAAATTATTTGTCAATATCATTATTTGCACAATAAAAATATATAAATAAAATTGTTTTGCGAATGAAGAAATGAGAAAAAATTCTCTATTAGAGATCAATTCTCTATTAATCTTCATGCATGTAAGTCGACATTACATAATATGATTTCCGACTTTATCAATTGTTTTGCACATGTAAACGGCAATAACTTGCGTACTAATTAATTAATTTGCTATTAATATACCCAAAGTTGGAAACGACAGTCACAGCTGTAGAAATTAATATAAAATTGCTTATGAACTGAGATCATATAGCTAAAGGCTATAGCACAGACGTTTATAACCGGAATAGTAGGGGCTAAAAAAATTTCAAAAACCTATAGGAACTACGAGATTGGTAAGTTTTTTAGAGAAACTGTTATGTGTAAATTTTTTTTCCACACTAAAAAACTTGTATACATATTTCCTTCAAACAAATATATTTGTTTGAAAATTCGATTGGAAGTTAGACAAACTGTAGGCTGAATATAGTATGTATAGTATACGGCAAAATAATACTCAGCCGACGAAATGTTTGTTGAGAGAAACACGATAGTTATTTGAGAAGATTGAAGAGATATGGTTGGGTCAAATAAATATTTGGTATTAATTTGCTTACTTGATATATATTATAATTGTAGGGGCTAGGAACCACTTTTGCAAAATTTGTTTCAAAATCATAAAAATGATTTGATATTTATTACCAAATGTATGATTAGCCTAACAACATTATTGAGCACTAGGGTGGGTCGAAACTTTTTTTTTCCCTCTGCTGGAACTTAAAATTTTAGATATCAACATTCTGAACATGACTGTGTATTTAAAAATTTTTATAAGCGATCATAGAGGGAGCACAAAATTGCACTGTACACATAAAACACAGAAAACTATACAAAAATATAATTTAAAACTACCATACAGATATGTGCCAGTATCGATTATATGAAAAAAGTACTAAAAATTAGCAATTTTGGGAAACTCACGCTTCCTCAATGATCGCTTATAAAAAATTTTAACTACACAGTGATATTAACAAAGACGATATCTAAGATTTTGAGACCCAGCGGATGCGAAAAAAAAAGTTTCGACCCATCCTAGCGAGCATATATATATGCATGTCGTGTTGAGTATTTTGAAATATTTGTTTTGCCCATATCAAAAATATTATTTGTTAACTATTACCAAACCTTAATATACACCACTAAATCGTTTTCTATGTATAAGTAAGATTAAGGGAAACTCATCTTCAGTTTATTTTTGGGAAACATTTTCAATGCCAGAGAGCAGTTACTCTATTTTAAACTAGCTTAACGACCCAGCTTCACTCGGTAGGTAATAAATATGTAAAGAAAAGGTTTTCTTATAGTTATAACATTCCTGCTCGTATGGTTCAAATTGCACCCACTACTTTTTTTCCAGTGTTCAGTTGTATCACTAATCACCTCCATACCAAATATGTACAGTACATTTATTCAAGAAAAGTTTTCTTTACTTATCATTGAGCATTTTTGTTTTTATGGGAAGTACCACCCCCATTTGTTCTAACCCTAACATTCAAGTACTTTCTGAGCTTTGAAATTTTTACTTGAATAGATTTCTTATCACAGCTTATCATGTTCACTTGTTCAATTTGATTTAAATTTTGTCTAGAGTTCGTTGGTGTTAGCTATACGTTTCATAGTTTTTGCTTGTATGGAAGATGCCATTCATACTTCTTCAGTTCCATGCAATTTTTGCTCGGTGCTTGTTTGTGTGGCCAAATGTTCTTATAGCAATCTTGGTAAAAGTTACAGAATAGTTGCAATTGCACTTGTATGAGAGGTGCCACGCCCACTGATTGTTAAATATTTATCTATGCCAACTTAGCATGGCAATGCGAATCTTTTCTTTGTATGGGAAGGAGGTATGTCTACTTGCTCAAACCCGTAGCTTTTTATCTAACATACAGCTTGCTTGTATCACTTAATATTCTCTTACCTAATTTATTAGTATTGTCTCAAATAATTTGCTTATCATAGCTTTTTTTTTTTTATTTTTCGCTTGATAATTCGCCACACTCTTTAGTTTTATATATATAAAATAAAAATTACATTAGTCTGAGCTTAATAAACTTTCCAAAAGTGTAAATATTCTTGATTCGATTAAATAACATAATTTCTGAGTTCATATTTTCTTTAAATAGCAGTAAAGATATTATTTTCTCTTTCACCTCTTAATATTTAAGAAACTCTCTTATTTTCCCAATAAATGATATAATTGGATGTCTAATGAGACCTGGTATGCGAACATTAAAGACAGCTTTGCTACAGCCAACTTCCTATAACACCTTGAAGAGCTTTTGGCTCAATATTATATTAAGCAGAAAGATGCGACAAACGAAACCGCATATAGAAGATAAACTTTTAGAAGCAGAGGAAGTTCTTTACTAAATTTTAATGGCTTGCTTTTTTTACAGCATTAGTAAAACTCTCCAAATTTCCAAAAGTTCTCCAATTTCAATTGTTAACATAACTTCTTAAACATGTCGTTGATAGGCTAAATAAAATAATTACAATTTCATAACAATTTCTTATCGGTATTGCCTTATTGATAAACTTAAGCGGAACAGTAGTGGCGAATATATAATTCTATAAATTTAAGCAGCAATTCGAGTACTTTGGTGAAATTATATTTCAACAGCTTTTTTTTTTAATTTTCACCAAAAAACATCGGCAAGTTGCAATCTAAACGGAATTTTCCGAGTACTTTGCGCTCTTTGATCTCTATCATTTGGCACACATTTCAAGTTGTTATCTTCATTAATGAAAATTGACCCAAAAAACCGGTGAAAACCCATGTTTGGGACAGGATTCAACAATGCAACCCCAAATAATATATATGGGCTTTTTCGAGGTCTATCATTTTGGCATACATTGGCTAAAATTCGTGCATCGGGACAGGCTTTGATAAGGCTACCCTGGTTGGTTAGTTTCACCAAAATGCATTACTATCATTACCGTAAATCTTATCCTGTAATCTTATTCACTCGACTTTTCTACAGCGGGCTCTCCGCCTACTAGGATTGGTGGACCCTATTACGGGCAGCCATGTGTGAGTCGTATCAGGATCTAAAAGCTGAAAACGTATTAAGGAATTCCGAATCAGATATGGGAAAAACTAGCTGTACTACAGCCCTACCAGGGAAAGCTCTATAAAATTTCGTCCAGTCCTAATCAATTTTGCTAAATCATGAGCGAACCTGGACGATTCTGGCATGGACCGGAGCTGGCTAGCCTCATTAGCAGTGGTGCCCACTACCACAAGCAGCGATAAGCATGGTCTGATCAGTGCCGCATCAGGCACACTGATCAGTATCATATCAGGTGGCCCAGGCCCGGTTAGTTTGGCTCCATTTGTTACTAAGCCCATCCGGGCATGATCCGATTGCCTAAGTCCGGACTGGATCACTAATAGGACCAACCGTAAACGATGCGGATAAAAATTCCTTCTCGGGTGGGGTCATACTCGTAGCAGTAACAAGGGATTTTAAGATTTTGTAGTAGCTTTCTAAGGCATAGGCAAATATTTTAAAAGTATTTGAATGGCAGATTATGAAGGATTACTCGAAGTGAAAATTTGCATTAAAGTTTTAAGCTCTTATTTCAGACCTCAAACTCGAACTGAATTATTAATTAATTCTTCTAAAAATGCACTCATTTTTTTCGCCCACACTGTGCTCTAAGCGAATTTAAACTAATAATTTGTGATAAAATTAATTTAAGAAAAATTACAAAAATAAAGAAAATACTGCGTCAACTGCTAGCATGAAAAATCGAAAAGCTAAAACACTTGAGTAACTACGACGACAACGGCATATGTGGGTCGCAGGCAGTCCGATATTGCAAGCCTATTAGCAAACAGACGCTATCGGTTCTTAATATCGAAAAGCTTCGAGTGGTGAAATTTGTGCGAGAGATTTGTTGTGAAAAGTGAGAAGAACAGCAGAGTGAAAAAAAAACTAAATTTAGATATTGGCCAAGATTAAAAACAAAATATTTTTGTTTACATACAAAAACTTCTAGTAAATAACTCGTACGCTAATACAAATTGTTAATGTCAATAGAAAAATTTAATAATCTTACGGAAGCGAACTTATTCACAAGCTCAGAATGTGAAAATATCTTAGCGCAATTGCAGAAGAATACAAGTGAAAAGCTCTTACTGAAGGATTTTAAAGTAGAACCTGAATTCGGGACCATTGGCTACTTGGGTCAATATTTTCATCTCACATTGAGTTATATCGTGGAAAGTGATGTTTGTATTTTATACGATCGAAAAAAAAAATGTGTAGCATAATTTTAGGCATTTTTTTTTGTTTTCAGATTGATCGTGTTGTACGACAGCAACGACTTTTTGTTAAAACTCTACCATATAATAATGCAGAATTATGTCGGTATGTCATCAAGACGGGTATCTTAAGTAAAGAAATCACATTGTATTCAACTTTGCTGAAAGAGCTAAGAAAATTCAGTAAGTTTCGTGCGATTTTTGTAGCCAACCGAAATAAATAATTATTTTGAGAATATACATACAAAAAATCGGTTTTTTGAGTTTTTGTATGGTCTCTAAAACCAGCTATTCAAAATATCTTGAAAACTGAACCTTCTGGACACAAAAACTCCTAAAAAATAATCTTAGAACTCTGCAACTTTATTTTTTTGTCGACCTGTGTTATGATTCTATATAGCGATTGGAGGTATTTCTAATGGGAAATTGGCCTCAACTTCCTTCGTGCTTAAGTCGACTTAAGCAGTTATTCCTTCCTGGGCGAACAGAACGTGAAATGTTCATAAATCGCAAAAAACTACATATTTATGTCGCTGAACTGATCTGAGAAAGAGAAGGAAAGTGAGAGAGAAAGAGATAGCCTTTACTTTGCTATCAAAATAGTATGACATCTAGTGCCTTTTTGAAGTGTCTGAAATTTAAATTTCTTTAAGTTTTAGTGCAATGAACACGATTCTATCAATAAACTTAAAAAAAGCCAACCATGAACATGTGCCGTTTTGTTCGCCCACAATTCATCTAAACTTATATTCACATAAAAATGTACTTTCAGCTTTAACTGCGCTATGGCCAGAATGTCTATATACACGTGATGATTTATTTGTGATGCAGAATTTAAAAGATATCGGCTATATGCCCTGTAATGCAGCGTCTCAAAAATTCCAAGGCAATGAGATGAAAAGCTTACTCAAAGGCTTGGCTCAAATGCATGCAAGCAGCATTGCATATGAAGTCGAAAATAAATTAAATATAGGAGAGATATATCAACATGCGTTGCAGGAAATTACTGTATCCCCACAGGAGAGTTACTTCACAACTGGAGTGCGTGTAAGTATAAAAATATTCAAGAGATCACAATTTAAAAATAATTTCTATCTATAATATAGGCAATAATTGCAGTAACCAAGCAGCATCCATTATATCAAAATGCCACGCAGCAAAAGTATATCGAAGAGAAGTTGGCGGTAGACTTAAGCAGCGTCTATGACATGGTCAATCCATCAACGAAATATCGTAATGTTTTCTGTCATCGCGATCCTTGGGGTGGTAATATTGTCTTCAATGTGGCAAAAACTTTACAAAATGATATATCGATGCCAGTGATGTTTCTGGATTTTCAAACTTGTCGTTATTGTCCCGCAGCAATTGATGTAATTTTTGCTCTCTATATGAATTTAAACGTACAAGAAGTTAAAGATATGGAAACATTTTATTTAGATTGGTACTACAAATGTTTTACAGAGGCTTTATCTATATTAAATATTGCTGCAGTGGAGCATATGTGTCGAGAAGAATTTTTTAGTTCATATAAAGAATTTCAACTTTTTGGTCTACTTTATAGAGCTATAGCAGCGACTATACTTCATGTACCAAATGATTATTTGAGTAACTTAAAGCTTAACAGTCCAGAAATGTATTACAAATACGCTTATGTGGATCGTACTACTGAAGTCTTAAGTCTAATGGACGCTTCTTTAGAATTTCGAAAGTATATGCAACAATGTGTTGGCGATATGATTAACTTGTTATGTGGATCGGATAATGAGATATAAATCAGTGTTAGTAAGAAATTAAATTTATTTATTGTACATTGAGTTTGAAGTCATATAAATAAGAATTGTTTTTGTAATGCAATCAAATATTTTGCAGACGCTAATCTTATCACTTTATGCATAAAGTTATTTTGGGAAGCCAAACTGTTTAACTCAATATAAACAAGAACTCTGAAGAGATATTTGAGCCGAGAATTATTTTCTAACTGATAAATTTTATTTTGTAAGAATTTTGTAATTTCAGGGAAAGTAAACAAACAGTAAAAATGCGGAGCCTGGAGTGAAAGAATGTACTTTTTTCCACTAAAGCATTTGGAAAATATTTTTTTCCGACAACCTCATTCTGTTGTCATTGTTTGCAAATTGATGACAAAAAACTTGCCCCACTCAAGGCCACAAGACATTTATGTATGGCTATCATTAGGATTAGCTAGTTACTTCTAACAACATAAGTAGTTAAAGTGTTAAACTGTATCCTTTATCTTCTACCAAATGACTTCATATCCCACGCGTACCCGAGGTATAACTCTATTGAACGCTTAGAGCCTGAGAAAATTTTCAATGTATTTATTCTCGGTTAAGGCCGTATGATCTAGCAGAGTTCAGTAAATCCAAGCGCCTCTTTATGTATCACGTTTCGGTTCGTTTCGTCTCTAATTTTCAAGCCTGAAAATATGCGATTGTATTTTACATGAATGAAAACAAAAAAACTGGCCTGTGCTTAATGGATAGTTAATCATAAATATAAAAACAGTACTAGCATACTTTTAGGCTTGAAAATTAGAGACGAAACGATACGAATCGTGATACATAAAGATGCCCTAAGGTTAGCAAAATCAGGGTTGAAATTTCCTGCCTAAGCAACTCTGTAATAAGCTCTTGAGTATTCCACATATTTCAGAAAGTTTGAGCCTGACATAGTATCCAACTTATAAATTGCTGCGGATTACAGCACTATTCAGGATATCTAAAATTCTGTTAACATCTAAGACTTTATGTCTGGTGGTGATTTCTCAAAAGCTTCATTCTAGTGCGTGCAAGAGCATCATAGTTACCAAGGATATTCGAATATGTAGGTATTAAATTTCTTTCAATCGGACTCAGAGTAATTTTTTTACAGTTTTCCATTGCCAGTTCATGTTGCATATGAGATGTAAAATAAAGCTTAGAGTGGATATTTAAACTGCGAATGAATTTTTAGAGAAAGAATTTAAGAATTGTTGCAAATTACATTTCTTGCTTCCATGTTTTGGATCTGAAATACAGTATGCTCCTAGACTATCTAGTATAGTTTGAAGTGTTGGTACCAAATAAAACGTCCAAAAAATTAACGTAATGAAATGATATATGTTTAGTAAGCTTTGCAGAATTGACTAAAAAATTTTATTCAATTGATTAGAAAATTTCATTCGGAAAAAAGATCACCCCGTTTCTCTCCGTTTTCTCATATACATTTCTTGAGTCTAATGTTTGCGTGAAGTCAACAAATTTCATAAGTTATCAATGGTTCCTTTTTTTATAGTCTCGGACGCAACAGAGTTAGCCACTTTGGCTTCGTAACAAAATATGTTTAAATTAAATCCTCAGGTTGCTAACGTCTTCGCTGAGGCATAAGTAAATAGTCAAACTAAATTGCTTTTCAATAAACATACTCTTAAAGTAATAAATCTTGAGCTCATAGCATTTTTATTTATGAATTTAAATTTGTAAGGTTAGACCAATCATGGCAGAAGTAGTTTTAGCACGTGAAAATCGAAACGATCTCTTAACACATGAAGAATGTGAGCAAATTCTAAAAAATCTATTGGGTTCTGGGAAAATTGGTAAACTTTTGGATTTCACTATTGTACCAGAGCTGAGTCCCATTGGCTACCTTGGTGAATACTATCATCTTAAGCTGAAATACCACATCGGAAAAGTATGTTTATTGGAAATTATTTACATGACAACACTATTTAAACTATACTTCTAACTATAGGATAAAGATGTACAAGAGACCCGATTATTCATTAAATCGATGCCATATAGTAATGTAGATATGATTTGTCATATTGAAAAGTTAGGCATTTTAAAAAAAGAAGTTTTGCTGTATAAAAATTTACTGAATGAGCTGAGTAAATTATGTAAGTATCTTGAGTGTTTGTTGATGTAATCTTAAGATATAATCTTAAGATTAAGATTATAATATATAATATAATCTTAATCTTAATCTTAAGATTATATCTATATATGAAACATTCAGTATTCATTGATAGAATTGTAATGTTTTAAGCTCTAAGATAATTCACTTCATTCAACAAATATCAAAACTTCAACTTCAATTTAACTCCCATTATATCAGCCAACATTCTGATGCTGATGACACTGATGATCTTATCGAGCATCCTGTTCACTTGCTCTTAATTTGATGATTCTCCCTCACCCATACGCTAGCTAATTTTTTTTTTTGGTATTATGTTCATTTGATTATGTTACTCATACTCTGTTCGAATACAGATTGTCGTACTGGAAACTTTCTTTTTTGTTCTTTTCTTTCTTGGAGTATATGATTATGTTTGTTTTCTTTTTCAGACCATCACTTCGAAATATTTTTAAAAATATCATTCGACTTCTTATACTTAAAAGTTTTTTTTTTATAACAAATCTCAAAACTTTTTTCAGCAAAGACAACATGGTGTGCTCAATGCTATCTTAGCAGGAAAGATCTTTTTGTCATGCAAAATATCTTGGATCTCGGCTATGAGCCCATGGTAGAATCTACTGGTTTCTTAAAAGAAAATCAAATAAGACCGCTATTAAAAGGTTTGGCAACATTGCACGCTTGTAGCATAGCATACGAGGAAAAAAATCACCTAATAATCGGCGAAGAGTTAAAGGATGTGCTATTTGAGGTGACAGTGTCGCCAACGATTGATTGGTATACGACCGGCATGAAAGTAACAGTTTCTTCTCACTCCTAAATTAAGTTCTAAAAATTTCGTAACTTTCCCTTAGGCTGTACTCGCCGTCGCATTAATGCATCCAAGCTTTCAATCAGATGTTCATCAGCATTTTATCAAGCATAAGCTGAGTGCACACCTTGATTGTGTCTATGATATGGTTAACACATCATCGAAATTTCGCAACGTTTTCTGTCATCGTGATCCTTGGGGTGGCAATGTTTTTTTCAACAAAAAAGCACCCAGAGAGACTGCAGCTGTCTTTGTAGATTTTCAGCTGTGTCGCTATAGCCCTCCAGCAATAGATGTACTCTTTGCAATTTATTTGAATATACGTCCAAAGGAACGTATACCATTGGAAGATAAATACTATCGCTGGTATTATGAATGCTTTGCCAAGGAGTTGAAAGAAATGGGCCTAAATGCTGATGAGCAAATAAGTTGGTCACAATTTGCGGACTCACTGAAGCAGTTGCAACTCTTTGGTGCACTTTATAATTGCATTGCAGCAACCATCTTACGTGTACCTGATGATTACCTCAAGAATCTGAAAGAGACACGTCCAGAGGAGTTTCATAGTTATTTAACTAAAGATCGTACTATGAATGTTTTGAAATTAATTAACTCACATAATGAGTTTAGAGAGTATATGTACGAATGTATTGAAGATATGATGCGTGTTGTATTGAATTCAAATTAAACTCTTCAAACATAAAAAAAAAACATAAAACTTTTTAATATGAGATCATTTTGTAAAAAAGATCATTTTGATAAAACTCTCTCGAAATCCAGATTAGATTTATATGAACTTTTTATGAATTTTTCGACTTTTATGATATTTTTAAGCATTTCAAAATTATTCAACACTCTTCAGCTTCTTCGACTTTTATCAACTTTTGCAAAACTATTCATGTTTTTCCACATTTCACGTTCAAAATAAAACTGTCTCAAAGCGACATCTTCGATTCGCGTGATAAATAGGGGTTTTACTACATCAAAAAACAACACTTTACGCAATGTTTTTTTGTTTTAGTTCAGAAAGAGGAGGCATAGTAGAGTCCGACCACCATAATTTCAAAAATTTGTTTGTTACACTGTTAGTAGCAAACTAAATGATTAGTTGAACATTGAGAATTTTGTCTGAAGAAATATAAATAAGAATTGTTTTTGTAATGCAATAAAAAATTGTGTAGACGCTAATCTTATCACTTTACCCATAAGTTACGTTGAGCAGCCAAAGTGATTAACTCAATAAAAACCAGAAATGTGAAAAATTTAAAGCACAGAGAATATATACTACATTAGGGTGATTTAAATTGCTCGGGTGGAAAAAACATGATGGTGATGATAACTTTCCAAATTAGTTTTTTCTAGGGAACCAAAACAGAGAAACTTAAATCTAGTTTTAAGCTAAGGTGCAAGGTTAGTTTTAAAGTCTGTTTTGCTCTCTACAGTTACTGCCATAACATCATCGGAATTTTTGCCAATAATACGTCGTTAAACATTGGCTAACATCTGCAAAAATCATTCCGTTTCTTGAATATGTGACAGAATTCGTGGATCAGACACGGTGGATCTTCAAACTCTATACACACCAACAAGTGCTCGTATGGTATGCATTACATTACATAGCATTGAGGATATTCCTCTAAACGCGACCACGCCTCAAAAACTATGTCAACTGCGTAAACTTCAAGCCTCGAAAATAATTCGTATGGAGCAAAGTTTACGAAAGCCTCGAAAATTTTCAAGGCAAATTTAATGAGAAAGCAGCTGTTTGTCATTCCTCACCATTCCTCTCCATTAAGTCGCATACATATATTGCGTCAGATAACAAATAACTAAATGAATGGGAACTGATGGAGTGAATAGCTTCTACAAGATTGCATAGTCTTCTGAATTTATAATATACGACTGTTTAATCACTTTGGCTACAAAACGAAATGTATTTAAATAAAATTCTTAGGTTGCTATCGTCTCGTTGAGTCGTCGTAAGTAAATATTCAATCTAAGTTGCTCATTGATGTACATACTGTCGAAGTAATTAGTCTACGAAAATTGTGTTCATAACATTGTTATTTATGATTTTAAATTTATAAAGTTTAACTAGACATGACAGAAGTAGTGTTACCTCGTGAAAATCGAAACGATCTTTTAACACATGAAGAATGTGAACAGATACTAAAAAATCTATTGGGCTCTGGAAAAACTGGTAAGCTTTTGGATTTCAATATTGTACAAGAGCTGAGTTCCATTGGCTACCTTGGTGAATACTATCATCTTAAGCTGAAATACCATATTGGAAAGGTACATATGTTTATTGCAAATGTTTGCATGGTAAAATTATTTCATATATTAAAATTATTAATTATAGGATGAAGAAGTACATGAGACCCGTTTATTCATTAAATCAATGCCATATAGTAATGCAAAAATGAGTTCTCATATTGAAATGCTTGGCATTTTAAAAAAAGAAGTTATTCTATACGCGAAATTATTGAATGAGCTGAGTAAATTATGTAAGTATTTAGAGTGTTTGTTGATGTAATCTTTAGATTCTAAATATGTATAGTAAATAGTGCGGCAATATAAAGCAAATTTCTTATTGCCTACTTTATGGCTGATTTATAAGCAATAAATGAAAAAACTATAGAAAAAAATCAAAAAAATGTAAATGTAATGTAATAAATCAAGTAACATTAATCATTTCAAGATAAAAACACATTCATTGTTATAGCTATGAAAATAAATAATTAAATTTTTATTGCTTTAACTAAAGAAACGTTTTAGAGTACTCTCCACGTTTTTTCGCATTTTGTTATGCAAATGGCATACCAATCTATCTGTGCGGCTAACCAAAGATCGTATATATTTCTATAATTTTTCTTTACGATTTCAACCTTAACTTCGTTCTACAGGTTCTCTGTTGGATTTAAGTCAGAGCTCAGGGCTGGCTAATCCAAAACAAAGGAGTTTTTTACTAACTTGCAGAAGTGTTTGGTGTCATTATCTTGCAAAAATGTCCACTTAATTGACATGGAATGGACAAATTCTGTACAGCATTTGAAGTTGTATCCAAAGGCATAGTAAGAGCGGTTTAGGAGTTCTTCCTTTATTAATCAATACGTCAATATATTTCTTTTTTTCAAACAATGAATACGAACCAGTGAACAATGGCGAAAAAATAGTATTTCTGACACAAATCATATGCATATGCCGAAACTATAAACTTTATTTCATATTTTTGAAAATATTCACTTTTAGGATTTTTACTCTCTCCCTTTTATCACACATTTATTTTTTATTTACAAAATTTCTAAATTTTTTCCAGCGAAAACAATATGGTGTGCCCAGTGCTATCTAAGCAGGAAAGATCTCTTTGTTATGCAAAATATCTTGGACCTTGGATATGAGCCTATGGTAGAATCTACTGGCTTCTTAAAAGAAAATCAAATAAGACCGCTATTAAAAGGTTTGGCAACATTGCACGCTTGTAGCTTAGCATACGAGGAAAAAAATCACCTAGTCATTGGAGAAGAGCTAAAGGATGTGTTATTTGAGGCGACAGTATTACCAACGGTTGCTTGGTATACGAGTGGCATAAAGGTAATAGTTTTCTTCTCACTTTTAACTTAAATTTTAAAAATTTCATCAATTTCCTTTAGGCTGTGCTCGCCGTCGCATTGGGGCATCCAAGCTTTCAATCAGATGTTCATCAGCATTTTATCAAGCATAAGCTGAGCACACAGCTTGATTGTGTCTATGATATGGTCAACACATCATCGAAATATCGCAACGTTTTCTGTCATCGTGATCCTTGGGGTGGCAATGTTTTTTTCAACAAAAAAGCACCCAGTGAGACTGCAGCTGTCTTTGTAGATTTTCAGCTGTGTCGCTATAGCCCTCCAGCTATAGATGTACTCTTTGCAATTTATTTGAATATACGTCCAAAGGAACGTATACCATTGGAAGATAAATACTATCGCTGGTATTATGAACGCTTTGCCAAGGAGTTGAAAGAAATGGGCCTAAATGCTGATGAGCAAATAAGTTGGTCACAATTTGCGGACTCACTGAAGCAGTTGCAACTCTTTGGTGCACTTTATAATTGCATTGCAGCAACCATCTTACGTGTACCTGATGATTACCTCAAGAATCTGAAAGAGACACGTCCAGAGGATTTCCATCGTTATACAAATATAGATCGTACTGAGGAAGTTTTGAAATTAGTAAGCTCACATAATGAGTTTAGAGAATATATGTATGAATGTATTGAGGATATGATGCGTGTTGTATTGAAATCAAGTTCAAAAGAAATAAATTCTTCAAACAATTGAAGTAACCGTTTTAAGCTGTGCTTAAATTATTATGCCATCAGTATAAAATAATATTGGCATATCTATGTTGAAGTTGTGCATACGATAGGTGAGTCATTAGTTATTAAATTATACTTTCATTTCATTAAAGAAAACTTTAATAACATCAAACGTGATTGTATATATTATGGTAGAAGAAAAATTGGGAATAAATATTAAAAAATCAGTGAAAGAGCCAAACTTTGGTCACAACTTCGTTAAGCCATATCTTTTCAGCCGAAGAAAGGTGTGAGTTATTGTGTACGCACTCTACTTGAAGGCTAAGGCTATGCCTATTGCATATAATTTTGTATCATCTAATCATGCTGAAAAAACATTTAACATTTTTTAAATTTTTTTTGACGAAGTTGATATTTTTCAACGTTTTCCAACTTTAAAGCATTTTTCAACATTTTTTACACAAAAATGTTCAAAATTATGAATCTGAAAACTGTCCCTGTAAGAGAAGAAAAAAATATGATGAGTCCTTTTCAGTGCAAAATTAATACTTTTTTTAAACAAATCATCACTGAATTTTAAACAAATTTTACAGTTCAGGTGTGAAAGATGGTGCAAATTCTCATACAATCGTGCTTAATGAATTTTTTCATAGAATCCTTAATGAAGAGTTTAAAGTAACATAAAAAAATTATCCTTAACGAAATCAACAACGAGACAATAGCCTCGCCCTGCGAGCTCAAGGGAACAGCCTCCATCATATTTTGTAAATGGGTTTGTAAGGAACGGTGGGGAAGGCGGGGCAAAGCGGTATATTTATCTTTGCATTACAACGCCATCTAATGTAATTATAAGGAATTTGTGCTTGAGTAGTGATCTTGTAACTGCCAGGTTATAGCGACAATTCGACCTTCCGTTTTCGAGAACCACGAGGTTCATCAAAATGAGTGCAGTCGATGTAAGATTCGAGTAATTTCATTTCATATGAACCATTTAAAAAACGTCGTAGTATAAATTAGTGACATTCATTTTTTTTTTTTGCAACGATTTGTTTATGTTGATAAATTTTTGAATATTTAGAATATGGCGGCAGAGTGGTATTGCACTTCGTATACCGCTTTGCCCAACGGGTATAAACGTACTTTTTTCCATCGTAATAATAAACATCTTCTGTTGAGAAAATAATGAGCCTAATTACCTTAATAAATTCAATAGATCGAACTAATAACTTACATACATGTTTGATTGTGCGAAAAAAATTTTCTTTTTTTGTGAAAACTTCGTTTTCCCGTTAGGCATACATGCCACTTTGCCCCACCTTCCCCTACTTATAGTAATAATATGTATAAGTATATACAAAAAAAATTGTCAATATGAAAAAAATCCAACATGCACACGCCTACCTTCCATACAAGGGTGCGATGTGGAACCGACTTTTTTTCATAATGGGTATCTATTTTCATTAATTTGGCAATGTTGATAGCAAATATGTTACAAATCGTGCGATATTTTCAATAGTTTTTAGTTATTAGCGAAAAACTGTTCTGAAGGCTCATCATTTCTGTTTTTAAAAAGTTTTCGATTTTATAACTTTCATCAAAAGGGAGATGAAAACGGGAAACATACGCCTTACCTATACTCCACTCTTTAAGGAAACTCCCTTCTAAATTTCTGAACCTCCCCTCATACTGTAAGCATTTACAATTGATAAAATTATTGCAGAGCTTTGCAAAATGTGAAGAAAAACAAATATTTTTCCCTCATATATTTCAATAGAAAAAAATTTATAAGAAAAAGTGGTGAAATTCTAGCTCTGAAACATTGAATTTTAATTAATTATACTTATTCACATACGTATGTAATATATAAAAAAATTAAGGTAATAAAAATTTGCGAATTTCATACAATTCATATAAAATTAATAGATGACAAAATAAATTGTATTTTATATATTGAAAACAATGAGCTTGCCGTCGACATGATATATTAGCTCAGCAGCTGTTTCAATTAAGTAATTAGAGCGTTTTACACAACCGCTCTACTATTATCAAAACATCCATCGAAATTATTTGGTGTTCACAGTTCAACTTTGAGTACTGTAGTACTAAACCCAAAAAAAAGTTAGAGCTTTTGTAGTTTTATTTTCTTCCTTATATGTGATAATTGATGTAAACATTTTTAGGTCACTAGCACTTTAATTTTTTTTTGTATGTATGGTCACGATCTGCCATTGTGCGTTGTAGTTCCGATATCTGTGCAAGCAAACAACTTTTTTTTGAAAAAATTAATTTAACCAATCTAAAAAAGTATATAATAAGTACTTCAAAGATAACGCCGATGATATGCAATGTTAAATAAAAGTAATAATAAATGAAGCTCGCAATAAAAGAGGCTAATCCAATGCCATCTCTCTAACTGAATGCTGGAAGAGAAATATATTTTTTAAACATAAATTTATGTGTAACAATTTATGTATGTGCATTCAAATATTCACTGTAAACACACATTTAGCTCTACCGAGATTTGGAGCTAACTACATTCTAAAAATGTTCGAGAGCGATTCTATTCCTTAGCCTACTCGGCTAATGATTCGAATGAAAGAGTTAGTTATTTCTGTGAATTTGGCGAAATTATTTCCAACTTAGACGAAATCAAATACCCTTCTAAATATAACCCAACCTTTCCAAGCTTACAGGGATATTATATTGAAGTATACCGAAGGAAGATTAATACAATTTTCTTTTAAACAGATTTATTAAAAAAAAAAACATCCATCAGTTGCGTGAAATTAAAATACTAATTGCTCAAGTTCTCGAGCGTTCATGATGATGTCTGATTCTCTTCATTTTCAAACACATATTCCATTAACTCATTAATTGGCGCCATAATAATTTCCTTATAGTTTGCATCCAAAGTCATAGTTAGTTCAAAGAATTCACTACGGTTTTTATTCATATAGTAATCAAAACGTTCTGGTTCTTCTGAACGCATTTTGTTGGACAGACCTTCAGGCATTTTCATTAATGGTTCACAAATGGCCCACAATATAATAACTGCTAGGCGTGTTCTCTTACAATCATTTAAAAATTCTTCCTTCGTAATTATGTCCTCATCCAGAGATAACTCTTTAAGTGTAGACTGCAATGCATTATAATAATAATCCAAATACTGATCATAACAACGTTCTCTTTCATCTCTACTCAATGTCACATACAAAAAGAAAAGCACATCTATAGCAGGTGGACTGTACCGTGTCAACTGAAAGTCAACAATACAACAATCAATAGGTTCATTTGCGCTATTATATTTAAAAAATATATTTTGACCCCAAGAATCGCGATGGCAGAGCACATTACGAAAATCTGTTGAGGGATTTACCAACTCTTCAGAATCGGTGAGTATTTTCATAAGCTTATCATCGATGAACTCTTGCGCTGAAGGATACTGATAGTTTGAATGCTTCTTGGCAAGAAACACTATACCCTATGGAGTAGCAATACATTATTAAAAAAACACAAACTATTACAAATAAAACTTACCTTTGCTCCAGTTATATACCATGCATTTCTCGTAGTATATTGTAACTCAAATAATACCTCCTTAAATTTCTCACCGATATTCACGTCTTCTTTTAACTCCCAAGCAATACTGCCTGCATGTAGCTTTGCTAAATGCTCTAACATCAGCTGGCAGTGTTGTATCGTGTAGGTTTCATTGCGACTCAAAAGTCGATAACCATTTTCCGGTATAGCTGATAAATCCTCCATAACTATGATATCAGGACGTGTGTAATAACATTCGGGAAAGAGTTTTGTAGAAGCTGTGGGAGTAGCTTATTTTATAGCTGTTTCAAAGTATTTCAGTAGTACTTACCATATTTTTGCACATTCGGTAGTATATTCCTATAAATGTATGTTTCCTTTGGAAAGAATCCTTTACGCTCGCATTCATCTCGGAGAAAATCATTTGAAATTGGCACTGCTTTTACAAAAAATTGCAATTGTTTTGTTTCATCATTATTTGACTGTAAAATGTTTCCAATAAATTGTTAAAAATTCTTATTGAGCGCTTAGTCATTTCAATTAGGTAACCTTCCTTATCTTTTACACAAATGATGAGCTTATAGTATTCTCCCATTAGGCCCACAAGATCACTAGAACCTTGCGTTATTTTATAGTCAATTAATTTTATTTCGTCAAAATTTGACAGTTTTAGTGCACTTTTAACTATTTCCAAACATTCTATTGAGTCGAGTATCTGATAGATATTATCTTCCGCAGATATTTCCTTATACATATTATCACCACGCGACGTACGCTCTCTTACTAAACAACAATGAACTTGAACGATAAAATTATATTAGCGCTTTCATCGAGCATGAGTTTAACCCATTCATGATTGTTGTCTCAATAAACGCATACAATTTACGTGATGATTCTGCTGAAAAAAATTTCATAATTTTTTGTTTATTATTAAATAGAAAACTTTATTAAGTACATACTTGCTTACATATATTGAGGCTTGAGACAATTTTAATGATTGTTTTTTTGCTGATGACTTGTCATAAATCATTTTGACAAAAGTCAAACTATTTTTATGTTATAGTTTTAAAATTTCGCCATGATAACGACGAAAACTAACTATGCAGGGTTTTAGAGGATGGTTTTGGGAAAAATATCCCAAAATGAGATATCAATTTTCCGATTTCTTCAAAAGTTTTATTTCTGCTCAAAATTCTTCACTGAGAAACGATTTGATTAAATACTTGTATGAAAAGTTATATTTGATATGGGCCAATTAATTACACATGCCGACAAAATTTGGCCAATGTCTCTGATGTCCCAGGTTCTTATGCTATTCTAACCTAAATGTGTGGATATTACGATTTTTTGAGATTTTTGAGGTTATGTTACATCGAATGATAATTTATTTATATAAAACTATTAATGATGTCCAAAAGAACTACTCTTTCTCTTCAAAACGCATTTGAATCTTTTTTCATCTTTGAGAAGTCGTACGTTGAAATTACTCTAGGCAATTTAGGTAAAATTTCGGCATTTTTGGGCACCGGGACGGCCTTTGGGAAGGCAATTCTGTTTAGTTAGTTTCACAAAACTGCATCTCTAGCTTTTCATACATTGCATTGGCATCGGAATAAATGCGACAAATTTCGCGTGTTGAAATTCATACATATCTTGACGAGAGGAGATGGAGACATGAAGCTAGAATGACTACTGCTACTAAACTTTCTTTGTTTTCGCGTACACATAATCGAATGAAGCAAAAGGAGCTATAATTTCGGCTATTGCTGCAAATAGAAATTAGAAGGTTACAAGAAAATCGGGCGGTGATATCTACAATCCCTCCCTTGTCGAACACTACGCTTTCGGTAGTAAGTTGGTCCAATTCAGCATCAATGTCCCAATGCTTAAATTTATCGTATTTTTCAAGGAAAATGGGGCGTTCATATCAATACTGGATCAAGTTCAATTTTATCTTTTGTAAATTGTTTATATTGAGTTTGACGTGAATTCGTACTCTTTACTTAAAACCTACATGTATTATATGATGGCAAAAAAACAAATGAATAATAATTTTTAAATTCAAAGAGATGGGCGCATACATGGTTAATTATATAAGGTGTAGCAATTGGAGAGAACCTGAGAGAGCGTGAGAGTATATCGATTTTCAATCGGTTGTCATTCTATTGCTTTAACTTTAACCAATGAAGAGAACGATGTGTTAAAAACAACGAAGCTCAATAAATTCGAATAGGTAAGATATTTTCTAAGGGAATTGCCGTTAGTCAACGTTTCAGGCAACACATTTTCTTAAAACTTCAACTTTGTATTCACACCTATATATGTACATCAATATTTACCACATGTTTAAATGAAAATTCCAAAGAATATTTTGTTTCACATCTTTTTTTTTTTTTTGTGTAAAATGAATAGTATTTGATTTACTGGGTGCCAAAGCTTTTTTGAAAATATCTCACAAGCGATTGATTTTATAAGTAAAAATCGATCTTGTGGAGCATAAAGTTTTCCATAATATTTATCTAATGCTCTTCGCTTATGATGAAATGTCGCGCTCTTCTGTGCACAAGAGCGTTGAATAACCAAAAATATTTGCGCTATTGTTTTCGATTGACAAAAATAGTTCTACGAAAAATATTTACTACTTTCGTCATCGTTTATTCTATATTACCATAACTGAATTCTATTTATGTATTTTATTCTATATCCCAACTTTATTAATATAAACGTTGTATAAAAGTGAACATTTAAAATATGAATTAGACATGCGAAGCTCTTGAGTGACGTGGCAATATGGCAAAATTTGTTGGCTGCTTTTTATCCATTCCCTGAAAGGTCAGATTTGATGTCGTTAAGCATCGAATTAGAAGGGAAAGAGCACCATAAATTGGTATCCCTCAAAAGAAAATTGCTTTCCAGACTTTGAATCGGTTAAGTCAAAATGGATAGCTAAAAAAAAACAGTTCCGATTCATTTCTGGTCCAAAAATAATCATAATAATATTTGTTTGCTTTAATGTTTCCTCATGTATTTTTTTAATTCATCACGCCAGTCTGGAACGCGAAAAAAAATTTGCCTACGATAATAAAAGATTCGCCTTAAGGGAATCGCGTCGTGAACGCTCTGATAGTAAAAAATACGCCGAGAACGATTTTTTTAATGTGTTATATACCATTTTTTATGGAAAAATATCGATAGAAAATCAAAATAAAAATCTTTTTGGCTTAAAAATAAGTCCAAACAATTATTTCTTTTTTAGCATTGTGGGCTCTGTCTAGTTAAAAATACTTTGAAGGTCCACAAGACTATAAAAAAAAAATTTATTTTCACTGGTTTTTAGGGCGAAAAGATTTTTTTTTCATTATTTGTCGATATTTTCCCATAATCTTTGTTTCTAATCCCACATATTTTACACAAAAAATATAAACACAAAGCAGCTGAAATGTACTTTCAGCATATTTACGATCAAAAAATTGACAATAAACAAGATAACCGACGGGCTACTTAATCAACACTTGGTGAAAACGAAATTGTTATTTTAGCTATCGTATGGTTGATTATTTGCTGGCTAAACAAAAAATCTTACCAGAGATTAAGATAACGGCCCTAAGAGATATGCTCTAGATGGAGGGATAGCACTTGAATTGTAAATCATTTATTTAAAGTTTGGAATGAGAAAAAAATCTCTTACTTCTGGTACGAACCTTGATTCTTTGATTGGCTTAGTATATCCCAGATATAGATTCAGTGAATTAAATCTTTGAAAACTTATTCGGTTTGATTTCTAAATACATTCTTATTACATATGTAGATCACATTATATAAAAATACCATGCACACAAATTCTCGAGCGTTAAAATTTACTATATATCTTTTCAAAACATTTCAAACAAATAATTAAAGAGTCCTCCAATTGTTGCCATTAAAATTTCCTTATAGCGTGCATTAAAAGCCATAATTCGTTTAAAGAGTTCATTATTTCATTCAAATGACCCTCAAACCCTAGGCGAACTCCTTTACAATCGAGTAGAAATTCTTCCTTACTTATTGTATTCTCATCCAAAGATAATTCTTTGAATACTCATGATAAACACTCTCTCTTTCATCTTTACTCAATGTCACATATAAAAAATAGAGTACATCTTTTCCGTATTAATTTCGCAAGATTTTGACCACACGAGGAACTGTATCCTACTAAACTTTATTTAACGTAGATGATGAAATTATGTTTTTTGCTGTCTCAACGGGCTTCAATTTAACCCATTATCGACTGAAATCTTTTTAATTTTTTCCCCAATTACCTCCTTGAAAGTTGTATTAACTGTGTCTACTTAGTGGTGAAATGTTGCGCATTTCAGAGGTTGTCAAAATTAAGTGTGCTTCTAACGAACCGGCTGACTGACCGCTCAAAAGTTTTTACAAAAACCATGATAAGGTCAGCCTGTTGCCCTTTGAAAGCTATGTGGCTAATTCCCTTACTTGGAATAAAAACTATTTATACCTAATTTCTTTTACAACAGAAATTTCATAAAGTTCATCGTTAGCCAATATACATACCATTGGGTGCCCGATCTTTTGCAACATAACCGGGTAGATGCCGGTGATTTGCAAAATTCAAACAACTTTTTAGAACAATTTTAGTTTTTTCTTGTTGCTACAAAATAAGTTTTAGAAATTTTTTGCTGCACATAAGTGGTGCCCCCTTGAATTCACTTTTCTTTAAAAATACTATAATCGACATCTTCACACCAAACTTTATTAAAAACACTCTCATAGTACATTAAATAGAATATTTAATGTGTTTTGTTTTTATGTCATTATTTTTCTTATTATAAAAAATGTTAAAATTTTGTCGGCGGTGCCACGCCTTTCAACGTCTTTTGCTAGTATAGATGATTAGCTAATTTTTATTTAAACCTTTGGCTTCGTTTTCGAACAATATTAAAGTTACATCAAAATTGCCAAAGCCATTTTCGAAATAAAGCTAAGCCATATATGTATTTATGTATGGTATATACAATTTTTGCTCATTTAAGAAAAGTATAGTAATATTCTCATGTCTCCTCATAAAATACCAAACTTCATCGTAATGGGTTAAATTAATTTCTTCTTAGAAGATAAATTCATAGCTGTAGATAACAAAGCTTCCAGATATCAATTTCATAATATACTTCTACAAATAAACATCGCTTGTCATACCCAGGACAGATTTAGAAATTTACCGCCCTTTGACCGCCTTTCTTCACTAGTTAATATGGAAAAAAAAATTTTTAATATCAAAGTGAGGAATTTTTTTTTTTGTTTGTCAACATTTTTTTATAGTTTACGGGGGGACATTCCAAGTATTCGCACTTTTTTACTTTTTACTTTTTTCCCTCGTGTAACTCTTATCACTTAAAAAAATTTTCAAAGTTCCCAATATTTGCCACCCTAGGCACTGGCCTAGTGTGCCTCTAAGGTGAGTCCGGCCCTGGTCATACCTGTTTACTACAGAGTTCCAAAAGAGTACACAATGAAATTATTTTATTTGAATGTGTTAAAAGTTTTAAATTAAACAATTAGCTTATTATCTTTAATAATTGTTTTGAGTGTTTTGTTAATTTAAAACAACCAAGTTCTGTTAGAAGTGAAAATGAGAGGAGAAAGGAGAGGTTTCGGACCCATAATATCAATGTTATGAAGTGGTCTGCACAATTGCCGGACCTTAATTCAATAAAGCATCTTTGGATGAATGTTAGGAAAAGAATAAAAACGCTAGACCCGAAAATTCTGAAGAATTATGGCAAGCAGCAAAAAATACTTGGGAAAATATATCACGCTCCAGATGCCAAGACCTGATATTTTCAATGAAGTCCAGGTATGCCAAAGTAGTCAAAAATCATGGGGGAGTCATTTCATATTGAATATAATATGATGAGAGCGTATTTGATGAACATTAAAATTGAGTATTGTATATTTTTTATCCTTGTTCTAAACCATTTTGGACATAATGCAACAATATTGCCATTAAAAAAAGATGGGGATAGATTTGGTCATCACTTTTTCCATTTTTTTAAACTTTAATAAGTGTTTAGTTATTACAATAAAAGTCAATATTATAAAATATTATTATTAAAATTTTGTACGACGATTTCAATTTCTGTCTAAGTTGTTCTTATTATTTCGAACACGACTGTACATATACCTATACATTATGTTGATTTTCAAATACATATCCCATTAACTCATTAATTGGCGCCATTATAATTTCCTTATAGTTTGCATCCAAAGCCATAATTCGTTCAAAGAGTTCATTACGTTCGCTATTCATATAGTAATCAAAGCGTTCTGGATTTTCTGCACGCATTTTATTTGACAAACCTTCGGGCATTTTCATTATTGGTTCACAAATTGCCCACAAAATAATGACGGCTAGTCGAGCTCTCTTACAATCGCGTAGAAATTCTTCCTTACTAATTGTGTTCTCATCCAAAGATAACTCTTTGAATGTAGACTGCAATGCGTTATAATAATAATCCAAATACTCATGATAAACACGCTCTCTCTCATCTTTACTCAATGTCACATATAAAAAGTAGAGCACATCTATAGCAGGTGGACTGTAGCGTGTCAATTGAAAGTCAATAATTCGACAATCAATAGGATTACTTGCGCTATTATACTTTAAAAATATATTTCGATTCCAGGAATCGCGATGGCAGAGCACATTACGAAACTGCGTTGAGGGATTGGTGAGCTCTTCAGAATCGGCTAG
Organism: Meiosimyza platycephala; assembly: GCA_963662105.1. Classification (NCBI taxonomy): domain Eukaryota; kingdom Metazoa; phylum Arthropoda; class Insecta; order Diptera; family Lauxaniidae; genus Meiosimyza; species Meiosimyza platycephala. The sequence continues at coordinate 23,392,318 of OY759210.1, forward strand.
AATTTTCAAAAGCTTATTATCGATGAACTGTTGCGCTGAGGGATACTGGAAGTTTGGATGCTGCTTGGCAAGATACACTAAACCCTATGAAGAAGAAGTACATGATTAAACAAAATTTCTATCAGTTACAAATAAAATTTACCTTTGCTCCAGCTTCATACCATGTATTATTCATGGTCATTTGCAGCTCAAATAATACGTCCTTAAATTTTTCACCAATACTCACACCTTCTTTTAACTCCCAGGCAATACTGCCTGCGTGTAGCTTTGCTAAATGTTGCAGAATGAGCTGACAATGTTGCGTCGTGTAGGTTTCATTGCGAGATAAATGCCGAAAACCTTTTTCCGGTATCACTGATAGATCCTCCATGACTATGATATCAGGACGTGTGTAATAACATTCGGGAAAGAGTTTTGTAGAAGCTGTGGAAGCAGTTAATGTTATAGCTGTTTGAAAATATTGCAAGTACTACTTACCATATTTTTGCACATTCGGTAGTATATGCTCATAAATGCTTGTCTCCTTTGGGAAGAATCTCTTACGTTCGCATTCATCTTTAAAAAATTCGTCTGAAATGGGTACCGTTTTGATAAAAAATTGCAATTGTTTTATTTCATCACCATTAGACTGTAAAATGTTTCCACTAAATTATTGAAATTTTGTTTAGCGTTTAGTTATTTCAATTAGGTACACCTACCTTATCATCAAGACGTACGCATATATTGAGCTTGTAATACTCTCCCATAAATCCCACAAGATCATTAGAGCCCCGTGTTATTTCATAGTTAATTAAACTTATTTCCTCAAGATTTGTTAATTTTAATGAATTTTTTACGATTTCCAAGCATTCTGTTGAGCTAAGTATCTGAAAGTTAGTCGTCTCCGCACTCATTTCGCAATATTATGACCACACGACGAACTGTCTAAATTTAACTTATATAAATGGAAAAGTCACTTTTTACACAAATTTTATAGAATTTTGTGACAAAAAGTTATAAGAAAATTAAAGAGAATATGTTTTTAATTTAAATATGCCGAAAGCTCAGAAAAAAATGTTATTCTTTTTAATTTTTTTATAATACAAAATTTTGTCACAAAGCAGCTTTTTTCAAAATAATATTTATTTAACTTAAATGGTTAAGTTTTTATTTTTGTGGTCTCACGGGTCTAAAGTGTAACCCCTTTTCCATCATAGGAGCCAAGATATGGCGCTTGGCATAGACAATACAGCTCCTAGGACCAAATTTTGAAAACTTTTGCTATTATAGATAAAATATAATGATGTTAATTCCAAATTGTACATGAATTTGGCAATTTTAGCGTTTTCGCTAATGCTGCTAATAAATGAAAAAAATTCGTGTGAACATATCCTGATGCTTTTCAGATTAAATTTTCGAAATTTTCAGGTCCTTTTATATTCTGCAGCACTTATCTTCCTTGTAATTATTTTTAGATTTATGAAGATTCTTGTTGCAGGAAGATAAATTATTTTCTATATGCGCAGTATCATGTTGACTGTACTTTTACTTTAAAAAAATAAACTTAAATTTTTGTTAATTTAGGATGATACGGGCTAAGACGATGAAGATCAAAATTGTAAGAGACAGAATAATTTTTCTGCACGTCTTAGCTAACGTATGGCGTGATACCGAAAATCGAACATTTAACAATATATTTCCAAAAAGCTTTGGTATATTTGTATGTTACCTCGAGTGGGAGTTTCGAATGAAATGAATCGATTGTTTGCAAAATTGCAAGATTTAAAAATTGTGTTTTTAGACTACAAGCGCCACTACAAATTTACACTACGAACGTTTAGTTTTCGGCACAGAAAGCTTTCAATCCAATACGTTACAAACTTAAAAGGAAAATAATTTAGTTTTCTTGATATACTATAAAAATTGTAGATTTATAAAACATTTCAAGGGAAAATTACAATTTTTTGAAAATAAAATCGCCCTAGATTTCGAAAAAAATCATCATATCTCGAAAACTACAATATAAGTAAGATCTCAAAGTATCCAACTTACGATGGCTATATTTACGAAACTTGATACGGGCGACACTTTCTGATTACATATTTTTCTTGGAATTAAAAACTAAGTAAGAAAAAATAGATTTATGAAAAGTAAACGATTGTCGCTAAATAAAACGATGTGATTTGACGGAGGAGAATGGGGTGATCTCTCCGGCATAGTAATTTTTGAGGTTGGAAAGCATTCAAAATGTAGTTGTCTCCGTCGCTACTGTAAGAAGTAAAAAGTCATAGTTAGGGTTGCCAACTGAAGAGTTTTGCGTCGCAGGCTCTGGGATCTTTAACGCATCTCCAGACTCCGAGTTTCAGAATGTACATTATGTGTAGAAAAATTGTCAGGATGTGTTAATTGAAAAGAATCAAAATTTACTATTCAACTAAGTTTATTTAGTCGCCTTCAAAGTAGGCCCCACCGCTTGGAATACGAAAAGTATTGGAATCTTCCATATCCGAATTTGATCCTAAAAACAGGGTAACAGAGCTACAACCAGATTTTAGAAACTAATTGCCTAAGTACCTACTTACATATATCCCTGCTGTAGATCCTATGATTTAAATATATGAAAATTTAATTGATTTGATGTTTATGTAAATTTTTTAATTCATTGAACAGTTAATATAAAATCATGCGCACAAATTCAGGAGTGTTCAAATTTACATATATGTATGAGTATCTTGATTTTCAAACAAATAATTCAAAAGCTCTTTAATTGGTGCCATTATAATTTCCTTATAGTTTGCATCCAGAGCCATAATTCGTTCAAAGAATTCATTACGTTCACTATTCATATAGTAATCAAAGCGTTCTGGATCTTCGGCACGCATTTTATTTGACAGACCTTCGGGCATTTTCATTAATGGTTCACAAATTGCCCACAAAATAATGACGGCTAGTCGAGCTCTCTTACAATCGCGTAGAAATTCTTCCTTACTAATTGTGTTCTCATCCAAAGATAACTCTTTGAATGTAGACTGCAATGCGTTATAATAATAATCCAAATACTCATGATAAACACGCTCTCTCTCATCTTTACTCAATGTCACATATAAAAAGTAGAGCACATCTATAGCAGGTGGACTGTAGCGTGTCAACTGAAAGTCAACAATTCGACAATCAATTGGCTTCTTTGCGCTATTATACTTAAAAAATATATTTCGATCCCAGGAATCACGATGACAAAGTACATTACGAAATTGTGTTGAGGGATTGGTCAACTCTTCAGAATCGGCTAGAATTTTCAAAAGTTTATCTTCTATGAACCGTTGCGCTGAGGGATATTGAAAGTTTGGATGCTTCTTGGCAAGATACACTATACCCTATGAAGTAGAAGTATATGATGATACACAATTTCTATCTATTACAAATAAAACTTACCTTAGCTCCAGTTACATACCATGTATTATTCATGGTCAATTGTAACTCAATTAATACATTCGTAAATTTTTCACCGATATTCACACCTTCTTTTAACTCCCAAGCAATACTGCCTGCATGTAACTTTGCTAAATGTCGCAGCATGAGCTGACAATGTTGCGTCGTGTAGATTTCATTGCGAGATAAATGCCGAAAACCCTTTTCCGGTATAACTGATAAATCCTCCAAAACTATGATATCAGGACGTGTGTAATAACATTCGGGAAAGAGTTTTGTAGAAGCTGTGGAAGCAGTTAATGTTATAGCTGCTTCAAAATATTTCAAGTGGAAGAGTTAGTACTTACCGTATTTTTGCACATTTGGTAGTATATGCTTATAAATGCTTGTCTCCTTTGGAAAGAATCCTTTACGTTCGCATTCATCTTTATGAAATTCGTCTGAAATGGGCACCGTTTTTATAAAAAATTGCAACTGTTTGATTTCATCACCATTAGACTGTAAAATAGTCCACAAAATTATTAAAATTTTGTTGAACGTTTAGTTATTTCAATTAGGTACACCTACCTTATCTTCTAGACATATGTGTATACTGAGCTTGTAATACTCTCCCATAAATCCCACAAGATCATTAGAGCCCCGTGTTATTTCATAGTTAATTAAACTTATTTCCTCAAGATTTGGTAATTTTAATGAATTTTTTACGATTTTCAAGCATTCTGTTGAGCTTAGTATCTGTAAGTTAGTCTTCTCCGTAGTCATTTTGCAATATTATGACCACACGACGAACTGTCTCGAACTAAACTTTATTTAACTTAAATGATTAAGTTATGCTTTTTGTGATTTCACGGGTCTCAAGCGTAACCCATTTTCGACTGCGGTCGAGTCTGTGTCAACTAGAGTCAGAATTCTGTTAGACATATTTAGAAGTGATAAGCCTTTAACTAAAGATAGTGTCGAATTATTTAAAAAAATTTTGTGGAACTTTTTTATTTACAAAAAAAACCCGAGTCTTGTTCAAACATGCACTATTATATTTCTTTCATGAAATCCATGTTTCTCTTAACCCATTCAGATACACTGCCAATGTGATATACACCAATGTGATTTGTTGTCAGTATTCATTTAACCTTCATTAATTTGTCGCCCCCCTTTCTTTCTTTGATCTACATTCGATCTCATTAACATCAAGATGGCATTTATGATCACAGTAAGGAGGATATAATTCCTTTTTGAACCTTTGCTCAGTAGTTTCCTGACTAATTAGATCACTTAGATTGAGTTTGTGACTCAAAGCTCAGTATATTGTCCCATTAGCCTACTGTTTCGGAGCCAATGCTCACCATTATCATCACCATTATATTAAACGTTCCGTCAATGCAGATATACAGGCGGTAAATACAAAATATTTTTGGATAAAAACATTATCTTTCATGCCAACCACCTCAGGCAAAGCTTTGTTACCAGACTGTGCTTTCTTGAAGTTGTCTTCTTAAATGTAAAACTACTAACAGCTCCAGAGTTTTTAGAAGAAACGATGATGAGCTTTTCAGGTACTATGGGTCTTGATTCACTTCTTTCACAATAAAAACTGATTTTTCCTCCCTTCGTTTATAGCAAATATCCCATAAGATCAAGATCATCATTGTCCCAGAACTTATGCAAAATAACTGGGTAAATGCGGTCGGGCCCATGTGAATTTTAAAACTAAGCGATTTCATAGGCCAAGTTATATTTTCTCTTGTCGTTATAAAATAACATTTAGAAACTTCTTCTGTATATGGGAGGTGCCCCTCATACTATAATCGACATCTTCTCACTAAATGTAATTAAGATCAGACTCATAGTTCACTATATATACAACATTTAATGTGATTTGCTTGTATGAAACGTGCCAGTCCCATTGGTACTGTTACTGTACTGTAGTCATATGCCAAAATAAATTTCATAACGATTTCTATGTTAGTTTTCTCATTACCTAGCAAGATATTATAAAACCAAATTTTCGCTACAGAGGCGAATTTTCTTATTAATTTTGATACAAAGCTATTTTAAATACATCACTGTTTCATAAGCTGAATTTTTGTCTTCATAACTTCCGCTGATGATACTAGGGAATCTATGCTCTCTACATGATAGATCAAAATTGATCATAATGGGTTAAATTAATTTCTTTTTAGTTGGATATGTAGCCGTAGATAACAAAGTCTCATGATATCAATTATTATTAGATACTTCTACAAATAAATGTCACTTGTCATACCCGTATACTACAGAGTTGCAAAAGATTACATATGTGAATAATTTATTTTATTTACATATATTTGGTTAAAATTTTAAATAAAACAATTACGTTCTTTCTTTACTTGGGTTTTTGTAACTTCCGGTTCAGTACTTTTTAGTGCAAAAATTATCTTAATTTTCGTCAGTGTTTTGAGTTGTTTTTTACCCTTAATTATATTTTTTAAACAGTTTTTTAATTCAACACAACTTAATTCTGTTAAAAGTAAAAATTATTTTTGCAGCTGCCTCCAAAAATAAATGCATTCTTTCGCAGATCTGATTTATTTTTTGAGCGCTAGATTGAATTGCAAATATTCTAAATTGTACTAAATAGCTAGAAGTATAATATGCCTACATGTAATCTAAACACCGAATTTCTTTTATCTGAACTTTAATTGTTCAGCTCAAATAAGTGAAGACTTATGTACATATGTATGCGAGTAGATATATAAAAATTGCCTTAGTAACTGTTTGAATATCTATTGAAGGCAATTATATTTGGTATGCTAATTTCTATACGTCACACATTTATAAATATATGCACGTCACTTAGTAGGCAATCATATGTTGCACCTTTAATTCACACCCCCAAGGTTGAGAGGAAACGGTTTTAGATAACGACAAATTGAGATCCCGGCTCCGGTCAAAAGTAAAAGATTTTAAGCTGATAAGTGATGTTCTATAGCATAAGATGATGATGTACATATAATCGTACCTGGCGGGGAGGGGAGGAACGGTTGCCCCGTGCGAAATGGCTTGGATGCCGGCAAAATGGTCCATGGTTTTTGGATAATGTAATTAATTTTGTGGACCTTTTTTTATTAGCAAACATGAGATTGCTCTAGGATAACTGATCGCTTGCCCTAACTCAAACAAAAATATAGATCCAGAACTGAGACAACGGGAAAGCCTTTTCAATAAAAACGACGAGCGACGAAATAAAAATGGTATGTGAAAATCAATTCGATAAGGAAAGGTTGTAAATGAACTTTAATCTTCATTAGGGGTGGCCCTATATCAGAGCATGGACCATTTTGGACCAATTTCCTTACAAACTTTTTTTTGCACCAATAAATGAGAAAAGTTTGAAAATGGATTTTTAACATAGTTTAGGACGGCCGCGAAACGATCAAACCAGTTTTCCAGTATTAATAAAGGCCTTATTTGCTCTACCATTACATAAACACAAATGATTCCAATCACTAATCGGCTTGCGATCGGACAGAAAGCCGACGAGTTGCGCTATGCGAAACTTGCTTGCCATATATTTATATTCACTTTGCTTGCGTTTTCGGTGGTAATAACGTCGCATCCAAAGCTGTCGTTTAGGGAGGGATTTTGACATGAGCGGCCACTTGGGAACCCTGCTAATACGTTAAACTGCAATTATATGAAGTTCAGACTAATAGTCGGTAGAGGTCCTTCACAAACATATATAGAACTATATAAAAGGGGTTTGCCAAGATGAAGTCATGAATTAACGGCCTTTCCAAAGTACATATATACAATTTTTATTCCTTAAAACCATAAAAACTAAAATTCTGTTCGACATTAATTTATTTTTAAACGGCAATGTGAAAATAAAATATTGCAATCCCAAAATTTTGATGACATTTTCTTTTTTTTTTTTTTTTTTTTGCTCGTTAAATAAAGAAAATCTTCCAATAATTTCAGTTCCTACAAGGCCCGTGGCTTTGGCATGCAATAAACGGCCTGGCCGCGTCAAAAGCCTCCACCTGGCAGCCCTGACTTACATAATACATATTGAATAGTTGATCGATTTTCACTTAAAAAGAAAAAAAAGTTGATATAAGCGTAATATAAACTAATGAGTGGTTTGATTCATAAATAATCATTAACTTGTTATTGGATGCACGAAGTCTTCTCATTATTATTTCCCCCATCTGCCTTATAGCAAGAATCGCACAAACTATAAATTTTGTGGTATTATATCTATTTGAGTAATGAAAAACCAAATTATTCTAGTCGGTGTTCTTCTATTAAATTGACCATCGACTATATTAATTGGTCGCCAATTATTAGCTCTTCAAGTAATTGCAATTCGATTCAACTAAAATATGTCTGTGTGCGCGGACCCTTAATGAAACTGAGAAAATAATCACTGTGGCAGCACTGCAACATCTGTTATCATGCCACAATGACGTTGTATTATTATTTTGTTTGTCAAATTATAAAAATAAAAAATCTTAAAGAAAGAAGTTGTTATCTTATGTGCTAATTAAGAAAAACTGTAGTATCAAAAAAGATGTTTCAGCCAGAAGAGCATGGCCTTGAGCCGAATTTTCGTTTGACCAACTTTTCAACGTTGCGGGGGTGAGGATGTAAAATCCCTCAAGATACGCTAAATAAGTATTTAAAGGGAACAGATATATTAAAAACAATAGACAGGGATAATGAACATAAAATAAATGAACAGGATAATTATATTGGTAAGTGTAAAAATTTGTGTGGTGTTTTTGAGTATAACCTCACATTTTCTTCATCAAGGCTCCGGCATGGACTGCGCTGTTATACCACTGACGCGACACAAAGAATTCTCATTGGTACAAACCGTTGATTTCTTCTATCCACTTGTTGATGATCCACATATGATGGGAAAAATTGCTTTAGCAAATGTTGTCAGTGATATTTACGCTGTGGGTGTGACCGTTTTCGATAAATTACAAATGTTGATAAGTGCACCTACGGAACTCACTGACCAGCAACGTGACATAGTTGTTCCCATGATAATTGATGGTTTTCGTGAATCGGCAAAATTGGCTGGTATACGGGTGAGCGTCCAGAATATTGCATTAAATCCTTGGTGTATTATTGGAGGAATTGCTACATCAGTTTGCAAGCAGGAGGAAATTATAATGTACGTATGGAGGACTTAAAAATGTATTGTTACTTTCAACAGAAAATTCAAATCCTAAATCGCTACCGGAGTTAACTACTTTTAAGAAACTTCCCAATTTCCTCGTAGAAATTTATCCGCGGAAACTTACCTACTCAAAATTTTAATATGAAAAATGTATGTGATTCCACAGAGGGGAACGGGAATAATCTCCGGCATATGCATTTTTGGAACTGTTTCTGTCTCTAATAATGTAAAGAATTGCTTCATTAGCCTTGAAAACCCTCTAGAAAGAGTTTCAGATTTTTTGGGACATAATTAGGGAGAGGTCCGGGTTAGAGTTGCCAACTGGAGTTTTGAGCTAGACACTGAGAATTTCAACATATCTCCGGGCTTAAGGACATACATTAAGTGTTAAAAGTATAGGGAATTGTTAAATAAAACGAAATAAAATTAGTAATTTCAATTTATTTTGTACCCTTCAAAGTTGGCCCTATCGCTGGCAATACAACTACGTCAGAAAATTTTCGTTTTCGGTATTCTTCTTCAAGACGCCATTCCGAAGACTGTTGGTTGGCTTGCAGGTCTTCTGTGCGTTCATCAAACGTATAATGACTGGTGACGACTCAAGGGTTTATGAGTGCGACATGCAAATTTACCAACTGTCTTCAGATTGGTGGCTCAAAATTGAGCCGAATCCCAAAATACCATATTCTCTGAATTAACTTATAGATATTCCTCAACCAGCCAAAGATAAATATATGGAGGACTGGGTCAATCGCACGCGTAGTTGTATTGCAAGCCGACAAACTAAATTTTATTAAATAAAAAATTTTGTTTCTTTTTATATAACGATTCTCGATACTTTTTACACATAATTTATTTCAATAATTTTTAATCTATTGACACCTTCACATATAAACTAAAAAATTTAAGCAAAATTCATCTTTGAATCAGGAACTATTGTTTTAGGAACATTCCAATCTGAAATATTAACGTACTGGAAGACAAGGCATCGTTCCCCTATGTCAAACCACACATAAAATATTATGCTTTGTGTTTTTAGAAATAAAATCACCCTTGAGAAAGTCGCCAAAAAAGCGACTAAACGTTGGGGAAAAAATTGCCTTAATTAAAGTGCAATTTTAAAAAAAATTGGTCAATAATCCTCCAAAAAAGAAATTTGTCAAATCAAATTAAATAATCAATTTAACCCAAACTAATATTAAAATAATTTTTTTAAGTTGCCACTTATTTATTTTTCAACAGGCCCTCGAATGCCAAAGAAGGCGATTTAATTGTCTTAACAAAACCAATTGGCACTCACTTGGCAACAAACGCTTTCCTTTGGATGCAAGAGAAAAATGAGAACTATCAAAAACTCTCGCAACATTATACGAAAGAAGATATCGAAAAAACTTTTCATATTGCAATTTCTTCAATGAGCTATCTAAACAAAAATGGTAAGAGCTCACAATCATGGTTTTAAAATTTACTCAATTGAAATTATTAATTTTTACCTATCTTTGCAGCTGCTTTACTTATGCACAAATATAATGCACATGCTGCCACTGATGTTACAGGATTCGGTCTATTGGGACATGCTTTAAATCTCGCTGAATTCCAAAGAGATGCGCTACATTTTGAAATACATACACTGCCAATAATGCAGCATGTTTTGGAATTTGGCAGAATTTTGAAGCAAGATACTAAACTACGTGCAGGCAAGGCAGTAGAAACGTCAGGTGGTTTATTAATTTGTTTACCAGCTGAAAATGCCGAACTTTTCTGTGCAGACTTTGAGACTATTACAGAAGGCAAACAAAAAGCATGGATAGTTGGACGTGTCTTGAAAGCAGATAAACGTGGTGCTAGTTTAGTTGAATCACTAGAATTTATTGAAGTCGAGCTGTAAGATTTTTAATGTTTCTATTTTAAATTTAAATAAAAATTTGATGGTACAAAATATGATCCAACGTATGATGAGCATTTCATAAAGGTTGCTAAAATTTGGAAATGCTTTGAATAATTTTTTTTTGGGAATATTTTAAAAGCATCAAATTTTTGTGTAAAATTAAAACGGTATTAAAATATGCTGTTCAATATAATTATTTTTTAAAAAATTGAAAATACATAGATACTGCATCAAGCTCGTTATTGTTTTTTATCAAATTTTATTGAAGTTAATTTGTTAATACTTTTTGGTTTATTTTTCACTAAAATTTTCACTTAACTTTTGACGAGAAGCTCTTGTTTTTTTTTATAAGAATATAACGAATTTTATATTGTAAATGTATAGTTAAAAAACTGCTGGTGTTTTTTTTTTTTCTTGACCAGCATGTATATGGAGCATTACGAATACATATATGTATATATTCAATACGAAACGAGCTGAACCTTCGGGTTCTGATCGTAGTATTTGTCTAGTTGATGATGTACCATTAATCATTTCGCTATAATACGAACCATTAATGCGCTGCAATGTTACAAAACAACAATTTTTTCCTAGAATTGATATTCTTTTGTGTTTCATAAGTTTTGAAATACTGTAGCGTAACAATGGTTCCTTCGACTTATGCCTCAAGTTCTAGTTTCTTTCGTATTGACTCTTAATGCCCCATATATAGCATCTATGTTTACATGAAAAATAACACGTTACGTTTTTTTTTTTTGATCTGCACTAAGCAATAATTTTAAATTTTTACATTTTCGTATAAATATAAATTTTACGTTTTTAAAAATATTGAGGCAACTTTAAGCAGTAGATTTAAATGAGCAGCTGCTGCGGCGGCGGCAGCTCCAAATAGCAATCATTTTCAATCTATTAATATTTTTGTTTGTTTGTTTTATTTTGTTACTCATTCAATTCACTTGAAGTTTTTCTACTCAGTCCAACAATCGCTATCATCGTTGTCATCATCATCAAAATCATGCACATTAAAGTCCTCATTGAATAAATCACCTTCTGAGGACTCTGAGTGTCATCTGTTGCCACTAATGCGCGTCGGTATGGTCACAATACTCTTTGGTGGTCGTGGCATACGTATTGTTGTTGTTTTTGCAGAAACGCTTGGTATAAGTGGCTCATTAATTGTAGTGGTTTGATTAAAGCAACTGCAAAACCAATTATCGCAGCGAAATAGCAATAAAAGTCCAGCAATTAACCAGAAAATGATTGCCGCCCACGAATAAATGGCACAAGCAGAAAAAAGTACAACACTGGTAGCTAGGGAGATGCAGCAAAGTAGTGGTGAAACGCTCACCACACTGCCTGTGTATTTAGGGATGAAGGACATAAGTATGCCTATGATGAAAATACCTGAAATTAAGAAATTTAATTCATTCAGTAATTATTTTCATATTATTGAAAAATGTTATAATAATAAAAATTAATTTTCATCAAAAACAGAGAGAGCAGCTTAAGATAATAAATAAATTTTTAAATCTGACAACGAATCTCTAGAAGTCTACTTACCAAAACCACCGGTAAAAGTAGCTGGTGGCCATTGAATTATCAGCCCCGCTACAGTGAGTGTAATACCCAGCCCCAGCACTAGTATGGCGAAAATTGTGACACGCCAAGATGCCACCGAGGGGACGCGTACAGTACGTTCCATGGGACCAGCTGTTGTAACCTAAAATTAAAACTTATTATATCTCAACATATGCACATATTTTCTATTTATTTTTATACTGTACCTTAATTTTTTGACGATATTCATCAACAATGGCATCAATATCTGTTGATGTGTCGGAGTCAGAATTTTCTAATTTCTCGGGATATTCAAAATCGGATGGCTGTCAAAAGGATAAAGAGTTAAATAAATGTTTCCTTATTGATATAACTTTGCTTTAAAATGTTGCCTTACTGGTGCCTCTCCATCCGAAAGTATTGTTGACTCTACATCATGTTGTTCACGTTGCGGACATGGCGATGAAGGTTCTCCTAATAAAAGCCACTCTTTTTCGACTTCTTGCTTATTTTTTGATTTTGTCTTTGGTTTCTTTACTGTTGATTGCATTGGCAAGTTAATGTTCCATAAACTGCGTTTGCGACTTGTCGATGAGACGCTTTTCACCATAGGCGCTGTGGAGAGGCGGCTGTAGGATAGTGAAGAATCTGAACCTAAATAAAAGGAAAATACGTATTATAAGCGCAGAAGTATAGATTTTTTCACTATAAATTGTAATTTCAAGTAGATGTGTGAGGAGCGACAAAAGTAACTACTTTATTTAAAAAAAATATATAAATATTTCGTTGATTAATCTTTTATAATTTTGGTTTTTGCTTGTGTTTCAGATCAAACTTGAGAAGTTTCAAATAAAAAACACCTAAAACCTGAATAATATTTTATGATGTTAGAAATTCTTCAACGGTGGAAAGCTCTCCCCAGTGGCAGCTTTTATGCTGTACCACTGTGTGGCCGTTTCGACATATGACAGCTCAACATTCTAAAAATTGATATTTTTCAAGAAAATTTTACAAAAAAGCTTATATACAGTTTGGCCTAAATGGGCAGAATTAGCATCCAGGGACGGCCAACTCCCATACAACTTCTACAGCTAAAGTGTTTTGAATTCTGTGTGTTATCACTATTTCAATGAACAGGAAGTTTTAATCAAAATACACAAAAATTGAGCGGTATTTTAAATATCTTACATCCCTTTGTAGACTAAGATATGCAGACAAAAGTGCACACGGAATTAAGATAAGGAAAATCTATAAAAACCGGAATGATTTCGGGAAGAAGTATATTTTGTTTAAGAAAAATAACTCAAACTCTGTTTTTTTTATTTAAAAATTTATATTGAAAAGGACTTACTACTCTGCTGTATATATTTAGGCCTAAATGGTGTATAAAGTAAATAGAAGGCTCTAAAAAAGCCCGCACTTAGATGACTGGCAGCCAGTATATAGCTAAGATGTTGCATTGGACAGGCAAAAGCCAACATGGCACAAAGGCTACCTATAAAAAAAAGAGAGAACAAAATAAGACGGAATATATTTATTAATTTAATTTGCTTCACCTCCAATAAATACCGCCAGCACTGGATTTCCACTCTCGTTACTCTCATAGCTAATTTGCTTCGCCAAAACTTTCCACTCCGATGTAGCAAAACGCGTTATAATGCCATATAACTCGGGAAATAATTCAAGAAATGCACCCGAACAGGTCAGCATTAGAAGGCACGCTGCGGCTGGTGTTAATTTTTGAAAGCCTTTTTCTTCCAAAATGGTAAATATCGGCACGGCAAAATATTCATGTGGTGCTCTGCAATAAATTAAATTTTTTTTTTTTCGATTTAGTGTTTGCGTTATAATAACAATTTCACTTACTTGTAGTGTATAATTGTAGACAGGCAACTTGCGGCAAGTAATAGTGTTAAAAATGCAGCTAACGTCAATATTGGGCCAATGAAACGTTGCAGTCCGGTGCGTTGCATTGGAAAATCACTTGGATAGCAATAAGTCAGTAATGCGGCAGCGGTAAGTAACTTAAAAAATTAAATCATAAACAAATTACATACATATTATCAAGGGATTATATTTAAGGGTACAATTTTGGCTTAAGTCAGTTCTTTATTTATATTTTAAGTTTTGAGAAAAGCACAATATCAAAAGCTAAATTTTAAAAACCAGGCTCAACACAGAATTTTTTCTATTATAAATAATACGAGCGAGCTCTGCCATTGCGTTGCCTTTGAAACTGTTTTAAAAAAGCTACCATAAACAATTTTACCGCGTCTCCTTTTATATTAAGAAACAGATAAATGCGACAGGCAGATGTTTTTGTTGTCGCGTTTAAGAGTGATTACACCTTTTTTTTAAATTCTATGTTACATACATACATGTATACAAACTTAAGTGATTTTATCATCAGGCAGATAGAGGTTATTATAAAGATTATGTCATAAGGAATAAGAGAAACAACCTCTGCCACTTAGTTATTGCCGCATTAAAAATTGCAATAAAAAAATGAGTACTTAATCATTTTATCACGTCTGCCTCTTGGCAGACTGGTTCTTTTACTTATAAAAAATTTAAATATGGAGAAGGCAGACGATTCCGGCGCTGCTTTTTCCAAGGCAGACGTTTTTGAATCGTTATGTGCATATTATTAAGGGTATATCTATATAAGACTTATACCGGGCAAATTTTGTTATTCAAAAGTTACGATTCTATTATTTGAGTCATTTGTATAATTTTTTTTTTTATTTTTCTGGCTGTTATATGGGGGTTTCCACGTCAAATCGGACACCATTTTTATTTGCATCTCGGATTTTTGTGAATTTTTTTCTTTTAGTACTGGTTGAGGCTAGCCTCCATAATTTTTTTTCTTCGTAATATCGTTAAGTGAAATTTGTTAGGTAGATCTATATATAGATTTATATAAGTTGAAGTACGGAAGAATAGCTTTAAAAGTTAAATTTACGATATCTCGGAGGAATAAAAAAATATCGATATATGTATGTACATAATTCAAAGTAAGTTTCGTAGAAAAAAGCTTAAGCTTTTCTACTACATACATACATATATAATTAATATTAAACTCGTAAAAAGTTGGTGTCCCTAAAATTAATATACGAATTTGACTGAAATCAACGATTGGAGGTTATTGGTTATTATTGACGTATACATCTTATATACCTATATATTGAAAATGTGGTGACCTACACGTCTGCCTCTTGTATTTGCAGCTTCTAGGGGCAATACTGAATACAATGTAATTCTGGAAGAAAACGATAAAATGATTAATAGAGATTTTTTTTCTTTATATATTCGCAATTGCTTTTATTATAAATGCAGCAGTTTGAACGTCTGCCTTTTACATTTTTGCTATCTATACTATGCCCTCAACACAATATATCAGAGGCAGACGCGATAAAATGATTTTTTCGCAACTTCAAAGTTCATGTATATGAATAATCGGAAAAGGTTACTATCCGGTTTTAGTATATTTATTTCGCAAACATTTCTTAACTGCCCGTTGAAAAACCCAATATTAACTGTTTATTGAAAAGCCGACCCTTAGTAAAATGAAATGAAAAAATATTAAATTAAAAGCAATAAAGCAGAATAAAACTCAAACCTCATTTACTAAAAGGTGCGTTAGCTCTCTGACACAATTAATCATGAAATAACGCTGCTATAAGCAAACACAGCAGAAAATCAATCTTAAAGTCTTCCAAATAAAACTTATGAGTAAGAAGTCAACCACACATTTCTTGTTGATTGACTTAACGTGTCTATGTAGTTCCGTTTCCGGCTACAAATAAAACTTTAATTAAATAACACTTGTCACGTTACCTTTAATTATGTGCTAAATTTAGCTAACATTGCTGAGATCATTAACCTCTACTTTACACAATTTTACCCCAAAAGTAAGTGCATTATGTTTATGTTAACATTCAAGTACTCGCAAAAGTAGATCCAAAAAAATATTTAATATTTAATCCTATAATGACAAAAAAAAAACTCACACTGCTTATGCCATTTGGAAGGAATACGATATGCTGCCACTCCATGGTATCGCCAGTCCACCAGCCCACAGCACTGATTACCGCACTCAGCCCCAACATACCCAATGACATGATAAAACTGAAGGCTTTCGTATGCTATTTGGTATGGCGTTAAAATACAAAAATTAAAAATGTAAAACTTCAAAGGTATGTAGCCTACCTCCAGGCCTAGCATAAACATGCCGGTCACAAGAAATACTACAGCAACACCCAAAACATCTGGCCAAGGTTCACTCGCGGGCGAATTGCGACCTAAAAGCATGCAAAGAAAATTTCACATTATGTATGTGAAAATAGTAACAAGAGAAGAAATAAACAAAAGCACACACAGTATGCACTAAAAGTTTTTATACACACGAGCACCTACCCAGTATAAAAATGCGCGCCAAACCACCAGTCATGGCATCCAGACAGGCGCTCAGTGTACGCGCCAAAGCACCACAGGCTGCTAACACTGCTAGAGCATCCATCCAGGTGGCCAAAAAGAGGCACGTGTAATCAAATTTGTTACTCGCACGTATGTAAGGCATTTGCAGTGAGCGTAGGTGACTCTTGCAGGTTGCTGTAGGCGCAATACGTTAAAAAAAAGCAGAACCACATTACTATGAGGGTGTTAAGAATTTTAGTTATTTACATTTTACCTGCAATGAGCCCATAAATTGTTGCTAACAAAGTTGCAAATACAACAGCCGGACCGCACACCTCATTATAAACGACTATATAGACCAAAATGACCGAACCAAATGCCAAACGTCCACCGCTGCCATTGCATAAAATGTCAAAAAACCTGAAAGAGATGAAAAGTTAGAAAATCAAAGTTCACTGTGTTGTCGACTATTAAATACGCTATTTTAAACCTAATGAGGGTTATAAAGAAAATTGCACAGTTTGGCATGCAGTAGAATGAATTTCTTATGGTTTTTAGTTGGAAATAAAAATTGCATTGTCATCGCTGCTGCCATAAAAAAATGCATTTATAATGAATTCTTTAGTGTTCTCAACTATTCACTTACATTAAGATGCCCCAGTAGAAAAGCTACAGGTTCATTGTTATAAACATACTACGATGCTCTAAAATTTCACAAATACAAATTTAACTAGTAAAGGTTTTATCTTCAGCCAGGCCGAAACTCACATACCCTACACTGCATTGAAAGTACTTTTTAAATAAATGTTATATATACATTGAAGAGGTTTAATAAATCTAAAGTAATGTAAGAAGGTTCAAAGAGGCTGAAAAGTGTTGAGAATGTTGAAAAAACTGAAAAAGTCTAAAAAATATGGAAACCATTGAAAAAAGTTGAAAGAAATGGAAAAAGTTGAAAAAAAAATAGAAAATGTGGAACAAAGTTGAATGAGGTTTAAAAAAGTGGAAAAACTACATATGGAATATATTGGGAGAAGTTAAAAGGTTGAAAAAGTCAAAAGAATATGGAACATGGTGAAAAAAATAGAATAAAAATGAAAAAGACGAAATATGCCAAGTCCACTTCCTAATTCCGCCTACTTTGGGATCAAAAAATTATATTCATGATTGACATAGCATGCAAAATTTTACCACAATAGCTTGTATAGTTTGCGAAATATGCTGTAAATAGTATTAAAATTTAGGGCGGTTACACACCCACTGGTACAATCCAGTCCGATTTTTATCCAGAAATAGCTTTCCATGAACAAACCAAATTTCAGTATGATTGCTCATATATTTCCATAGATATGCAACTTAAGGTATTTTACTTGTATGGGAGGTGCCACGCCCAGTGGTGCTATTTCACCCGCTTTTGATGCAGACATACCTATAGCAAGTAAACCACTTATATCAAATTTCATGCCAATTGCTGCATTAGTTCTCATGAAATATCGTTTCCAACTTTATGTTAATATGGGAGGTACCATGCCCACTGATGTAATCCCGTCGAAATCCCTTTAATTTTATAGCTTATAATAATTTTATGAAGATTACTCTCATTGCACACTATCTATAGCATTAAATGTGTTTTGCTTATATGGGAAGTGCCACGCCCACCAGTACTATTGTGCCAAATTTTCGTAATAAGATAGCTTTTAGCAACAATATCTGCCATACTAAATTTCATAACGATTACGTAGTTAGTTCTTTTATTATAACGTTTATGAATATTGAGGGCTGTGCCACCCCCTTTAACGAGTTTTTCCAGTATACTGACATAGCTTGTATTGATGACTGCTGTCAGTTGTATCATCCTTAAAATATCGTATGTGCCGATTTTGAGTTATAAGAAATTAAAATTTTCAATTGTTTACGACTTATGGCGTTATAAAAGTTAAAATTTAGGGCTGTGCCCTGCCCCTTTAAGAGTCTTTGCATATTTAAAACCTAGCTCAATCTTAATTTTGTTCACATGTTCATCAAATCACCAAGTTTCATCAAAATCTGCAGGACCTACGATTGAACAGTCTGAGTTACATCACCGAACTTTACTGTAGATAAAATACTTCCCAGTGATGCTTTTTTCTTCAATTGCCACAACTTACAACTCTCATTGGAAAAATCTACACTACAACAAAGATAACGACCATAACGAATAACGGAGATAACGAAAAATATAATAAAGTTAACAATACGTAAGGAACTGAGAATAAAATTGTCAACTCGACCATTATTTCAATGACAAAAACTGACACTATTGATAAAAAACTGTATTTCTATTGGGTTAACGTACAACGTCTCGCATCTCAGCGCCTGTAAATATCCCCACGCGATATTAAATGTCCAGGACAAACAGTTTAAATTGGCACCATTCTTGTTAGTCCAGCACGCCGTGGGACAACAAATTCATAGAGCCGTGAGGGTGGGTGTAAAACACCTAACCTGGCATGAAAATAGGTTATTGTGTATTTTACAATACTCATACCGCAATACGTTCAACTCGAAGACTAATGGCGCCATTCTTTAAACACAAACGATGGGCGAGTATCCTTTTACCAGGATGTTGTGAAATCTTAGAAAATCATATGCTAAATTAATACAACTTTCAGTTTCTCATGTCACTGTAAGTTGTCATCGTTGCTTGATGTCTTGGCATCCTAACGATAGCAATTGTGTGTGCGTTTAACCGGAAGAGTAATTATTTTGAGTTAATTTGGTTTTTAATCTGTGAGCTAATAAACAACTTTGCAAATTATTTCAACAATTATGAATATATGAATTTTAAAGGATCATTAAATTTAATGGAAAATAAATTGACCTGAATATTCATTGA
This sequence comes from Meiosimyza platycephala, assembly GCA_963662105.1. NCBI lineage: Eukaryota > Metazoa > Arthropoda > Insecta > Diptera > Lauxaniidae > Meiosimyza > Meiosimyza platycephala. The sequence goes on from OY759210.1 coordinate 23,411,629, forward strand.
TACATTTATTGTATACAGAAAATGTTTTTGATGACATACTTGGCCTCATTTGGGACAATTTACTTATAATACATTTGATGTGAGGAGATAAATTTACTAAAATTACATATAGGGATAAAGAGAATGAAAAGTAAGCAAGAAAAATATTTGCAGCTATGAATTATGTCACATTAACACATTGTAATTTTCACACGTAAATACACTGAAAGAAACAGGCAGCATAGGTTTCTAAGAAAATTTTCTCAAAAAAAGAGTATAGGAATTTTCTTATTTTATGCTAAAAATTTAGTGAAAAGGTATGAAATTTTATGCCTATGAAGAAAACGGTATCAATTGTGGAGAAGTGAAAATGTAAAAATTTCTTTAAAATAGCGAAAATTTGTCAAAATTCGAGATGTTAGCTATGTACTATGGTTACCTGTTTTTCAACTTATTTTTCTCCAAACTTTTTCAAAAATCAGGTGGCAACCTAAGTTTGACAACGCTAATAAAATGTTTAAGCCAAACAGATTTCGCTAAAAATCGGGTGGCAGCCCTACATTTTTTTGAGCATTTAGCCACTCGGCTTGCAACGTTTCAGAACTAGTATGTAACGTACCAGAAATATTGCAAAAATAGAAATCTTTCTTATATATTTTAAATGTAATGTTTCACCTAGAATCATGGTGGAGTGTTTCAGAAAGTTCCAGATTTAACATTACTTGAACCTTTCAAATGAAATCTTTCTGACACGTTGTAAACGAAATCTTTTACATGTAATCGTTCTGAAGTGTTTCTGAAAGGTTTCAAACTTAATGTTTACTGAATTTTTCTAATGAAATCTGAATAATGGATTCGATTTCATTTTTTGTTATCGGCATTAAAATATGTATACGACATCAAATGTAGACACATAGTAAAGTAATATTTGAATGTTGCCAGGTTCTTTGTTTTATGATATGTTAAGTATAGCTTTGTGCTATCATTATCAATTATAAATTATAAAACCGTCACAAACAATAACTATTTAATATCGGCTCCTAGTTACGCGGATAAAATCAAACAATATCTCAACAACCTCCCATTCCCTTTCCCCTCCCCCCTTTTCCCCCCTTGGTACGCCACTGTAAGTGACACTGATAAAATAATAAAAAATGACATGAAAGATTTCATAAACTCAACTGAAAATTTGTAAGATTTTTGATGTGAAAGATTTCTGAAAGGTTTATGAAACGATGCATGCCAAGTGAGCAATTAATTCGAAAAACTGAAATATTAATATTGTGTTGCGAAAATTCTTTGGCAAACATTGGGTGAGTTTCTAAATTCATTACTAAATTATTTTCTGTTCTTTTTTCGCTCTGAGCTATATCTGTTCCGTTTTTGTGATCAAATTTTTTTATCCCACTTTTACGCTATTTTTTTACAACTTTTGTTTAAGCCAAACAGATATGTATGTATGTACACAAGATTGAATTAAAAAATAAATTTTTTCTAAAAAATACATTTTTCTAAAAAATAGATAAAAATTATTATAAATTTTTTAGAAAAATTAATATGAAGAAAAATTTCCCATTAAGTAAGACGTTTTCACGCTTAAAATGAGAAAATCAACACTCATGTTTTAAGATCAGCTGTCTTCGGATTAAAGTCTTTCCCATTGTAATTTACTTAGTTGCTTTCTTCCGAGCAACCTTTATTTTGAGTGTACATACATTCAAGATGTGTTTATTTAATGACCCATTTATGAGGACTTGCTACAAGCAAGAGCTAAGCATTTGTCATTTAAAAATGAAAAGCATTTCATATGAAAAGCACTGTCACAAAAGCTAACATTTGTACATTTAAATGAATATGCCTTCAAACCAACCATTCATTTATTCACACAGCACAACGTTTAGAAGGATAAAAGGATGATACACTATATAAATTACTGTGCTCTACAAAAGGACATGCAGCGAATGGCAAATCATGAATGAAAAAACTGGAGCGTGTATTTTGACTTGAAACGTTGTCGAAATGGCTAACGTGTTTAAACAGAAACGCAAAGATGGAAAATGATAAAATCTTTTCAAAACAAAGCAACGAAATTACAGAGCAGAAGAATTACTGCAATGTTTACAATTTGGAGTTTTTTTTAGTTTAAAGATCACTTCAATGCCTTTCAGAGATGTCATTTAATTAAGTGAGTTGAACATTTTCTAATTCAAGGCAAGAATTAAAAGGTGATAATTGAGATGTTTTCTTTTAAGTTTTTTTTTCATTAACCATATAAGGGGACATCCATTAATTACGTGAGGTATTTTTTGGAAAATTCGGACCCCCCTCCCCTTGGTGAGATCTGGCGGGATCTGGGATCTCCTCCCCTCCCGTGAGATTTAAATTATAATTTTTAGTGTAAACTCTATGCATTAAAAAGTTGACGTGAGGTTTTCCTTGTCCCCCTCCCCCCCTTGGTGAGATTTTGCCGGACCCCCTCCCCCCTATTTTAGCTCACGTAATTAATGGACGTCCTCCTTCAGTAGGTATAACATTTCAAAGTTTTTACTTGTATGGTAAGTGCCACGACCTTTATTCAAAATATGACCACCTTTTTTCTGGTGCTTTGACGAAACATATCTAGTATTTATGTATGTGTATGAAATTTGACTTCATTATCTTAAATAACTATCTCAGTGTAACGTTTCGAAGTTTTTGCTATTACAGGCGATACCTCGTCCTCACGTCGAAATTCGTCAAATTTGTACAGAGTTGTCTGAGATATTCCGGGAATATATATGAAATTTGGATATACTACATCAAATAACTCTTTCAATATAGCGTTTTAAACCGATTCCGAACCGATTCCGCTTATTTGCGATTCCAGAAGCTATGTTCGGAAATATAGCCTGTAAATATAATTTAATTCAATTACCACAGTTTGGTTTTTCCGTAATCGTGATTTTCAGAGAGAGATAATTCAGAAGAACTCTGTCATCTTGCTATAATTTTCGGGACCGAAAACGAGAGCGTTAAAAATATTTATTCTCTGTGAAGGACTAAATATTTATGACTGGAATGACAAAGTTAATATACCATGAATCTGAATTTTTTTTTAAATATTTAATGCAAACTTAGGAAAGTTTTAATTAAACATTTCAATTGAACTAATAAGTAGCTTGCATTTAATGTCATTATTAGATCTCATGACAATTATAAATTGTTCAAGAATTACTTAATTACAACATACTCTTAGATTGCATTTACAATCAAATGTATTTTATAATAAATGACTTATGTTAATGGATTGAAAATCAAGTTTTTTAATAGCATCTAGAAATTAATTGATGCTTTCCCGTATTAGATACTTGGATTGAACGTGATTGTGATGGTCTTTTTCCATTTTAAAACTAATCAGTGATTTTAGGTATTTAAATTCTGAACAAGAATCTGCTTTTAGTTGTTCTTAACACGTGAGTCAGAATTCACCAACTGGGCCACTTTAAAAAAAAAAATTTTTATTTGTTAATGAAATTTTGTTATTTAGATAGTGGTATCTGCTAGAAATGAAAATGTGAAATGATTTTGTTTTTGTTGTTGTTATAGGCAATTGAAATTCGGGGACAAAATTTTTTCAAAAGCTTATAACTTTTGAACGGATGCGACGATAAATTTAACGGTGTTCGATTCGTTTTGAAATAGAGTATAAGTGAGGTTTTTTTTTCAATTTTAAGTAATGTATTTTTCAATGTTTAAAACATGCCTATTTATTAAATGTTAATGAAAAACAGCCTTCCCTGTCCGATCGAAAAACGAAAAATATTATATAAATGTTAAAAACATTAACGTACAATATTCCGTTGAGAGAAAAAATGGATCGCTCTTGACGTAATTTTTATTTATATATTTGTAACTCTGCACAATGGGCTTATAGTGGATTCTGCGAGTAGGAAAAAAACTTGAAAAAATACAAATATTTAAAGCAGCAACCAAACCACCTCCACCCCCCATTTTCGAGGATGCTGAACACGATGGTGTTGTTTAAAATTATTTTGAAGTTGACCCCACCCCAAAAATGGCCAAAAACCGCCCCAAAATGGAGGAAACGCATATTCCGCGTCTTCCATCGGTAAAATATTTGTCACCCCCCCTTTTCGAGGATGCTGAACACGATGGCGGTGCTTAGAATTCTTTTGGAAGTGGCCCCATGCCCTTAAATGGCAAAAAATGGTAATTTGGGTCCGTTGGGGCAATTTTTGGCCAATTTGGCGTGTGGGGTCTGTGAAGATCACGATTACGGGTAAACGTTCCAACAAGCTTCTTGGCATTGAAAATGTGTGAAATTGAGTCGTGGACACGCTTTCCACACATACAAGTAAAACATTTAATACGCTATATTAAATTTTTCAAAAGTACTAAGAAAAACTTAAACAAGCTCTTGGTAAGATAAATTTCGAAAAAATGGTGTGGCACTTCCCAAGCAAGCGAAAACTTCAAATGCAATACAGAGAGATTTATTTAAGGCCATGCAACGAAATTTCACACAAATGCAAGAACCGGTTTGTCAAGCATCAAACAAAAAGTTGGTGAATTTCGAAAACAGGGCGTGGCACTTCTCATAAAATTAAAACGCTACACAAAGAGCTATAGAAGTAAATGTTGATAAACTCAAAGTTTATTCAAACCAATCAGCGCGTACCGAGGTGGCTTTTTTGCTCCAGTTTTACATCTGTGTGTGTGTTATTTTTAAATTGCGGGATATTCAACTTGAAATATTCCTTAATAATATTTTCAATATTAGATAACTCTGACATGAGATAAGAAATTGTCTCTTAGGCGTCTTTAATCTCGCTAAAGTCGCTAATAAAAAATAGCATAAGTATATTTTGGTTTTGGTTATAATTTCATTTATTTTTTTTGTATATACTTTGAATGAAATAATACAATAGAAAAATAATAATGTTACAAAAACAAAAAAATTTATTACGGAAACAAGAAGCCATAAAATTGATAAGCTATAGGCTGAAAACACGCAACTAATGAAGTCACAGCCAAATGCGTAGCTTAGCTAGGTATCTTATAGGGTGGCTCAACTCTGCTTTGTTAACGAAATATACCAAAGCAGCTGAGCAACAATATCTTCTCATAAATTATGACTAATTTTAAATGTTTTATGTGATAAAAAAATAAATGTTTTATGTTAGATAAATAAATAATGGGAATCAATACAGATTAATAAATATAGTACATTCAAGAGAAATAAAATAAATAATGGGTATAATCTTAACTTTTCGAAACTGAATAGATAAATTAAAAACGTTTATGACGCTTGTTATATACGGTATCGTTTAAAAATACCAAAAAATTCCTTAGTTTAAGCATACCTACATATAAACATAGATAGATACACAAAGATCACAAGTAAATGAATGTAAAATTGTAATGATTTTTTGTATAACGTATATTTGTCAGAACAAAATATAAGTCGCATGTGTCAGTTTTTGTTTCTCTTACGCTTTACGGCACGCGAATTAAGATAAAATATTAATCTTTGGCAAACAGTTTGCATACGAAGGAATGTAGTGAAAATAAAATGACCTCAAAAGCAAAACTTTTCAGAAAAAACGCAAGCAAAAACAGTGCCAAACAAAAAAGTTTATGAGAATATGTAAACAGTATAATAGACGGAAATTAGACCAAGAAATTGGGAATTAGCAAAAAAGTTTTTATTTCGCTTGGATTTCCAAGTATTGAAGTTTAAAGTTTCAGATTTTCTTTACAAATTAATACGTGTATCTCCCTTAGTTTATGATACAAATTTTTTTGAAAATTTAAATTTCAAAAAATATAAACGAGAAATTGCAAGTACCTAAGTTGGATATTAGAAAAGTACTGTAAATATTTGTTGATCTCTACGTCGATATCTATAAGAAAAATGTTTGAATACATGCTTGTTGCTGGGCTCAAAAGTTGTCCGTAGACATTTTGAGAAAAGAGGGGTCGAAACCCCCAAAAAAGCATTTGGCCTTTTTTCAGATTTTTTACAAATTAATACGTGTATCTCCCTTAGTCTATGATACCAATTTTTTTTTGAAAATTTAAATTTCAAAAAATACTGCTTTGTTGATCTCTACGTCGATATCTATAAGAAAAATGTTTAAATACATGCTTGTTGCTTTCATTGACGAAATCATGTACAATAAATAACCTTTTCTTTAAGTATATTTTCAGCCCCCATTGACCAAAAATAAATTTCAAAGGATAAATTGTTATAATAAAGACATGGCTTGTAAAAATTTCTCCTGTTTGATTAAAAATTTTAGAGATCGCAGATTCTGGAACTTACGATCAATGCTAATAAAAGTTCTAGAATTGCAATTATAATATTAGATTTTTTTTATCAAAAATGGGCATAACGAGCCACTCATTCCTCCCATTATTTGCAGTGTCTTTCTGGCACACCCCATAAGTAAAGTGACGGCTCAAACTCTTTTCTTTATCCGCCGATGTCGGCCTATACAAAACTCTCGAATATTCTCGTACAATCTTGAAATTTACCAATTTTTCGCTCTTTTATTTTGCATCGTACAGTTGTTTTATATATGTAGATGTATGTTTAAATTCTCTGTTGTAGCGCAGCTTTACTCCTATTTATTTCTTCTGACTACGTGAGCTCAATAACCTGCTATAAACTGTTTGTTTCTTGTGAATATTCAAGTAGCTTTCAGTGGTTGTTTTGAAATGCGTGCTGATTCAATTTGTCATTTTTATTTTGAGCTTATGAATTGCTAGATCATTGTAGTATGTTCGTGAAAATATGCTTTGAAGCTTAATATTTTGCATTGATTGACGATTTTTAATACTTTTCTGTTTAGTTTAATATTCACTAAGTTGAGATAAATTTTAATTATGCTATGCCACTAAATAATCTCTCTGCTCTGAAAATACTCCTGGCAACTGAGTACACATTTGAGTCGAACAAATTTTGAAAAATGATAACTGAGTTGAAGACATAGAACCCGAAGTCTAAGAACCTTTCAGGTGCGCATTTTTAGTACTGTACTGTAAAGGAACAAATCAGTTTACTGTTAAAGTAGAAAATGTTAAAAAGGATGTCGATTACATATAAGCATTGCTTTTATACGTTAGTAAGTTAGCTGTCAATACTGCCCATTATGACACACTATGCTTCACATAGTGAGTTGTTATTAACGGTTGAGTAGCGCATTATTCCACGATTTTTCCAACATTTTATAATAAAAATTTTCGTAGCTTTGTAGCCTCGTAATTAGAAGCGCTTGACTACTATAATGGCAATCGTTCGAACGCCATGAAAAAAGCTCTCACCGTTTGTGAAACCAAGTACCCATCATTGAGGAAAGTTTGACCAAGGCCTTTTTGGACTATGCATTGAGCTAAAATGTTATTGTTGTATGAACCTGGTCTATGAAAAGGGGGCTTAGGTGTCAACAAATCATTATTTACTTTTTTGCCGATTCAGATAAGCGAAACGAGTTGTTTACCTTTAACAGCTGTTTTCTCGAAAACTTGTTTTCGCAAATAAGCCCCCTTTTCATAGACCAGGTCACATATAGGGAACAGTTCTGACAATATTATCGGGTGCAGTTCGAATAGTCATTTTGGCTAAAGAAATCATAAAATTGATAAAATTGCTCTACAAATGCGAAGTGAGTAAATGTTTTCGATAGATTTTTGCACGCTGAAGGCGAAGCTGGGCTCAAAAGTTGTCCGTTGACATTTTGAGAAAAGAGGGGTCGAAACCCCCAATTAAATTTTTTGGCCCTTTTTTGGATAACCGTGAGTACCAAACCGATATTCCTATAATATTCCAAAATGTCTCAACTTGAAAATTGTCAATTCCTCCTTTGACCTCAATAAACTGATATTTAATGGCATCTGACCTTGAAGCCCTGTGCGCCTTTGAACGTAGTCGTGTCAGTGGCCATTATTCTGAGTGAGAGAGAACAGGAAATTTATCCGTTTTCAGTCATGAACTACATTTTAGTCGAATTCTAAGACACCCTGAACATTTCATGATGAAATATACGAACATCGCACTCTCTTAAAATAACCCTTATGCTGACTAAGCTGCCCTCAAGAGCGAAATGGACGTATCTCAAAAAAATGCGTTTCCATAAATTGATGTTTTGTTTATGTCAATTTGTTGAAATACATGTAAAATTGAGATAGAGGAAACTCTCTTTGGAGGTTTTTTTTTATAGGTTTGAACTAAGATACTGGCATTTGGCTCAGTTATGCGTAATTTCTTGAGCTATCCGATGCCATAAGAATCACGTATATGATTTTTTTTTGAAATATGCCTATTTTGCTTCTGAGGGCAGTAATGTACCTTACTTTTTTTATGATGGCTACAATCTTTGAAGAGTCTGCATCGTAAATAGTTTGCATGACCACCCACGAACAGACAACCAACTATACAAACAACCCATAAATTTTGGCCCTCTACATAAATTCGTAAACGAAAAATCATTTATTCACAAAACTGATGATTTTGTGTTTCCCAAGGCTTCAAAGTAACTCGCGATTAATTTTTGTTTATTGTGGTCAAAAGAAGAAATTACAAGTTTCAGTTTAAAACGTTTTTGAAGGTCTTAGTGCTCACCGCTATTCAAAAATTATGAAAACCCCTTTTTTGGGGGGGTTTTGACCCCCATTTTCCTAAACAGTCTACGTAATGGACAACTTTTGAGCACAGATTTGTGTTCAGCTTGGAAAAATCTATCGAAAACACCTAGTCACTTACCATTAGCAAAACCCCTGTAGACCAGTATAATTTTGAGTATTTTGGTATGATAACACTAATTTGCAAGGAGTTTGCTCTTGATTATAGGAAAATATAATTCAATCAGCGGAACCACTTGAAGACTTTTCTTAAAAATGAGATCCATAAATTTTTGAACAAACAATATTTATGAGGAAAAAAATGGAACAGGGAGTGTTCAAGGTTTGCAAAGTGGCAAGCTACTGTAAATAAATTAGTAAATGAAAACCACAAAAATGCCGAACAAGCAATTGTGAGAGCATGTTTTGTCTATTTTGAAATAGATGCAAGTATTACAAGTTGTTTGGGTCGTTTGTTACACATTTTACCTTCCCCATACCGCAGACAAGAAAAACAAAGTCATCAGAAAAAAAAAACAAATGACAAACCAGCCTAAATGAAGAGGCAGACAATGCAAACGATAGACAGAACTGACAGCAAATATTGTCGAAGGGATTTAATGTGGTTTATTATTGTCGACAAGGTAATGAAATCAAAAATCAATTTATTGATTGTAAGGCAAATAAAAACAATAAATATGCAAATGTATAAAGTGCCAATTATTATGGCTTTTCGATGATCTAAGAAATAAAGAGGATATCAAGTGCGACAGGATTAAAAGTCAGGCAAAATTAGATAACAATTTAGATTTCTAATTAAGAAAAGTGCTTGTTATAGCACCTATCTACCATATACCACTTACCCACTGTTTGGCATTGCTGCTAGATATTTGTGTAAAAAAAAAATATGGCAATATTCCAAAAATTGATTATTCAAATTTTTTTTTGCTATTTTATTGAATAACTACGTTTTTTTCTGCTTTACATTTGCATCGATAGCATTTATGTGATTTTAGTACGCCTAAAGTTAGGCAACGTTTTAGCATACATTGAATTTCATTCGCTTATGGTATTGCTATGTTACTTAGTTTTTTGCACATTTCACTAAGGAAATTAAACATTTAGATAATTTTTTTTTTTTTTTTGGTACTTCAAACTCTCGACACATTTTTAGCCGTCAAATAAAACACAAATAATGTAAAAATTCATTGGCAAAAATTAAGATTTTCATGTTATGGATTAAACAATACCACGTATTTCATATTTCTGTTCTTTTTATTTTTTTATCTTTTTTGTTTTATTCTTTATTCCCCCACTCACTTTTTGCTCTTTCAACCCACAAGGTTTTTTTTTTGCCAATTGGCAATTGAACTTGAGTGAATTGGCGTTGAGTCACCCTGTTCCCTTGAAGTTACGACGATGAACTAAAGCATGCGACAATACTTTCACGTTCTGTTTGTGCTGCAGTGGGAGCTTTACACCCAATTTACTTTATTTTCCCTTAAACAGCTGTTTGTGTTGAATCCTGCGCAGTGTTGTTGTTGAAAAAAACCAAATGAGCGTAAGAAAGAGAGAGTGTGCTGAAAATTCGCAAAAAGCGCATAATTATTGTTTATGCAAATTTTGTATGTTTTTTGTTTTTTTGAGTGTTTCATCTTGTTTACGTTGAAAGCTCTTCCTATTACCCGGTGGCACTCAATTTTAATTATCACCATCAAAGTACTGCAACACCGTTGTGTTTTCAATTAAAAAACAGGCGCAATTTAAGATTTTTTTTTTATTATTTAATGTTGCTATTCTTCAGACTTAATCTGTACCCAATAGTACTTAAATTTTATTTATTGCATTATTACATTACCTTATATTTTCCCAAGTATCTTATTACTTAACAAATCTTAATTAAAAATTATTACCTTAATAATTTATTTGCAATTATTTTATAATAGCTATACGATACAGTTCAAAACAAATTAGTTTTATTTCTAATCTGTACCCAATAGTACTTAAATTTTATTTATTGCATTATTACATTACCTTTATTTTCCCAAGTATCTTATTACTTAACAAATCTTAGTTAAAAATTATTACCTTAATAATTTTTTTGCAATTATTTTATAATAGCTATACGATACAGTTCAAGACAAATTAGTTTTATTTCTAAAATAACATAAATTAGCAACGATTAAAATAAAATTATAAATTATTTATCGACAATACTTAAACCATCTAAAACTGTATGTATGTATATCATCCGCTGGGTCTTAGATATTGTCATTCTGAACACTACTGTGTAGTTAAAATTTTTTTTTACAAGTGATCATAGAGGAAGCGCGAGTGCCCCGAAATTGCACTATGTTCATAAAACACAGAATAATATACAAAAATATAGTTTTAAATTAATTTTGTCACTCAGATAAAGAGTGCAAAGTTGAGCTTCATAAAGTCTGTCGAAAGGGTATGAATGTTGGTATCCAAAATAAAAATATGAGCCAGATCTATCGTACACATATGTGCCAATATCGATTATATGAAAAAAGTGCTGAAAATTAACAATTTTGGGGCGGTCGCGCTCGTTTTATGATCGCTTATAAAAAATTTTAACTGCACAGTGATGTTCACAATGACAATATCTAAGGATTTAATATCCAGCGGTTGAAAAAAAAATTTCGACCCACCCTAATGTATATAAATATATGTATGGCTGAATTTTTTTTCAAAAACCGCTACACCGATTTCGATGAAACTTTGGGACTTGGTGGATATGTAAACAAAATTAAGATTGGGCTAGGTTTAAAGTTGTTAAGGACTCTAACCAGGAGCATGGCGCAGCCCTAAACTTTAATTTTTATAACGTCATATCTCGCAAACCATTTAAGATATTGTAATAAAATTTGGTAGACGGACGCAAATCATAAATATCTTAAACAACTGAAAATTTTTATTCAAAATTATTACGATTTTCATAAAAAAATTTGCAGAATATACCACTGTAAGCAGTCATCATAACAAGCTCAGCCACTATAATGGCAAAACTTGCTGAAGGGCGTGGCACAGCCCACAATATTTATAATCGTTATAATAAGAGAAATAACAATGCCAACGTTATGAAATTTAACATGATAGATATTTTTGCTATAAAGTACAATATCTCGTAACCAAATGTGGGCGCAATAGTAACTGTAGGTGTGGCACTTCCCATACATTCAAAAAACCTTAGATATTATATGTGTCATATATGATGTACTACGGAAGTAATTTTTTTTTTAATTTAGTGTAAAGTGTAAAGTTCTATGGAATTGAATTGGTGGGCGTGGCAGCTCCCATACAAGCATGAAACGTTAGCTGTTATATTGAGTGCATTACGAGTGATCTTAATGAAATTTGGTGATGAGATGTCGGTTGCTATAAGCTTTGAAGTTAAATGGCTTTCGGAGCGATTAATTCAATGGGCGTGGCACCTCCTATACAAGCGAAAACGTTTAATGTTATATATAATGCACTATATGAGTGATCCTAATAAAATTTGGTTTAGAGATGTCGGTAACCACAAGCTATTCTATTAAATGAAATTTGACGGGATTGCAGCAGTGGGCGTGGTCCCTCCTATATTAAAAAAAAAACTTTTAAGTGCGACATTTTGAATTTTTTTAAAATATTATTTGACTATTTCAAATTTGTTGAACATTTTCCTTTCGACTTTCTAAACCTCTTTCAACTTAATTGAATATTCCAAAATTTTTCAACTTTCCGTTTTCAACCTGTTTCAATTTTTTTTTAAATTTTAAACAGCTATCAACTTTTTTCGATTGTTTCGGCTTGTTTCAAGATTTTTTTTATTATATATCTATGTATGTATGTTATCAGTCTTTTTCTACTGTTTCAACCTCTTTCTACTTTTTTCAACCTACATATTTAAATTTTTTTCCGACTTTTTCAACCAAATTCAACTTTTTTTCGTCATTTTCCATATATTACCGGCATTTTAGTCTTTTCAACTGTTTCAACATTCAGCTGCTTTCAACATTTTTTCGGATTTTAATCCGATTGAATATATGTATTTTATATATTTCCAACTGATTCAATCTCATTCAACTTTTTTCAATATTTTTCAATTTTTCGACTTTCAACCGTTTCAACATTCTTCACTAGCGAATTTAAAATATTTCAAACTCATTCAACTTTTTTCAACACGTTCCAAATTTTGTTTTCGACTTTTTCAACCTCATGCAACTTTTTTCGAGATTTTTAACTTTTTTTGATTTTTTCAACCTTTTTCAACTGTTTCAACATTTTTCAACTTTTTTCAATATATTCCATATTTTTTTTCAACTTTTTCAACCTCATTCAAGTTTTTGCGAGACTTGTAACTTTTTTCGAGCTTTTCTATCTCTTTCAACATTTTCAAAACTCTTAGTATTTTTCAATTTAAAACAAGTACAAGTAAATTGAAACATACTGAAAAAATTCCGTTGATGTTCGAGTTGAACAGAACATATTGAATCAAGCGTTCTTTTGATCATAAAACTTGCAGCGGATTCATGTTAAGCGATCACAAAATCTTTGAAGTACCAAGTTCTAGCTACTTATATTATATACTTATATAGCTAAGATATGAGTTTTATCTAAGAATACTGAATTCAGTGCCACTATGCGCTGCAACTGAGCACTGCTCAGTGAGCAGTTGACATTGTATTTAGAAGATCATAAGCGCACTTAATGGACGCATTAAAACATCTCAGGTGACGCTATTTCCCGGACTAACAACTTTAAATGATAAATTTGATTTAAAAATTAAATCTCATCAGACAGTTGCAAGAATAAATAAGTGCATGACAACTAAAAATAAAGCAAACTCCATTGTTTATGATTGAAGTTTTTGAAACCTTCAAGGCCATTGAGTTAGAATCTCATCGCATATCTGTAAGTTTTATGTAGTTTGCTCTTAATAGTTTATCTAACTTTAAGTTATGTTACTTGTTTTGGCTGTTGAATTTTTAAGATTATCATATGTTTTCAAGGTCAATGTTGCGTAAATACCCCTCTTTACCATAATAAGATTAAAAATTTAAGAAAAAAACCTGTTTTTTTTAAGTAAAAAAAAGCAAAACATTGAACTTCAGAATATTTTATTTAATGTTTTCATTTAATATCATATTCATTTAATTTCATATAAAGCTGAAGTTATGAGTCTTAGCAAAGCGTCGGTTATGATATATTTTGAAGATTTTGGCACAGGTGTTAAGGTGATTTATAAGTGTTGCATATAATTATGACAGAAAATGTTACAATTTATAGTTAGAAGTGGAATTTATAATATGCGGTTGTGCAAAACTCAGCTTTTTTCACTTAAACGCTGCCATTATATATAGAAATCCGAAAAAAATGTTATGAATTATCGCGCACTTGACATAAAAAAACTACCGAAATGCTGCAAACTGGTGTAATCAAAGATATACTCATACCATAAATATTGATTTATGAATTCAGTAAGTGTTGATTTTATACACCACACACTAAAAAAGTACTAACTAAATACTTATATTTATTTTAGCAAATATTTGATCGCTTTACTTTTGTAATTTGTATTTGTTGTCAAACAAAATCACACAACTTTACCCACATGAGTCAGATTAAGATAAGTGCAATTTCCATATGACTTGGCTCTATTTCTCTTTAATACCTAACATACAAAGTTAGAGTGTTCTGAGAACATACATACAAATTGAATACATAAATATATACGCTGAGAAAAGTGTATGGTTCCTTCAAATAAAGGTATTTGCTTGATAAGTTTTTAAAATATTTATTTACTTTCAAAATCCCTAATTGAAAATTAAAGTACTGTTTAGTGAGCCAAACATAGTGTCAGCGGGAGGCGATGGATAAATTAAGTTGAGTCAAATATATATTTGGTAATCCTTTTTTTTTTAATTTCACTTCACATTAATATGAATACTGTACAATTCTCAACATATTTAAGTAAAATACTACTTAACTAATTACCTTTTGCTTGGTACGTAATTTAAATATTTATGATAAAATACCAACGACAACCAACTGAGAGTGTGACGAACTCTATTAGAAAATATTGATATTTTAATGAATCGATATTTTAAAATACCGTTTTTTTCCTATCGGTTTTTACTCAAATCGATATTAACAAATGTATACGATACCGATTAACCAAATACATATTTTGCTGATTATTAATAAGTCAATGTTTTCAACAAAGAAATGTTTGTTTGAACCAAAATATAATTTGGTAATTAGTACCAAATAAATGAATGTTTTAATATAGTTATTTGAATATAATGAGGTAATTATTACCAAATATACAATCAACCAACAATATTATTCAATTCGACGGTATATGCGATATGTTCAGTTCAGTTTGTCAGGTCGAAATATATAAAATACCCTAGTAGCATAAGGGGAAGTTATTTAGACAAAAATCTGGCTAACAAAGCAGTGATGTCTTCAAAATAGCTTGGTATCGAAATTAAAAAGATACTTTGCGATTTTGATTGTAATAGGCTGATTATAAAGACATTAGATAGTCTCGTATGTACATAATAAAATGCTTATAAAAACTAGACAGCATGTCTTTCAATTGACTTTTATGTTTATAGTCATGCCATGTCTCATGTTTCGTGTTTTTTATACGGTACATAATAAAATGTTTATAAAAATTTGAGACCGCATGTCTCATATGTCTTAATACTGCAGTCTCATGTTTTTAAAAGCTTTTTATTATGTACAGTATAAAGACACAAACGAAACATGAGGTGGCAGTGATGCCAGTAGTTCATTCAAAAATTTCCCACAAGTTAAGGAAAAGAATGAGTTTTTTCCCTCAACAAGCCATTAAATTTTCCCATAAAAATTCCCTCGAAAAATAAGGGGACTATGACCGAAAAAAACGTACATAAGGCCCAAAATAGTTTTGGGGATTATGACCACGGGGGTTATGACCGGATACCCTTTGTGATATGGATTTACTGAAGATTTTAAAAATCGACTCGGATAAATCCTTTGATGAATAATACGATGATGAATTTAAAATTTTTATGATGTTATGAAAGAAATTTTGTACAAGAGGAACTCGCTTGTTTTTATATATTTTTAATTTTTTTGCTACTTCCTAAACTGCCCAAAGTTGCTTATAAGCTACTTCCGATATCTAGTGACCGAATTAGTCTAGAAAGCTAAAAACCACCAAAATAACTTATAGAGGCTTAACAAGACTGGAAATTAAGAGAAAACATTTTTCTGGCAGCTGGCTATGGAGCGGGGGCGAAAGGGTTAAAAGCAAACTAGATATCATTTGATGTAGAGAAACAGTGTACTATAAGACCTTAGGCAATTTTCTCCGACAAAGATTTCCTACCATACAGTACTGCAATAATATTTTTTTCTCCAAAATTTCGGAACATGTAGACTTTATTAAAATTCCCTTTTATTATTTGAAGGGCTAA
Organism: Meiosimyza platycephala; assembly: GCA_963662105.1. NCBI lineage: Eukaryota > Metazoa > Arthropoda > Insecta > Diptera > Lauxaniidae > Meiosimyza > Meiosimyza platycephala. The sequence goes on from OY759210.1 coordinate 23,427,705, forward strand.
AAATATTCGGGTTTCCCTTTTGGATTTATTTTGACTTGAAATTTCCCGCAAATCGGGAAATTTCCCTCAAACTGGCATCACTGCTATAGACATGAAAGTCCCTTGAAAGGCATGCCGTTATGTGCAGTAGAGAAAGAAATGCCACCTCATGTCTTGTTTGTGTCATTATACAAGGGCACGAATACAGTTTTTGTCTTTTTAAAGTGCTTTATCAAAACAAATGTGAGAAAGATATGATTTGCTTCTAATGTATACAATAATTGGCATATAAAGTCCCTAAGCAAGATACGCAACTCTTGTTATAGTGTTCGCAAGGTGTCTTTTAAACATATCAGAAGATACTTTACCGAGTTTCATGAAAGATAACAAAGAGGAGAACAAATTTTTATAAATAATTAAGTTGTCTTTCTATTTGTCCTTAAAAGACCTATAAAATAAGCTATAAAACCTTTTTTTTGCTACTAGGGTACGGTAAGTGATTGCTCGAAACCCATAGACTCACAGTCGAAATTTGGGAATTTGGGAAAATTGGGAACGGTTTGAGATATAAAAATTTTCAGATCAGATTTAAAATTGGTGTGGCATGAGTTACTAAAACTCTTTACTTTCTTACCTGAATTTAAATATTTTGGATTCATTGTTACTTTGAAAAAAAACTTTTTTGGCAAAAATTTTGAACACATATTTATATCAATATTTTTCACTAATAAAACGACCTAAGCATATGCACAAAAAAAGGTGATGTACTTTAGCAAAAAAACGTTATTTTCTCATATACATACATATGTAGCTAAGTACGTAGTACATCCTAGTGTTAACCTTAACCCAGCAGCTCCCAGAAAAAAAAAATTTTTTCATGCAATTTTGGAAAATTCTCTAAAAAATAATGAATTTTACTAAAAAAAAATTTAAAAAAAAATTTGATTTTGTTTATTGAAAATATTTACACTAAAAAATTCAAAAATGTCATCATGACTACCTTGTTTGCTGGTAAAAAATAGCGATCTGCAGAGTTCACACATTGTATGAAATTTCAAACGCTGGGTATTGCTGGGTTAAATGCTACCAAAGCTGTTACTAAACTTAAAGACAACTGAATATTCACATCATAAAGAATAATCACTATTTCAAATAACCGTACTATAAAATTGCTAAGGCTTGAGCAAAGACAAAGACAAAACTTTAAATTAAATTAAAGAAGCAATAAAAATGCTTGAAGATCATTAACATGGTAACTTCAAATTATTCTTTCAAACTTTGTGTTAATTATTTTAATATAACTCAGTGTATGAATTTTGAGTACCGCTTAAACTTGAACTTGAAGTTCTTTAATGATGCATTTTGAAGATACAAATAGACCTAGAAAAAATGCCAAACAATAACATTAAAGATAATAAATTATAATTTATAGTTTAACTGTTAACTACAAATTGAAGCTTCTTTATTTCGAAGGGCTATCTTAATATTTTTAAGTTTTTAATGTTATTAGTTGTAGTTTTAGAAGGGCTTGTCATTGAAAGGTGTTAAGAATGCGCAAATGCCTTAATTACCCAAGAAACTTTAGAAGACTACAATTTAACTTTATCGTAAGGTTCATCCTTGAAATCGTCTTGTCAGGTTGCTGTATGATAATCTTAGTATTATTTTATTTTATATAATAAACAAATTCAACTTTTTTTTATATATATTTTTATATATAAAAAACAACAAAAGAATAAAATTCCTTAGAATTTAACGTTCTTTTTATACTTTGCAAATTAAATTTATTGTTTTAATATTTTAAGTTATTTTAAATATTCTTGTTTACGTTAAACTTGTTTTATTCATTTATTTAATTCCTGATCATCGTCCGGTTTCATTATATAAATACAATCGCTCTACTAAGATATGTATTTTCACAACTGATAACATTAAATTAAAAATAAACAAATATCTTAATCGTTAAGAATATTCTAATGAAGATGACGAAAAGTAAACGAGTAAAATCTACACGAGTATTTTTTAAGAAAATTTTAATGAAACGACGCATAAACTTAAGTAAGATGACTGATATAGGAAATACTATTTTGAATAACAAGTTATTTTAGAATCTTTGAAAAAATGTTGAAGATTTTAATTTAAATTAATTCTTATTAGTTCATTGAAACTTGTAATGTTGTTGACATTATAGTAATTAAAATTTTTTAGAACATGATATAAGCATTCTCGAATATCTAACGAGCTGAAAATAATCATATGTAACCTTAGAACCGATGAAAAGGTATGAAAATCATTTCTTAGGTAGAAAATGTCTGCATTTTTATCGGATTTCCGACTCTGTAACTCTGAATCTGTTCATTTCATGGAGACATTGGATCAAAATAGCATGAAGTATAACATACTACAAATTCAGCCAATTTGAGCGGAAACCAATCTCCATACGAGCGCCTTTGTATACAAAAAGAGCTAATTTCATCTCGATTTTGGCTCTAAATCGAGATAAATGAATTTACAAGCCAATTTTTCTAGGTTGAAGTTCAAAAAAGTTTGTGCACTTTGGAGAAACTTAATAGGCAGATATTTTACTACTTAAGCACTTAGTTTAGGTTTAAAGCTTTCAATTGATATACATACATATAATTTGTTTTGGTCATTGGGCCAAAACGCCTCGAATTTAAGCACTCACCTTTTTTAATTTCGGATTACAAAAAAAATTCTGTACTGAACTGAATGAATTAGTTCTATAACAAAGAAAAAATGCATATGCTAAAAACCAGGCCTTTGGAATAAATAGCTCATAAAATCTTAAGTTGAAGTTATTTTGTATTACACTAGACGACACAATTTAACTGACATTCTAAATATGTAAGTAAGCAGACTATATTTTTCACATGGTTATTGATGCAGTGAATCTGAGCTTGAGCTCAAAACTCCTCCATCGCATCAGGTTTTCGAGATATCATAAGCTGTAATTTGCAAAATTTGAGATTATGATACAAGTTACCATTTTTACTCCGCTTAAGAGGTTCGGTTCAAACCTTTGTGAAGAGGGGTGGAAGATGCCGAAAATGGTAAAGATTTCATCTGTTCTCTTCAGGCATCGGAAATAAGTGCGAATAGAATTGCAAGTGATGGAGGGGGATCCTCAAAAAAACATGTTTTGAAGCAATTTTTCGAAAAAATCTATTGCACTAATCGATAGGAACTGGCCGAAAATCGATTTTGAAAGTGACAGGAAAGGTCCCCGAGCCACCTAAAAAGCAGCATTGAAACCATTTTTCATAAAAAAATGCAGACTTTAATGGGTCCAAAACATTCATTTAGGTGGGTCGGGGACCTCTTTTGGAAAAAATGGTTCCAAAGAAGTGATGCCAGTTTGAGGGAAATTTCCCGATTTGCGGGAAATTTCAAGTCAAAATAAAGCCAAATGGGAAAAGCGAATATTTCCAGCCCTTCAAAGAATAAAATTGAATTTTAATAAAATCCATTTTTTACGAAATTTTGAAGAAAAAAATATTATTGCAGTACTGTATGGTTGGAAATTTTGTCGGTGAAAACTGCCTAAGGTTTTACACTGTTTCTCTACATCAAATGATATCTCGTTTGCCTTAATCCTTTCGCTCCCGCCCCATAGCCAGCTCTCAGAAAAATATTTTCTCTTAATTTCCAGGCTAACTAAGCCTCTATAAGTCATTTTGGAAGTTTTTAGCTTTCTAGACTAATTCGATCACTAGATATCGGAAAATGCTTATAAGCAACTTTAGGCAGTTTAGGAAGTATTTTGGGGGTAGAAAAAAATGAAAACATATAGTAAACAAGCGAGTTCGCCTTGTCCAAAACTTCTTTCATAACATCATAAAAATTTTAAATTCATCATCCTCGTATTATTCATCAAAGGATTTATCCCAGTCGAATTCTAAAATCTTCAGTATATCCGTATCACAAAGGGTACCTCCATAGTCATAATCTCCAAAACCATTTTGGGCCTTATGTACGTATGTTTCGGTCATAGTCCCCTTATTTTTCGAAGAAATTTTTATGGGAAAATTAAATTGTGGGAAATTTTTGAATGAACTACTGGCATCACTGTTCTAAAGCAGCCGTTTAGAAAGGCCGGGGACCTCCGCTATCACTTTAAAAATCCATTTTCAGTCTGTTCCATTTGAGTCGAGGAACACATTTTTTGTCCAAAAAATCTTTTTAGAAAGATCGGGTACCTTCTAAAATCCATTTTCGAACTTTTCTTTTTTAGAAACTTGTTAAGTATTTTCCTTTGGAAATTCAAGGCATTCGTGTTATTTACTGCACTCGGTGTATTTTTTACCATTGACATTTTGTTTTTGTTTGATGAATGTGTACACTGTACATGCTTTGTTTTCAAAGAAATAAGCTCTGTACATGATTTTTCTCTATTATGTTCTCATTTTACTTCATTTTCTATTGCTTGCTTATTTCAATCAAACAGTGTTCAATGAAATAGGGTGCCCTACTCTAGACGAAGAAAGGAATGCATTCGTGCAGAGCTCTAATACTGCTTTGCAAATTGAGTTATTTACTAAAAAATCCACATTTCATGCGATTTCGCTATATGTATAGTTTTAGAAGAGAGCTAATTGTAAGATCCAAACTCGTATATTGCATTAGAACGTTTTCACATTTCACTTGAACAATATTTTTAATTGAACTTGTAGTCATTAGGAAAGACCGATATTCATGTAAACTTATTTTCTTCCACCCGCTATATTCAACACGATAATTTACATTTTTAAGTTCCGACTTTGAATACGCTATCTTTTTAAACTTTCATTTGATGAAAATAATCTAACGATTCAATTGGATTTTCAATATAAGAAGAAATATGTGCAGATGCCATAATGAATTTTGTGGATAAAAAAATTACTTTATGATATAACACAATCTCAAATGTAGCGAAAAAGTATAGTATAGTATAGTTTTTTTTTGGTTTAAAATTTTGTCGATCAGTGATATCTGAGCTGTGAGAATTATCTCAATATACATTTAACTACACGTTTATCAGCTAAATATATGTTTAGCAGCAACATTTTGATTGACAGAAGGTAAATTGAATATACAGACAGTTACACTGCGCAATTTCTGTAATTACTTGCAAAGAAACGATTAAAGATCAATCAAAGATTAATATGATTGTTCGGGTTAATTAACGGTTGAAACGCCACTTGCACAGGCAGCTGATCTTAGAGTCTAAGAGTTTATGCTCCGCTGGGAAACCTTGAAAACATATTTATTGAGGAAAAGCTAAAGCACTTAGGACCAACACGTGTTGGATGCAGAAAGTGATATTGATATATCTACTCGTATTATCTATTTATTGATTCTCAGTTTATTTATAATATTATTAATTAATGAAATTTTATTGTTTCTCTCATTACTAATTAAAATATCAAATATACGCTACGTGACGATGGCAACATCATAACATCATTTTTTAGAATCATGGCGCTATTCAAGTGTTAAAAACTATTATGTTATTAGACCGGAAGCTTAGCAATACTTGTCGTTTTGGTAAAATCTAATAAAACCTGATTCTTTTTTTCTTTACGTTTGTTAGACATAACGCTTTTGGATTTTGCATTAGGAAGTAAATGGGTTGAAATCGTTTTTTTTTTCACGCTCGGACAGGAGATTAAATGGCAGCCAGTATGACGTACATGCATACTCATATGACATGTGAGCAAAATTTATATATTTTTTTGCAAATTTCAAAAATTAGCGTAATTCTAATAAATGGCCTCACTTAACGTTTTGTTTTTTTCGTTCGCAAATTGTTTTAACGCTCAAATGAGTTTTATTCTATGCTTCATTAAAATACGGGTTCTTATACAAAGTTTGCTTTATTCTTGCGGTCATCAGGGCACGAGGTCTTTTGGCAAGATATGTTAAAATAATCTAATGAATATTAATTATGTCGTTTTTTTTTGCAATATCTTACGAATTTTAATAACGAACACATGATATTATGACTTTTTGCTAGATTCCAAGTGCATTGTCGTCAAAACGAGATAGAAAGGTTCAGCGTTATATTTTGAGCTTTAAAAAAAAAATAAAAATATTTATTCCATCGATTGATGTCTATCGATAGAAATATGTATATAACATATTGTATTATTATATATTACACATATTATGAAATTTTTTGCATATTTTCATTGAAAACTTTATCAGTTGATGCAAGTTGTCGTGCAGTTAAGTCGTGTGGAGTGTGCCTTATAATCAGTTTGTTTAATCAATGACAGTGTGAAAGACTTAAGGATAATACATTAAATAAAGTGAATTTTAAAAAGGATATTAGTGAAATTTTATGGTTCGCCTCAAAAAAATGAATTTTTCAAGTGAACGTCATATGAATCGCATGAACATTAAGTGATTACAGTAGGAATATCCTTTTGCTAAGCTGATATGTTAAAATGTTTCGTACGCTCATTGAGTGAAAATTACTATACTCATAAGAACATAGTAATCGTTTGTAAAAACACCTTATGTGAAAACAATCGTGCTTAATTAGTTGCACACGTTTGTAAAAGCGGGCGAGTAAAACGAACAACATGATCCTTTCATGATCGGTGCTCAATAAATCATAAAAATAGTTATTGTGAATCCGAACTTTTCTGGAAAAAAAAAGGATCTTACTATAATTGAGATAAGATGTAAGCAGTGCAAGTATCCATCTGAATTAAAATTAATCCTTCCTTGTTAAGATTTGAAGGATAAAATGCCTACGAAATAACATCAATAATAATAAATTTGTGAGTTATCAGATTAAAAATTGAGTGCACGATCAACCAGCGAAAACGCAACCCCACAGAATATAGAAAACAAAAATAAAACAAAAATAAAATAAAAATTAAACCAAAAATAATAAAATAAAATAAAAATGAATTAACTTAAAATTTTAAATGCGGTACACCAACAATAGGGGAACCTACAATATATAACTTTAAGCCAATCCTACGATTTCATACACCGGATCCTTCGAGAGATAGGACTGCTATACTATACTTTGCGGAGTTTGCAAGTAAATTTTTTGCAGTGCTTGATACTGAAAGTATAAAAGGATTTTCATTCAGCATGATATAAAGTTAAATTGAAATAAATAAAAAAGTATGACATTTTTTCAATATTTCATTTATATGACCACCACGTCTACGTTTGGCAAAGCCCAATTTTTCGTAAATTTTTCACATTATGCTGGACGAATAACATTGATAACTCGTTCGATATTGACTTGGAGTGCATCAATGTGTTCGTAGCGATACATATGTACTAGAGGTCTGTGTGAATGCACTCGCTCTGTCAACCGATCAGTGTACTTGCTGTCGAGTACAATGGTTCTATTGGCATTGTGCGAGTCATCAGTAGATTCGCATAAGAAGGAACTATTGAACGACATAACTTGTGATTCGTTTGCACTCTGACTCGGCTCAAGCCGAACAAAAACATTTACAACACCGAACATGAGAAAAAACAATGAGTGCATTCAAAACATTTACAACAGACTGATAAGGCACTTGAAAAAATTCTGGCCCAAATATACATACATATTTATATGGAAAACTTAAGTTGGTTCGATTTGGACAAAAGTGATGTCAATCGATGGGTCCTAGGAATAGCCAGTAAAACGAGTGACCTCGGGCTTGAATTCTGAGCTGTCCAAGATAAAGTGATTATGCCATATGAAAAGCGCTTATACATATATGGGTAGAAATTAAAGTTGGTCCATTCTGTACAAGAGAGATGTCAATAGATGGATCCTAAGAATGGTCATGGAAACAGCCAATAAAATTAGTGACTTTGGGCTTGGATTCCGAGCTTTCCAAGAAAAATCAAACGCAGTAAAAGACAAAAAGTCACTCGGTGTTGAATGCATTAAACTGCGAGTGCTTCAACTCGCTTTAACTAGCAGAAAATTTTATTTGTGAGTGCAGCACTCAGCCGCTTGCTTGGTATTTTGTTTTGTTTTGATTCTTGATTTGTGCTCGTAAGGGCTCGTGGCAAGTGGCTTGATGGTCGTTTCAAGTGCACTCACGCAGACCTCTAATATGTGTATCAAGTCTCATTGATCTGCGTCAAATAGTTGCTGAGTTATTAAAAAAATTTTGTTTATTCTCATATGAGAGGCGCGGTACCTCTTATTTTTTTGAAACTTATTTATTCCCGTAGCTTTTATATACATATGTATGTTTCAGGTCTCATTCATCAGCTTCAAAAAGTTGATGAAATATGAAGAATTTAATTTTTCTCTTATATGGGAAGCGTGGCAATGCCCATTTTTCCCAACCAAATTATGCTAGGCACTTTCACAATCCATAAAAAATATAGTATGTAGACAATTTTATACATCTGCTCATCAAATAATTGCTGAGATATAAAAAATTCTGGATTTTTTTCAGAATGGTGGCACCACCAATTTTTTCATTAAAACTTTCTTCCGTTTGTACGTTTTGTGTATGTACCAAGTTTGATTCATCTGGCTCAAATAGTTGATAAGATATGATGAATTTGTATTTTAAGGGGCGTGTCATCGCCCATTTTTTTTAACCAAACTTGGCTTAAAACCTTTCACAGACCGTAAGCACCATGTAAAAAAATATATGGAAATTCATGGAGTAGTTTGAGAATTTATGTACGACAGTCAAACTGTTTTCGGTTTTTTCCTATGGGAGAACATTTAGCTTTTTCGCTAGCAAAGTCAATCAAACAAAACATTGAAAACCCATGGAAGTACAGTCAGCGAAAAGTTGTATTTGCGTACAATATTTTTATATATTTCCCATGATAAAATGTTATTACGAAAATAACGGTAAAAAAAGTATGCAGAATGCAAGCAGGATTTACAGAAAGTAATTTGGAATGTTGTTGTTGTTATTTGCTTTGAAAATAGTACCGTAGAGTGGCTTGGCAATGATGACAAAAAAAATTGACATTTTGATTTTGGGGAAAAAATCTCCTGACCTCAAACGTGTTTTAACAAGCATTAAACTCATGTCATTTCTCCCTCATATTAATGCAAATCCACAGTAAAATTCTAAGCGTAAAAAATGGAGTATTTGAGAATATCAGCCTTGTTTTTTTTTTTTTTCATAAAAAGCGCTATAACTCCGCCAATTTTCAACAATTTTCAAAATTTCTTAAAGATTCTGACAGAGAATCAGAAGTTCTATTAGAATCAAAAGACACATTTTGATTTGGCTAAAAATGCGACTATTTTGAACCAATTTTCAGCAGTTTATCAAGCACTGACACTAAAACTTTAAATGGGCATAACTTCGTAAAAAAACCTTTCAATCAAATCAGGGAACGGTATATTCCCTTAATTACTTTGAAAAACAACATATTTAATCGGCAACCAATTCCGCAATTTGAAGTCACTCCGACTGCAGGGTTTGAGATGGATTTGGTCTATAAATTCCTTGATTCTTCAGAACTAACTCGACAATTAAGCCTCACACGAAAAAAAAATTGTGTGTACACACTTACGATATGTCTACTAGATGTATAGCTAAACGGAATATAAACTAATTTCAAGACCTCACTTTATTTTCATTGTCCGCTTCGCCTGAAATGCCCCGTATGCTAAAATCCTTCCGCATACCATAAGAAACATATTTATTAAAATATGAACTCAATATGAACTCTAACAGACGCCCCAACGATTCTTTGGTTATTTAAAGATTTGTTATATGATATTATGCTAATGAAGTATTGTCGGCTTGTTCTTTTGGGGAGACTTACAGGTCCTACAGTATTGCAGTTTTGGTTAAGGGTATATACGATCTTTTAGATGGCTATATGCATGTATATTCCGTTAAGGGTTGGCTTTCTGCAAAAGAAAATTTTTTTTTCAAACTTGTGCTCAGGAAGAAATCCTTTGGTTTCATTGTTTACTCATAAACTTTAACAATTTTCAAGCATACCGCAAGCGAAAGAACAAACTTTGCTTCATTTGAAAAATCTACAACTGTTAGCTTTTTCACAGTTATTATATGGATTTCGACACTTTGTCTCTCTTAAATACATACATATTTCATGATTTTCAGAAGGTCGTATTGTTTTTGCAAAACAGTTTGTGACTGAAACAGTGGCGCCACGCATAGACATATCAATTTTATGAAAAACCACCCTAACCAGTATGGTAATCTAAAATTGCGCATGTCACGCAAATGTCACAGAAAGACCGAGAACGAAAAGAATTCGAAGAATTTTTCGGTATCAACAAAAGTTCATTCTCAGTGTCATAGTTCGAGCAGACGGTCTAACTACTTAAAAAGAAAAAAAAAAACCAAAAATTTTTTGATAATTAATAAACCAATAAAACAATTCATCAAATAGAGTGCCTTTTATTTGCTAAAAAATCAAAAAATTTTGCATATTTATGAAGTAACACACGACGTTTATGTAAGGAAGTAAAAATTATATATTACAAAGAACCTTGAGAAAATTGAAATGAAAACATTCAAATGAAATAACAAATAAATAATCTTCAAAACGGAAGAAATTTTTTCGAAACATGTGTGACCTTATACCTTAAAAATTATTAATGTTGTGGAAAATATCGATTTAAGCAAAATCTTCTCCAATTTGTATAATTAAAAATTCTACAATGAAATCTGTTTTTTTTTTTTTAGAATTCGCAAACGAAAGAAACAAAAACTCGATTTGTTTATGTTCATTATTAATAATATAAACGGCAGCAACAACAACAAAAGTGTGATGGAGTATAATTGAAATGAAATAAAAATCGCAAAAATATATTCGAATGTTTGGTCGAATGGCCTCAACACTAGAATAAAGTTAGTTGACCCCAGCTGCTGCTGTTGCTGTCAGACAGGTGTAGGCATTGTCTGCAGTCCAATAAGCGTAGTATATCACATGATAGGGTGGGTCTGCAGTGAATACGGCGATTACGTCTTATTTTTATTAATATTAAATAATATTTCACTTTTTATGGAAATCATTAGATGTGTCACAAATGTTTAAACACTTCTCTTTTATGTAAATGTTAAATAGAAATTAATTATCGAGTGTGACTGCATTGTGACTCATAGATAGGACGTTCGCGTTAAAGCGCTAAATGATGTGATATTTGAACAATGTGACCTTAACTTCTTTCTAAGTGCAGTAAACAAATATGTATGTAATGATAAAATTGTATTTCCATATATTTTGAATTTTGTGCAATATCATCCAAAGACAGTTCATATATACACTGAGAAAAAAAACATATTTCAATTAAAGGTATTTATTTGAAATCATGGGGTGGCAAGAGCTCAATGAGATGTGTGTATCATATGTTGCCATGCAAAATTTATGTGGCAATGCTTTATCAACATCAATTAAAATTTCTATACCCAGTTTGCATACGTTGCTTGAATAATTTTTTATCAATTTTTTTTGTACAGCCATTTACTATGGTAGTTTTTTAATAAAACTCGTTTTATTACATTATTTAGCACATAAACCATTCAAATAATTAATTGGCAATAGTAACTTCGACTTCTACACTAGGTTCTCAGACGAAGAGTATAAATCAATTATGCGCTTATATGTATTCTCATCTGGAAACGATCCCAAGCCTTACCTTACTTTACCTTACCCTTTTATCAAAATCTGTACACATCGACTTTTTCAACGTTGTTCTATTTATTCAACATTATTCGACACAGTGATGGCATTTGGGTCTTTATGGAATGTACTGTATCATGATATCACAGGATATCAATAATAATGTAGTTTCCTATATACCAAAGAGATGTGCGTGTGTCGTCCAGAATAAAGGATTTGCAACTAAGTACTAATTTTAAAAATTTTTATTTACCAAAAAAATGGGGGTGCTTTAGTTTTGTCCGTTAAGTTTCCTGGCTTAAAATGTTCCTTTGATAATAACTTTTTATTTATGAGGTGCTGAATTTTTAAATTTTTATCTGTCAATAATAAAGGTATAAATATATATAATAAATTCACAACATGGTTCAAGAACGTCGATTTCACAAAAAATTTATAATTTGAAAAAAATGTACTGAGGGGGTGTTTAAATTTTGGCCAATACTGTATGTATACTAAAACACCCTCTCTTCGGCAATGCAAAAATAGGAAAAAAATTTATAAACCCTTTATACTATTACGTGCAATATGGGTCAATTCAAAATAACATTGCTGATACCCTTTGATAAGTTCTCGGTAATGGTTTTTTAGCTAGAGCCTTACGGATTGCCCTCCAGAGAAACATGTCAATCTGCAAAAAGTACACCGAAAAAAAAACTTACTCCGTTTAAGGAAAAATGCCTAAATGTAAGGAAAAAATGTCCTTCAATACGAGCTAAAGCCATGGGTTCCTCAAAATAAGTAAGTTGGATTCCTTAGTACAAGTAAATGTTGCTGCTTTGAAATAAGGAAAAGTTTACTCAATGTGAGGACAAGGTTATAAAACTGATGAAAATATTACTTTTTCTAAGGATGAAGGTATCCTTAAATGAAAGAAATTTACTTAAAATAAATTCGTTGAATTCAAAAAAAATTTGTTTATTTTCTTATTTGTTGGTTACTTATTGTCAGTCATTCATATTTTAATTGTAATACGTTTTTAAAACTTCAAAGAAGAACTTACATTTTTTTTTTACCTGTCACCCGATCAGAGAATTGAACCTGTGTTCTGTGCCATGCCACTGTTCAAAGATGCTCATCTTACCCAACTCAGCCACCGACAGCATTTTTAAGACATACTAAAATGATGTTGTTAAACTGCACATGTAACAACCATTGTCTGATCAGGAAAGCTTCGGTTCAAATCCCGGCAACGACATAATTTTTTTTTTTTTAATTTTTTTATTTTTTTATTGAGAAAACAAGTAGAGAACTATAAATATATAGGCAAAAACAGAATACTTACGAGAAGAATAGATATTAATTTCAGCGAGTAATGCAGCGAGTGTTGCCACACATTTATTAAGGAAAAAGAAACTAACTAAAACTGAGTACGATTTTCCTTAAACAAAACATTCCATTAGATTGAGGAAGTTTTTACTCAAATGAGGAACAAGTTATCCTCAAAAATTCTTCCCAAAGAAAAATTTACTATTTCAAAGGAAAGTTTTACTAAAACCACACACTCTTTATTTGAGGAAGAGCGTTGACTTGCTTTAATGAAACATGAACTCATTTCAAAGGACTCAATTACTAAATGAGACGATATTTTCATCAATATGAGGAAAAATAACTTAGATTAAGGAAAATTTTTACACTAAATCGGAGGAAGGCAGTTCTTCAAATTTAGTACGGTCTTTTTTTTCGGTGTATTGACACTAACTCTGGTCAAATATCGTTTTTAAACTCACTGATCGCATAACGTTTTTTATGGTTGAGCAAGCGTTAAGGGATATTAAGAGCGAACGGTATGAAGGCAGGATTAAGTCATTACTATCCAGCACATAAAACCTTTTAAAGCTGATGGATAATTTTAAATTAAGCCCCCACACCAATAGTAATTGGACAGACCTCCTCTACAAAATTATGCCATTTAATTTTAACTTAACAACTATTTAATTTATTCTAAATACAATTAACAATAAGTTATCAGACTTCATGGTATTAAACTTTATAAGTGTAGGTTTTGTTTATTAAAATGCAAATAAACCTGATGTCTAATGTCTGAACACAATGAACCTTTTGTTTGATTGGCAGATATGTAAATAGTGCACCGTCAACAAAGCTAATTCCAAGAATTGAACAAATTTTCCAATTACCAAATCATGTTGACCAGAGTAATTAACACAAATGCAAAGATTTTCCCAAAGATCATTACAACGAAATGATCAAATAACAACAACAACAAAAAAAGGCTTCCTCTTTCTCCACATTGCGCGCCACATGCAAGAAAAACGTGCAAATTTTGCTAAACAATTGTATTAAACAAAAAACAACAATTTCCGAAGAACAATAAGAGCAGAAATAAAATAAAAACGAAAGCAAAAACCAAAAGAATTGAGTAGCCGCGCAAAATCCACACAGGCTAAAAAGAAACAAGCTACCGCTGCAACAACAAAACAAAACTCTTGAAGGTCTTTTGCTGCTACGAAATAATAATAACAACAACAACAAAATTAAACAACTTTTAAGCAAATCATAATAAACAAACGAACGCAAATAACGAGCGAACGAACGAAGTACAAACAATCAGATCGTTCAAACGAAAGTGTTAGCCAAAACAGCTGCGACAATAAACATAAGCTCGATGACGTCACACAGTTAAGCTTCAGTTATAAAGTTTAGCTTAAAGAGCGCAATCTACTATAACTGTGATCAACTGAGAGATCACACACTTTGACTACTGTATGTGTATGTGAGAGTGAGCGCACGAATTAGCAATATAATACGAGTCGAAAAAAAAAATACGTTAGACACAGAGCCAACGACAAAATAAAGCTAAAAAAGCGCGCCGATTTTTTTTTTAGCTCGATCCAACAAAAGACAAGCGAGGTAAAAATCTAAAGGAAGTCATTCGATCTGTTCGAACGGTCGATCATACATGTTTTTGAGGTTCACGGGAGCAGACGTTTTTGTGTAGCCGTTACTAAAAGTGCTTTGTTGAAATAGAAAAAGAAATATATAAAATTATACGACTTTGAATTTTGTGTTTTTTAGTTTAGTAACAAAATTTATTAATTGTTTTTTTCTTCAACTTTTATTGGAAAAATTTTTTCTTAAAAACTATATTTCATTGGGAGATTTTCAAAAAAAGTTTTTAATAATTTCTTAAAACTTTGTGTTTTTTATTTAAAAAAAAAAGTGATTTTTCTTACTTACTTATTGTATCCTGTGTAAAATAAAAAAATAAATCTTGACTTAAGGATATTAATAAAGAAAAAAAAATATGGAAAATAATAACCACATGTCTTCTGATACGAAGCAACAGTTAAATGGCAATGCACCATCTGAAGTACAGACTGATGCCATAGCTGTCGCCGCTATTGTTGATAATCAAACGTTTATTAGCAAAGTAATGGACTGGTGGGATGCGTTTGCTGATTTCGCCTGGTTCATCATTTGTTCCATTGGATTTATTCTCAAGGTATGTAGTAAAAATTTAAAAAACAAACGCTTATTTTTGTATATCAAATTTAAGAATTTCTGATAAATTTCTCAAAAAAATTTTTTTTTCTGTAAATTAAAGTGCATTTTTTTGAGAAGATTTCATAATATGTACATACATACATATTACTATAATAAACAAAAAATATAAAATATGTTTTATTGGTAAATTTTTTAGTAATTGCTGTGGAAGTTTTTAGTCTCATAGTACAAAATGTCCTATACATAGAAGCTTTTTCAAACTTTTCATCGAATAGAATACCGTAACAATACTACGCTTTACAGTGTTGTCGACATCCAAATTTTTGCCCGGACTAAGCAAATCATTTATGTTTTCACAACATTCTACTTTGAAAGCTGGAGATCTATTTTTTTTTTTTATTAATTTTAAACTGCTTACAGTTATTGCTTAAACAGTAGAATAAATAATACCAAAGCCTCACGTTTTGGTGGTGATATAGTCTGATATGATATATTATTTTTATAGTATTTAAAAAAAAAAATTTTGCACTTTCATAGGCACGTGCACATAAAGAAAAAATTTTTTCAATCACAAAAAATTAGTTCCTCAGCAACATTTCCAAAAATGTATATTGTCCTTTTCGAAAAGGATTATATGTATGTACCTACATATATATTTTTTTTTTTTCAATAATCGCTAAAGGCTTAAAAACCTTGTTCTCATTTTTTGTCGACTGAATGCTATTTTCATTCATACGCTATTTTTTGTTATTTGAGATTGTAATCGAATGCCTAGCCACTACATTTGTTTTTATTTATTGAAAAAACTTACAAGACTCTACATGGAAAATTAAAGCAAATTTGGGTAGATTACAACAGAATTATAGCAATTTTAAAGAAGTGCATTTTTGTTCATATTAAACGTTTTGCTTGCAAAGCTGGAGTTTGTATGACATGAACAAAAAAATGTTTGTAGACTACAGTGAAATAAGCATAGTTTTGAATTAACCTTGGCTTGGTAAGCCACACTCGTACGAATAATGCAAAAATATAAAAGTCAGGTACTTGAGCTGAAAATGGATACATGATGTAGGCCTAGCCTACTCTATTCTGGTGGTAAATTTGTAGGAAAAAATTACCAGTATGATTGAATCGGCGTGTAAAAGCTAAAGTATTGCTTCGGAGTGAAATTTTAATCTTATTGTGACGTCACTAAAATTTGACCTTGAAAATTAAAATCAAATTTAAGTTTATTCACATTTTTTGTGACTTTTCGCATCTATAAGAAATTATTTTATTTAAATTTTGATTTTTTATAGATTTGAGATTGCAAATCACAAGACATCTCGAAATACTTTTTTGGCACATGGTTCTTGAGAAAAATGCTGTCGGAATGATTGTAATTTTTATTTGAAGTTCAATTTTCTTAGCACTGGAAAAAATTTTCAATTGTAATTTTAGTTTCGGTGCTAAAATTATTGGATTTGTCATTATTTTTACATAACTTATATAGGGTCAGGATACGTATAATTTGCAATTATAATTTGACCATTTCGATTTTAATCGAAGTGTTGAAAAAACGATTCTTTCTATGTGACCAAAAAAAATTTCAACACACAAATTTTTGTGTAATTTTTTTTTTTGACAATTTTTTTCCAAAATTAAGCTTTAGAAACAAAAATCTATTGCTCTAGAACAGTAGTTCCCAAACTATTTTGGTCGTGGAACCCCCAAATTTGGTCCCACTTATCGCGGAACCCTGAATATTTTTTAAACAACGACTTTTCAAAATTCAATATCTGCTATTAAATTATTTTTGTACTTCAGATTTAATTGAATAAAACAAAACTTAAAAAAAAACAATTCATCATAGGAAAAACTAATGAAAATACAAAATAAAAACTAAAATAAATTAAAAACTTTAATGTGAAAAATGCACCTGCTCCTTTGTTTCAATGATTCTCTTAAAATTGGGCGTTATGTTTGATAACTGAACTCGCATATCTGGTGCATCAAGTTTGTCACGATATTTGGCTTTTGTCGCAACATATTTTGAAAACCCACCTTCCCACTAAACTGTTAATTAAACTGAATATTTTTAATGAAATGATGGCTTCTAATTGTGTATCCGAACTCAATTCTATCAAATTTTCATAATCCATAGAATGAAATCCTTTTGGTTTTTCTTTTATTGTGAAAGGATTTTGTATTTTTATACCATCACGGATTTCCATATCTAAATCCACTGTAGATTCTTTGCGTAATTCACTAAGTGTCTGGAAACACTAGAAATTATTTTGCTCCCCAGCTGAAATCAAATATTGTATTTTCCTTTAAATTTGTCACGCTGAACCCCTAAATTTTTTCGTGGAACCCCAGGGTCCCACGGAACACAATCTGGAAATCACTGCTCTAGAGCAAAAGAAAAACGATCTGAATGAAACTTTGGCATATTAAAGATCTTTTGAAAATTTTGGAAAAAACCTTTTTGATTAATTCCTCATTAACAATTAATTGAATAATTATGAACAATTGTTGTTTCAAAATTTCTATACGATAAACTTAAGCTCATTTCATTCCCTTCGATATGTCAAAGTTTCATTCAAATCGGTTGATTCGTTCAAGATTTTTGTTTTGGTCACATAGAGTCGTTTCAGGATGGTCAGTTTATTTATGCATATCACAAGTAAGCAGATTTTCAGTACATTTTCGAACTTTTCCCAACTTTTTAGACATTTTCAACTTCTCTCGACTGTTTTCGACTTATCAACTTCTTTTGACCATTTTTTCGTATTTTTTCAGCATTTTTTACACATTTGCGAACTTCTTATTTTTTTGTTATTATTAACGCATTGAGTGATTGCAGGCCCGGATTTACCTTAAAGGGACACTAAGCCAGTGCCTAGGGCAGCAAGAATTTAGGGGCGACAAATATTGGGATCTTTGAACATTTTTTTTAAATTTTTTTAACTGTGGTAATGCATTATAATGATGAAGTTACACAGGGAAAAAAATGCGAATACTTGGAATGTCGCCCCCTAAACTACCTAAAAAAATGTTGACAAGCAAAAAAAAAAAAAAGAAAAAGGTCCTCACTTATCATATTAAACAATTTTTTTGCTCATATTCACCAGTGAAGAAGGGCGGCAATTTGTGAACGGCCTAAGGGCGGCAAATTTCTAAATCTGAGGCTGGTGACATGGCGACCATATTTGATAACCAGTGATGTTTCATTAAGGACCGTGAAAAATTGATAGCCACTAGGATAGCCACTGAAACTCTTGGCACCCCACTCTACGTATTGCTAAGTGAACTTGGCTCTACCTGTTTGTTGTTTGTTTAGATTTTGTAGCCATTTATTTTGAGAAACAATGAAAACACATCAAAATTGAAGAATTGGAAACAATTTCTGTGCATAACTGATCTAGGAACAGCCATGCACTCCTTGTGTTCGCGAAACATCCAAGAGGTACCAAACCCATCCAAATGCTCAGCCCGAATATTTTTTTTATTTCTTCACGGTCCGTTGGTATACACATGTTTATCCGACCATATTTGGATCTACGGTTGGCTGAGAAAGTTCGCAGCAAAGTGATTATTTTCAGCAACAATAAAATCAATAACTCCTTCGTCAACAATACGGAAGTAGATTTCCATAGGTGCAGTCTTAAAGTCGAAATATCGACTTTAAGACCAAATAAAATTTCTTCCAATGAGAACCATCATTATTTACGCCTTCCTTATGCAATAAATTGTTAAGATTCTCATTTTCTTCTTCCTGCTTGCACTCCGTCATATATTCAAATGGCAATTTGTTAAAAAAACTGAAACTTTGAAGCGCAATATGTCGAACGCCAAACGAGATAGAAAAATGTTTTCTTCAAGTCTTTGTCTAGCTAATTAAATTCTGTAGAATCGAGTGGGCTGAGAAGTTAATAAGTGTCTGCATATATTTCCATAATTAAATAAATTGCAAATTTTTTAAAATAATAAATTTAACTTAAAAAACATTATGCAAATACGAAATCAAAATGAAATAATAATTGCACTTGCACGTCCCGTATTACTTAAAAAAAAAGCTACAAAGACAGACCGTTGAAATACTGAGCTGTTTCCGCAAATATAGGACAGATGGTCACGTACTTTATAACTAAAATGCAACAGAAATTGTGCTGAAAAAAAAAAAAAAAATTATGATACTTTACCATCGACGACCTTCCGCAGTGCATAACACGTTGACAAAAAGCAGTGACAAGCGAAATCGTATCAAAAATCACTAATCTACATTTTAGCACGCATTCATCTCTCACTTTCGTTAACAATTTACGAAAAATAAAAACGAAGAAAGAAATAACAAAAACTATTTAACAATATAAATTAGATTATATCTACAAAGAAAAAAAGAAACAAATGAAAAGCAGAAGAAGACAAAAAAAAACAACAAAAAATTTCTTTCAACATCCAAGGGCTGTCTTCAGATTTGCACGGATTTGTTTTATTCCATACAATTTTTAGTTTTGAAGTTGTTTTTGTTACTTTTATGCAAAACAAAAAAAAAAAACTTTTTTTTTGTTTTTTGTCTTCGTTGGCCATTTGGTTTCTTATATTAGTGAGTTGTAAAATCCAAGGGATCTCAGCAGTTTTAACATGATGTTGAAAGAGTGCAAAACATGTAATTTGAACTTGGGTACGTTATTACCAATTCTTTAAGACTTTAATTTGTGGCAATGATTTTTTTCGTTTTTTTTCTTCCTTAATGTTTTTTTAATACTTTTTTTTTTGTTAATAAAGCAATTTTTGGCAGTTCGAGTATTGAATTTAATGTAAAAATTCCAGTTTTTGTTTAGTTGAATATTTATGTTTAAGTGAGCTATGCTCAACGATCAACGCCATTGGGTAAATTAAAGAAGACAGCCCAAAAAAACCTTTTACAATTCAATAAAAGTCAATTTTTTTTAGCAATAAATCAGAAAAGAAATATTGTTATTTTATTTATTTGTTATTTTGATAATGAATTCGGAAGTATATTGAAAGCGTACGATTTTTTACGCTCAGGGCGTTGCACTCGTACGAGCAAATACTTAAAAAGTGCTATACTGAGTGAACTACATATTTAAGGTTATGAAATAAATTACAGAAATACAAGAAATAGTTTGGCCTAGCACCAGAAACATAGTATGCATATTACGATAAGAAGGCGTGATATTTTTCATATGCGTTAAGATTTGAAAATGTTTTACTGATTGATTTCGGTTATTCTTTTAATAACTGCACAATTGGTATTTTTTAGCTTTTTGAGCATTTTTTGAAACGAAATATATATCTCAAAAACTATAGAAGATAGGATAAAAAAATATTTAATCATTTTTGTTTAGATATACTATAACTTTATAAAAAAAAATTAAATAGATTTAAATAGATTTTTTACAAACTATTTTTTTTTAATTTAAAAAACTTTTCTCAAAATATTTTCAATATAACACCTTTTGTTTGTTTTTATTAATTTTTTTATATGTTATTCTTCAATCAATCCTAAGAATGTATGTGTTTTCATACCGAAACTCTCACCATAACTTTGGAAACTACGAATTTTTTACTGATGACACGTACAATGCTTTTTCAACATAAAACTCGACGCAACATTTTTTTTTTTTTTGTAATGTTATATTCAATCAATCCTAAGAATGTGTCTGCATTCAAATCGAAATTCCCGACATAACTTTGGAAAAAATGTCCTTGAATTTTTATTCTATTCTCCATAGGTTTTTAGAAATTTCGTTTAAAAAAATATTCAAAAACGTCAAAAAAACAAAGTGTGCAGTAATTAAAAGAATGACCGAGTTACTTGAACCAAGTTTCACACAAATGCGGTTCGGAAAAAATTTTAATGAAATTCCACAAAGAAGCGTGGCACCTCCCACACAAGAAAAAACTTCTTAACACTCTACTGACAGAATTATTCAATGAAAAGCAAAAAGTGGGCCGTTTTTGAAAAGAAGACGTATATATCCCATACAAGCAGAAACTTGAAATTGCTGCTAAGAAATATTAAATTCAATATAAGAACGTTTAGTCAAAATACTTAGCTAGCACTTTTACTATCATATCAGTGTAGGGTCGAAGATACATACTAGTTTTTTTTTTTTAATTAACGTTTGTAGTAAATTTGAATAGTAAAATTAAAATTTAAATTTTTTCTATTTGAAAAAAGAGTTACCGTGAATTTGTGTATTCTTATGCTTGGAAAGCAAATAATATCTAAACGATTATCTATTAAAAATAAACGCTTGTTATCGATAGATTTTAAATTCATTTTCTCATAAATTTGAGCAGCAAACTAATGATAAGTGGGGGTTTCTACGATTAGAGGTTCACATCTTTAGAGTTTTTGGCAAAGTAGTAAAGTTACGAAGTTTTCTCTGCATTATATTAGCCGTGTTTTTTTTTTGACACGGTTACCCGCTTAAAAAAAATGTTTGTATACTTATCGCCGAATAAATTGACTGTCATTCTCATACAAAAAAATTTTTTTGCGGATAGAAGCATCAAAAAAAAACACGGCTATTATAACTTTAATCGAGATCAAGAAATAGCATTCAACCAGGGAAGATATATGGTTTGCAGGGTAGGGAACTTAGCTGTGCCTACTTAACTAAAAATGTGAAAATTAATTTTAAACTCTTATTTTTAACATGTGCCATTTAAATTAACATACTTAAATGAGGTCATAAAAATATTCTACCAATACTATTATCCTGTAATGCTGTTAAGAGCATTGAGCCTGATTAGAATTGTTAAAGCTATTTCAGTCGCTGGCTCGTTGTTTGATGTTTTGCCAGTTCGTTCCGATTTTTGACACAGCTCTTTTTATCATTCGGCGCCACAATGTTATGGACCCTCCTCTGCCTATATCTTCCATCTCCTTGCATTTATCTACCTTTAACTACGATCAAAGTAAAATTCTATTAAATCAATTTTTTAGAGCATTTAAAGTTTTTGCTCATGCACAGTTTCAAAACTGAAGTCTTTAGACTCTACAACGAAATGATACAAAAATACACTCATTGAAAATCGTATAAAGCAATACGCATTTTTGGAATGTGGTAGGAACCAGAGAACTGCATTGAGTAGCTCACTGAAGGCTTTGAGCCACTTACAAAAATATGAGACGTGAGTGTGCATATTGCATGCAATAATGAGTGTGAATCTGAGTTGCGCTCACTAATAGTGAATGCGTAGATAAAAAATTCTTTTTGTTCCTAAGTGATGTTCAAAATTATTTTTCAAACTTACCCAATCGATTGGAGAAAAAAAAGTTTTCGGAAAATGGGTCAAAAACGGTCCTTTCCAGGTCTGGAGGTACTCCAATTGATGTTCAAAATCCATTTTCGACCTTTCCCCATCGATTGGAGCAAAACAAAAATTTCCGAAAATGGATCAGAAACGATCATTTTCAGGGTCCGGACTGATGTTCAAAATCCATTTTCGACCTTTCCTCATATTTTAAAAAACATACACAAATTTTTTTATATAATCGTGTGTCATGAGTAGCTCAAGCAACACTCATATACTTCACTAGAAGCGATTGTGAAACACACTCGCATTCACAGACTTCGCCATGAGATGGAATGGTAGCTCGTTTCACAAAATTTTTTGTGAGCGTGAATTTGTGTGAATCAAATATGATGAGTGGCAGTTCTCCGATAGGTTCATACATTGAAAAGCCGTGCCGATTAAAGTCCATATACTATTTAAGGAGTGCGTCATAAAAAATTAGTGCATTGAAAAATAAATATTTCTCAAGAACCACAGATTCAATTTTCAAAAAGATTAAATTTTTTTAATGCAAATTTAATTCAAATGCAGAAAATAAAATCAAAAAAAAAAATCTTAATTTTGAAGCGTAAAATTTTTTGCTTTCTCTGGAACACCCTTATTAGTGGTATTTTTATGGATTTTTTGGCTTGACGCGCACCACTTGAGCATAAAATGAGTTTTGTCAGGAGTTCAGGGCAATTGGGTGGGTTCGCACTCAAGAACCGCTTTATGTAGTGACATGAAGCAAGATCAGGCTAATAAAAGGAAGATAGCTAATGATCTCTCACAAATTGTCAAAATCTCTTTTGAAACATTCCATGATGTTGGTTTCGATGTTGCCAGTGGTCACGAAACTTTGGCTTCTTTTACCACAATTGCAAATTGCCCGCCTAACAAGAAATTTTTTAATGTTTTTTGTATTTTAATTTTTCGGAACATGTCCCCTAGCGTTCTCAAAACAAAGTTCATGACCAGGATGCTGAGAAATGTCGGAAAGGACGTACGTTTCATCATCCATAATGCAACATTCGCATTTGAACACAAAATCTTTACTCCGTTTTTGAGCGCGTATTTTTGGTTTGCAATTTTTTTTAGCATTCCAATCCGCCACTTTTTGAACATTGTAGGTCTTCAGCCTAGCCTCTCCTTTCACTCTTTGCACAAATGATTCGGAGGAATTTGCTAGCTGAGCGGTTTTTCTTACTGAAAGGTTGGTACTTTTCTTCAGCATGGTAACGACCTTCTTTGCGTTATTAAGGTCACCACAAACTTTTTTCCAGCGCTTTCCCTACTTTTAATTCATGGTAACGTCTGCTTTAAAATTTTTTATTACCCCGGATACAGAATATATGCTAACTTTAGCATCCCTTGCAATCCTTTTAAAGGTATATTGCAGGTTATTTAAAAAAATTTATAATCTTTTTCACGCAATTCTATTTTACTGCTCATGTCTTCGCAAAATAGTAGATGAGAATGCAAAATGATATGAGATGGTATTTGACATGATTTTCTAAACTAACCTGATCAAAATAATTTAAATTTTTTTTTATGAAAGAAGTTATAAGCAAAAACGTGTGCACTAATTTCTTATTGCGCACTCCTTACTTCCATCAGTGGTATGAAAAAAACTACTAGCTTAGATATTCCAATAAATTAGAAGAACTAAAGAAAAAACCCAAACATGTATGCAACATCTTTTAAATGTATTTTGGCCATATCGTCTACGCAACAGCTTTACGAGACCATAAGTAACTCGAAAGGTGAGAAAAATTCTACTGAAAATAGCGTAATATTTCAATTTAAGAATATGCAAAATATAACACTTTTTAAGAACGCAGCAATATTAGCAGCATATTTTAGCTTGTGGTATATAATTATTATTTTAAAATGTTACACTTCAAATAAAAAACCATTGATTGCGAAACAAAACAAAATTATATACTTACATAGAAACGCGCATATAGCCTTCAAAGTATGAACTTATTTAGACACTAAACTCTAAAGCAAAGTTTAAATTGCTGCATGCCATATAAGATGCTAAACATAGAATTTAATTGATTGCGCAAATTTTTTCATTAAAACCATAATATGAAAATCAAATAAAGAGTTGTGTAATAAAAGCTGTTCAAAGTGTAACTCAACTCAATCAAATTTAAATAAGCATGCAACCAAAGCAGTTTGCATTGAATTAAGCCTTGCAACCAAAAGTTCATATGCTCTCACCACTTTGTTAATATATGAAAAATGCTAATTAAAACTGATGCTGAGCTTAAGTAAACAGAGCATAGTTTCATGAAAACTAATTACTTACTTACTTACTTGGGTGGCCATAACAACCCGTTACCGGGTTACGGCCGACCTCAAAAGCTCTCTCCAGGCGCCTCTGCTTCGCGCGCGCCTTCTCCAATCAGGCACACCAAGCGTGGATAGGGTTTCTTCGGCTTGGTCTTTCCATCGGAGGCATGGTCTTCCTCTCCGTCGTCGCCCAGCGGCTTCCGCATCAAACACCTTTTTCGCCGGAGCTTCTTCGTCCATACGCACAACATGTCCCAGCCAGCGCAGACGTAGGATAGTGATGCGCTTGACTATGTCGATGTCATTGTAGAGCTCGTACAGTTCATGGTTCATTCGAATACGGTAGTCGTCGCCGACGCGAACAGGACCGAAGATTTTGCGAAGAATTTTTCTCTCAAACACCCCAAGTGTGGCTGCATCGGTCTGCGACACAACCCATGCTTCTGCATCGTAGAGTAGCACGGGTAAGATGAGCGTCTTGTAGAGTGTCAGTTTTGTCGGGCGAGAGAGGTCTCTACTACTCAATTGCTTACTGAGACCGTAGTAACACCTATTAGCAAGAGTGAGTCTTCGCTTTATCTCCAAGCTGATATCGTTTTGAGTATTCACGGCGGTGCCAAGGTAGGTGAATTCCTTGACAACTTCGAAAGTATAGCTGTTCGCAGCAATGTTGGATCCAATGCGCCGCGTCTCCCTGCTTGTGGACAGCATATACTTTGTTTTGCCCTCGTTCACCGTCAAACCCACCTTCGCTGATTCTTTTTCGATAGCAGAAAATGCAGCAGTAACATCTCGCTTACAACGTCCAATGATATCAATATCATCGGCATATGCAAGGAGCTGGACACTTTTGTAGAAAATAGTGCCATTACGATGAACACTGGCTTTTCGCAACACCCCTTCTATCAAAAAGTTGAAGAGGTTGCAGGATAGTGGATCGCCTTGTCTGAAACCTCGTTCGGTATCAAATGGTTCGGAGAGGTCCGTTCCTACCCTGACGGAGCTGGATGTGTTGCTCAACGTCATTCTGCAAAGCCGCACTAGCTTCGCAGGTATACCGAACTCAGACATGGTGGCATACAGGCAATCCCGTATCGGGCTATCGAAAGCAGCCTTAAAATCGATAAAAAGATGATGGGTATCGATCTGTTTTTCGTGGGTTTTTTCCAGGATTTGACGTAGTGTGAAGATCTGGTCTATGGTGGACTTACCAGGTCTAAAGCCGCACTGATAAGGCCCAATCAGTGTGTTGGCGAACGGCTTAAGTCTTTCACACAGTACGGTCGACAGGACCTTGTATGAGATGGCAAGAAGACTGATTCCCCGGTAGTTTGCGCAAATTGTAGGGTCACCTTTCTTCAGTATAGGACAAAGGACACTGAGATTCCAATCGTCGGGTATGCTTTCTGCTAGCCATATTTTGCAGATGAGTTGATGCATGCACCCTATCAGCTCATCGCCACCGGTCTTGAACAATTCAGCAGGCAGGCCGTCAGCACCGGCCGCTTTGTTGTTCTTAAGTCGCTGTATCGCAACTCGTACCGCGTCATGGCTAGGTGGTGGTACGTCCACACCATCGTCGTTGATTGGTGGCATCGGGTTAGTTTCTCCAAAGGCGGGATTGGTGGAGTCATCGCCAGCAAGCAGCTTGGAAAAGTGTTCCCTCCATAATCTCAGTGTACCTTGCG
Source organism: Meiosimyza platycephala (assembly GCA_963662105.1). Lineage (NCBI taxonomy): Eukaryota > Metazoa > Arthropoda > Insecta > Diptera > Lauxaniidae > Meiosimyza > Meiosimyza platycephala. Next base: position 23,454,068 of record OY759210.1, read on the forward strand.
TATCCGTAACCAGATTTCCGTGTTCATCTTTACAGGTAGATGCTCCGGGCTTGAAACCTTGGGTCAGACGCTTGACTTGTTGGTAAAATTTTCGAGCATCATTCCTGCCTCGTAGCACTTCGAGTTTCTCACGCTCACGCCTTTCCTGCTCTCGTTTCTTGCGTCTGAAAAGGCGCCTCTCTTCCTTTCTCTTTTCCCGGTAGTTTTCGCGTACGGCTCGCGTTGCGGCTGACTGCAGTGTTCTTTTGTATGCGGCGTTTTTCACTGCAGTAGCTTCGCGACACTCCTGGTCATACCATTGATTTCGCGGAGGTGGGCGTCGGAAACCAATTACTTCCTCAGCGGCAGAGCGCATGGAGCGGGAAATATGCGCCCAAAGTCCACCGGCATCATCGGGTAGAGAGTCAGGTTGAAGGAGCAGTTCTGAGAGGTGAGCGGAATAGGCTTCGGCCGTCCGATGTGATTGCAGTTTAGCGACGTCCAGCTTTCGTTGCATACCAGAGCGTACATCCTTTGCATTGCACAGCCGCATGCGTATCTTGGCTGCAACAAGATAGTGATCGGAGTCAATATTGACTCCACGGAACGTACGAACGTCTAGCACGCTGGAAACTGATGAAAACTAATTAGCGTCTTTAAATTAAAAAAAAAAATAATTAAATAAATGGCAAACTTTGCACGATATAGTTGAACAATTTAATATGTAATTCTAAGCTGAAACGAGTTTGTAGCTTAAGTCTTTTGTTTTAGTTTGCAATTACTGTTGTAGCAAAACTATTTATCATACGATTCTTAAAATTTTTTAATAACTAAATTGAACAAATAATTACTTGTGTATCATAAACAACATTGTTGTTGTTGTGTTTTTTTTCTATTTTTTTTTTTTTTTCAAATAAATCCCAAGGCACTAATTACTTTTTGAGCGAACGTTTAAATCTTTTAATTGCAGTTGTTCTTGCTAATTAAACAAAGTAAATGTTTATTTTTGTCATAAATAAAGCTTAATGTAACACAAGAATTTTAATATTAAATTTAAATATTCACATGCAATAAAAAAAAGGGAATTTTTTAATGAAAATTGCAAGCGTCGTCGAATGTTGCGTGTTGTGTTGTGAAGAGCAGCGCTTTCTTAATTTATGTGCATAACTTTTAATTTGATATTTTTGCAGTTTTTGTTGTTGTTGTTCTGTTGCTAAATTGTTTCTGTTGTATATTTTATGCGCTCTAACTATTGTCTCTTTTGTGTAAAATATGTTATTTTTGACCAAACAGGTTTTGCGTATTAATTAATATGCGATTTTGTGTTGTGTTGTGATGCTGTGTTGCTGTCATTAGGAAATCTACATGCAATATGAATCATATGATTTATTATAGTAAAAAATGTATATCTTCATATATAGTAAAAAACTAAATTTTATTGAAATTTTTGCATTAATTTTGTAAATAATTTAAGTATAATTTGCTGAAAATTTACAAAGTGCATTCGCAGATAACAAAACAAAAAAAAAACCTTCAATTGTATGAATTTTAGTAGTTGAATTTTAACAGAAATAATGGAATACTTCAAGAGAAATTTTAATAGCTTAGCTTAGCGTATTCAGTGTTAAACATTTCAACGTGAACTATGAAATATATTGCGTTTGTACAAAGATGTAGGCATTAACAATTTTAAAAATTCGAATGAAAAAAATCTTTGCATAGCAAAATTATAGGCCAGAAAACACAACTTTTTTTTTATTCTGGAAATATTTATTGCTGGAATTTTATATCTATTATGATTTGATTAACGAAATTGTAAACTTGTAAGGATGTTATCATTAACTTTGACATACTACGAATACCCTACACTATATGAATAGTAAAAGTGTTCGTAAATCTTAAATTATTAATGCAAAATTTCATTGCGGCCGGTTTCATTAAACGGTCTCATATTGCATTTGGATGCAATTATTTGGTACAGTGTAGTGTATAGTGATTTGTAGTTTTTCCAAGTGTGAATTAGGTTAGAGTGGCAGCTTAGTTACCAAGCTGGAAGCCATTAAGTAGCACTAATGCGCACTAGCACTGTGTGGAACATGTAGTTCCCGTTTGTCAAACTCTGCAACTCTTCATCTTGAAGAACTATTTCCAGAGCTTATCCTAACAATTCAAAGCCTTTGCGAAATGCATTACCATAAATATCGCTCTCAGCTTAGGTTTTCAAAAGTTTGGCATTTTCGACTTCCAATTTAGCCCATTTTCAATCCTACGAGCTGTGTTTGAAAGTGTAGAAGTATGGGTTGCTCATAATCGTATTGGTTTTCCCGTCATCATGACTTTCGAAAGACAAACGTAGAGGCATGCGGACAAACATAGCCAAATCGCCTCAAGTAAACCCATAAGTATACACAGAAAAAACAAAATTGGTAAAATCAACGAATTGCAATTCGTTGATTAAAATTTGTGGAATTCAACAATTCATTTCTTTGAATCAAAGAAAAAATTTGCAAAATCAAAACCCTTTGTTCTTTGATTTTGCAAATTCAAATTATTTTACAACAAAATATTTTATCGTTAGCGTTAACTTCCATTGTCTGATTAGGGAAGCTTCAGTTCAAATCCCGGCGACGACATAATTTTTTTTTATGTTTTTAATTTTTTTTATTCAATGGTGTTTAAAAAACTTTTTTTTGTTTTTTAAATACTTTTAAATTAAAAAATAAAAAAATAAAAAAAAATTATGTCTTCGCCGGGATTTGAACCGAGAATTACCCTGATTAGACAATGCTTGTTACGCAGTTGAACGACATCATTTTAGTATGTCCTAAAAATTGTCGGTGGCTGAGTTGGGTAAGATGAGCATCTTTGAACAGTGGCATGGCATACATAGGTCCAATTCTCTGATCGGGTGACAGGTAAAAAAAGTTAATTTCTCTGAAGTTTTAAAAAAAACGTATTACAATTAAAATAGAGAAAAAAAAAAGAAAAATTTTTTTGCGAATTTATTCTAAGTTTCAACAAAAACTTTAGGAAAATCCACAAATGTTTTTTTGAAATCAACGAATTATTCTAAGTTTCAACAAATCATCATCATCAAATCAGCGAAACTGATTCGCTGACTGAAAATCATACCCAACATTCGTTAAAATCGGACCCGGAATTGTTTGATTGAGCGAATCTTTTTTTTCTGTGTAGGCTATAAAAATTATGACAATTTATTGAAAAACTTAATTTTTAATGAAGGATTATTTCTGATCCATACAAATATAAATCAAAAGATTACCTGTGATTTTTTTTTTTTTTGACTGAATAAATATTAATTGAAAATGACAGTTATCGATGCAACTAAGAAACATCAAAATGTTAGTTATCTTTTTTAAACGAAAATAACAAATATTTCATTGCATACTTTTAGTCGTTAAAGAAATGTAAATTTCGTTGCATACTCTTGGTTTTTGAAAACTAGTAGAACTAAGTTTTCAAATAAGTATAAGAATGAAACAAAATGCAGGAGGCGGAGTCCCTAGTATATATACAGTGACGAGCACATGTGGATACATCCTGATCACATTCTACTTTGGGTAGCTTTAGAACCCTAAAAAATACAGCAATCCCAAACAGATTTTTTTAGTTAAACTCTTTATTAATATTTAGAACATTCTTCAAAATTCGAAGCATAACATAACTTTTAATTCATATAATGAAAATACTCAAAGTATCCACTTTTGCACGTTCAACCATTTAAAAATTATTTTTAAAATTAAGTTCCGAAGCCCTTGGCTTTAATGACACTGTTGACTCGCCTGGACATGCTTCCAAGCGATTTCTCGATAAATTGGTGCAAAATACTGGCTAACTTAGTTTGAACCTGGAACCAAAGCTCGTCTAAGTTCTTAGGAACATTAGAGTACCATCGTTTTGTTAACAAAGACCAAACATTCTTGATGGGGTTCAGATCTGGGCACTGAGCTTAACTTTGAATCGTATGAAATTTTTGGCTATTGAGCGGTGAGTTTAGGTTGTACATTCTGCTGAAAAATTACTTCGTCCTCGAGGTAAGCACTTTCGTTCACAAAATCTTTTAGATTCAGCTCCAAAATATGGAGATAAACTTCTTCTTTCTTAATGCCATTAGTTTTTATCAACAATCCACCAAGTGAAACAGACTCACACCATCAAGTTACTTCCTCCATGCTTCATGTTTCTTTCACCTGGTGCTTATGCAAAAAAAAAAATACATTTCTTTTGATAAGACTTAGTCTGAGGGCATTGTGCTTTTAAAGGATCGCTGAGGAAATTAATTTTTTATTGAAAGATAAATTTGGGAATAGGTTCGCAGCTTAGTGCTAATGTTTTTTTTTTTAATTTTGGCAGTTTGCCTGATGAGTTTCTATCTTCTCAAAGCCTTGCTACATTGAAAGTTAAAACATTCGCGAAAATTAAATAAAAATTATCCTTTCTCTCTGAACTTTTTGCTCTTGTAAGAAAATCTGTGAAGCAAGTGGTAACGATCATTCTCATTATATCGAACAAGCGAATATTTTCTGTGAACAGCTCTAATATAAATGTTCACAAAATCACTTTTCAGTTATGCCACAGTCCAGAGTAGAAATTCCTATCAGGCAAGCCCTACCATAGTCAGTTCCAGATCTGCCTAGGAATAGTGGATCCTATTAAGAGCAGCGACACGTGAAACTTAACTGTATCTAAAAAATGGAACCCTATTAAAGAATTTCAGATCAGACATGCGAAGTTTAGCCATATTACAGCCCTACAAGCGAAAGCTCTATGAAATATCGTCCAGTTCTGATCAGTTTTGCCAAAACATGAACGGACCTGGATGATTCTGGTAAAAATCGGAACTTGCTAGCCTCATTTACGTTCTTTTATAAAAACCCTATAGCCATGTGGAGCTTTCTATATATACATAGTATAATAAGGTCAAATTGCAGGATATTTTTGTCATTCGATGTCATCAGATTATCTTCATGTACTGTATAGCTAACCTTTGTTGCACCAAACTCTACACATGCACGTTGAAGTAGAGACTTTGCTTTTGTATTGTTACAATATATAGATAGACGTTATGAAATGCTAAATAATCAAGATAAATAAAACGATTTACAAGGCATTTATTTATTTTATTCATTCACGTTATTCCGGCTGATATTAGCGAAATTAATTCAACGCAACAGTATCTAACTTGCAATTTTAAGAAAAAATGGCTTCATGTTAATTTCTCACACCTTGAACTTATAAAGAAAATATAAAACGATGCAAAAAGCAAATACATTTTTATAGTCACTAACTAATTTTTTTGTCGACTCCTTGTTAAAATTTTTATTATGTTGATTTTTTTTTTTTTTTTGTAAAAAGGCGAACAAAAAAACTTTATTGATTCATTTACCCAGTCGTTGTTAAATTTAAAGCTTATGCCTAAACATTGACCTTGAAAATAGCTTTTAAATTTCCATATAATAAATTTTTTTTTACAACAAGTTTGTAATAAAAATGAAATAAAAAAGCAACTTGAACAATTTATGTGAAATTTATTGAAAAAAAAAATTAGAATTTGAAATTTTTGAAAAATATGTAAAGGTCATAGGTATATTAACTTACAATTTGCTTTGTTAAGTTATTTCTACTATGGGTATCTGTTTTTTTTTTTTTTAAATCAGTGTACATATATGTAACTTTTGAAAGATATTTTAAGCTTAACATTATTGAACTTAACAAAAATTTTGAATTGTTGAAAATTTGAGCAATAAAAAACATGCTGTCTATATATCTATATCCGTAACTTAAATTCTACATTTATTACAGGCAAGATATATTTTGTTTAGTTCTTTATTTAAAATGTATGAGAGATGCATATTAATTAGTGCTGCAAACCATATTAAATTAATTAAAATTTGTTTAGCTGTAAAATACAAAGATATTTATTTGACTGTTTGCTTAAGTTTAACTCAATAAAAAAAACAGCATGTGAATAGGGATACAGAAAACGTATCGATTTTTTATGCTCAATACTTTATCGTACCAAAAAAATACTTTTATTTTTATCTTTATTCTATCTTAATAACAACTCTTTACATTTCGGCTATATTGTTACTGTCACTTGCGATTTTAAATTTTCTTTTATTAATTACTTTAATTATTCGAATTAAATGTTAAAAAAAAAATAAAACAAAGAAAAACCGGTCGCACGTACTTTGTTATGAGTTAACAATCTGAATGACAGTTCATAAGTGTTTGATTAATTAATTGCACTAAGAGATGAAACAACTATTGGTAATGTTTAATTACACGATTTTTATTACTTTAATTAAACAGCGGAATGATTTATGATTTTAGTAAGAAATTGCAAAAAAAAAGAATTGGAAATAAATTGATGCATAACAAGTAAAAAAAAGGTGTTTTTGTGCAGCACTCGACTTACCCTACGATCCTTATTTGACCAGTTCAGCGAAATCAGGCTCGAGTGCAGGACGCTAAAAGAAGTAATTGTCTGACAGTTTTATTTTTTATGTTTTTTTTTAAAAGATGAATAGACAGTGAAATGAAAGAAATGAAATAAAATGAAATCAAGTAATAAGAAAAAGTGTAGGAGACAAGGAATTGGAAAGCTTAATAAAAATAACTACTTATTAATTGGAAACGACACAAAATAATCAATCTAATTAAGGAAAGAACTCTAAGGTAGTCTACCGACTACAACCATATAATCAAAATAAATAGCAATAAAATATAACACCAAAAAGAATACTCTCTATAAATAAAAATACGGACATCCAATGCTGCAGCTCCGTCTGCTGCACTTTAAGCTTCCTTTTGATTTAGTTTTTTTTTTTCACGCGCAATTTATTTACACAGACAAATACGTGCGTCCCGCTTGAAGATTTGATTTGAACTTCTTGTCCTCGTAGCTATCCTCAGCTGCCGAAGAGTCATAGATTCCACAAAATGGGAAAGATATTTTCGACCATTTTTATTGCATAAATAAATCTTTGTCTAAAACTTTTATTTATAACCGGGAAAAATTCTTAAATGTTATTTTTCGGTGTTTCTAGGCAATATTAAATAAAATTCCGGGTCCATTCAGTATTTTACTCTTTTTACTCTTATATAATGGCGTCATGCGGCTCGACTTAAAGCCCACATAAGAAACGCCACCTAATGTTCTGTTTACTGAAAAAATATCAACTATCGTTACAATGTCAGTAATGAATCACGCAAGTCAAATTTACGCTGAATCAAAGAATAGGCCCATAGGAACCTGCAAACAGGAGCGTCACTTCACCAAAACCTTGGGTGGGGGGGCAAGAATTATAATTCCACCGCTATTAGATGATTTTAATGAATTGTTGTATTGAATAATACCTAGTATTAGATCCTTGGGGGGGCCAATGCCCTCCCCAGCCTTATCGAATTGACGCCACTGCCTGCAAAAACTGAATTCTACGGTTGCACGAAATACCGGTGCATTTAACTTCACATAAACATTTAATGATTAAGATTACAATAGTAGTTGGATGATACTGTGCGCTTATGCATTCCTTCCTCTCACCCTTATCGTCATCCCAACGAAAAATCAGGGTTGCCAAGTTGAAATGGACATATTAACGGCCTTCCAAAAAATAAAAATATTTTTTCTAAATGGTAAAATTTTTTGAGAAAAAGATGATGATAACCTTTTTTTTTGGTCAGCCAGTTCAATAAGAGTTAACCCTTAGCGGCGACACTTCAATTTTATAACAATCTTGCAAATTGGGTATTTTTGATGCCCAGTTAAAAAATTGTTATTAAAAAGCGAACTGTCAATTTTAAACTTCATAACTGTGGACGAGTGTTGAAATAACTCTACTCTATAAAATTTAATAATTATTAGGGTTATTTTTCACAAAAATTTTTATGGCTAAACCTGAGTTTATTCCAAAAATTTGATTCTCTCAAACCTCCCGTGGGGTTGTAACGCTGTGGGTTAAATAGTTCGTATAATGTATTACCTTTTTTTTTTAGTTACCAACTTAAATTTTTATTGAAAAATTGTTGACTTTTTTTTTATTCACTCAAATTTATTTTTGTGGAAAAAATGATGGAGAATTTTTTTTAGACAACAAATTTATTTTTGTGAAAAAAATTGATAATCTTTGGTTTTTTGCTCATTGTTTTGCTCATAACAAAAAAAACTGTTCCTCCAATTACCGAGTTTTTGCGAAATTTCCCAATTTCTACGCGGCCTGCAATTAACGGCGGCCTCTTTACAACCCTGAAAAACGTTGAAAAATTTGAAGTTATCGATTGAAGAGGTTGAAAACTTTCAAAAAAATTACAAAATGATTAAAAAGGTTTGAAGAATATTGAAAAGGTCGAAAAATGTTGGAAAATTCGAGAAAGAAAAGTTGAAAAATTTAAGAAAAGCAGATAAAATTATGAAAAAGTCAGAAATGTTGAAAAAATTCAAAATGTTGATGGAGCCGGGAAAATGTTCAAAAGGTCCAAAAATGTTGAGAAAGTCGAAATGGTCGAAATGTTCAAAGAAAAGTTCAATAGGTCGACATAATTCTAAAATGTAACAAAAGCGTTAGAGTTACTTTTCCGGCATTTCACTACAGTACAGATTTTATACCATAATAATATTAATATTTTCATTTAAAAAATGAAAACTAATAAAGATTACAACTAAGAATTTATCAACATACTGCAATATTTACAGTTGTGAATTGCTCGTGAAAGAAAAATATGCAAACTGCATTCCATTAGTATTATTGAAATATTTTTCTAAATATTTACTATTTAAACATTACATAGCACTATAAAAATTAAGTATAATAAGATACTGAAGTGACGCACATATTTTTACTGTACAAATAAAAAAAATATGAATTATTTCCATAATATTTTAACAATAAACTAATGACGTCTGAATCATAAACGAAACAATAGTACTATTCTTTTTTAAAATTTAATTTTGTTTTTACACTAAACACACACTGCACTCAATTAATCACTCATACAATCAATTTGTATTCAATGCGCATGTAACGTAAAATTAATAGCATTTTTTTTTTTTTTTGTTTGTTTGCTGCCAACTTGTTTTTTGTCTACGCTATTGATACTTTTTAGCCGCCACTGCTATTTAAAATTTTGTTCGGATTTTCTTTTGTACATTGCACTGCAGCTTTATTGCATTTCTTTTTAACACGTGCAATTTTGTGTCTTCTGTATGCAAATTCATTGACAAACTTTAGAAAGAGAGAGAGAAAAAAAAACTTTGTTAGCTATTGCTTATTAAAGTTGCTGAGATGCAAAAGAAACCACAACAACAACAGCAGCTAAAATAACTACAACAATAACATTAATTTACAATAATAACAATCAAATATTGCACAATTCAGTTACCGGGCTCATTAACTTATTCATTGCAGGCATTGCGGGTTAATTGTTTCACATTCAGTGAGCGCATAAACTGTATTATCTTAATTTCTTTGCTTTGAAATTGAAACTGAATGGCATGACTTAATGTATAATTTACTCAAAAATATTTATGCAAAAAATTTGCGGTTTTTTTTTGCTTTGGAAGTTTGTGCACTAAGAGATCAGTTTTATTGCTATTTTAATTTAATTTTTAAGCTAAATTCAATAAACTTATTAAAATCTTTCGTTGCTTCAAAGCAATAAAGAATTTCTTGTTTTCGTAAAATTGAGAAAACAAAAAAATTATATTTACTGGGGAATTTAATGAAATTTTGCCATAGCAGCCAAATCAATTGTTAGTCTGAATAATTTGATTTTACTTCAAGATGTGCAGTAACACAGGCGTAGTTACTGTGGAAATAAAAAAAAATAATAATGTGACTGAAACAATTCGACTGTCTTTGTATGCAGATTAGATTAGCAACTTAATGATATTTGTTATAACTACGCAAAAATTTTGATTTTTAATTCTCGGAAAATTTAGGGTTTGTTAGAGTTTTCCTTTAATTAAATTTTTTCTTAAATCAAATGGAGAAGTAAGTATCATACTTATCTTAGCAGGCATAACATTTCAAATAGTTATCGCAAAGAGTAACAGAAGCAATGAAAATAAGTAACATTATGCTCGTACTAAAAGACTTTTGCATGCACTTTAAGAAATTTCAGTTGAAAATTACTGTCAAAAAGAGTAGCCACTTGTGACTTATCAATCAAAACTGTAGTAAAAATTAAAGCTTCTGTCAAATTTAATACTCTCCCTTTATGACAAAACTTTCTTTCGTTGAGAAATTTCAATTTTGTATCATATAACAGTCTGATTTATGAAAAGTCTGAAAATTCTAATTTTTGTCTGGGTGTTACTTTTCAATACGACCCAAAAATGAGTCGTTCCTGCTATTGGTTACTTTGAGTACAACATGTCGTATGAGTAACATTTAAATGAATTTACACATGCACTCATACCTGCGGTCAATTCGGGACAAAAAAATTCATTGAATATGCGAAAAAGTTGACAACCAAATTTCTTTTGCTGCAAATAGTTGATGAGCTATTTTTCTTTTGGGAACTTATTATAAAATAATTTAGCTGTTGCTTATCGAAAAAACTATTTGCATGACACCATTTCAACCTGACAAGAAAACATTAATATCTAAATACGGGACTAAAAATTAAATACGGGACGTATTTCTTCAAAACAAAGTCGGGACAGCATACTGAAATACAGGACTGCTGATCACCGTACTCATACTTCGCTATATGGTTTGAAAAGTTGGCCATATAACGAATCTATAATTTTGATACAAGCCCATACGAATTGGATCTGGTTTGGAAAATTGATACGACGTTTGCTGTCGTGCCTTGGGTTTTGCTTATTTTAAAACTTTTTTATAGCAGGTAATAGATGCAGGAAATGGAAGCAAGAAATACAACTTTAACACTCTGTTCTCTGTTTGGTATAATTTTGAAGGAGGATATTTATCTCTTGCTCGAAGTGAGAAAGCGCGGTTGGCAAGTGGTTTGTTTTTAGTTGTCAGTAGACTCACAATTGGCCCTTGTTCCTCGTCAAGCTCTCGGAGTTTATTTAATTGTACCAGTTCCTCGTCTGAAAGGGGTGCTTTATCGGTATCTCAGCATTTCTTTTTCTTTCTCACTTTCTTCCAAATCTTCAAAATCAATAGGCTTTTCACACTGCTATCAAAATCAGCACGATTTTCATTTATTTCGATTAAGATACAAAATCAAAACGAAATCATTGCTTCCATAGAAATTTAATGTCAAACCACATTTTATCGCATATCGATATTTATGTAAATCCACTCGTTTTCCCTCGAAATCGCGTACTATCGTGAATGAATTGTCAGAGCTGTTCAATTTTCCCACTTATGGTAAAAAAATAAGATTACTAAAATAAACTATTTTTTCGCTGTATATCGAATCATCGATTTGAAAAAGGCTTGGAAATTTTGAAGACATGCTGGGTAAATGATTTTGAGCTATAGGAAGACTATGCAATACATAAACATGAATCAACCTAAAATAATATATTTTTGTAATGTTTTTATATGATTTATTTATCAACACCCATATCAATATGTTACAAAAACTTTGTTCAAAAATAATTTTAGTTAGTCGTGCAGTCTAGCTGAGTATTGAAATTAAAAAATGAATTCAACAATATGTTAGTATTTTGTGTTCCTTGAAGTAACATTTATAACACTCTCACTCCAAAAGATTCAAAGACGCCGCTGTGCATGCTCTTTCTTTGCACCTTCTTCATATATGTATACGCCTGATAAAATTTCTTGTCTCCACATAAATAAATCCCTAAAATTGCTGCAATTTTATCATCATATAACATAACGACACTATTCTGTCATTTATACCGCCACCTTAGCTGCTATAAATTTTGACCAGTATCCCCAACATAATCCACTTTTAAATTTATTACCAACTCTTAATAACAAATTCTGAACGCGCTTAAATACGCAGAAGTAAAAAAAAAGTAATGTCACCACTTACTGTTTGCTCATAACAATTAACACCTTCCGTTGTGACTGTAAATTCCACCAGCGGCTTTGGAACATGATGTCAAGTTTTGACTTAAAAAACTAAGAAGAAAAAAATCAACAATGTTGCCTCTTATTATTTTCCGCCGAATCACTATATAAATATTTACACAATAAACAAAAAAGCGTGCGCGGAGAGTCTGTAGCTGAATGATGACATGGCAAGTTAATTAAGTCGCCAGCAGCATTGTAATTTCATATCAACCTTTTTTCTGGTTATTTACTATTTATAATGGCATGCTGTCATATTTAGCATAAAATTGAGAATTAGTTAACTACCACAAGTGTCAACAGACAATGACAATTGTTAGCACCAATATGGGAAATGATTAGCAATTGCTTTTAATATAAATAAACTACTTAAAATAGTTTAACAAGCAAAGTAGCGAAAGCTTAATGCTATATAAAACGAAAGACTTAAGCAACAAACTTAATTTTGAAGTTTAATTCAAAAATAAAGTTTCTAGCAAATTTACATAAAAAATTGTATATTTTGACAGCAATTGAAAAACTTTTAAGTGAGGAACATAAATTGAACACTTAAAACAAATTTGAAAAAAAATTTAAATAAAACAGTTACAACCGCGTAGGTACTCCCTGTGAAAATTATATAAAATTATCAAATTCTCGATAAATCTGTAGCCATACAAAATAATGATAAAACATGGACAAAAAATTATGCATAAACGTTTTTTCACTGCAGCATCTCTTGACATTTCCCAAGCATTTAAAGCTGAAGAAAATTCTGTATAATATCTATTTCTTAAATCCAAATCCAGACAAGTCATGGGTCATATTTTCCTCTGGTATTAAATGGGCGCTGCATTTAATTTCCATGAATAAAAGTGTGTCATGCCTTACATTTTTTTTTTTTCTCAAATTAATTCAACGATTTTCAAAAATACAATTTAATATTAAAAGCTATTAAAATAAACTGCTGCTATAATTTTGACAATTTATTTCAAATAGTTTCAACTAAAAAAGCAAAATCGCTCATATTAACATTTAAAATCAAATTTACAAATCTCCTAACAACAGCTCACTAGCTTGTTTGTATTACAGAAATGTTTAAAAAAACTCTAAATAAAACAACTAAATTGCAAAATTACAAATGTGCGCAATGTAAACGCGCACCAAAAAAATATTCTAAGCCATAAATGTGCTACATGCAGTATGCAGCAGCTATACGCACACACATTCACATACATATGTATAAAAATACAAACTTATATGCTTTATAGCATACTTAACTCTTTGACTGCACAGCCATTGATTGTCGCGCGCGAGCGCAAAGTGCATGGCACAGTGATGACTGCTGAGTGTGGCATGAAGAGTGGTCTAGTACTTGCAATAGAGTCGAGTGCTTTTCAACGTCACTGTAATTGGCTACAGAATATTTGCAATATTTGTTGTTACACTGTAAAAATTTTTGTGTTCTTTTTATCAACAGTTTTATTATTTCTAATTGAAAACAAAAGACTTAAGCAACAAACTTTAATGGTAATCTTTTCATTTTTGTTTTCTTAAAAAAAAAATCTTAAAGATTTGGCACAAATGTTTTACGATTTTTATATGAAGTACTCGAAAGGATCAAATTTAGAATTAAATTATTTTAAGGATTTAATTTTGACAAAAAAAAAAATCGCTCAAAACTTGATAATGAAAAATAATCTATGATTTAGTTAATTTTTTTTATAAATTTCTTGTTGAACTTATTTTTTTGAAACTTTTCACTGAAGAACTCAACAATTATTTTTTAGCAGCGGAAAATCGCTTATGCAATTTTTTAAAGCAAAATAAATTAAGTTCAGTTGGTTGACAATATGAATAAATATTGAAAAAAATCAAATTAAATTTTTGACAATAAGGAGAGGATTCTTAAGACAAATATAAAACTATGCAATGACCTTGACCTTGACATATCTAATCAAAAGTTTTTCTTGGGTCATGCTTAATCATAAGGCGCAATGTATGTGCTTTTAAGGATTTTTCTCTAAATGTTTTATAAATTTTCACACAATAAGTTGATTATACTAAAGTCTAATTAAATTATTTTTTAAATTTTTTTATAAAAAATTTGAGTAACGGCATGATATTGAGCTTATTGATGTTTCTTTTTTTTAACATGTAAAGTGTTGGAAAGTCGAAAGATATTGAAAAGGTAGATACAAATCTAACGTCATGTCACGTGACTTAACAACCAATTCATTCAAGTAAAGAAATTTTCTGATACACGTTCCTGCAAACGCGTCAGTTAAGATATTCAATCAAGAAGCCTCCAAAAACAATATTCCGCCTCTTAACTTAGTTCATTGGAAAAATGTTCAAATACGCTCACTCCAATAACTTTTTGTGATCTTTCCCCATTGATTTTGTGTACATACATACGTAAATGGAGCCAATGGAAGTCGGAAGCACCGCTTGTATTATCGAAATTTTTATTTAAATAACTTTTTTTACATAAAAAAGGATCAAAACTGCCTTTAGGAGAATCGGGGTACCCCTGACTATGTCTAAAACTTTTTTCGATCTTACTTCATTAGTTGGTGCAATACATTTTTTTCACAAATGGGTTGAAAATATCCAACAATTAGGCGTTTTTAAGGCAATGGCCATGGCGAAAAAATTTTAGACCGTTCATAATCGATTGATGTAGTAAAATTTTTTACATCGATGACATCAAAACACCATTAACATTGGATCATCCCTGGTTATGTCTTAAAAATTGTGTTCGAAACTTCCTCATCGATTGCTGCAGTATAATAAATGGGTTCAAAAGACTTTCTTTGGGGTTCGGGTCACCCATGGTTAGGGAGGGGGTCCGACAAAATCTCAGCAAGGGGGGAGGGGGTCAAGGAATACCTCACATCAACTTTTTAATGCATAGAATTTACATTAAAAATTATAATTTAAATCTCACGAGAGGGAGGGGAGGTATCCCGCCAGATCTCACCAAGGAGAGAGGAGGGTCCGAATTTTCAAAAAAACACCTCACGTTATTAATGGACATCCCTTTATGTAAAAGATTTTTTTTACCTTTCCCTATCAAATGGTGCAGTAAAGTTTTTCCTACGTGAATGAGAGCAAAAAATCCAGTTTGCGAGTCGGGAAGCCTCTTTTCATGACACAATATTTTTCCGACTTTTTCCACATCGATTGCTGTAATATACTTTTTTTTATAAATGTGGTCAAAACTCTTTTTGAGGGGTCCTGGGATCGTCCCTGATCATGTCCAATAATGTTGAAAAAGTTAAAAAGGTATTACATGTTACAGCGTTAGCATTATGTTTCCGCCGATTCACTTCAGTAAAGATTTTCATTCATATCGAACATTCAATTTTCCTGGAGGTCTTAGAAAATTAGCTGTTGTGGTGACCATAGCTATGTAGACTTTGATCATCTGTTCAAAGAATGAAGGGTATTTACTTAATAAAATAAAGTATGAAGTATTTTTCAAAATATTTTAAACAAACAAAATTGAGAATATCCAAAATGAATATCGTGGTTTCTTACGAAAAAATTGCTTGTAAATGTTAAATAAAAAATTATTTAATCTTTGAAAACCAATTTCCACTCGAATAATATGGCAAATTTCTAACTAACTCAAAATCATTTATTCTAACTCAATTTGCGTTCTCTAACTCCGTATAGGAAAAGCAGAAAATTTTAATAACGCGAATTTTAACACTTAATTTCTTTAAGTGCACAAAAACAACTACATTCATGCTAAAAATTATGCAATTTATATGTGGACATAGTATCAATGGCCTGTTGTTAAAAGCCAACACTAACACCGACATAATCTGCAAAAATTAAAAAATCAAAAAATAAGAAACCACAGCTGACCTTCTTAACCAAATGAGAAAATGTAAATAAAATAAATGAAACAAAAAACAAAAACGAAACGCTCATTCGTTGCAACGCCATGCGATTGCAGCCAATAAACTAAATAAACCTGAAATGGAAACCTCCAATAAAGTACAACAATAACAACAGTAACAGTAGCCAGAGCCACAGACCAAAAGAACTACTGCAATATCAATTTAACATAAACCAAAAAACTAAAGCTTTTGTTAATAAAATCTAACAAAAACAATTTGCCGGTATACTGCTGGTTCCTTCCGTCGCAATCTGCTGTTTCCATTGCTCATGAATGTTGACGGCAGCAGCAACAAACGGTGGCAAGCAACCAAGTAGAACAAAATAAAAAAACAAAAAAAAAAAACAGAAAACACCAAACACGTTTATGATGGTCTGTGTCTCAATCGAAATGCCAGTGCTTGCAGTAAACTTTCAGTTTCAATTGCAGTCAACATTTTGTTTTTGACGTTTTTTTGTTGTTTCTTTGTGTTTTTTTTTTACATTAAGAGAAAATTCTATTTTGATTTTATGCAATAGATATGGTTGTTTTAAATATAATCCAATTAAATTTTTTCAATTTTGATAAACTGTCATTAAGTAACATCATTGACACAAAAGCCACAATTAGGGATTGGGGAATTCACAAGATTTCATAAGTCACGCTATTTTGAAAAAAGCATGTCATGTCGGAACACTTTTGATAAACATTGTTGCTTAAGTCTTTTCAACAATGTTTCTCAACATTGTTCCTAAGCGATGTTGAAAAATGTTTTTTCTAAAAATTTTGCTAATGAAGGTCTTGCAACAATGAGTCTAATCAATGTTGGTAAGCATTGTTGGTGAAATAAATTTCCAAAACTTGTTTCTAAAAAATGACAACAAATATTGCTTAATATTATTCCAAATAATGTTTCTAAATATTTCTAAGGAATGTTAGTCAACAATATTTCTATGTAGAAAATTTGTTTGTACACAATGCTGCTTAACATTGCTTATACAATGTTGATAAAAATAGTTCTATTATTTCTAAACAACATTAATAAATATTTTTTCCAAACAATGTTTCTAAACTTAGCTGGTAAGCCTAATTGCTGAAATATTTTGTTTAACAAT
Organism: Meiosimyza platycephala; assembly: GCA_963662105.1. Taxonomy (NCBI): domain Eukaryota; kingdom Metazoa; phylum Arthropoda; class Insecta; order Diptera; family Lauxaniidae; genus Meiosimyza; species Meiosimyza platycephala. Next base: position 23,471,065 of record OY759210.1, read on the forward strand.
GTTGCTTAGCATTGTTTGTACTAATGTTTCTGAGACTTTTTAATAAAAATTTTCCAAAAATTGTTTCCTAACAATGTTGCTTAACGTTACCTCTCAACAATATTGCTAAGCATTACTTATATCTGTGGTAAAAAAGAAATCTGCTTTATAAGCATAGAATTTAAGCAGTTTTTTCTTATTGTCACAGATATATTATGCATCATGTTGCTCAACATTGCTTCTAAATAATGTTGTTAAAAATTGTTTATTAACAATGCTACTAAAAATTATATTTTATAAATAAAATATATAAATAAAATATAATAACCCATACAAAATTCTCTCAGTGCATTCGATGTGCTTTTCATTGTTCAAACGTTAAGAGCGTGAGTCCGATGTTTGCTATTAGATAATTTTCTACGACTACTCAAAAAGCTCTTTTCATTCGTGCGCACCAACGTGGTAACCATTTATTCAGCTAATTGAAAGCGTTAACCAAAAAACAAAAAAAAAACAAAAAAAAAAAAACGAATTACAACAAAACAACAATATGCGAAAAAATGTGACTTTAACTAGCCGGCAAATGCAAAAAGTTGAACTAGGTCAACAAGCGTTCAAAGCGAATGTTTTGGTTTCATAGTCATAGCCAAGCTAGTCAGCTAACAAACAGAGGGCGAGTGTGAAGTGTTGGTAGGCGCAGATGCTGATGCTGTCATGCTGTCACGTTTGTGGAGTTCACGACATGACACTTGCAAGACTTTTGATATTTTATTTTCGGAAGATTAAAAGACAAGATAACATTTTTTTTGCAATGGTACATTGGTTTTTTTTAATGTATTTCCTAATACATCCGCCCCTGCTCGCTTTGCTCCACTATATTTTGAATTTTTCGTAACTTACACTCGATTTTTATACCTTTTCAGCTTTTGCATCTTGACAGAGCAATATATACATATTATTGACCATCTGTAAAAATTGTGTATGCAAATAAATTGAAAGCGAGCTTCTCAGATTTTTAGTTTTCTACTTATATTTGTTTTGTTTATTCTTGAGATGAACCACTTATACGGTTGAATTTGATTTGACAACTTATCTTACTTACTTTTTTTTAACAACTAAAAGTATGCAATGGAATTTTGATTTCCATCTTATATTTGTTTTGTTCTTTTGTCTTTCTTCTTTCATTATACGCTTAGTTTCTGACCCCATAAGCTGTTTTATATACATACTTAGGTAATAAAAAGGAATGCAATTTTAAAAATATCAAAACTCTAATGAAACTTAACTCCTTCAAACAATTTAAACTACTTTTCTTAGACCTCAAATATTAAATGACTTTTTTTAAGAAAACACAAGACTTGAGCAACGAACTTTAATTTTTCTAATAAAACATCACTATAGTGCGCCTGTCTTTTTTCAGTTCCTTTGAAAAAAAACTAACTTTTTCGAAAACTTGGAGTTAGCAAACAAACAAAAAAACAACAAAAATGCAAAAAAAAATTTAATATTCTCTTAGGTGGAAAAAGAGATTTAATAGTTAAGTTATTTAGTTAAGTTTTTAGTCAAATTATTTAAGACAGTAATAGCGAAATTGCTATTAGTGAGAGACTTAAAATACGGGTGCAAGAATTATTTAAAAGTTTGTTGACTAACTTAAGTCTAAAAAAAAGGGTACAAAAGCACGCAATTGCTCTTATTACCTTTTCAAACTTTAAACCAATAAAAAACTTTCGCACATTAATTTGATAGCTCAATTAATCACCTACATAGCAGTTGATTTCTTTATTAAAAACCATCCAGGAGCTACCGATTTATTGCAACTTTTAATTTGTTTCTCTTTTAAACGTCTGCTTTATTTTGAACTATTTTTTCTTAAACTTAAAAACGAATCGACCAATATGAAACCTTTGATACCAACTGATATTCATTTTGCTCAATTCGATCATGGAACATCCAAAATATAAGAATTTTTCTTTATAATCTCTGCCTTATTTTCATAATTTTCATTTTGTTGTTTTTTTGATAACCAATAATTTCTATATTTGGTTAAAATTTGAGAATTATATTTTTTATATGGAAGTGATCAAGGCAGGTTTTAAGGCAGAGGAACAGCATTTGCTCCCAAAATTTCAGTTTTCTAGATCATACCTGTGAACTAAGCAATCAGTTTGTTTCCTATTACAATTCATATGAAAACGCAAAAAAAAAAATGTCTTTGGTTTTTCTGCTTTTTCGTTTTTCCATATGAATTGTTACAGGAAACAATTTGAATGCGCCGTTCACAGGTATGATCTATAAAGCTGAAATTTTGGGAGTGTATCCCTACGGATACAATGCTAAAACATAGGCTAAAATGTCCGTAAATTAAAAAAAAACTCACCTTTAGGTGTATTTTGTCCGCATTTTCTGCTACATGAAAAACGTGGATGTAGTTTGACAACAGTGGGTGGCATCTCCCATACAAATAAAGTACCTAAAACCCTACATCTTCGCAGCTTTCTTCTACGTTTTAGCAAGTTGTTTTTTTCGTAAAATTTCAATGAAATCGGACATAAACTCTGTCCGCACCTTTTATAGGTTTGTGATATGAAACTCAAATATTGAGGCAACTATATTTATTCCTCAAGCTAAAATTTAGGCAAAAAAAAAAAAAAAATCCATCTCCAAAACTTTGAAAATAAACACCCTAATGTATGTATATACTGAAATCATAGTTTGCTTTTGAAACTAACCAAAACCTACTTTTCATGTGTTCGTCATCCATTTTCAAGAAGTCAATTTGCTTCAATTTTATGATCACGTGTTTGTTACTCTACAACGACTCAGCTGTCAATTTACTTAAACCTAAACTAGCGTGCTAAACAAAATTTACGTAAAAGTCTTTAAAAAAATTATGAAAGAAGCACTATGTAAGTTGATTTGGACCAATTTGCCTAACTTTTTGACGAAATAAGCTTTGACCTGAGATCTCTATATCCTAAAATACTAGAATATTACTTCAATATTGTAGCAATGTGCTAAAAAATCAATTTAGTGCATTGGCTCGACTGTAAAAAAAGTCAATGTATTTTTAGCGAGATCATCCCCTTGGACTTTTAAGTTTTTTGACACGTGGTAAAAAATGTCATTTTTTGATAAATATTACATGCACAAAGGTGTAGAAGTAAAAAAACACACTCATTCAAACCAAAGTTTTCCTCTAAAATTATCATTTTTTTCCCAGGTTTTAAATCAAAAAATATGTTATGAAATCATCTTTTTTCTTTTGAAAACGAAAAAAAATTGATATTTTCAAGACTTTTAAGGAATTATGTATAACACATTTAAATATTGTCCAACGACGGTATGTATGTACTTTCTTATTCTCTATAACTTTATACTTAATATATTTTAGGATTTATGGCATAACTATACAAATGAATCAAGAAAAACTGAAAAATATCGATTTAGCGAAAATCGATCAAAAACTGATCATGTCTTCAAAACCACAAACTGATTTTGGAGTTTTGTACGCCAATGTTAAAGCTAATGAAAATATTTTTCATTTGGTACTCATATTACTAAAATCGGTTCAGGGGTTCATTTGCTTCGACATTGGTATACACACGGAAAAAACACCAACTCAAATTTTATTAAAAATTAATAGGAGATTATAAAAATTAAAATCTGAAAACAAATATTACTTTTTTATAGTAATAAATAGAAAATCCTTATTAAAAATTCTATTCTAGCTTGTAAATATTTTCATTTTACATTTTTTAATAAGTGCATATTAAAAATTATTTTCTTCATTTTAATTATCACCTAAAAACTTTGAAATTTTACAAAGAATTTATTAAATTTTAATAAATTGCCACATTAGAATTTTTATATATTTCATATTGTAATATATGATTCCCGCTTTATAATTTTTAAAAAGTAGTTATAGAAAAATTATTTCAAGATTATTAATTTTTATTATATTGAATTTTATTTCTCTTTTGTGTTTAATTTGTACTCTGTTTGAGTTCTCAACATGTTCAAGCAAAAAAATAAATATAAAAGACTTGCCAAACTCTTACTAATTGGCTTTGAAGTAATGTGTTGAACAGAATTGGGACGGGGTCGGGAAAGCGGCAACGGAAACTCGCTGGCTGCCCTAATTTTGTTCAACACACCAAAAAATTTAAAAATAAATTTCAGTTATTATTATTTCATCATAAAAACTTTATAATGTACTTTTTAAAAAATAGTACAGTCCTTTTAAAATATAATAAATTATTGCAGAAATTTTAAAATCTACTTTGTAAAAATTAAAAACTTGCATTCGAAAAATTAATGCCTGCTTGATGCAATTTTTATATTACGCTTAGTAATTTTTAATAGACACTCGAACCGTTTCTAAATTACTAAATTACCTACTAATTTTTCTTAAATTTTCATTAATATTTACAATAATTTCGAGTTGGTGTTTTTTCCGTGCAGAACTAAAGGTTAGACACAAGTTTTCGAGCTATAAGTTTTCCAAAAACTTAGACTGATTTTTTCGCTCTTTCAGTAAGAAAGTGTTAATAAAGAAAAATAGCGAAAAAGTTGAATATTAAGTGCAAATACATTAAATAAATTTGTATTTGCCTGTTTCACTCCGCATTACTATATAAAAGCAATACTTAAAATACCTTTCACGCGATATACATATCACAAGTGTTAAAAAAATACAAATTGACATAAGTAAGTTTATAATGTGGAGTTTCTGTCAAATATATTTCCTTCTAGCCAAAAGAAGTTCACAGAAAATTAATTCCAGCAACTGTGCTATTTGTAATTTTGCTATATATATTTTACAAACTTTTCTGCAATAACAACTAAGTAATTCAAAGTTTTCGTGTTGCACGCTTTATGGTTATTATTTCATTATTTTATTTTTCATGACTTCCATGTCATTATTTTGACATTAACAATGAATGCAATGCGAGTAAAACAACTGTAAGACAACATAGACATGATAGCATTATCAAGTAATTCAAATCGGTCTTAAAATGTTTTTTTTCTTCATAATTTGTATTATTGTACTTTGCCTAAGGTAACAACTTTAACCCATTTATGTGTTGTCATTGTTTTTGCAATCTTCTTAAGACATTGAAAATTAAATTTATGCCATGTAATGCGTTAACAATCGAAACCGAAAGTGACAATTGTCGCTGACAATGGCCAGAAAAAAAAATGACAAATGATGTGACAAAGTTGTCAGATACCTCGCTGCTGAATGACAAACATAATAAAATAAAGTAAATAATATGATTTTAATGCGACTATATGAGGAGGCTTAACAACAACAAGAAAAGGAAATGATGGCTTAAATGCAATCATTAAAACTTCATGGTCAACTTTATTTTTGACATTGTTAAGTAGTTTAATGAAAATTCGGACAATTTGATGTTACAATTCATACAATTTATTTCTACTTCCTTCATATTAAAATTAAATTTGATTAGCGCTCTTTTTAACAAAAAAAAAACTTAAGTGGAGTAGCTATGGAAGACTGCGTGGTCTTAGTCAATTTGCAACGGATTTGGTGTCTTGGTTTTCTATAATTTTACTTTATATAACATTTTTTACATAACTTTTGTAAAATTTCTAAATTTTTTTCTTTATTTTTATTTTGCAGGATACTTACTATTTAACCTTTGGTTATCCACATAAGGAATTAAATACTGATATTGCTTTGATAACTGGTGGTGGCAATGGGCTTGGCAGATTATTAGCCACACGTTTGGGTAAAATGGGTACCAAAGTCATCATATGGGATATCAATAAAGAAGGTAAGTGCTGCTTCGCCTGAAACTATGCAATATAATAAATAGCTTTTGAACGTTGCATAGTTTGCTGATTCTTTCCAAAGATCTAATTATGCAGGTACGGCAGCTTTCTGTGCGCCAAACAAGATTTATTATTTCTGTAGACTTCAGGAACTTTAGAAATCCTTGGTTAAAAGTGCTGACAACGCTGCTGTGCGGCGTATTTGCAGATATCTCAAAGATATATATTTTTTTTGAATTAGCTAAACTCTTCAAAAATATGCTTTCTTTCCGAGACGTAATGTTTTTCAATATTTGCTATAGCTTTAAAGGACAGCATCCTAAACATATCCTCGACTTTGACATTTCTAAAGTTAATAGAAACAGAGTACACGTGTGTACAAACCATAGGTTGCTATAGTCCTTAGGGACACGAAATAATTTTGTAATATTTTTTGAAAATAAACGGTCGGTGATTTTCGCTCAACGTAAATTTCGTCGTTGGTGCCCTGGTCATAAACTGTCAACTGAGTAAAAACTGTGGCGTTTAGGCGAACGCCTAAAAGAGACTGCCTCAAAATATTTTCTTCCTTGATTCTCTTGTCGTGTAGCACTAACTGGGCAAACACTGCGGTGTTAATCCTAGAGGAAACTGGCTCAACACGGAAAGTGACCAGATTCTAGGATGTTTGGTCGAAATATCGGACTACGCAATCGGGCACCAGTAGAAAATTTTTACAGCAAATTTTGTAGATATTTACATATAAATTTCAAAAAGTCAAATTAGCCCCAACTTTATTCAGACGACTGCCACTTGACATTGTTTTAGTTGATATGATTATTCCACGAAAGTATTATGTTATAAGATGTGCCGAATTTTTTCCAATCGTAACATAATAAATTTCACAATATTTCGAAAACGTTTCGGCATTAAGGAAGTACCAATTTTTTTTTTTTTTTAATTTAGATAATCATTATGATGTCATCAATCTTCCCACCTTTACGATTATCATGTTGTCCATCATTTGTTGAAGAACTTCGAAAAGTCAATAACATCGTTAGTAGCAAAAAAGGTTTTAAACTTCTTTTGAAGGCCTTAGAAAGCAAGTAGAAAGAGAACATATTACACTGAAACCTGGATAACTGGGATCTCCAAGGGACCAGCATTTTTGTCACAATTAAAGAGGTTCCCATTTACGCAGATTCCCAAATAACCAGGTTTAAAATTGGGTTGCCACATTTAAAGAGGTTAACACTAAGAGAGATCAATATTAAATAAAACAGCAAATTTTATGTATGTAAATGACCATTCACAGCCTACTTAAGTCAATGATTCTATGAAATTTAATTAAAGCAACCATTTCTCAGCTTACTCAGACCGATAAAACTTGTATATTCAAATTCAAAATAACAAATTATTCACACATAAATATTTTTTTCCACTTATAGAGGATATTTCTAAACAGTCCCAGCTATTATGGGAAAAGCCCATGTTATAGAGGTGAAAACGCACAAAAAGTTCAAAAATCATATCCCAGATATAGAAGTTTATTAATCCCAGTAATAGTGGTATTTTGATGCAAAAGTACTGGGACCTTGAAGTGAGTCTCACTAATAGAGGTTTCCCACTTATCCAGGTACCGCTTAAACAGGTTTCACTGTATATTTATAAAGTATTTATAGTGGCTTGTATGAGTTATTTGACTTATGAAGTTCACCTCTGTGTTGTCTTTAGAGAAACTCAGTAAAGTAACTTTCTGCGGTCTTTGAAAGAGATCTTACAAAGACTTTGAAAAGAGTGCGTTCCCAGACAAGTGCCTTAGAGTTCTTTTAGCGAGACTTAGAAACATATTTTTCTTGGAATAGGATAAGGGGAAGTTATGAAAACAAAAATGCAGCTTACAAAACAGTGATGTCTTTAAAATAGCTTGGTATCGTTATTAATAAGATAGTTTGCCTTTGTAGCGAAATTTGGTTACATAATATCATGCTAGAGCAAGATATAAAATTATGATAAGGAGTGACATATAAATGATTTTAGTATTATGCATTTTTAAAGCTAATACATCTCATTTCTCGTATGTGTCTTTATATAGTAACTAATAAAATGCTTAACAAGACTTCAGACTTTAAAAACATGCCCTTGAGTGCGCTCTATGTATATAATCTTGCTCAGAATAACCCCAAATATAAAATGATCAAGGTCAAACATAACATTTCTATTATATTTCCAAGCAAAACAAAAGTGGTCATAACACTGTTATGAGTGGTCATAATTCCCAAAACAGTTTTGGGGATTATGACATTTTTTAGGTTGACATTAGGCCCAACATTTTTTGAGCATTATGACCATTGAGGTTACGACATAGCACCTTTAGCAGGTACATATGTGTGCTGCTGAAAAAAAAGTAAAATTTTTTAGAAAACTTCTTTAAGAAAAAATGTTTTACTTTGCTACACTATTTAAAATAAAATTTTTCCTTGCAGGCATTAAAGAAACCATCAATATAGTTGAAGGGGAAGGAGGCTATTGCAAAGGATATATCGTAGATATATCCAAAAAGGAAGAAGTTTACAAAGCAGCCGATGTCATAAGAAAAGAAATTGGTGATGTAAGTAGAACAAAAAGTTTCTTTCAGCACATTAAATAGCTATGCAAAACGTTAAATTTTGCAAGCTCGTTAAATAAAGATTTTTAGTTGAGTTGATTACATAAATCACAATAGCAGTCAACAAGTAATGGCACATCAGAACTCCTCGTTAGTTAAATATTTAAGAGTATGTACTGACAATTTCCTTGACCAAAATTATTCCAAAACAACACACCAGAGTAAAAAACAGAAACAACAACAACAACAACACCTACTTAAAACTACCAACTTGGCCTTTTTACCTTTAAGCGTTAACGTTGTACCGTAACTAAAGCTAAAGCAAATAAACGTAAAATTCTTTGCATATTAACTACATGCCACTTGCAAGCGACACCTTTAATTACCAAGTAATGCAGCTGATGATGAACAACAACAACCTTGAAATTGCTTAATGGAACATAAACTAAAGGGCAACAAGTTGGCGCCTGTTCGTCAAAGTGATAGTCAGCTACAAAACCAGTCTACTACACACAGCATATGTGGAGCATTTTTTTGTCAGCAACACTTTAAAGTATTTAATTTAATTAACTACCTACCATGCTGCTGATGATGATGATGAAAATGACTTGTTTTGGGTACGATGATGATATATGTGCAATTATAATAAGCATACCAAGATTCTTGAGTTATTACCTACACGTACAATATTTCGATTGCACTTAGTGCAATTTATGGTGGCACTTTCAAAAGTACTTATGTACATGTTGAAATTTACGTTGGTTGATTCGAGTGGATACATCTTTTATTTCTTTGATTGCCGCCTTGCAAAGTTAAGCGCAAATATTAAGTCATCGTTTTTTTTTACGTCAATTTGTCAGTCGTTGGCTGCTTTTAAACACCCTCTTAACAAATGACAAACAATTAAGTTGTAGTATCTGTCTTTTTGGTGAATCTGTCTAACTCAACTTAACTCATATAGTATGATGCTCAATTGCATAACCTCAAGATGTATGCAATATGTCGGTGCAGATATCATATGAGCTCGCTAATTTTATTAGCAACCTCTTAGTGACGCAAAGTTTGCTTTTTGACCCAAATAATGAGCAGGCGTCTTGGTTTCTTGATTTTGAAGCACTTAAGTGCAATTTTAGCATTCCATTTGATGTTACCAAATGCAGTAAATATCTGCTTGGAAGCGAAGTGGCTAAAGTATTGACCGCAACACTTGGGCAATGTGTCAATATTTCTAAATACTCATCATTCGCGGTGGTTCTTAAAACTCTTTTAAGCGTTAAAGTCTTCTATCTCTTCTTCAATCACTGGCGTTGTTAAGCTGCTGTTAAGTTTTGCAACGTAGTTTTATGTTGCAATCAAGACATAATTTTAATAACAGCTCAAGTAAATAAAAGATTTTGATTCTTTAACAAAATGTAAATATAATATTAATCAGCTGACGTAAAACTTGCGCATATAAGGCATCTTTTCTTATATCAGCCGTTTGCTAATTTGTAAGAAAACCTAAAGAATTCACGTGCAATTCTGAAATCTACTGAATTTTCCATATAGGCTGAGACCTCACTGTCAAGTGTATCAGATTACAGAGTGGAATGTTAGGTTAGGCTAAAGTGGCGGCCTAGCAAGCATGCTAGAAGCCTTAAGTATCACTAGATGTGCCGTTTTAATACCACATATGTGACCCACAAAGACTGGTAAATAGGGTTGTCAAAAGAATCTATATAGCCTTAGCAGCGATTAAGGGTATATACAGTTAGTCCTGTTCAGGTAGTTAAGCAGCGATCTGATGTCATTCTCTGCCAAATCGCTGAGGTTGTTAAACAAGGCATGTCCTAGATATCTGAGCCTGTTTATAGCAAGGGCCGGACAGTTACAAGGAAAATGTTCATTAGATTCTTTCTCGTTTACATTCAGACAACTGCGGCAAAAAGGGTTAAATGGAATACCTAATTTTTTAGCATGCTTGCCGATAGTACAGTGTTCAATGCAAGTCGCGATGATTCTCACAATATCACTTCGGCGTGGTTTTTGAATTGTTATAGGATGGCCAAATTGCTCTAGGATGCAAATTACAAGTTTTAAGGGTCCTCCAGTTCTTTTCTGCCTCGGAAAAAAAAAAGAAGAAGACCTTTCTCTTGACTTTACCGAGCAGTATATGCACGCGCTCGCGAGCTCTAGTTTCGTCAAGAGATGAACCGCTCCTTGCTAGTTTGTCTGTCTTTTTATTATCGTCATGGGATGTACAGGATAAATAAATTAGCTTTGCCAACGCTCATCCTGATGCCTGAAAAAGCCCAATTCTTAGACATTTTTTTTATTTTTAATTAAAAGTGCATAAGATTGCAGCTTAAAATGTATGCTAAATAATAGAACGCAAAAGCCTAAATAGAATATGTAGGGTTTCATTGTTAAAACATGTACCGAACATGGGTTGCCACTGGTTTTTTTTGAGTCAATTTTTTTAAATAAAGATTACAGCTTGAAATGTGTGACAAATAATAGAGCTCGATAAGCCTAAGTAGAATATATGCGATTGCATTGTTGAATCATGTCCCAGACCCGTAGTTTTTGGGACTATATTTCTCAAGTAAAGGGTGGCAACCCATGCCCGAGACAGGATTTAACAATACAACCCCATATATTCTTTTTAGGCACTTCGAGTTCTATCATTTGCCATACATTTCAAGCTAAAGTGGCAAGGCAATTCTGATTGGTTAGTTTCACCAAAATGCATAACTATTTTTCCTGTACATCCCATCCTGTGAATGTTTACAACCCAACTTTTCCTCAGTGGGCTCTTGTATATCTTACACAGATCACTCGTTGCATTTAACCTTGTTTCCTTACACCTTCTAGCAGCAAGTGCTTTGGTGTTCTGGAGGCGATAATGAGAGAATTTTCTTATAATCTTATTATTTCTGATAAGGATGGCTTTTTCGTTCGCATAACCTTACAACTCAAAAAGCTCATCTTCCCTGAAAACTGCTGAGACTTTAATTGCTTATATTTTTGTGCATAAAATTGCTTGTCCCAAGTTTTCAAAGATATTTTGGAAAACTAGAGAACCAGAATAAAGGGGAATTACGTCATTACTTTTTCCACCAAGACAATACAGCAGCTGTCACAGCTGAAAAAACTGACAACTCTTAGGCATTGAAGAAATTCGCACAGTACCATATTACACAGACTTAGTGCCGTAATAATTCTGATTGTTTCCAAAAATAAAAAATTTCAAGATGCATATTTTCAATAGTAACTAAGACGGAAAAAACTAATGTCAAAATTATGATACTCCAAAAATACAATTTTAAGAAATATTTTGAAAGAAATTGTTTCGAAATATGAATTCAATATTTAAATTTAACTGAGATCAAAATTCAAAGATCATTTAATAAAAATTATTACTTTGTACCTTATGAAATTTAATTTTAACCTCTGTCGCAAACTTTTTATAAAAATAATACAAAATTTCACAATATATACTAAACATGAGAGCAACTTATAAAAAGCTAAACGATGCTGAATGCTGAATGCTGAAATCATATGTTACAACATAATGTTAATGTAAATAAAATGATTACAGCTCCATTAAAGTTTTTAGAGCATGTCAAGGTCATGCTGATAATGTTGCTCCGCCGCCTGCCTACCACACATGATAGGCCTAAAAAGCAAAAGTAATTTAAATAAATTTTCAACTTATGCATTTAGCTATGTAACTTAAGTAATCGCAGAGATTTTCTAAGTAAAAGTGAAGCTACGCATGCGCAAAATTCAGTCATAACTTTGACATATGTAACCACCGGTCTCATTCAAATTTTTTATTCATTATTTCAACATTTAAATAATATGAACTTAAAAAAAAACGAAGTTAAATTTAAGTAACAAGCATAAAAATACTCAACATTATATGTAACTTCCAAGAGCACTCAGGTAGAAAATACAAAAGTCGCTATGTACATTTGAATGAACTGACTGACTATGGGTCGATAGGTAATAAGCTAAAATGCCATATAATCTACTTAAAGATCATATATGTTTTATTAATGTCATTGTTGTTTTTGTTGTTGTTGTTTTTCGTATTTATACTTATTATTAAAACGTAACACCAGAAGTCTTGTCACCGAACTAACATATCAAATAGACGAAAAAAAAAACCACCACAACAATGACATGGAAAATCTGAAATTATAAAGCAAAAATGGTAATTACATACTTAGTATGCTAAAACAAAATTGCTAGTTGCTAAATTATACGCTGAGAAAAAAAAACCATATAGAAACAGCAAAATTTTAGCTAGAACTCAAGATGTCTACTATCATCATGTTTTCCACATTGAGTTATCAAATACAATAACAATACTGTAATGGAATTAAGTTTTTAATTATTGATCAATATTTTTTACACGATCTTTTGCTGTATCGCTGCAATTTAAAAAAAAAACACACTGTTCAGTGCTCAAAAACTACTGCTTTATTTACTATTTACAACAATTCACAAGTTCAGTAAACATATGGCTAAAATTTTCCTTTTATGAAACAACTGTATGCAGAGCTGGGCAGGAGTAATTTCTTTGGGAATCAAAAATTCCTCAAAAATTTTAATTCCTAAGTTTAATCCCATTTTAGGGAAAAAATTTGGAATTGATAAATTTGAATTCCATTCTAAGGAACTAGAATTCTAAATTTCAAAAGGAATTGAAATTTATACGTTGATTTGTGGAAGGAAATCGATAAAGACGGGCTTGTTCGGACACCAATCCGAAAATTTTTCAAATTGCGAAATTGGTTGCCGATTAAATATCCGTCCACCGATTTGATTGAAAAACATTTTTTACTAAGTTATGCCCATTTAAAGTTTTAGTGTCAAAACTTAACATGCATATATAACTTTTTCGCTGACTGCACTTCTGTGGGTTTTGAATGTTTTGTTTGCTTGACTTTGTCAGCGAAAAAGCTATATGTGCGTACGATGTTTTTATATATTGCCCATTTAAAGTTTTAGTGTCAAAGCTTGACATATAACTTTTTCGCTGACTGCACTTCTGTGGGTTTTGAATGTTTTGTTTGCTTGACTTTGTCAGCGAAAAAGCTATATGTGCGTACAATGTTTTTATATATTTCCCATGATAAAAAGTTATTACGAAAATAACGGTAAAACAAAAGTAGTCAGAAGGCAAGCACGATTTGCAGAAATTAATTTAAAATGTTGCTTTTGTTATTTGCTTTGAAAATAGTACCGTAGAATGGGCTTGGCAATGATGAAAAATAAAAATTGACATTTCGATTTTGAAAAAAAAATCTCCTGACCTCAAATGTGTTTTAACAAGCATTAAACTCATGTCATTTCTCTCTCATATTAATACAAATCCACAATAAAATTTTAAGCGTAAAAAAAATTCGGATTTTTGAAAAAATCAGCCTTATTTTTTTTCATAAAAAATGCTATAACTCCGCCAATTTTCAACATTTTTCAAAATTTCTTAATGAAATAGCAAAGTTTTGATAATTGGTTTCATATCATAAAACTGCAATTTCGAGCCACTCAAATAAGCATATATTATACATATAATCTTATGTTATATGGGCTGAGTTCCAAACCGTTTACAAACATAGCAGTGTTTCGGTTAGCAAACTGTTTCGAAACAAAGCAACCCTGCAATCCGGTTGCATGGTTCAAACACATTGTCGCTATATTAACAGTAATAGTTTGCAAAGCATCATTATAAACAATAGCGAACGCAGTAGCAATTAAAATTATTAAGCATATTGTTTACAAATATATTGATAAAATATCATTAAAACACAGAAAAGAATATTTACGTGTGCATCATATGCATCACAAAAGCATCATCAAAACTAGTTGCTGCACAGCTTGCTTTTTTCTGCGCATCATAAGCAATCGTTTGACATTTAGAGACAAATGCAACTGACTTTTAGGTACCCAACCAAACTCCATTAAAAATGCAGAATATAACAATCGAAGTAGAAAAGCAAAATTTCTACAAGATTCCTATACTGAAATTAAAATTATATAATTTATCTCCTACGACAATTGTCTTAAGGCTTGCGATTATTTTTGACCTGTCTCCTTATTGAAATAACTTAAAAATAAATCAAAATATGTATGAATAATTTATGTATGTACTGTGGCGCCCGCTAAATTATTTATTTTTTAGTGTACACCAAGAAAAGTCATGTGCCACCCGTCAATAAATGGCAGCGTTTTAGACACGCTACCGTTCAGAAACTTCAGCTGGTAGTTAGTCTCATTGTCAGTAATAATTCATCATTTGTAGGCGATATTTAGTTATTTTTGTTGTTTTTTTTTACCTTAATAACTTATTGTCAATCTGTCATACTGTCAAAATTTTTATTGTTTTTCTTTTTTTGGTGCTACTTCTCTCAGCTGTGGTTAACTCCCATAAATTGTCGTGTCATTTTTATATCTTTTTAAATGATTTAAAAACTTAAGCATAAAACTTGTGGTTTCACAGTCATTATGTCAGCACTTAATTGATATTTTTGTTTGGAATTTATTCTTTATATGAATAACCGATAAACTTTTTAGATTGCGTTGATATTTGGTTATTCAACTTAATTACAGTCATCATTTTGAGGTTTTAATAAAATTATAGCATTTAAGGTATCATTAATTAAAATGTATTGATAGCAAGTGCTAAAATAAAATATAATTTTGAAATTAT
Source organism: Meiosimyza platycephala (assembly GCA_963662105.1). Lineage (NCBI taxonomy): Eukaryota > Metazoa > Arthropoda > Insecta > Diptera > Lauxaniidae > Meiosimyza > Meiosimyza platycephala. The sequence goes on from OY759210.1 coordinate 23,486,130, forward strand.
TGCTAAATAGTTCATTCAAAGTAGCAAAAAGCACAAAGGTGTTTCGATAACACAACGAGATATTGCTGTCGCTGTTTTCGGAAGCGAGAAAGATAATGCATGCCATATCGGATCTCCTACCCAACAGCACCTCTTAATGCAAAAAATCTCCACTTTTATAGTTTTTTGTGATCCAGTTGCGAAACCGAGTTTTTTTAGAATGATTATTTGTAAATTGGCATAGCTTTGACAACGAATCATTCCCGAGGGAGGGAAATGATCCTCTCAAAGGATAAAAGTTTTTTTTTATTGAAAACTAAAAGCTAATTAATTGAGGTTTAAATTTAAAACCAGGATGGTTGTTTACTCCTTAAAAGGCTGGTCATAATCTCTAAATAGATAAAACTACACCTTTTTCGTAGTTTTTGTTTTGCTATGGTTGCAAGGTCTTACGGGATTACGGGTGAAGAGGGTGACTTCAATTCTCGGTGACTCTCGTAACCGAAGCACAGAACTATAAAACGAGTCGTTATCCGATATCGCATGCAACGTATTCCTCGCTCCCGAAAAAAGGATCAAAATATCTTACGTTCTTAGGCTTTTTTGTATTATTTCAATGAATCGAAGTGTAATTCTCTTAAATTTACCTCAATGTAAATATGATGACTTCAAACAATTAAATGGAGGAAATGAAATATGAAACTTTGCGTTCAATGAAATATTTGACTAAATACCGTCGCTGAACTCTCAAAAGATAAAAATTCCCTGCCAATCAACCGGTCAATGAGCTCTTGACGGTTAAAAAGCCATCAGTGAATACAGTTCATGTAGATATTCTTCTGAGATGTAGAAAGGCTTAGGCCAATTCATCAACCATCGCAAATAGTTCAAGGCAAGACGATATTTAAGGGACTCGTATTTTTTTATTTTGCTGAAAAGCCACACTTTTCAAAGATATCGTCATTTGAACTTTGAATGCTAAAATTACATAAAAAAATTTCTGAAAGGCCTTTTTTTCCAAATTTTCATTATTTCCTTGATAAAAGGAGAGCCCACGATACTAAATGGGGATTTGCTCGAGCGTCACGAGGACCTATTGGTCTTTGAAGATTAGATGGTAGAAAGAAAAAAAGTTTATATCATGTGTAGCCTTTCACCGGGGACTGAAGTGACTACAGGCTTTCAAAAATGCAAAAAAAAAACATTCACTTGGAAATACTCGAACGCGTCAGATATTGATAGTGTTATACCCCACGTGTTTCTAATGACGGAGGTATATTAATCTGCTGGTTTGGATGAAGAGGGCGGGCGTACGGATGTGTTAAAAATGGAGAACAAAAAAATTTACTCGAACGCGTCAGATATTCAAAGGCGATGTGAAGTGATCCCGAACGTAGCTCCCATTCAAAAGATTGACGATTCGGATCTGCGCAAGCTCGTGGCGACTTTTCGAATATACAAAAAAAAACGCTATTTTGAAGGTTTTTATACAGAAGGTTCAGCTTGATGTCTTGGTTGTGCTGATCCATAATCCGGCGATTATTTGGAGGGATTTACTTAATCTAACCGTTTGAAAAAACAAATTTTTTTTTTGTTCATAATATATTTCGTTCTTAATAAGTGCGGCACTTATTGTTACCTTTGGCTTGTGGAAATAGGCGGATTATATTTTTCCCGTTATCCTTGAAATATATCCTTCCCTATATAGATGGCTTAGATTTGCTAAAGGTAGTCAACAGGGTGAAAGGTATCGACCATATGCTAACTTGCCGCACTTGAGTAAATTCCAAAATCCCCTGTTGGGCTCCCCTACTATAATAAATAATGGATTTTCATAATTATTTTTTTTAAACCCTTCATAATTTAATTGATTTTATGAAAACCAACGACTCAATTGAAATTGTAAAAAGTTGATTTTTAAGAAAGATTCTTCCGATTTGACTAAACTTAGTACGACATCGTTTGGTGACACAAACAAACCTTAAAAAAATGGGAGTTTCATATCCCAAAGTTAAAAAACTTGTATAGGTATGTAAGTATTACAAAACTCGTGTTGGTTGGTTAGACCAAGAAATGGGCGAGACATCGCCGGTACAAACAGAAAGCTGATATAAAAACAAACTTTTTACTAAGATATTGCCACCTGAGTGAAATCGGGGCGGACAACTAGTTCTTAATATTATGCAATTTGTATCATGCCAGATATTTAAATTTTTAACTTTATATTCAATTAAAATTCCAAAAAATCGCAGCAGAATAAAAAAATTTTTAATTCTTTCGCAATATGTATTTGACTACCGAAATTTCATAATTGTATGCCGTTCATTAAGGTGTCAAACTGTCAACAATTTTATGGGTATTGCGTAAAATAAAACCGCTTTTAAGAACCATACTACACAAAGTATCATGGCATGTTGCATAATATTTGCTTAAGTAAAACGCAAACGAGCTAAGAACGTGTTACCAAAATTTTTTTTTGTTTATAATAAATTTTGTTTCTTAAATTTCAACATTTCGTGTATTTTTTTCTACCACCTGCAGGTGACGCTGCTAATCAACAACGCAGGCGTTGTATCAGGCCTACATTTGTTAGATACGCCCGATCACCTTATCGAACGTTCATTTAACGTTAACGTTATGGCGCACTTTTGGGTAAGTTGTTGAGCTTGGCCTAACGATGTGGAAGTTGTAAATTTGCAACGTTGATTATTTTGTATAACTCTTTTTTTTCTCTTCTTTCCACCGCTTAGACCACAAAAGCTTTTCTGCCTAAAATGATTGAGAACGATCGCGGTCATATTGCAACAATCGCTTCACTGGCCGGACATGTTGGCATCACAAAACTTGTCGATTATTGCGCAAGTAAATTTGCAGCGGTAAGTACAACAATTTAACCAAAAAAAAAAAAAAAACTTCATAAGACTTAGACGCACAGTTTGTTAGTTTTTAAGTTAAGTTGATTTGGCCAAAAGTAGTAGCTTTCAATTAAACTACCTATGGCCTACAGTTTGAAATTCAAAGTTGCCAAATTAAAAAATTTTTTTATTAAATGTTTTATGCTTGATTGCAGGTTGGTTTCGATGAAGCATTGCGCTTAGAACTTGACGTCCTTGGGCATGGAAATATACAGACGACATGCATCTGTCCGTTCTTCATACAGGCCACCGGCATGTTCGATGATGTTAATGCAAGGTAAGTTTGACTAACTGTTTGTGAATTAAATTACGTGTTATATTATAAGGGAGGTCTTCACTGATCGGCTTACCACGACGATATTTTTTATTTAAAAAGTATCAATAATCATATAATAAAAGAAAAAACCTGAATCCTTTGGAAATTACCTATGTACTTCCTTGCTGTAGTTTTTACTTTTTTGGGCATAGGAAGCTTTACAAACTTTTTTCTCTGATGAGGCAAATTTCCATCTCTCTGGGTATAATAATAAGGAAAATTTCAGCATATGGGACGAGAAAACTACTCATGGGCTTCTGGAGAGAGTTAACACGATTTCGGTCGTTGGATGTTTTTATGATGATATGCTAACCCTCGTGGCTACGTCGACAACCCTTCTGTCTCATAGTGCTCTTGAGAGCATCTTTAATGATATGATAACTTTTCTTTTAATGGCAGTTACCACGCCCGCTTGCTTAAAACCTTTCATTTGTTATATCGTGCTGTTGCCTCGAATATCTTCGTGGCATGATCATTTCAAGTTTTACATTCAATAGGCGGTGCTACGTTTTACTTTTGCAAAACGTTTCATCACGATAGAATCGTCTGTTCTAAACTTCATATTTTGATATATGTACATAAATACTTTGGTCCGGGCGTTGTTTCCGAATCAGTCGATTTTTAGAAGAGCCTATAGAACATATCGCTCACGTTTTGCTCTAAAGTAGCAGCAAAAATTATTTTTATATCAACAGATTTTAAAAGCCTTTTCATTTACTTGATCTTTTTTTTCGTTTCTTTTTAATTCCAGATGGGTGCCCACACTAAACTCTGACAATGTTGCCGATCGTGTCATACAAGCCATACAGACAAATGAGAAAATTGCCATAATTCCAGGTTACATCAGATTCCTGCTCTCACTTAAATGGTATATTGTAGTATATCTGCTAGAAATGTTAATGCTAAGACTAAATATCACTTTTTCTTTCACAATCTACAGGACCTTCCCATGGGGCTGTACCGCTGGACTTTTACGTCGTCTTGTACCAGATGCCTCACCACATGGCAATTCACACAATCCCATTGCGACTAAAAAGTCAGAAACTGCTGCCACCGCTATCACCAAACAAATCCCAGAAAAGAATATGCTAAAAAGTGACCATAGCGATACAATGCCAAAGACGGCTTCACTGCTTATACAAAGAACACCATCGTCACTGGGTGAACGTGTTCTTTGAGAATCGCGCTACTGCATTTTATTTTTAATTTATTTTGTGTTTTTGACATTTTCGAGTTGGTATTCCTAGCGCATTGCTGCAGAAGTGGTAGTGATGATGTCGCTGGATATCAGCTTCAGATACCATTAGTTTCTTCATCTCCTGGGGGGGTCACAAATTCTACGAGTCGTCTTTGTCTCTCGTCGAAGCAATCATTTTTCATCTAGTGATATTAATTTTAGTTAGAAATTTTAGTTACTCAATATAATCATAATACATACAATGAAGGAGGGGTGTGCCCTAAAGGAGGCGCGCGCTTGTCGCCGTTTATTGTGTGGCGCTACACAACATTTTGTTTTGGGTGTAAGTCTAGCTCAAGTATTATTTTTAAGTTTTGTCTTTTGTCAACGTAATATATTTTATTTATTCTGTTATTTTGGTAAAACTTGATAGCGATTTGCTAGAATAGCAGTGTGAAAGCAACTTTTAACAATCAACTTTTTTTTCGATTTGTCTCTGGATTTATTTAAATGTTTAACATAACTAATATCATATATTAAAATTGAGTACAATAAATGCATAACTAGTTCATATACTTTAGTATTGATTTAAGTGATTAGTTAGTAAAAATAGTAATACGTCAAAATTGTGTAGTCTAGATTTAAAGAAATTTTATTATGTACTTATGTAAAAATTTTTATTTTAATTCATTTTATTGAAAACTTTTAAATAAAGCATGACATTATTAAAAACTGTATTTTTTTTACAGAAAATATTTTAGAGCTAAAGTTGGACACGCTAATACATATTTTTAAAGAGGAGTCTGCTAACGTCAAAAAAAAGGAGTCAGCTAATTCAAACCATAAGATCATGTCAGCAAAAACTCAATATTGCTGTGTGAAAACTATTTTTAAAAACCTGATAAAAATTAAAATCGGGCTAATTATGATTCCAGTGTGAAACCCTAACTAACTGTTTTTATACCCTACACAGAGGATATATTCACTTTGTCATTCCATTTGTAACGCATATAAGGGGGCGTGGCAGGTATAGAAAGGTATATATACTATTGATCAGCGTCACCACCTGAGTCGATATACATAGCTATGTCCGTCTGTCTGTCTGTTGAAATCACGTTTACGGAAAACTAAGCAAGTTAATTCAATGAAATTTGGCACACAAGTCACACCATCTTACAAACTGCTAGCATATAAAAATGGGCGAAATCGGGTTACGACCACGCCTACCGCCCGTAAATGTAAATATACCTCAGCACATTTTGAAAAAAGTTGCTGCGATTTTGATGAAACTTGGTGACTTGGTGAACAAAATTAAGGTTGGGTTAGGTTTTAAATTTGCAAAGGCACTCAAAAGGGCGTGGCACAACCCTAAACTTTTACTTTTATAACGCCTTAACTTGTAAACCGTGCAAGATATTGTGATGAAATTTGGCGCACGGATACAAATCATATATACCTATATCTTGAATTGTGTTTAAAGTGGGCGAAATTGAAAAAATGGGCGTCTCACTTTTTAACAATTGAAAATTTTGATTTCGTATAATTCAAAATTAGCACATACGATTTTCATAAAAAATTTAGGGATGATACCACTGGGAGCAGTCCTCAATACAAACTCCGTCAGTATACTGGAAAAACTCGTTGAAGGGCGTGGCACAGCCCAAAAAATATTTATAAACGTTATAATTAGAGAACTAACAACGTGATCGCCATGAAATTTAGTATGGCAGATATACTTGCTAAAAAGTATCTTATTGCGAAAATTTGGCACAATAGTACCGGTGGGCGTGACTCTTCCCATATAAGCAAAAAACGTTTAATGCTATAGATAATGTGCAATGAGAGTAATCTTCATAAAATTTGGTGTATAAATGTCAATTATTATAAGCTATAAAATTAAATGGATTTGGACGGGATTGCATCAGTGGGCGTGGCACCTACCATATTAACATAAAGTGGAAAACGATATGTTAAGAGAACTATTGCAGTAATTGACATGAATCTTAATGTAAACGGTTTACATGCTATAAGATATGTCAGCATCTAAAGCGGGCGAAATAGCACCACTGAGCGTGGCACCTCCCATACAAGTAAAATACCTTAAGTGGCATATCTAACGTATTATATAAGCAATCATACTGAAATTTGGTAAAAGGGTATTGTTTGTGGAAAGCTATTTCTGGATTAAAACTGGACTGGATTGTATCTGTGGATGTGTAACCGCCCTAAATTTTAAGACTAATTACCGCATATATCGCAAACTATACAAGCTATTGTGGTAAAATTTTGTATGCGTATGTCAATCATGAATATAATTTTTTGATCCCAATCGGAAGCGGAATTGAAGAAGTGGGCGTGGCATATTTCGTCTTTTTCATTTTTATTCCATTTTTTTCAACATTGTCAATATTTTTCAGTTTTTTTTCAACTGTTTCAACACTTTTCAATCTTTTTGAACCTTTTTACATTATTTTCGACTTATTAAACCTCTTCAACCTTTTCAACGTATTTGTAACATTTATTTAAAAAGTACTTTCAATGCAGTCTAGGGTATATGAGTTTCGACCTGGCTGAAGATAATACCTTTACTAGTTGAAGCTACATTGACAGCCGCCGATAGGGGAGAGTAAAGTCGATGTTTTCACCCGTGTACCTAATATTTTGAGCCCCCTAAGGTCTTGAAGGTCGACAGCGTCGTCAAGTGAAAAAAAGTTCTCGTTTTCAAGCTTTAAACTATATTTTATTACAAAAAAAAATTAACAACTTAATCACTATCACTACAAGCTACAACGATTTAAAGTTGTTCATAATTGGGCTTCTACTTAAATGGATTTTCATCCTCATTTTCATCATCATTAAATTCTTTTGGCACAACGTATCGTCCTATTGGATCTTTATATAAAGGACTCATATTCAAAATACTATTACGTTGATCTTCTTCGAAACGTAAATACTCTAGTCGATCTTTTGTTCTCAGGCAGCACATAATAATCCACACCACAAGCAATCCGATTATAAATGTACCCGCCGACACAAGACCAACAAGAGCAACATAATTTGGTGGCTCACAATTGTTGATCTGTATAAGGAGATAATTTTGTGATTGACCCAAACTCTGATAGGTAAAGTAATGATCACATATGATGCCATGACGATCTTTAACACGCGCCAAACAGCGTATGTCGGCATCTGTAAAGAAAATGCATGATATAAAGAATACTATCTAACATATATTCATATAGTATGCATTACCTATTTCCACATCTACAAAAGTGTATGTGTGTGTATAGCGGTCGCGTTCCTCAGCACTGGAGCATACCTCCGAAAGGTTCTCACACATTCCAGTACCCATTTTTTGATCAATCAAACAAATGACACATGGTTCGTAGAACGTACAAAGTTTATTATCCAAGCCAGATCCGATTTCACAAAATTTTCCCATGTATGGTTCTTTGCATTCACATTTAGCACATTTACAGAAACCACGTTCTGAACATAATTCACCAGTTGGTCCAACACAACTATCTACAGATTCGTTGCATTCACAACGATTACCTGACCAACCACCCTTGCAAACACAACGACCACAAATACAATCAGCACGTTCTGGATCGCAGTCTACATCACAATCTAGGCATTCGCAATATTTACTCATAAAGCCTCGAAAGCAATAACATGTACCACAATCACATTCACCATGATTCGAGCAAATAGGTCCTAGCTCTGATGAATTGTTGAAAGATTGTCGACACATGTTCTCGATAGCTTCATTAGTGGTGGCATTGTAAACATCCGTAGAGCAGCTGCAAATGACGCCAGTCCTGTAAGAGATTTTTTAAAAAATCAGAAATAGAACAGAAATTGAAGGGAAAAACTTTGAAACGCTATACTGAACGTTCAATTAATATAAATCCATCCAAGCAGTTGTTTTGGCTGAACGTTAATTTTGCCATCAATTCCCTGGTCGTTTGACACTAACTGAGCAGAAAACAAATAGGCTGACGAACCAGCTAAAAGAAAGTCAGCTGTCTTCCCACTCGGCATGCAATGTTTCGTACACCTTTCAGCAATCTTTCACATGAAACCTTAAATAGTTTCAGATATGTTTCAGAAAGCTTTGATATTCCCTTCAGAAAGCTTTCTGCAATGTCTTTCTTTGCTTTCATTTGAAACATTTTTGAAATGTTACAAAAACATTTTTAAGTAACATGATCTGAACGGACTCATCATCATACAGCAGAAACTACGCCACATTTTACTGTGAGGTTCTCCCAACTCCGTCTTCGAGAATAAGGTACGCACAGTTTTAAAGATTCAGACTTTAATTCTGAGAACCTCACTGGACTCTTTCGGTACTTATAACAGATATGAGCTTAAGAAAGAAGTATAACTTCCACTGAAGTCATTATTAGATAAACAGATTAGCCAAATTTTATGAAAAGAATCGGCTATGTGATTTTTTAAGTGACCAAATTATAGCTTAAAAATAAAATCTTCTTGAAAACTTTGAACGGAAACGTAGAGGATGATCGACTGTCACTAAAACTTACCAACCCTCATCACAACGGCACATGCCACAGTGCATATAACCGTTATATGTGCATTGGAAGCGCGCATTTTCATCACCTGGATTTGGCTCTTCGATGCATGGGCAGGGTCTCTGAATTTCAACATCGATTTCCAAATACTCTGATAAACTAGACTCTTCTATTCGAATTTTATGGGTCTGAAAAATAGTTACAAAATTAATTAGCGCATAAAAAACTGTTCACTCCAGAAAACCACTTACATAGTTGCCCTCTGGTGGATAATCGGTAAGCGTAACATTGATATAAAAATCAACTTCATTTCCCATTTTTATATTATTGCAAAAACTACGCTGCATTAAGGTGCTAAATTGACCACCACAATTAGTCTCGTACTCAAGTTTTATAAAGGAAGGACTATTATCGAAGAATTGCGTACGTTTGATAAAGCTCTCGTAGCTGCAATTTTGAAAAATTAGATAACTTTTAATATCAGTCAGACCTGAGTGTCTTACCTCTTCCGTATCAACTCCAATATATTCGATGAATCTGTGCTTAAAATTTCCACATTGCTCACCTCCCGCATTAGATTGCTTAGCGCTTGATAGGTTTTCACTACACCCTCAGTTACTGCAAAGATCACATTCACCTTGCGTTTCAACAGCTCTCGATAGATCTCTTCTAGTGAGGGATAATCATACTCCAAAGCACCCAAATATTCACCTTCTGCACTCAAATGACACTGCTTATCATTACGTCGCACTATACCCGCCAACAGACCATCACCAGCAAAATGCATGAATCCATCCGTGGCCAATATAACAATCTTACGTGCTTCTGGCTTCCAACCGATTGAGTCGGGGCATACCAATACCTGCATTAGTGCATCTAGACCTCCTTCTAAATTATCTAAGTTTCCTGTCACGCGACTGTCTTTTACCGAACGCACAAAGTCCTCTATATTATCTGTCAACTTCATATGGTGTCTGAAGCTGTAGGTTGGCTCACACACTTCATGTTCCGCTGCGCAAGGATTTTCAAGTAATTGTGGCATAATCATTGGCATTGCAGGTTTATCGGCAAAACTGCCAAAGCCAACGCGATAATTGACAGTAAGATTGCTTAGCGCAGCAGCCAACTCAGCGCCCATGGCGACCAAAGTTTCTTTGTCATCACGCATTGTCCAGGTGAGATCCATAAGATAGTACAGATCTAGTGGATTGTTGCTTGCGGGACGATATGTCAGTTTGATGCGTTGTGGGTGTGCTACATGCGACATCCAAGGGAAGAGAAAGAAAAATGTATAATGAGAAGAATCGGATAAAAGAAAACTTATGGGAACGTTAAATGTGCAAAATGTTAAAATTGGAAATAGGTGTTTATTGGAGGATTTTCATATGTGTGAGACTTTTAGTTTTGGAGGCCTGACATGTGGCTTTCAGCTATTTTCACTGGAAACACTATGCAAAAGAAGACATAAATTGTGGATATACATAGGTACCATGTTACTTAATGTGAGTCTAGTTGAATAACACTGTCGGATGCGACCTTGCTAAGTTAAAAAGAAGCAATTCCCGGCCTTCTCAATAAAAAGAGTTTATTTTGCCTCAAATGGTAAAGTGATTTTTTTATGACGTCCAAATCCCAGCAGTTTCAGGAATTTTTCAATTCCTACCAGGCCCCAGCCTAAACAAGAAATTCTTTGCTGACAGTAGCCTGCCCATAGCTCGCTGCCGTAGAGCAAAATTGAGTTTGTTGTCGTCATGAGAAGTTTCCGTTTACTTTGCCTTGGTCCATCGATGTTCGCCATGAATGTCAATTTTGGGTCAACTTTTACGCCGAAGTACTTGATGATCTTCTTTGTTGTAAGTGTGTTATCGCATACTTGCAGCTACAGTTCTAACGGGATATGCCGCTTTGTGAGCAATATAACCTCCATCTTTTTGGCGGCGAGTTGAAGTCCGTGAGGCTTCAACCATTCCCTTGCCCTAAGCATAACCTCGTTTAATTTTTTTCCTGGCCTCTTCGGTGTTGCGAGCCGTTATTACAGCTGCAATCTGGTCTGCGTACCCTACCAAATATGCATCATCCGGCATTTCGATTCGGAGGATTCCGTCGTAGCTTAAGTTCCAAAGGTCTGGGCCTAGGATAGACCCTTTCGCTGCTCCGAATATTATCCTTTTTGTCTTTCTTCCTTCGCAGGTATCATAAATGAGCTACCGATTCCTTAGAAAGCTCTGCAGGATCCTCAACTGGTATTGCGGAGTAGCAAACCTTGACTTAAGAACCTCAATGATATCTGACCACCTGAGGCTGTTAAAAGCGTTCCGGATGTCTAGTGTTGCCGATAAGACAATCCTCCTGGAGTGATGGTTCCCTTGCTGTGCGTGTTCTATGCTAGACACTACATCTTCTATAGCGCCAAGAGTTAACCTTCCTGCTCTGAATTCATGTGGTCGTTCCCATAATAAAACTGCGGATAAGCGAGTTTTTATCATCTTCTCTAGCAGCTTCCCAGCGCTATCAAGCATACACAGTGGTCTGTATGCTGATGGTTGGGTAGGATCTCCTTTGCCTTTGCTGATCAGTGCTAGTTTTTACTTTTTCCTCACTTCCGGGAATTAGACTTCATTAAGGCATGCATTACCATATACATCGATAGTAGAACACTTGGACGATTTGCGTTATGATTTCTTAATTAAAATTCAGTAAAATTCTTTCTACATAAATTTCTCTCGCATATGTATATGAATTCCCACGCTTAATAAGAAAAACAACACAAAACTTTTAAGAAGTGAAGTACGCAATAATAAATGAGAAATGTCAATAGAACGTTTGTTAAACACCTCAAAGCATTCAAAACAATGAGTCGAACACGCATGTAGCGGTTTGTAATGACTACCGGCTGACAAAACAAACCACGCGTTTATCTATAGACATAACAAAACTATATATGTCAAAAGATATGTGTTATCTTATCAAACGTTGTCACATAGTTTTCATAAGAGCTTTTAATCTTAAAGCTTTGGCTTCGCAAGCGATATGTAAAAAACCAGGTGCGCGAAAAAGTCATTTGCTAAGAATTTTTGAATCCTTTCTAGTTACTTGGAAGATTTGTCTTCGTTACTTACATTTGACTAGTTTTAAATAGACTTTTTGTGGCTGCACCTGCACAGCATGATCGCCAACACTTTGATAATCCTTTAGTTCGGTATCTTCAAGTATTTGCGTTTTTGGCTCATTTTCCCAGATGTCGGTTTCATTGCAAGTATATTGAAGTAATAGCTCTCGCGTCAGACAACGATAACGAAATTCAAATTTCTATATTTGAAAAAAAAAAAAACTTTTATTATAAGAGACAAACTTTTTCGTGTAAATAATTTTTCTATATCACCTTATCCGTACACCAGGCACAATTTAAATTTGTACTCAAACAGCGTTCACAAGTATCTTGCAACATACACTCATTTTCTGTAAGAATAATATTAGATTTTTATATAAGAAATCAATATACATATGTGACCGTCCACGAGAAAGTCCACCTAAGCTGTCAAACAATTTATTTTTTCGCTGCGTATACTTTGTACCACAAAAAGCCTCGCCCAATAGGTGGGTTTTCTCCCGGATGTCATTTTCGCATTTATTAAATTTAACACTCCACCTGTTGCAAATGCATTTATTTGTGTATTTACAAAAACTGAGCAAATTATAATAAAAATTTGCAAAATACCACACATAATTTGCTTAGCAGTTTTTTTTCTTTCAAATTTTGTATGAAATATTTCACATATCTAATTTTATATCACGGAAGTTCTTTGTTCGCTCGCTTTTTTCTAACTAAAATCAACGTAAATATTTAACTCTCTATTGGCGCTGATTACGAACCTTTGGTACTAACAAAATTGATAACAAAAAAAAAAAAATATTACAACAAATATACACACATATGTAGATAAATTGTGCGAAGAAATACTACGAAATTTGTTCAATTCAACAATTAGTCATATGAATTGTCTTATCTTATCAGCGATTGGTTTTTTGTTTGCTTGTTGTTGTTGTAGGTGAAAAATTGGTAATAGGGAATTAAAGCTCAAAGCGTTGACTTTAAATCCAGTCGATTTATCAAAATTGAGCACGGAAAAACTAAATACAGTCGTGTCTGGATATAGTGAACTAATTTTTGCAAGTCCTGTCCACAGTGTCCAGGTTATTCACTATATCAAAGTTGATATTTTTTTTGTTTAAAAACTCGTTTTATTTGCTCAAAATACACATTTGTATATGTATGTAAATGGGTTAATAGAATAAATTTGTAGGAAAATAGAAATGTACATATGTTTTTTCGCGTAAAAGTACAAATTTTGGTGTTCTCTATATAGAGTGTTCACTATATCCAGACACGACTTTTAATAGTCTGCAAGCACACTATACTTTATTTTCTGCATTGACCAGTTAAGAATCATAGCAAAAATATAAACATAGTGCACACACACATTCTTTACTTCTTCACATGCAATTGCTTTTGTAGCTTTTTTGATATTACACATTTCTTGACGAGCGTTCCATTGAAACTATAACATGCCAGCGATATACAGTGAGCTCCATTTTAATTTCCCTGTACCAATATCTCGAGAGCTAAGTAAGATAGATAATAAGTATTTAAGGCAAAAGCTATAAGGCTTCTAAGGCGTAAAATACCAGTGACCCTGCCTTCGACTTTGAAACCTAATTTCAAGGTCGATTCGAGGTCAACTATGACTTTTTAAATAGACATTATCATTAACAAATTTAAGTCCTAGAGAAAAATTTTCCATCCAAAAAATATATCTATTTTATCCCATAGAATGTAAATTTGCAATAAAAAATATAGGTATGTATCTATTAAAAAAATCACAGTTGACCTCGCATTGACCTTGAAATTTGGTTTCAAGGGCAGGATAACTAATATTTAATCTCCAAAAACATCGTATAAATCTTCAAATTTGTTTTCAAGGTCAAAACCAGTGTTACATAGTCTCCAAGAAATCTTATAACTTCAGCCTAAAGCATTTATCACTATCATACTAAGTTCTTGGGATATTGGCCTGGAGAAATTAAAATGGAACACACTAAGTATATTCTAATGTTGTTAGCCTTTGCAAGATTCATGCTCGATACAAAGAGGGTGCTAAGGACCTTTGTAGTTAACTTTGACTTCTAAATTCAAAAAAAAAATGAAATGGTCAGAGGTTAATCCATATATGTATGTATGTACTTGACAATCGGTTAAAAATTAAAGAGCTATGAATTTTTAAAATTTTGTAAAAAACATGTTGATTATAGTATAGTATATAAATACATACTAGCTTTCCCGGCAGACGTTGTCCTGCCCTTTCCCGTAAGTGTTCCGGATATTGTATGAACTCAAGCGATGGAATGTATAAGCGAAACAGCCCATTTTTCCAGTGAAACTTACTTTTGCCCGTACTTTTATATCAAGTCGCATTCATCTGCGTCCAGTTCTTGATGAGATATGATTAATCTGATTTTAAAGGGTGTGTCACTGCCCATTTTTCTAAGCTGAACTTTGCAAAAACCTTCCATAGGCCATCAGAAACATTTCAAAAACAATTATGAAATCTTCGCGAAAATTATATTTAAAAATACTTTTATATGAGAGCCACCCTAAGTATGTGCCTCAAAATATAATACCACTTGGTGTAAATTCCATGGGAATCGATTAAACGGTCTTCAAGAAAATGATATTTTAATTAAATGTTTGTTTGAGGGCCACCCTAAATATGCACCCTACATAAAAGTTTTATAGCTTAAGCTTTTCCACTTAATATAAAAGATACGTGGTGTAAATTCCATGTGAATCGATGACCGGTCTTCGTGAAAATAATTGTTTAAATATATGTTTGTATGAGGGCCACCCTAAATAAAAGTTTAGTAGCCTAAGCGATGCCTTTTAATATAAAGCTATGGCTCTTAATATAAAAGACATGCGGTGAAAATTCAAAGTGAATCGATTAACTGGTCTTTGTGATAATGCTATTTTAAAAATATATTTGTATGAAGGCCACCCTAAATAAAAGTTTTATAGCCTAAGCTATTCCACTTAATATAAAAGACACGTGGTGTAAATGAAATAAAAACTATGTTCTAAGTTAGACCGAATTACAGACATAAGCTAAATTTCATAAAAATTGATTGAATAGCTCCAGAGTTTATCTCTGTCAAATACCGTGACACAAGATTTTTATATATTAAGATTAAATAGCTCTCTGTACAGCGTAAAAGCTGTAAAAGCTTATGCTTTCGTTAGAGGTTTCACGCTTTTTTTACGAAATTCGCGAACTTTTTGTATGATGCTTAGCCCAACCATTTTTTAAATTTGTGTGAAATTTAATTTATTACCTTAAATAATTCTCTATGTATAGCATTTTAAAGTTTTTGCTTGCATGGAAGATGCCACGCCCTCTAGTTGAAGCTCTCCAACTCTCAGAGTTTGTCTAAGTTTTTCCTAGTATTTTTAAGAAATTTGGTTTACTGCATAAAATAACTCTCTCAATGTGACATTTCAAATAATATACTTGTAGGCGTGAAGCGATTTCAATCTTTTCAATCTCAAGAAGCTTGTTTGAATGTTAAGCCTGTGTGCCAAATTTCATTCAATTAGCTTGCTTGATTTTTACTTTTCTATACCTGCCACGCCCCCTTCTATGCGTTATAATTGGAATGACAAAGTGAATATACCCTCTGTATGGGGTATAATCAATGATTATTAATCACACATCGTGATTGAGCCGATTTTCCATTGAAATGAATGAGCCAGTAGATAAACTAATAAAAAATATTCTTGTACGCCCTATGAACATGAACGACAGCAAGTGTGGCTACACCTTTAAAGCTTGAGATATCAACTACAGAATGTTTCAAAAACTTTAAAAATCTTTATAAGTGCAGTAAATTTAGGGCTGCCATTGTAAATTGAGCTAGCATTCGATTGCAAACTATTAGGGCCTGTGTTTATATGCGACTAAATAGTTGTGCAACTTTTCCTCATGATAACTTCCAATTGTCTTATTTACACACAACGTCGACTTATAATGCCGAGACAAACGTTCGTGGTTAGAAACTAAAAACAACTGGGACGTGCAATATCGTCCAGATTTATCCTATACGTTAATAGTGAGTAAATAATTACACTACAAAATTTATCGCAAAGAAATAGAACAAGTTCTATTTTTTGGTGCGAACGTCGGTGTTTCTAAGTTGATGAGCAATTACAAGTACATATTTATATGTTTTCGTTCTATTGACAAACAATAAACAATTGACGTATTTGTTCTGTGCATTGCTTTATTAAATAAATACAGCCGTTATCAAAAGTATTAGCCATCCATTTATTTTTTCAATTCTCTCAGAATGTTTAAAATATTATTGTGTATAATTTTTGTATAAATTTTTTCTCTAAAAAAAAATTATTATTTAATTGATGCCCTTAATAAAAACCATATGATTTGTGCAGTGATGCCATATTTTGCACTAAAAATTATCTCTAGTTAACCAATGGACTGTGAAACTAACAGACATTAATTAGGTAACTAACTGGTAAGCTAAACACTGTGAAACCGGTCATTAGTCATTGCAACAGATGTGGGAAATTTTAATGAACACTTCTTTTATATGTACATCCAACCAATTGCTGCTTGTTTAAAAAAAAAACCGTCTGTGGACCTTTCGCTTTGGTATTTTCCACAACTTCGCAATCGGAAATAGGTCTAAATATATAATATACAAGATGCTCCATACTTTTGACATTGTTTGCATATTCTCCAAACGCTACGAGCACCTAATGTAGGGTGCTTATGACCGAGCTTAGTGCACAAAGTACAATAGCTGAACCTGAGTTGTTACTATATGTATACTACCTACTTTAGCACTTGCCAGTTATGGAATGCAACACTGAAGCTGACTTTAATGATACGGCGAAATTGGCGTGACAAAGACAACTGCTATCTGAATATCAATTTAGCCATCTCTTTTTCTCATATGTAAGACTTACGACAAAAACAAAAATATTTTCGCCGTTGACTATAATGCAAAATCGCTGCACGGCGGAATTGCTGCAGCAAAGAACGATGGCAAATGCAGAAGCCTTAAAAAAACTCAACGAAGCAGCAAATGAGTAGACGACGAGCAGCATCGCGTACATCGTCGAACAACAGCGGTGAAATAAAGTGAAAAAGAAAAAATTTTACGATTACTAAATGGATACAAAAAAGCAGAAAAATTTCAACAATAAAGTGCAATTTTTTGAAGAAATATAAATAAAGTGTTAACAAATATTTCAAGAAATAATAAAAGTGCTTAATTTTAAATAAATAAAGTGTCGAAAGGTAGTGAGTGAAATTATTAAAAAGGTGAAAAAGTCATTAAACAAAATTAAGGCAAAAAAAAGAAGAAATACCAATTAAAGGAATGAGCAAAAGGAAGACGACGACGACTATGAAAAATTTTTGTGTACTACACTACAGCAGCGAATAATTGCATGTAGGGAAAAGAGATAGCAATAAAAATCAAATAAATCGACGACCGCTGTTGCAAGTTTCGTGCGAGTGCGACGACACCGAAACGCGACAAGATTTGTCCGATACAACTTGTGAACTCGCTGTCAAAAGTAGCGGAGCGCCGCTTATATATATATACGAGTGCGTGTTTTGTTTTCTTGGATGTGTGTGCGTGTGTTAAAATAACAAAGTATTTGTGTTAAAATAAAAAAAAAATTCATGAAACCAATAATTATTTTACACAAAAGCAAAGATATATGATAAATGTTATTAAAATCGAAAATTTAAAAAGAAAAACGTGTAAAGTGTAGTGCAAAGTGCTAAAAGCATTAAAGCAAATAAAATTGTTGCGGCAATAAAACTCTGCAGAACGTCAACAGCACTGCTAGCAGCGCAGTTTATTTTTGGATTATCGCAGTCGCGTCAACGTCTACGGAATTTTTCCTTCTTGGATTTTGCAGTGTGTAAAATGTAAATAAATTTTCTTTTAATTCTAATCCTCACATTCCAAACTTTTTTACTTCTATAGTGTTTTTTTTTGTTTTTTAATATCTCTAATGCGCTCCAAATCCGCTTTTAATCACTCGCATCGATTTTTCTATTTCTTTTTTTTTGTTTTTGTACTGCTGGATTCTATTATGCTCCAAGGCGCCTGCCGCTTGGCGCCACCAGCGAACCAAGCGACCACTTGATTCCGTGTTCAATAAATAACGATAAATAATGACATGAAACATTGGAAAGACAAAAAAACTTAAAATTTATGACCTGCACACACATTGGTTGCGGCGTTGTGCGACATTTGTTGCCATCGTCGTCGGCCTGCGTGCATTTGTCGTCGTCTAATTTTGATGTCCCATTGATGATCGCAATGATAAAAATGATTTTTATGCGATTTCTTTAGCGGTTCATTTCGCATTTAAATAAATTTATGAGTACACTGTTGCCCAGATTGCTGCAGTTTTCATTTGGAGTTTCCAGATAAGCGGTGATATACCCATTTTGATTTGTTTAAGTAGGCAAATTCTAATTCTATATAGAATCTTCAAAGATTTTCAGCTTATTTTTATTTACAACAGGTGAGCGCGATTTGTATTTTAGAATATGTAGTGGTGGAAAACTATCGATGAGATTATCGATAGTATTGAAAGTCCATGATTATCGTTAAACATCGCTTGCTTTTGACATTTACGAATTTTTTTGCAATTCTTAATTTTTTACTATTCAATTTCATTTTAAAATTCTTGGGAAAAAAACAAGCACTTAAATCGGTTGATCGTGCATTTTTATCTCACAAGATATGGATTTTAAATGTAGTTAAAAAAAGTTTCTGACAACAAACATGTGACTACATATGTGGCTCATTTTGCCTATCACTTTTGGTACTTCCAACAAATTATGACTCATTAAAATCTCCTTAAAATTTCAAAAAAGGGCGAGATATGTGCGATTTGTTTGCTTCAAACAATAATCCAAAGATTGCTGTCTCATACACTTATCAGGTTGGATTTAAAGTTAATAAAGTAGGTTTGTAATGCAAACGTAAGTTGTCCTACCAAAAATGATGCTCCAACGCTGTTCCAATTAGTTTAGAAATAAAGATAATATTTTCTAGGACGGATGCTAATTTTTCGTTACGACAGTATGTACATACTTTGAAAAGCATAATATGCCACAAGACGCTAAGTCACTTCTTACTTGAGTTTCGGTAATTATTACGAATCTCACTGCGAAAACTATTTTATTATATATTCTATAATATGCAACGAGAGAAGGCTTCATAACCATTACGGAATAAATGGCAAAGTACTTTTCTAAACCTGCAACTAGTCTTCAGCCATAAAACGTTGACCTTCAAGTCTTTGATTGTTTTATTGGTAGTACCTAATACTACTATTGGTCCATGATGTAACATAAATCATTAAGACATACATCGCACCATTGTTGTACTACAATTTCTAAAAGTTTATGAAAAATAAAATATTTTTTATCATACGCTATGAAAAAAGTAATTGGAACACTAAGTTGATCTTTCGAAGAGAGAGTTTTATTTTAATGTCTTATCTTCTGTAGGGTAACTAAATGATATTTTCAGGGAAACACTAAAAATTGAACTACAACTCTAATTTCGATATTTTTTATTTTCACGATTATAACTTGATGTAACTAACGATCTATGGATAGTTTTCGACCTTAATTTTAAAACATGTCTAATCTGACTGTTGAAAAATGTACCAGCAGTAGGTTAGAGTTGTCAGTTGTGCTGCTAATAGCTGTCAGGATTTACAAGGAATTGCAATATAAAGTAAATTTATTTAATGCTGACAAATTAGTCAAATAATTTTAAAACCAGATGTGCAAAATCGTGCAAAATTTTTTTACTTTTAAATTGTGAATGAGCCTTCTAGCTCCTTTTTTCATATTAGGCTTACAAACATTTTGTTTTTAAAAAATGACAAAGCAAAAAATTGTCCAGAAAATTTTTCTGTAAAATTCATAGTTTAGTGCGCACGAAAATCTAGCAAAAAGGCATAACAACAACATCAAGCAACAACAAACTAAATTGTAAAGTTTTTTTTTTGCTTTCATTTCCAAATTCGCAAACAGCACAATAAAAACCAAATTGCACTAGTTACAAACAAAAACAATTGCTACATTCGTCGAAACACAATGCGGCGTCGTCGCTAATGCCTGTGTGTGTTGTTTTTGTTTTCATTAGAACTCAACTCAACGCTGTGCGTCGATAGCGTTGAAATTCTGCGAATTCTGCGGTTGCTTGCTTGTGCGTCGAATAACGGAAAGGGCACCGAGGGCAGAAAGTGCCTGTGCTTGCCCACCGCTGGTTTAGACTGTTAACTAACTATTCCTAGTAAAATTTTGTTTTCGGTGTAGACAAAGCGAAAAAAATACCTATCAAATTGGCATTTTATTCTAACATTAAATTATTTTAAGGCAGCATGAACACCTCCTCATTGTAACGAAACAACAAATACTTAAATCAGTGGATTATTATCCAATCTCTCCAATAATTTGTGTGCCATCCAACTTGACAACAACAATTTAAACTGCAAATCTGCATTGATGATGGTATAATCAATATTGGGAAAATGGCCTCTTGGCTTGAATGGGCTCCATGTTCAAAGGTATATTGGAATTAACTAGTGGAACTTTGTTTTTGCTAGTAACTACATCATGTTTAGTTACTGGAAAATTTCTTCTCAAGCTTACGTCCCAAAAGGATTTAAATCTTTTTCGATGTTTCCATAATTTTCCTAAACATTTCTATTGGTTGCCATATATTGACAAAATTATTGTATCATTTTTAAATACTTTTACTCTGTAGTTAATGACATCCTTTGTGTAACTTAACACTATTTTGATGATTTGACATTATTTTTTTTTGATATAAGTATAATTTTTGTGAAACTTTTTTCCGAAGAGATAACTTTCAGGATCTTACATCTCCTTAACAAATTTTTCTAAATTTGATAAAATGTGTAATCTTACTGCTAATTTATCATTAATATTTCTAAGGATTCATGGTTGACATGATAAAATGGGAATGCTAAAAATTATCTCGAAGTCATTAATACTTTTTGCATTGATTCGACAAACTATAGCTAAAAATGTAGGTATAATAGGCTACAGTCAAACCAATAAAAAGCTTATAACTAAAATATCAAGTTCCCTTCATGGTAGTTACCCAAACATTTTATCCGAGGCGAAATTTAAAACAAATCAATTTTTATAAAAAATTTTAAATTTAATTTGACCGGCGATCAAAAGTTTTAGTGCACTGGTTATGACTATTTATTTGACAGACATTTTTTTTGTGAAGCAAAAGTTTTCTCAATAAAACATTTTTTTTTTAGTTTTATTAACATTAAAGGATGAATTGGGCCAAGCGAGCAGCCACATTAAACTCGTAATAAAGGTCAAATAAAACAGCTAGTGAAACTTATAATTTTCCCCATTATGCCTAAGAATATGTTAAAGAGTTGTAGCAACCTTTTTTCTTTTTGTTTTTATTGCATACATAATTTATGAAATTCTCTGTAATTGGAATGTATGTAGTAGTTTGTACATAATTTTAACAGACAACTATATTACATAAATTATATGGAATAGAAATTTATAGTTGAAACTTTGTTTGACTTTTCTGAGAAGTGCTGTGGTATAATTTCTTTCCAAGTATTTACAACCAAAGGGTTGCAAACGAAACAGCATGTAGGTATTCTTTTACAAAAATAAAATTAAAACTTTAATAGACTTCAAAATTGTCGTATTTATATAAAACATATTCTTAGTATGAGTAGTTATGGCTTAGTTATTATTACATTTTAAAGGAAATTATATAAAAAAAATTTATTAAAAAGTATTTAATTAAGGAAGAATTATATGTTGTGAAAATATTTAAAGAATAACTAATGTGAACAAACCCGCTAACTAAGTAAATAATTTTTTTTCAAAGAAAAATGTATGTTTTCTTTTTGTCTTAACTACTTACAATGTAAAGTAAATGAACATAGATTAAGAGATTTAGAAAACCAAAACGATGCATATAACTAATTTTTAACTTAATCGACTAGAGCTGAAATAAATTGTTATGAAATATATAACTAGTTATCTACGAACGTAATAAAGCGCATAAAGTAAAACTGCAAATTATCGCGAATTTCTCCCAGTATCAAGTGCTAAAATGTTTACATTAATCTAGCGCAAGATATTACGTTGAATCCTATGGACATACGGTTAGTGGAAATTTGCCTTATTTCAGTCCACCTGCAACATATTCTGCAACTGACAAAAATATCGACATTTTAAGTAACTGATTGATGTTTCAAAATCGATAATAAACATAAGAAATATTGCTCAAAATCTAAAAACATCACAGAGTTTTTGAACACGTAAAATATGAGCCGGCCTCTACAAAAAACAGAACAAAATGTAGGTTCAGTTTATGTGGCTATCGTTTGAACCAGGATTATTAGATTAAATGCAAAAATGGCGGCTGTTTAAGCAAAAAGTTTCGAAAAATACGATTTTTTGGGTGATTTGTGGGCTTACAAAAATAGAAAATATTAATATTTTTACTTAATTTTAGCTCATGCGATTCCCATACATGTGACGAATATGTGGTTGAAACTTCATAAGGATCGGCTCAGTAGTTTCGAAGAAAAGACTGGCACCATCTGAAAAATGTGATTTCGAGAAAAACGCGTTTAAAGCTTTTTTTATGGAGCCGGAGAGCGCGCTCAAATAAAGTTGACAAAATACTCTAATTTCTATGAAACTTTAACGCGAAATTTTTGACAAACATGAAAAACACAGAAATTGAAGACCATACCGGAAACCGGCATAAGGATGACTGGCCAAATGTATCAAATCAAATAATAAGTGTCGTATCTTGAAGGCGAGTAAATGAGTTTCAATAAAATTTGAGAGAAAATATTTAAGATTATTCCGTTCGTTGCTTTTTTTGCACTGGAAATTACAAAAAAACAATTGTACTACGATTATAATCTGGATACCATTGCAGTGACAAACTTATGAAAAGGAAATGTTATCAATTGTAAAAAAGATCTGAAATAAACAAGAAAAATATATTAAACTGTAAACTGATGACACAACGAATGAAAAAATGTTTAATGGAAAAGTAGTTGCCAGGAATGTAAAAAACCTGCAACTGCAAAATGTTAAATGTGACTCCGTTCCTTAGCAAAGCTCTGCTACAGAATGTTGATATTTTATTGACAAAATTGAACACTGAAAATAATATCGGAAAATTGATGAAAACAAAAATAAATCGAACCGATGAAACGCACCATACACCAATGAGTTACTATTCGTAAGAGCACTCTGCTTAAGTATTTGCCGCTGGGATATAAAAAGAAAGTAGCAAAAAATATTTTTATTAAAATAAAAATAAATATGCGTTTTCTCATCTTTTTAAAAATGTTCTCTGCACTTTTCGTGTTAAAAATAATGTACCGTATCAATGTTTTTTTATCTAACATTGGTAGTTACTAACTAACTATCTAACTAATAACAAAATTGCATTTTATGCTTCATTATAAAACACTTCCAAAACACTTGACCAGTTAGCGTATGACTGCTTTGTGTGTACGCTAGACTGACACAAAAAAAAACCGACAATCATCTAGCCCAAGGGCTATAAAATCTTTTTAGTATCATAGAAGCACGCTGTAAAAACTTTGAGTCAAAACTTAACTTTTAGAGGTCACTAGTGTCGTTTTTTTCCTAAAATTACTGAAATAACGATTAAGGCAACGACTTGCGGAATGTCGCTGATAGAAGATTTTGTAGAAAAAATATAAAAAATATTATTAGTTATATTACCCTACACAGAGGGTATATTCACTTTGTCATTCCGTTTGGAACGCATGGAAAGGAGTGTGGCAGGTATAAAAAAGTACATATGTACCTTTGATTAGTGTCAGCACATGAGTCGATTTTACCATGTCTGTCTGTGAATATTACGATTATAGGAAAACCCAACAAGATAATTAATTAAATAAAATTCGGTACATTGGCTTCAGACAAGGTCCTTGGGATTACATTTGGACGAAATCGGTGCATAAAACCGCCTACTGCCCTTACAAGTAAAACATTAACAGCGCTATATTGAGAGACTTATTTGATGTAACTGGTGGTTACCAAATTTCTCAAAAATACTAGCAAGAACTTGGACAAGCTCTTTACGAAAAAATTTGCGTTTTTCGATCAAAGGCAAAAACTTCTAAATGCTACACTGAGGGAATTATTTAAAGTAATGAAACCAAATTTCATACACGAAATGTTTCGGTTTTACTTTTAATATTTTTATAGCTCTTGGGCGGAAAAATCGAAAGATTTTCGTTTTTTTTTTGTGTCCGTCTAATATCATAAGTAGATAATTTGCTCTAAAAAAATTGCACTGAAAATTTGATGATGGATAAAATATGAATATGAATACATAGATTTCATTATTGGGATAGTAAAAACCAACACTTTTATTCACAATCGATTTTTGGCAAATTTCCAAATTGCTTCTTCACACTCAACTCAACATAACTTCATATAGCGCGCCGCTGACCTTCTGATTCCAATTTCCACTTCAACATATGCAAAATTACCAGAATAACATACAAACATTCAGAGCAAAACCATTCATTTCACCTTAGTCATATTTTTTTTCTCTGCTTTTTCAAAGTAGGTCACATTCGGCACACTAACTATCTTGTGCTGCTGTATCCTTCCCTGCCTGCCGTCTCAGCCTTGTAGGTTCTGCAGTAAAACGACCATTTCAAAGGAGCTATAGCTATTAAAGTTAATTTTGAATCGTTTTTAAATTACTTAGTTTAATTCGTTTTTATTAGAAAAGCGCAACAACACCGCCCACTATAAACCATTGGTGGATGGTTGCGCTTCCTTCACCCTTTGCTTTCTTCTTTAGCGCGCCTACGTTGACAAAATAGAAATTGCCATGCAACAAGACTTTAACATTAAGTAATAACATTTTATAACAGCAGTGAAATAACATCAGTAAGAACATCAGAAGTAACAACAACAACAACTTAATAAACAGCAGTCAATTTGTGTAACACTAAAAAAGAATGCAGTCTTGCAATCGGTCAAGTTGGCTTTAGTGCATACGCTACTTTAAGTAAATTGGAGGTATAAGTAATGTATGGTATGGTATCAGGATGCTACCATTGCTATAACTGAAGAGGCATATGCATATTTATAAATTAAGGAATCAACGCAACACTCAAGTGACGCATGTTTTCGTTAAATTTGAGGATCGATGGCTGCACTATTTCGATAGATGAATTCTGAAGGCCTCGGTGCGGTGATTCTCTACTTTAAGAAAAATTTGGCTTAGGTTAGGTTAGGTTGGGTAGGAGTGGCAATCAGTTACGAAACCGATTCACTCAGGCCAAATGTGATCCATTGTGGTAACATAGGGTATCTGATTATAACCTCTCGTTGAACCAACCAGTGTTCGCAATAAAACTAAATATCTGACCTATACTAACATCCAAGTCATCAAATAAAAACGAACCAAGTGTTTTTTGGCGTTTTCTAGCAAGTGCGGGACAGGAGCATAGAAAATGTTTAATGTTTTCCTCTTCTTCCACATCTCCACAACTTCTACAGAAGTCAAAGGAACTAACACCTAATCTCTCCGCATCTCTGCCGATGAGGCAGTGGCCTGTTATGAGTGCAATAACTGACGAGACATTATGTCTAGTGCGGAAAATCAGCTCTGACGAACGGTTATCATCCCATTTCGGCCAGATCTGCCTAGTTATATTGTAAGTTGACCCTTCTCCATCCATCTTTAAGCAGCAACTTGCAGGTAGCAAGTGGTATGCCAACACCTTCCTTGTCCTGAGGAATTTGTGCAGAAGTCCCCTGCCTAGCAAGTTCATCAGCTTTGCAATTGCCGTCAATATTCCTATGCCCTAACACCCAGATGAGGTGAATGTTAAAATGATGAGGCATCTCATTTAGAGACGAGCGGCATTGTTGGGCCACTAGTGATTTTTTGATAGCAGCCTGACTATCTGAATAAATGTTTATATCCTTTCTGGATACAACATTCATCCTCAGCCAGAATGCTACCTCTTCTATCGCTATAACCTTTGCTTGAAAAACGTTACAATGGTTTGGTACCCCTCGCAGCAATTATAATCTTCAGTTCCCTAGAGTAACTACCATAACCCACCTGGTTATTTAGCTTGGAACCATCTGTGTAGAAATTAATATGGCCACTTCTCCCCGGGAGTCCTCCCTTCCAGTCATCCCTAGATGGAATGTGAGTTACGTAATCTCTACTGAATGCGATTACTGGAATAATATAGTTCAAATTGTAGGGTACAGAACTCAAGCTTTGAAGAATAGTTGAGTGTTCTGTTTTACTCTCGGACCCTGAGTCTAATGGCGGCACAAGCTGCCATCCGTTAACCTAGAACGTCAAGAGGAACGAGATGAAAGAGGACCTCCAAATAAATTTGGTCTAAAACAACTAAAAAAAAAAAACAAATCTTTGCATGCATGTTAGTTCCATGAAGTGTTTCTAGAAACTATCAGACTTTTTTTGTTGACTTAAATCCTTTGCGATCAATTGTGATTACTTGGTTTCAAAAGTCAGATTTTTGAAAATGTCTAGCTGGACATGTGCTTATACTTTTATGGGTAACATTATCCTATTCTAAATTTTATGTTTAAAAAAAAATATCCTTATCTTTTGGGTTATATAACAAATTAAACATACCCTATTGCAGTAACAAAAGTTACTCTGCAAGAATTCATGGCTTATAAAAATTTAATTCCAATTCCAGTGAATTTGAAACGCCTCTTCAAATTGCTTGCTTGATTTTCATTCTTTGTTGTTTATGTTTTATATTTTTTTTCCTTTTGCTTTTAATTTATTGTTTTTTAATTCAAAAATGCGCGCAACCAAGGACTGCGCAGGCGCGCAGACAGTTGCTGCGCCGCTACTACATTCGTTCATTTTATTTAAATTCTCTCGCGTTTATCAATTAAGTCAATGTTAAAATGTAATAAAAATTAACAAAAAAAAAAAGAAAGAGAAGAGGTGAAATCGAAAGGGGAGTATAAATTGGAAGATGCGCGGCAACAGCAAGAGTCAACGCTAAAAAAACCAAATTAAATGGTAGTAGCTAAGCGTAGAACATTAACAACAACAATACTAATAATAATAACAACAAAGGGCAAAACATTAATTATTATTAATTGCTTTTTTTTTTTGTTGCTGTTGTTGGATTTTCCCTTTTGGTTTGTTTTTAACTTAATTTTTTTTTTTTTGTGTAAGGTAAAATCGTTGAATGTTGACTGTTCTTTTCATCAAACAAAAGAAAATTATGCTGAAATAAAAATTTGCTGTTTATCGAAATTGAAGTGAGCTGCTTCAACTATGTTGTGAGCTAGTATTGAAGTAAGTTGCTTTTAATGTGCCCACAAATAAGCTGCTTTATCTTTGCTGTAAATGGAATTTGAATTTGCTTCATTTCTGTTTCAGTTAGAATAAAGGTGAAGAATTGATGCTTGTTAAAGTCAAAATTGAACTGAGCAGCTTCAACACTGCTTTAAACAAAATCAATGTAAGTGACTTTAAAATTTTTGTAGAACGTATAGAAGTGAGCTGCTATAAATATGTTGGGGGAAGAATTAACGTTTGATGCTTCAAAAAATCAACTTTAACTCTGTTGTAAAGATAACCTAAAATGTGCTGCTTCAACACTGTTTCAGACCGAATGCGCATAGGCAAAATTGAAGTGAACTACTTCAACGTTGTTATTAACAGAATTGAAGTAACTAAGCTGTGTGCATGATGTTCACAAGTTAGTTGGCTTAGTTCTTAAAGAATTTGAAGCTCTTGGCTTTAACTCTGTTGAGTTGCTTCAAAACACTTCTTTAGACAAAATTAATATAAGTGATTTTAAAATTGTTGTGGAACGTATTGAAGTGAGCTGCTATAAATATGTTGGGGGGAAAATTAAAGTTTGATGCTTCAAAAAAGTTCACAACATAGCTGTAAAGGGAAATTGAAATGTGCTGCTTCAACACTGTTTCAGAAGTGAACTACTTCAACGCAGAATTAAAGTTACAAAGCTGCTTGCATGATGTTCACAAGTTAGTTAGTTTAGCTCTTAGAGAATTTGAGGTTCTTGGTTTTAACTCTGTTGGATACGGAATTGAAGTGAGCTGCTTCAATTCTGTCGTGGATAGAACTTAAGTGAGTTATTCAAAATGGTTGTATGAATTGAAGTACAGTGCTTCTGCTCAGTTATTTTTTTTTTATTTAATTTTTTTTTTGTTTTGTACTGCACATTGAAACACTTCTTATAGCGCTTTTCAAATTGAAGCAATGCACTTTAATTCTGTCAATAACAGACTTCAAGTAAAACTCACTTCAATAGTTCCGTTGTTTACAAATTCAAAGTGCACTCAATGTTTGAATTCTGTTATCAGCAAGCAGGCTTTTAAGTTATTTTTATAAAGCCAATCTTAGACTTTGTTGTGATTATACCCTATATTTTTTTGAGTTTTTTTTGACGGCTTCTTAAGTTAACACTAAAATTTTTTTGTTTTCTTTTTTTTTATAATTTTTAAGGCCTGCCTGTCATGTTTTGTCTTTTGAAAATTTGTTTCGCTTTTGTTAAACACAACACCGACTGTTGTCGCGCGCTCGCTGCCCCCGTTGTCTGTCCATCCGTTAGTGTCCAACTGACTTTAGTTTGGCACAAAGTTACTACCCCTTCTTTCTTTTGTCTTCTCCTTTAATTTGGCTTCCCTTCTTCGCTGGCTATTGTAATTTAGTACGTTGTATCTGTCTGTCCAAATGTATGTCCGTCCATTTGTTCAACATTTTGTCGATTGAGCTCCCGCAGTTGCTGCTGTTGTTTTAGTTTTTTTAGTTAGCTGCCCCTTTGACTTGAGATGAGGGCAACAGAAAAAAAAGACGTCTGCAATAACAACAACAGCAATAATAACTTAAGTGCAACAAAAACAACAGCGACAGCAGAAACAACAGTTGTTGAAATTCTCCACATGTGGGATCAGCGCGCAGCAGCAGCTGAGCTCCAAACAGCACAGTGTGCGCAATAATCTTTATTTATGGAGAGTGTTATTTGATTTAAATGTTTTTGTTGTTGCCCTTCCTATTGTTGTTTTTGTTGTTGTTGTTGTTGTTTTGATTCGCCTCCTTTCTCTTGAATAAATGTTTTTCAAAGTTTTGTTGTTTTTTTTATGATTTGTTCTTTTTTTTTCGAAATTGTTAATGAATTTTTTATCATTTTTTTTTAGTGTCAGATTTGCAAACATTTGCATTTTACAGCATTAGTGATTGTGACCTAAAAAAATATTCATTGGATTTATGATGACTTAAGCAATTTGTCGCCAACTTTTCTTTGTTAACAAACAAAATCGTTTGTAATGATGTGCTCAACATTTTATAGCCAAATCTAATTAAGTATTTTATTCCTAGAACCATTAAAAAAAACTTTTTCAATCGGAAATTTGACGTAGAATACGTTGGTGACATTAAAAAATTGATACTGGGTGGGGGCAATTGCTAAAATCGATTTAAAAATTTAAATTGCTTATAAAAATATTAATTTGTTAAGGATTTTTTAGTTATATTTTTTTTATTCAAGCCAAAAATCACGAAATTCTCAAGATTTAAATTCGCTCTACGTGCAGTCGCGGTTAACGTGAACTAATTAAAACCTAGTTTGTTCATGGTAGCGAAATTGTTCACGTTAGCGAATATGGAAATTTAAACCAAAATTTATGCAGCGCAGTCGCTGTAACGTATTTTGCATCAAATTTTTATTCTTCATATCATTTGTAACAACAAAAACTTTAAAAGAAACAAAAAACTTCTTCATAAACTAAAAAAAATGAAAATAAAAATACATAAACAGTCCTTTGCGTATTGCATGAGTGAGTTATGTCTTGCTACAAGGTAGTCAATGCAAAATTTATTTCGTTCACGTTACCGAATTGTTCACGTTAGACGGTGGTCACGTTACCGTGACTGCACTGTATTTTTAAAAAAAAAATTTTTCCAAAAAATCCTCGAAACATAAGTATATCTTCGATACAGAAACCATAAAAAAAATTTCAGCCAAACCAAAAATGCGTCGTCAGAAAAGTGTTCGGTTTGTAAAAGAACGTCCTGGACCTGGACAACACCGAACATGAGAAAAAGCAATGAATGTAGAGAATAAGTGATGCATTTATTGTGAAAGATACGCAATTGCTCTATTGTGTATCTTGTTCTAACTTATAGAAAAAATGCATATTACGTCATTTTGTTTTTTGTCGTACTCTCACATTCATTGTGCGTCTCCAAAGGGACGACGGTAGATTTTATAACTAAAATAACTTACTAAAAAGGGAAGTGGCACAGATTAGTTGAAGTGTTTTCTTTTACTACATTTTAAATTAAATTTGTGCTATTTTTTCATAGAAAAGTCCTGATTCAAGCACAATTATTAAAATTTTAACTCATTTAACCGTTAGCTAAACATTAGCATTGCAACAGTAAGTTCGCCACGCAAAGCAACACGTCATAGCAAATCTGTTGTCTGAGCAAACGCAGTAAAAGACAACAAGCCACTCGTTGTCGAATGCAATAAACTATGAGTGCTTCAACTTGCTTTAACTCGAAAAACATTTCATTTGTTAGTGCAGCACTCACCTCGCTTGCTTGATTTGATTCGTGGTTTTCTCTCATAAGTGCTTGATAGGCTCGCAATCGGGCCGAGTGGCTTGATGATCTTTTCAAGCGCACAGATCTCTAATGTACGCAGTTTGGTTACTATAAAAGAATAATAATTTTTCATTGCAAAATATTTTTTTAAAAAGTTTTATTTTTTCACCTCTTCCCAATCGGCATACACACAGAAATATTACTTTTTTAAATATATACTTTCTTTTTGTTAATGACGTTTATTTTCTTGTATCATGTGGGGTGTAATCAGCACAGTTTATCGGATATTTTTGGCAAGAGCACATTGGGTAGGTGACAAAAATATAAAAAATAAGGGGAAAAAATATTAAAAATAAAAAATAAATAAAAAAAAAATCAAAAAAAAAAATTCATAATCAAAAATAAAATAACCAAAATCTTTTGTAATTTGGGCAGTTTTATTGCATCATGTATGGCACACAACTGCGCTCCGCAAAATCTTTATTTGCAATTCTATTTGGCCCTTAAGACTTACTCCATTCACACTTACAAATGGGTTGTGACAATCTCCCCTTGAGTGACATTGGCAGTCCTGTCCATGAACACACTAGCATACCTCATTAACATATCACACGTATCGACTCAGTCGCCAAACTCACCACAATAGTACGGGACTGACTTTCAAGCATTCAAGGTGGATCATCTGCATACGCGTAGCCGTAGCTCTTGCAGCGTTGTTACTCAGCTATGTGTGCCTTAGGAAGTGCTTACGTAAAATAGAGAATTTCTGTCGATTCTGAACGCTTGAGCATTTGAAATGAAAATTAAAAAATTACCTAAAACACTTGGCACTGCCAAAATTTCAATAGATTAAAACATAATGACAGACTAAACTAAAATACGTGTCTCTAAAGAGTTAGTAAGTTTTTATATTTTTAGCTATTTAATTGCAGTTAAACTTTTAATAGGTCTGTAAAAAGCTTCAACAGATGTTGTGACAACGTTATTCAGGCCATCGACGTACATAACTACTCATGAGGCAACGTCAACAGATGTTAAACTCTGAAACGTAATGAACTGAGGATATTTGGTAGACGATAAAAAAAAATATTAAGGATGCACAGATGCGCTTTACGTGCTTTTTTTTTAACTATAATATTTTAATAGCTACAACGATAAAGCAACGCGACCTTAAAGAATATAGTCATTGAACTTTGAAGAACTTTAACTATTATTTGATATCATTGCCATTAAATTTTGAAATTAAACTTTTAGCATTTTAGACTCCTGATGTGCAATAAACACACATTCATCAACATTATGTTTTTCTTTTATTGTTGTTTTATGATTTCTTCTTTTTCAATAATGAAAACCAATAAATTCTTAAAGATGTTTTCGTAATAAATGTGAGAAACCATGAAGAAGAAAAAAATCATGTCATATAGGTAGGTAGGTAGGTACATCTGAGTAGAAGAACATCCTTTTGATATCTTTTATTATTTGTGCAATGTCGTGTATTGGGAAAACTTGGGTAAATTTTCTTTTATTAAACACTTGAGTGCACAATGAAACTTGCCTTGACAGGACTATGGCTGGCGCTTGCTTGCTGGAGGGGGAAAAGGCAAAAGAGAATAAAAAATTAAATTGTTAAAAAAAGACCACAGCAGCCAGCGCCATGGCAGTGTGGATAATGTTGCTGGCAGGCATGGCAATCGGAATTGTGTCTACTTTCAGCCGAGGGTAAAATGCTGTTAATTGCAATTATGCATGAATGTCCTTTGGAGTGTGCAAAATTTTGTGACATACATTTTCCCCACAGAATTTCAAATACAAGGGACCCCTCTTAGCCTTGTGAGTGGTAGTGCTATTGTTGCTTGTGCTGCTGCATATGAACCATACAAGTGTTTGTGGATGTTGCAGTAATTGTGTCAGTGTGGAAAATTAACATTATACTTTAAAAGGCTCAAGCAAGCAGGATGTTAATTTTCAAGAAAGTTGACATAAAGTGCAAAAAGTTACAACTTAGTTTTCTACAAAAAAAAAAAAAACAAGAAACACAAGAAATGTATTTTACCTTGACACTAAAGACGTAAAAGTTTTAATTTGACTTATGTAGAGTAAATAAAATTTTCCATAATTTGAACCAATGAAAATTTATAACACATCCTTTCGTATGTGATTCTTAAGCTTTTGAAATTCTTTGGTCTTTCTCTTAATTTCTGAACTGCAATTTACAGTTTGGTATAAAAGTTCTCAGGTTCATAATAAGCAATTTTTTGGAATGGTTCCAATTGTGTCTGGGTTTTTGAAATTGACCATAAACTTTTTTCATCGATGATCACATGCAAATTTTGGGAGACTTAAATGAGACACATCTGTAGAGCGAATTGATTCGCAGTTTAAAAGAGTTTGTTGTCTAACTCTCCATTATTAACTCTATGCACTAGATCAGCGGTGGGCATGGAAATCTAGCAAAAGGGCGCAACAATAAAATCAAGCGACAAAAAACGAAATTTTGAAGTCTTTTTTGCTTTCATTTCCAAATTCGCCAACAGCAAAAAAAAACCAAATTGCACTACAAACAAAAAAAATTTATACATCCGTCGAGACGGAATGTGGCACCGTCGCTAATGCCTTTGTGTGTTGTTTTTGTTTTCGCCTTGAGGGCGGAAAGTGCATCTACGTGCCCATCGCAGCACTAGATAGATGCCTGATATCAGTTCATTTTCGTAAATGAAATTTTCGCACCTATCGATAGAAAATACACGAAAATGGATTTTCGACGGCATCGTGGGTGATTCCGGGCAACTAAAGGAGCCGATATCGTTTCAGTTTTGTGAATTTTTTTGTTTTTGCAGTAAAAGGATGAAGAAAGCTCGAAAATTAATTTTATACATCGCCTAGGCGATCATTGGTTCCCGACGTACTCGATAAATAGAGGTCGAAAATTAATTTAGACATCACCAATAACGCTTACGGTTCCCAAAATCGCCCGATTGCGGCCCATTTTTTATAAAAAATAATTGTTTTCACCAACAGATACAGAATGGTCGAAAAAAGATTTTGGATGATAACAGGGGTGGTTTTGGACAATTAATGTGCACCATTTCCGAAATTTTTTTTAGAATTTTTTTGCACCAATCTATGAATATAGGTCGAAAACAGATTTTGGATATTATGAGGTCCCAAAAATTCAGAATTCCGGACCCATTTCTATAAAATTTACTACAAATCGATACAGAGAAGTTGAAAGTGAATTTTAGATATCACTAGTGGTGATACCGATTTATCAGCACAGCTGCCCAAAAATTCGCGCCAAGTCACAACAACTCTCCGTTTTCGACATAAAAATTGTTGCAAAAAAATCCATAGCGAAAATAGAGGCCGAAATCGGGCGTTTGGATACCCTCGAAATCGTCTCTGGTAATGTCCAAAATCCAATCTGAACTCTCTCCATCAATTGTTCGCAAAGTTTATTTTAACAAATATTAACCGAAATCAGGCACTTTTGAGACCCTCAGAATCGTCCCTGGTAATGTTCAAAACTTCTATTCTTACGTATTTCCGACTTTTCACCGTGGATTGGTGGTACAAAGAACTTAACAAATTATTATTATTATTATTATTATTATTATTATTATTATTATTATTATTATTATTATTTTAAAATAATAATTATTTACAATGGGTAAACAATTTCATATAAATCGTAATTATGAAGCCAAATAAAAAATTTGGATTGAAAAATAATAATTAACACCAATTGTACAATTTTTCTTACCAATTAAGCAATTTTAAATAAATAGTTCTGATTTTGTTTCTTCTAAAAAATTTAATATCTCTAATTGACCAGTCAATCTATAAATTCAGCCCTAAAAGAAAAAGATACAAAAAATATCAGAACAACAAAACTTTTTCGTGAACCTTATCCAGATAATCTCTTTACGCCTTTTTAGTTTTATGTGTTCTGAATAGCGTACGCAATTAAAGGCTAAAACAATTCCAGTGCCTGAATTGGCACAAGCAAGTAAACTCCATTAGACAGCACGCATAATCAATCAAGTTACAAGTAGAACCCATTTAATATTCAATTGACAACGAACACGACGATGTCATTGCTTTTCGAAGGACCTGCATAGCAAGTAAAATACAAAATAGAAATAAAAACAAAATATCATTCTACCTACGCATAATATGAAATAGAAAATCTTTTCTTCGTAGGTTTATTTTAATTCATAGCTAAGCCAGCCAACCAGCCAGCCAGTCATCCCTTCAGCAATCTAGACATTCATTCACCCATCCATCAATTTCAATAACCATTTGAACTTTTAAGCTAACGAAAGCCAAGACCATTATATATAACCCGTTTAATTTAAATGACATTTAGTTTTTGTTCCACTTTCAATTAAGTAATTTTTCGTGAATTGTTAAATATGTAATTATTTTATATTATGCCACTATAACTAAATATAGCGCCATCTATTAAAATTGTCCATCGTCATAGAAAAATAATTTGTAAACTTTTTGCAGTTTGTGGAAAATCCTTTACGGTATTGTATTTACGTGAATTTTAGTTTGAGTATCTGACGTGTATGAAAACATTTAATATATGAGTAATAACCAGCAAATAAGTTACTTTATTTTCTCTACTGTTGCTATTTTTAGTCATAGAAAAATATATACATGACAGCATACATATCATCATTGGCATTAGAATGAAGGTATGAAAACAGCTGTTTCCAATGGCAACAAAGTAATGGAATAATTTATTTGAAGAGTATGTTGGTAAAATTGGTAGACATAGCGGAATATACATAAATAAATTCTTGTGCTATTGAAGAAAAGTTTTTTATAATGCTATTTTTGCTCCTGAGGGTATACATGAATTATGTACAAGGTTATTCAATGTGTACTTTATTAAGTAAATTTTAAAAATCGCATTTGATATTTAGATTTCGTTTGAATTTGTATTTCAATATTTTCAATTCATGGCCATCTTTTCAAGTTTGGAAACAGATAATAGTCGCTTGGGGCCAAGTCTGGAGAACACGGTGGGAGGGGCAGCAATTCGTATCGCAATTCGCTCAATTTTGCCATTGTTTTGAAACACCGACACGATGTTGCTTTTGATCAATTGTCAGCAAAAGCAGCACCCATCACGCACATCTTTCTCATTTCGAAATGCTCATGCAAAATATTGAAAACACTACCGATCGACAACTTCATTATGTCGGCTAGATCGCTAACTTTCACTTTGTGGTCTTTCAAAGGATCAGATGGATTTTCTTGATATTTTCTGAAGTGGTAGCCTCATTTGGCCGCCCCGAACGTGGTGCATCACTGGTGCTCGTACGACCCATTTTAAATTCAGCAAACCATCTGTAAACCGTTGTTTTCGATGGAGCAGTTGTGCTGTGATGTTTTTAGAGCCATTCCAATGTTTGCTTCTCGTTTTTTCCGATCACAAAGCAATGTTTTATCAAAATGCGTAATTCACTTTCTTACATTGCTTACGAAATACCAAAAGTAGCGTCACTCATACAGCGATAACTTCAAAACTACTAAATGAAATGTCATCAAAATTTGACATTCCTCATTTAAAAGTTGCCAATTCCGAAAAATTATATCGATTTGAGAGTGGTGGTGTCATTCCACCAAAATTCCCGGTACTTTTTGAACCATGTAGTAGTTTCAGGGTGTTTTTATACTAGAGTTCGCTCAGTGGTTGAAATTCCACAAAAAACTAGAGTTCGCTCAGTGGTTGAAATTCCACAAAACTTTTAATATTTATCTAATATTAAAAAACTGATATAAGGAAGAGCTATTTTTTGTCATCGCTTTCAAAAATAAAAATTATGGTATCATGTTGCCCTATCCCTATCTCTTCGATGCATTAGTTCATCAGAGAAAACATATTTTCTTATTGGAGGCGTGGCACCGTACACGTTGAAACAAATATCTTTCTCTTGGGTTCAGTCTATTTCTATACCAAATTTTATCCAAATCGGTTCATTAGTTTAGCAGTGAGAACGTTTTTCCTGTTAGGGGCGTGGCACCGCCCCTAACATATCTTTACTTAGGGTTCAAACTATCTTCATACCAAATTTCATCAAAATTTATGTAGCGGATCAGCCGTGTCAGCGTTTTTTCCTATTAAAAGTGGTTCCACGCCCATTAAAAGAACACCCTACTCTGGAGTTCAATCTAACTCTGCTCCAAATTTCATCAAAATCGGTTCATTAGTTTAGCAGTAAAAACGGTTTTTCCTGTTAGAGGTGCTGCCACTCTCACTTAAAAAAATTTGAGTTTTTAGAAATCTTTTTTTAGGGTTCAATCAATCCTAACAAAATTTCGTCAAAATAGGTCCTTTAGTTCAGCAGTAAAGACGTATTTTCCTGTAAGAGATATTAAAATACATATCGCTCAGTTTTTTCCGCTAAAAACTCGATAAACTTGCGACTCTTTTTTATTTTTATTTTTATTTAACACTCACGAAACCGTCGAACCGCACCGTTGCGTGGTTTTCATTCAATTGACAAATAATCCGTTAAAGTATTAAAACAATTTTTTCACAGTTGACGTATCAATATTGAAGGATTGAAATACGTTCACTTTCGTTTGCGTGGAAAATTGAAGGACTTACATGAGTGAAGTTCTTTAAAGCGAATGAATACATTAACCCAGTCGGAGACTGAATATTCGATGAAAAAGAAAAATTTACATTTTTTGAAAAATCAAAATGATTTCAAAAATATAGAATGGTTCGGAAAATAGAATAAGTTTCGTTAACTAATATTAAATAACAAAAGTTACCAATCCGTAATCTCATGATATCTATAAAACAAACTATCCTTCGAGTCTCATTCAAGTTATTTGTAAGAAAATATTTATGATCATAACAATATTAAGCTGCACCAAAATTGTTCATATCATTTTGACTGCGCTCCTCACCTCACCTACCGAACTTACGTTTTCCTCTACTTCTAAAAAAAGAAGTGGAGCCTCTCCAGTTAAGCTGTCCCCAGGTAAACTTTGAAAATTCCACATACCACCAAAAGTCTGTTTATAGGAGCAGCGCAACATTACACCCTGCCATGCTCTCTGTCCCATGCTTAAGCACAAAACAACAACGAACAAAACAAAAAATTGCATCTTTCAAGCATTCAATCTTCTTTTCGCTTTTTATTTTTGTAGCGTTTTATTTTCATTTTGAACTTTTTCTGTTTAAAATAATTTCTTTGGTTCAAAACGAAAAAAATAAAAAGATTTATAAAAAAAATTGCTTTGCTGTTGCAATTAGAATGCGTGTTAAGTGGAGAATCACCCCGCTGTCTTCTCTTGTTTGCCTGCCACCCTACTTCCTTGGTATCTTCCTGCAAATGTTTAACACACACATGCATAAAAACAACAGTGAAAATGAGACACACACACGCGCACGCTGTAATAGATACATACATGCATATCATTCGTAACGTTAACAAAATGCATTGGGTTCAACAACAACAACAGCAACAACCATAACAATTACAACAACGATAGCAACAAAACTTGATTCTTGCTGCACTTTGAAAACAAACAACAACAAAAACAACAAAAAACTTTTAAGCTCAGTTTTTTTTTTGCTCTGCTCTGCACAGCTTTGGTCTGTTTCGTCGCTCTACTCTACTCTTCTTCACTCCGTTTCACTCAAGTTGGCAGTGGTGTTACAAAAACAATGACACAAAAAAAGAAAAACAACAAAAAAAGGTGCAGAAGCCTTTGCTGCACTTTGGCAAATTCAGCAAAAAACAAAAAAAAAAAATCAAAAACAAAAACACTACGTTGATATTCATCCAAAAAAATGCATTCTAGAGTGCAATTCTAATGTGTTCGTGTGTGCGTCCTAGAGGTGTTAGCTATGTCTGACAGAGTTGCCATTGTCGTTTTGCATAAAATTAAGCTCACTGAATAGAAGCGAAATTCTTTTAACGCAATCACTCTATCTTTTTGTTTGTGATAAACCGACCGATATACGAAGCGATTCGAGAACGTTTGAAAAAACCTTTTTGCAAAAAAAAATTGGATCTAAGGCCTTTTAACATATCAGTGCAATATACATATGTATATGATATAACTTTTAAAAATTCAACTTTTCTCATTCTTAACTAAATTGATCTTTTATAAAGCAGGGATGGGCAACATTTTTGGAGTCAAAATACTACAATAGGAAAGTAAATGCTTGTAAATTTCGGTTTGAGGCCGATGTTGAGGATTCCCTCATGCTCTTGAGTCTAAACCTAGTTCGCATGTAGGAGCATTCTCTTTATTTTGTCAAAAAAACTCTAATCAAAATCTGCTAGAGGAAATGTGCTATTTATTTGTCCATGAAAGGCAGACACATTCTTAATCATTGGCAATCACGTCTTAAAAGTTAAAAACTTTAAGTAGCTCACTTTTAATGTGTGCTATTCGTATGTCCAGTCCGAGCTTGTGTTTTTGAATGAAAACCTATTTTGATTATTTCAAAATTTATCATTGACCATTAGTACATTGCATTGTATTTTTATGTGCCTACATATTATTGAAGAATATCTCACACTGTCTTCTCAAATATTTGTACCAATTTAAATTCACCTGGTAACCCCAAACGCATCGCTCATTACTCACACGAAAGAATTCCGTGTGTTGCAGCGTGTGTCGTTGAATTGTATTTAAAGTAAGTAAATATCTTGTTTCATGCGATGGACAGACAGACACACGCGGACAGACTGACGCGGACAGACTGACGCATAGGAAGAAAGACAGTAAGGCAGCCAAGCAGACGAACGACAACAGAGACGGCGACGGTAAAGGAAATTATGGATGGATGGACTCAACGTGTGTATAATGGGAAAACATTGAATGTTAAAAAGAGACTGCCGCATATATGAAACGAAAGCGACGATGACGATGACGCTGACTCAAGAAAGTTCAGCGACGTTACTTTTGCGGTTGCGGTCGGTCATTATAGTATATGCCCGTTTGGTTGAGTCTTCTTGCGGTCGGTCGATTGCTTCATTTTTGTGTATATCGACCATGAAGCCGCCGCTGACGTAGATGGTGGCTGACGTTGCAGTCACCATCGTAGTTGCTCAACAATAAAAAAAAGTTCGAAAAAGAAATTGAACGAGGAAAAATATTTGAGGAAAAAGATGAAAAAAAGAAACTAGTTTATGACAACATTATACACAGGAATATTGCCGTTGTTGTTGTTGCTGTTTATGACCAGAGCGAATATGACGATGATGATGGTGATTCCGACAACAACAAAAAGAACAACAACATCAGCAGCAATAACATCATGTTGCGTTCTAAAGATTTAGCCAAGATTCCTACACGACGTACCCAAATGATTTTGATAAAAATTTACTCGAGGTTATTCCATGCACAAGTTGGTGTTTCGGTTTGAACGGTTTTTGTCAACGCTTAAAAGTTGACTCACACAATTCACGCATTAAACAAAACTAAAGACACCGCAACAATGAAACTTCATAGATAAGTGTTATGTACACTTACCGATACAGTAGACAAATTATAAGAAGAGTTAACATTTTTCACGAAAATAGGGTTCAGACAGAAAACCAGAATTTTCTAACCCAAAAATAGCGGCGTAGGTGAAGCTCCTTTTTAAGCAGAATCCCAACACCTCAGTGGAAGATATATAACGGCTAGAGCAAGTACATTAAAATCTACTATACAAAGGATAAGGGAGAAAAGTAAGGTAAAGACATATAGAGTTCAGAAAGACTTGACCGTTCTAATGAAAAACAGTTGATGGCTCAAATGCGACCCCGAAAATTGTATGACAGGTACCTGACTAAATTTGATTGCGGGATAGTCGTTATTATTGATCAGCGTCACCATCTGAATCGATTTAGCCATGTACGTCTGTCTTCTGTGGGAATCACGATAACGGTACACAATCTACAATTCTAAACAAGGTCTTTGGATTGAAAATGGATAAAATCGGCTTACAGACACGCCTACCGCCCATACAAATGAAATATTTAAATCGCTATATTTAGAGAGTTATTTGATGCAATGTAACCAAAATTCTCACAAACACTGAGAATAACTTGGGCGAACTCTCGAGAAATAGTTAGCTAATGTCTAAAGGGGGCAGGGGCAGTCATGATTTTTGAGAAATCGATTTTTGTTTTTTTGCATTTTCTTAAAGTATAATATCTTAAAAATATATCCTAAAAATTTGAAGTCAACCCGACAATTACTTTTGGAGTTATTCGGCAATAGCCAAAGGGCTCTCGGTAGTAAGAGTACCGAGTGTAAACTTTAAATGCGTTTTTCTCAAAACTATGTTTTCGGAACCGGTGACCACTGTAACTCGAAAACCTTTGAAAAACATAAAAATCTAGTGCCTGATCGAAGGATTTTTGTATTTTATTAATCGATTTTTTATGAACAATTAACTTTTGGTTTTTTACCGAAAATCTGGAGGTAAATATTCCTAAAGCCGCCATTTTGTTGATTTATTTAAAAAAATTCGATCAGGCACTAGATTATTTATTTAACTAACTAATTTTTCTTATCCGATTGATTTTAGATGATTTTCCAAGGATTTCTGATGGTCACCGCAAGACACTCTGTATGGAACAGGGTCCAACACCGCCAACTATAACTTTTTTTATTTTTAATATTTTTATTTAAACTTTCGTCAAGTCAAGTTGAAACATAACGTTATAATTCTATATTATCACTTTTATTGAATAAATTAAATTAATACCAAAAAAAAAACTTATTGAAAATGCTCTAATTTTCACGGCCATGACTGCCCCCTTAAAGAGGGCGTGTTATCTCCCATACAAACACAAACTTCAAAACGCTATATTGAGAGAATTATCTAAGGTAATAAAAACCTCTGAGAAAGAACTTAGCGAATTTCTACAAGTGGGTGTTGCACACTCCATAGGAACAAAAAGTTGAAAACGCCATACTGAAAGAATTATTTGAAATAATGAAACCAAATTTTACACAAATTCAAGAAATAGTTCGGTCGAATTTAGAAAAGAGAACGTGGACTCCCGCTTGCGAGATTAGTTCTTAGCGAATAAATTTTAACTCTGAATGTAAGTCCGTCCCACATGGAATCACATCCTACAAATCCTCTTGTTGTTGTTGTAACGTGTAATGTTCTGGCTATTTACTTTCTGGTTGAATTGTTCCCGTTGCCTGTTATTGTTGTTTTTGTTGTACATATCTGTTTTGATGAAGATGACAAAATATCTACGAAAAACCATAAGCTGAAAAATGAAGCAGATATTAAAGACCATTTACGTCGGTTTTTTCGCTGATTTTTCTCTGTCTCTAACCCTCAACGTTTTTCCTCTCACTCTTTCTTCTATGGTTGCTGCACATTGTATGTTGTATGTAGTATATATTGCATTTTGTTATCCGCATTTTGTGGCGTATCATTTCGCCATAATCAGCTCAGGAATCATTTTCAACGTGTTTCTGCATT
The DNA here is from genome assembly GCA_963662105.1 of Meiosimyza platycephala. Lineage (NCBI taxonomy): Eukaryota > Metazoa > Arthropoda > Insecta > Diptera > Lauxaniidae > Meiosimyza > Meiosimyza platycephala. Next base: position 23,528,314 of record OY759210.1, read on the forward strand.
TTATCAATGCGATTTTTCTTCTTTCTTCTTAATGTTGCTGTTGTTGTAGTCATGGCATTTAAATGCATTTCTTTACTTTATGTTCTTTTTTATTTTGTGTTTTTTTTTTTTTGCATTTCGTTTCCGCGGGATTTAGTTTCGTTGCAATTTATGCGTTACGACAATAATTGCCTGCATAAATTTCTGTGTATTTTCTATTTGGTTTCTTTTGTGTTGTTCAAAATTTATGTTGCTATTGCATTTACAGAAGAAATAAAGTTGCTTGTATATTGAAACATATATTTTATATAACATTTTTGAGAGCTTAAAGAGTTTTAAATTTTTTATTAAAAGTTTCATGCTGTCAAAGATTGCAGCAATTGGTTAATAGTCCCGCTAATGTGGGTTTTTAAGGCTCTCAAATAAGTATTTTGCTGATTTTTGCAATGCGGTTCTTTTCTTGTGTCAGTTATATTTGACTGACATATGAAGTTATTTTTGGCATTGTTCTATCCTCGACAAACTACCAAAAGAACTGACTAATCTTCCAATAGATTACACCTGCTCTATACTCAACTTCGAGAAAAACTTGCAATAATCTTCGGAGAGGGTTCAATGGGAGGAGGGCACTATCGACTTAAATTTTGAAATCGCCATATGCACCGATGGGTCAAAGATGGACTGAAGTGTAGGTGCGGGGTTATACTCAAAAGACCCAGTAATTTCTCAATCCTTTCGCTTACCCAACTTAGCTAGTGTTTTCCAAGCAGAAGTCTTTGCTATTTTGTTAGCGATACTAATGGTGGAAAGATAGCAATCTTCTCCGATAGCCAAGCCGCCATCAAGGCTCTAAACTCGGAGATGATAAAATCTAAATTAGTAGTACTATGCAGGAAGGAATTAGCTAGGCTAAAGCGTCAGCTCGACATATCCCTCATATAGGTTCCGGGCCACAGGAACATTGAGGGTAATGAAAGGGCTGACGAACTAGCAAGGCACGGTTCCTCTCTTGATGAATCCTGATCCTTAGTTTTCGTGCACACTCCGATTCCTATAGTTAAGAAAAAAGTCTTCTCAATAATTCAAATACCACTGACCTATTGTCCAAGAGCCGCAAGGACATCGCGAGAATCACCATGACCGTGGCACTGGACACTGGACTATCGGCGAGTATGTTGAAAAATTAGACATCCCATTCAACCCTTATTGCCGCAGTTGTCTGAATGTAAATGAGAAGGAATCTGTTGAGCACTTTCCCTGCATCTGTCCGGCCCTTGCCAGAACCAGACTCAGATATCTAGGACAAGCTTTCTTTAACAACCTCAGCGAATTGGTCGAAACTAAAATCGGATCGCTGCTTAACTATCTCAGCAGGGCTCGATGAACTCGCAACATGTCGAGTGGATTGATTGTCGTTTCGAGTGCACTCATGCAGACCTCTAGTACCAACCCACCAGAAAACTTGCAATAAAGAAACATTTGACTCTTTCATATCATTTACGAATCAAATTGTCATCCCAATCTATCAATAAATCACCAGAAATAACAATCGAAGATAAACATTCCCACCATGCCAGATATTAAAGTTCGTATTTGATTTACAAATTTATGTTTTAAGTTTGAAAAGACCACCCCAAATATAGAGGGGGCAAAAATATCATATAATATTTACTTTTACTTGGGGGAACACTTTCAATAACTCAGCAAATTTACATAACATATAAATGAAAAAATTACAAAAATAATAAAAACGGCGGCGTCAAGAGATAACTAAATATAATGGATGTCGTCTCCACTTCCAAGAATAAAAGCGAAAATGAAATTTTTCAATGTTTCAAGTGAAGATTTGGCGACTCGACTCGACAGACTAACAACTGAATGACTTTTTGCCAAATAGATAGATGGCGGCGGCATGGGAAATTTATATGAATTTCGCTGCCCAAGTGGTACCACTTGGTCGCAATTCAATGATTCATTAGAGAAAAGAAACCTAAAAACAACAGCAGCGACAGCTATAAAAACAATAACAACAAGCATTTTAAATGCCGAAATTAATTTCATTCCAAAAAGCAAAGTGGCGAAAAAAAAACAACAAAATACCAAAAATATTGATGAAGAGGACGATGAAGACGAACGTGCTCAAGTAGCTTAAAAACTCATTTCACTCGACACTTGCTACGACTCCGGCATGCAGCAGCAGCAACTAAGTAAGGATGTCGGAGCGAAAGAAGTAGGAGAAGCAGCAGTAGCACTCATAGTAATAATACATACATACATACATAGTAGTAGTATTAGTAGTAAAAACAGAATGTGAGAATTTGTTTGCAGCAATAAATTTCATAAAAAAACAACAGACATTTTGAAAAAAAAAAATACAACCGACCGATGACTGAATGACATTTGATGCCAAAAATTTCAAGTGTCAGCACTTGAGAAATCGAACTGGCATGAAGAGAGAATGTCACTGTCACAAGACATTTTGTAATAAAGCTGTCAGCTTAAGGGATATTTCAATGTAACGGTCGCAATAGTTTCAATCTCTTAAAGGTACTTACCCAAGGGTGGCCACAAAATAAAGACACTTGGAGCCAAACAACAATGAGTATGCCTATGGACCATAATTTTTTTGTTTCTTATATCCATAAAAACTTGATTTAGTATTAGAAATTACATTATGCGGAAGTCAATTGGCTTAGACATTACTGATTCAATTTGACATTGATCTCTATATTGTCAGCACTCTTCTTTTCATTGTTCTTTAAGCCCAAGCGCGACATAGAGCATCAACTTAACATATAAAACGTATTTCTATCAAAAATTTCCTTCAATTAAACTCGAGTTTTGTGCAGACCAGGAGTCTAACTTCTGACAACTAGTTAAATGGTTTCGAAATTGCTTCACGTTCGATATTGTGCGATATTTGGATTGCAAGTACATAGCTTTTCAAAAATACAAATTCCTGTACTTTGACCTCAATGTCGACAATCTCTGTGAACATCAACTCATCAACAAACATCAGGAGCAAGTCAGCAACTTATTGGTCTATAATGATTAATATATGATTGTAAAACATTTATTGTCAAGTAAAGATGACACTTCAAGTGATCTTGTGTAACTAAGCTTTGCTATACATTTTAAGACCGTTAGGACCCTCCAACCCCCAACGACTGCAGTTGAAGAAGGTGTGCTCTGCCTCATCAGCGTATCCTATACAGAAAGGGTGTTCTGTTTTACCCATAAGTTGTAGATACTTTTGGAAGTATTCATGGCCCGATAAAAACTGCAGTATCGAGTTTGTTGTCGCCATTAGAAGTTTCCGCTTACTTTGCCTTGGCCCACCGATGTTCGCCATGAGCTTACTAAGCATGCCAGTTATCTTGGCTGCTTTTGTTGCTGCGTGTTGTAATTGAGCCCAAAATGCCAAAATGGCGGCGAGTTGAAGTCCGTGAGTCTCCAATCATTCTCTTGTCCTAAGCAAAACCTGGTTTAATTTTCTCCTGGCATCTTCGGTGTTGCGAGCAGCTGCAATGTCTTCCACCAGATATGTATCATCCAGCATTTCGATTCCGAGGATTCCGTCGTAGCCCAAGTGCCAGAGGTCGGTGCCTAGGATAGACCCTTGCGCTGCTCTGGGTGTTATACGTTTTATCCGTCTTCCTTCGCAGGAAGGAAGTTCGTAGTCCCTTAGATAGCTCTGTAGGATCCTCAGCAGGTATTGCTGGGTAGCAAACCTTGATTTAATGGCATAATATCGAATTATATCTTGGCTTTGACAGCAAAAACTGCCAATGAAAAAAATCAGCTATTTAATTTAAGCTCCGAAATTCCGTCAAGTTCCCACTCCCACAATTTTTTTCACTCTCTATCTTAAACTAATTATCGTGTTGATTTTTAAATTAGGATTCCTTTGACTTTTGTGTTGTGAGCCATTTATGAAAAAAATCTGACAATGAGAGCAAAAATTTAAAAGAATAAATTTGACAAAATCAGCGGGCAACTAAAGCCTATGGCCGGCAACAAACAGATAAACCGGCAGCCACAGTTATGAGGACTAGCAAAGAGTTCTGTCTGTCTGTCCCTCTCAGACAGAAAATCATCAGCAATAACAAGAACAACAACAAAACAATAAGACAGCAGACAAATTTTGATGTTTAAAGGCCAACAGTAGACAGACGTTAGCAGTAGCTATGTGTTGTTGGGCCAATGACAGTGGCAGACAATTACAAATTTGTTGTTGTTGTTGTTGCTGTCGACAATCTGAAAGCAAGTTGTCACAATGAATATTCCTCCTTATTTTATTTTTTCTTTTGCTCTTAGAATGTCGAGACAAAACTTTTAGCTACTTAAAAGATTATAATCGAAAAATTGTATGGAAAGTCTGACTAATATTTTTAACTAACTATTTGAATTTATGTAATTGGTTTTTTTTTTCTTAGGAAAAACTTAATTTAAATTAAAAACTACAAAATATGAAAATTCTTTAATGCTTATGCATTAGTTCATCTTAGTTTTTCTTATTAGCTCAGCTGATCTTGCAGGTTATTTTCGATTTTTTATGGCTCTAATTTAGGAAAAATTAGTAAGCTTTTCTTCTTTATTGTGTTATTTGTATAAGGTTCGACATACACAGAAAAAACTCCTGAAAACTGGATAAAATGAAGAAACCAAGTGATAAACAGTACCGCTTTGCACCTACCACTCTGCCCCCATGACCTATGTAAATATACAGACTCGTGAAACAAAAATTTATCAATTTCAATTCGTATGAAATGAATTTACTTAAGTCGAAAATCCTTGAATTTTACATCGACCGCACTGATTTTGATGAACCTCGTGGTTCTCGAAAACGGAAGGTCGAAATGTCGCTATAACCTGGCAGTTACATAGCACTACTCAAACACAAATTCGTTATAATTACATTAGATGGCGTTGTAACGCAAGGATAAATATACCCTTTGTACATATTGCTCTGCCCCGTGTATCGCTTTACCCCACCTTCCCCTATATTTGGTAATAATTAATAAATCGTATTTTGGTTGAAACAAATATTTTTTGTCGCAAAAGTTCGCTTGGAAATATTCCGTTGCTGCAAACATAAATGTGTATATATCGATTTAGGTAAAAACCGATAAAGAGAAATCGGAAACATCGATATTTCAAATATACGTTTTTTGCGTATTGAGCAGAAGGCATTTAAGAAATATTTTTTATTATTATTTTAATGTGTTGACAACAACAAATGTACATACATAATATTAAAAAATCAATTATATAACCAAATATTTATTTGACCCAACCAAATCACCTTAATCCACTCAAACCAATAGATTTGATCCAACAAACAACATAATAACTTTCAATTTAGTGCAAAATTCTGTGTTTCCAACCGAATTTCTTGTTGAAATATCATTCTAGAGTTGCCGAGTAGTGATGTCGGTTGTCCTTTAATGATATCAATTAAAAAAAACATTGACAAAGTAAAGGATATGCCCCTTGAAAATTTTTGACCTTTCCAACAGTTTTTCAACTTTTTCGGGTGTCTAAACATTTTTGACTTGCTTAATATTTTTTCGAACTTTCCAAAATTTTTCGACATTTATTCAACTTTTTCATTATTTTTTCGAATATATAACATTTATGGATTTTTATAACATTTTCAAGTTTTCCACTTTTTCCATATTTTTCAACATTTCGACTTTTTGAATTTTTCTCGACTTTTTCAAAAATTTTTTAACATTTTCTCAACTTTTTTCAAAATATCTCGATTTTCTTAATATTCTTCGACATTTGCTATCTTATCAACTTTTTACGACATTTTCAAGATTTTCGACTTCTTCAACATTTTAACCTTTATATTACTTTATTAACATACTTATTTTGCTACAGTACGTTCTATAGCATAAATAAGTATTTCTATAAAATTGCAACGCAACATATTCATTTTTAGATTTTATAGCGGTTAAATCGAGGTTCTACCCCTATAGGTGTCTCTTTAGTTTCAACAAGAAAAACGGCCCAGTTACGAGTAATACAATGTCTCTAATAAAAAAGCTGAGACAGTTTTTCAAATTGTGAATAAATCTCTTTTAGGGGGGAGGGGGGTGGGGGTTTACCATGGCTGTTGTAAACTCAAATAAGCGAAAAATATTTTTGAGCAGCGAATTTTAAATTCAATTGAACAATGAAAAACCTAAAATTTCACGACAAAAAGTCAATTGCTAGCGGTGAAAGCATAGAATTATAATGCATCGGTCGGATGCAGCAATAAATAGGGGAGGCGTGAATTTGCTTTCTATGACCTATGGACATGGATATCTAGCAAAAGGGCGCAACAACAAAATCAAGCAACAAAAAACTAAATTTTAAAGTTTTTTTGCTCTCATTTCCAAATTCGCCAACAGCACAAAAAAAAACACCAAATTGCACTACAAACAAAAGCAATTGCTACATTCGTCGAGACACAGTGCGGCACCGTCGCTAATGCCTTTGTGTGTTGTTTTTGTTTTCATTTGAACTCAACGCTGTGTGTCGATAGCGTTGAAATTCTGCGAATTGTTTTTTGGTTGCTTGTGCGTAAAATAACGGTTCGGGCCATGAGGGCGGAAAGTGCCACTACGTGCCCATCGCTGATCTATGACATTGAAACTGCAATATCGATGTCCATAATTTTCTTACATTTCAAGTCGATTTGACCCTCCCCTATAGCCACCCCAAATTTTATGTAACTTGTTTTTTTCTACTTTGAAGAGATAGCAATACATTTTTTTTCAAGCGCCAAACCCCATTTTACGAAACTTAAATACCCAGACTAACCCTTTGTCTTTTAAAAGAAGAGAGTACTTAAATTTTGTTGTACCGTGAATCTTCATAATTAAAATTTTTTCTTATCAACAATTACACGGATTTTTTTTTTTTGTTTTTTCGTACAGATTTTATACAAGAAACGACCAGAAATAGCAACCAAAACAATTAGAAGAACAATAAAACACAATAAAAACAGTAGATAAGAGCATAAAATGCATATGGGAGAAGAGTTAGGCAAAGAAAAAAAAAACATCGAGTGCGGGGTGACAACGCACCCCAGGGCGTAACGCTAATCGTGCCCAAGCTGGTGAGCACAACAACTACAACAACAACAACAGCAGAGCTGCCATTTGTTGTGGAAATAAAACCCACGAATTTATTGCCAACATTCAAAAAAAAAAAACACAAAAGACCAACAAAATAGCAGCAACAACAGCAGTAAAATACTAGAAAAAAATACAACAAAAAATTTATGAAAAACGAGCAAAATGCTTAGGGAAAAATAATGCGTGCGTGTTAAAAGACAGTTTTGTCTAAAAAATTACAAAATCGAGAAAGGAAAAAAAACACCACGAAAAACCTTAGAAAACGTGAAAAATGTTTGTGCGAGTGTGTAGGGGTTGTGCTGCTGCCGCACGCAGCAAACGCGACAGGTAAAATCCCATGATAGAAACAGCACTAGCATAGCAGGGCAACCGACCGAAGCTAATGGGTCGCGGGCTTAAGTAGTGAGAATTACATAGAATTTCATAGAGATCGAAAGAAATAAAAGAGTGTGCAAATAGAAACGCGTCGAACACTGTTGTGTATATTGTAAATAGCAGTATATGCCCCAGTAGGAAATTAAGCTTTTAAAAATAGTGTAGTTTTTTCAAGCTTTCAGAGTGGTGTAGGCAAAATTTTAGAAATAATCACATAATAAATTAAACTACGAAAATTTAAATAAAAAAGTGAAATATTCTCAAAAAAAAAAAATAATTTTGTTTCTTCTTCTTCTTAATATTAAAAAAAAAGATAATTAAAAAAAATTTCTTATAAAAATAACTTTCTTTGGAAGGTTGTGTTAGGAAAATAACGACCACAGTGAAAACTCTCAACAGAAAAAATCTGTTAAAGATTGCTTTTTTTTTCTCAGTGCAGTTGACTACAAAAATCATCGACATCATAACATGTTTCCCTTTTCAACTTCTTCCAAAATATGAAACAAAAAAATCGTTTATATCGCTACGCAAATCTTCTTCTTAGATATAAAAATTAATTGGTGTGCATTAGTCTCGCAAAGGCTCAAGAATGGCTCGACCGATTTGAATAATTTTTGTTGGGTTTGTAATTGTTCAGGAAAGGTTTATAGCAAAAAAAAATTTGGAAAAATTTGAAAGAAAATCCGGAAAATTGCAAGAAACTTAAATAGTGTTTTGTATGGAAATTTAGTATGGAGAATGTTCATCATATTTGGGTTTTCCAGCAAGTAAATTTATTTGAAGCAGAACAATGTTTGACGATCCAGGACGGGGATAAGGATAAGAACAGGGATAGAGATACGAATGAAGATGGGGATAGAGATTGGTAAGGTTAAGGTAGGGGTAACGATGGGGATTGGGATATGGTTTGGGTTGGGGTAACGATGGGGATAGGGTTGGAGGTAGGGATGCGTATGAGGTTGGAGATAGGGACATGGACAGGGAGGGCAGAAAAAATGTGGAGTTAAAACCGATTTCCTTTAGGGTGCTTGGACAAGTACATAAATAAAACTGTAATCAAAAGTTGGGAGAAGGACTTAGTTAGTTTAAGAAAATATGAAATCGAGGACATTTGAGGGTGCGGAATATTCGGGAACTTTTGATCAAAACCGAGGTCACTTGAGAACGCGACGACATGCAAGCACCTTTGATCAAGATTGTTCGAGAACGTTTGATCAAAGTCAAATACTACATGTCCTCGGAATCAAAAACGACTGATTAGTCTTTTCAACAGCTACATGGCGATAACTAATGATGAGGCATCAAATCAATGCTCGACCAGCCACCAGTCTCCATCTTCTAAATTATGCAAATCATCCAACAGCGTTATTTCTTCTTAAGCTCTGTTAGCTGTGGCATGATAAAGCCCCGTAGACCGACCTATCTAATCAAATATAAATAAAATGATTGCTGTCGATCGATCTTCGCGCATCACGAGTTTTATTCCTTAGACGCTTTCTCTTAATCTCAAATAAAAATTATCACAATATTCCTATTTAAAATGAAGTTTACAATTTTCTTAAAAAAATTCTTGTGCAAATAGAGACAAGCATGCAAACACAACAAACCGTCTTATGGCAATTTAATGTGTTTTTGCGTTTTGTTTTTTCCACAGTGTTATATAAGGCAGCGGTGGGCATAGAAATCTAGCAAAAAAGCGCAACAACAAAATCAAGCAACAAAAAACGAAATTTTAAAGCTTTTTTGCTTTCATTTCTAAATTCGGCAACAGCACAAAAAACCAAATTGCACTACAAACAAAAACAATTGCTACATTCGTCGAGACACAATGCGGCACCGTCGCTAATTCCTTTGTATGTTGTTTTTGTTTTCATTTGAACTCAAGCCAACGCTGTTCATCGATAGCGTTGAAACTACGCGAATTATTTTTTGGTTGCTTGCGTCGAATAACGGTTCGGGCCATGAGGGCGGAAAGTGCCACTACGTGCCCATCGCTGTTATAAGGTGAAGTCATTAGGAAGAGTGCTACGTGCTGCAATTAAAAACATTTTAAGAACGTAAGAGTAAATTAATTTTCAAAGCGAAACTTAATAAACTATTATAAATTTCAGTGTGAATGGAGAAATTGCCGATGATTCCATGGTTTTTTCTAAGAATTCGGGTTTTTTTTTTTAAATCAAATGCGTACAAAGTCGCAAGAAATAGCGAGTATAATATAATTTTATTATTGTTACATTGATGTTGACAACAAAAATAATGTCACCACATTATACTAAACAACGTCATTTCAAAACAAGCTATCATAAGTTTTGACGTTATCAAACAAACGAGTAGCAACCCCCGCTGGCTTTATACGTCATCATTGCATAATTTCCCACTAGGGCGACGTTAATAAAAAAAAGTTTTTCCATAGAGCGGGATAGCGTGTGTCTCTGTATTTACTTGTTTGGTTTGGTGATGACGAAGGAGCAAAAGAAGACCAAAGGTGGTGATTAAGTGTAAAAGGGATGCCGCCACACGAAAAACACACGGCGCGTCACATTGCAAGCGCAAAACAAACCTTCAATTGTTAAAACATGAAAATTTTTAAAATAAACATTTTCAAGTTTTTGCTGTTGCCGTTGTTGTTGTTGTTTATTTTTTTCATTTGTTTCCAACACGTTTTGCTCTTCCCAGTCCTCCTAGTCCTCCTAGTCCTCCTAATCGTTGTAGATTATTTTGTTGATGTTTCTTCTACTGTGTGTTTACGGGTGTGAATGAAATTTGCTTTTCTGAATGAAGAAATAAAGAACAACAAAACAAAAAAATTGGTAAAATTAAGAGTTCTTACGCGTGAAACATGCACTAAATGCAGACAAGTTTTATTTCATTTCATGTCTATTTTTTTCTATTTTCATTTCAGTTGTTTTTTCTTTAAGAATTCCACTAAAAACGCTTAAAATTGTTTTCATTTTATTTGTTAGATTTCCGCTTGCTGCAGTTTGGATATCATGGATTGGTTGTAGGAGGTATTGAGGCGGATTTGTACAGCTTATGGAGACTGTGTGCCCGTAATGTGAGAAAAATTTGTTTTATTGTTGTAGTTTTGTGTAGTATTGTTGTATATATAATCTTAAGAATTAAGTTTATTTATCTAAGAGATAAGTTTTCTTTGAACCCTAATTAAAATTGTTGATATAACGCGTAAGTGATTTGTTGTAGAGCCTGTTGTAGCTATGTTACAACAAATCACTACCAATTAGAGGAAAGAAAAGTTGTTCTTTTTTAAGTAATGTATAGTTTTTCTAATAATATTACATTTTTGTTTACTCATTTAGTTTACTTTAGAAATTCTAGTTTCCGTAATAATACCTTCTGCGTTATGCTAAGGAATTTCTTTTCAAAAACTGTCATTGGATGACTGTAGTTACATTACATTTATAGGTAGTTAAGTGTAGTAAAAATAAACTTTTTTTAGCCAATTACTCGAGAAGTGAACGTTATATCGAAATTAGATTTAAATACAAAATTTCAAAGCGCACAAATTATCTGCAACTTTTTATATTGATTTGCCCAAAAATGTTGAATGTTTACTGAGCAACAGCACTTTGAAAATCATGCAAAAATAACGTTCAGTTTATCGTGATTTTGGAGATTTAAATCGCTTTTCGGTCTCCTCATTGAAAGGAAAAAACTGTAGTCATAGTTAGACAAAAAAACTTTCGTTCCTATCGACTTGATTTTTATCAAATTTGCTCTTTAAAGATAGTCACTTCGACCAAACGTACCTCAAAAAATAAGGGTTACACATTCAGTAACGATTAGGGCTCTTAAAGACGAAATAGGTGCAGCCTTCGGTCAAATAGAGCTCCTTGCGTCGAAATGGTGTCGGTTAAGTGACCGCATCTGGCTTTGGCGCAATGTGAGCTCTTTTAAGCACATTTATCATAACAATTTCGCAGACTTCTAGTGTTATTTTCGTTAATGAGAAAGCTGACGAATGTGCCTAAATTGGATCAGAACAACCAAAGAATCAACAAGTGGTAAACCTTAAGATACCGCTGGCGGAACTATCGGATAGAGGGCATAACAAAGAAACAAACTAGAAAGGACACAAACTCTCTTAAGATTCAGCAGAAGTGCGCTAAGGGCTGTTGTAGGAGTACTGACAGAGCACTGTGTTATTGGCCCTATGGTCGCCAAATACGGTGCCCCTTCCAAAAATTTCTGCAGGAGTTGTGGAGATGAAAAAGAAGATGAGACGGTTAAATCCTGCTCTGCGAATGCCCGCGGCTAATGAGGAAACGAACCAAATATTTTGGTTCTGCATATTTTGTTGGTCTTGAGGAACTAGCCGAGTTGGAGCTCACCAGCATCTTTAACTTTACTAAGTCAATAAGACAATTTAAGGAAAAGGAAGGGAATATATATGTAAGGTACCGCAATGGGCAAACTGCCTCCGAGTGAAACTTGCTATGTGCAAGCGAGCTTTTTTAATCTTATCTAACCTAGTGTTATTTCAGCTATTAGATTTCGAATATTGTCCTTAAGCATCGAGGTTATGGTTAGTTTGTTCAAGTACCCCTATAGGAAGAAATCATGGGGTGGAGGCTAGTCGATATCATCACTTTTTAACATTATTCGGCCGGGAAAAATTTTTCGCTAAATTTACAACAGCGATCGTCTAAACCGAGCTGTAAAGCCAGCCAGCACTCCAATATTGACGCCGTTTATGGCCAGTTTCCTGCAGCAGTTATGTCAGGCAAACCTTTTTTTTTTTGAGAATTTTTAACAAACATGATGGAGACATTCCCAATTCTTGTGTAAGGCGTCGATGCGAGGTACCCGGGGATTCAGCAACACTGCGTCACTGCATCAATCTTTTGTGGTGAACCTTGCCAGTCATTACTTTATCTTTATTGACTAATTTAATCGGTTTCATTGATTTTTGACCCCTAAAACAATGAAGTTGTCTTCATCATATTAAAATTATTATTAATTAATTTGACCGAAAACTGCTTCTCATTGGCAATGTACGAGGTACTTTTGGCTGAAAATGCTTATTTCAAATAGCTGTAACTCGCGCAAATTTTATAAAAGTAAACTACCATATGTATATATATATATATTTTTTTTTCTTTTTTTTCATCAATAGAGATTCTGAAATGCTATTTAGACCACCAAAATCGCAAAAAATATGAAAAAAAAAAACAGATTTAATATTTGATATGAACTTTTTAAAATCTATCCAATAATAATGTTTACACTTTCACTTGTTAAGCATAAAATCAATAAAAATGAAATTACAATACAAATTGAATTCAGAAACTATTAACAGTTATTATATTTATCTTATTAATACCGACAAATAATGCCGTTAAATTTTAATTTTCTGCTCCAATCAAGATTTACTGTCGCGTGTAAACTTTCTTTCATTCAACGCAACATTTGATTGGCAATAATTGTGGAATTGCTGTAGTTGTTGCTGTTATAGTTGTTGTTGTTGCTGCTGACAACATAGTTACTTATATTGTTGTTGCTGCTGCAATTGCAATATACTTCACTGTACTCGACATTCATTTACACCCACTTGAAAATGCTCTCATGTGGATAAACGCGAAATATGTACGACGCATCCATCGTTAACTCAAATAAACTCGTAATACCCACACAGTCGAAAGACTCTTACATTCTTGTATGTATGTATCTACTACTCGTTACACAATATATACTCATACAATAGATGACTTGTGTTATTATTGTTCTGTGGATTCTTATTATTGGCGCATTACTGACTGCCACTGTATTCCGGCAGTAGTCCTACTGTTTATCTGTCTTTTACTCTGTAGCCGATGTCTTCTATCAAAGGATTCCATTCATCTTCCTCTTTTGATTTTCTGGTTTTTTTTTTTTTGTTCGTTTTATTGTGAAACTGATTCCTCTCGTTGCTGTTATCAATGCGTTCAGCGAGCGTACTTCAGTTTGTTGAGAATACATCGTCGTCGTCGTCATTTGATGTTACTTAGGGTGGTGAAAGGTAATAGCGTCAATTGGCTAAAAAAAGTTCATTATTAACAAATGTCACAAAACTTTTTAAAAATTTAATAAAACAAGCAAAATATTAAGTAGTTTAGGCAACAAGCTGAAAAGATAAAGTTTATGAACTATTTACTTTTAATAAATTCACATTTTTATGTTAATTTTAGTGAGTGGGTGTGGTAACTCCCACTAAGGCAAAAGCATTAATTCTATGGTGTTTTGAATGTAAATTTAATGGACTCTTAATGACAAATAATAATGCCACACATAAAGTGAACAATTAAGGCAAGTGGGCATGGAAACTCATTTGTAGAAGTGGAAATGATATTAATTGCATATTAATTTTCAACTAGTCTCCATGCTAGTTGGCCATTTTTTTTTTTTTTTGTTTATTTGCCTTTGATGCTTAAGATATCAAAGATCAAGACACTTGGTCAACTTCATTTAGTCCTTAAAAAATGGGGAAAAATTTGAAATGCTCATGCAATAGATTGTTCATCAAAATGTTCATATTCGCCCGTCCGTGTTTTTTGTCTACCTTTAGGTTAGGTTTAAAGGGTTGCTTGCATATAACAAGATGCACTCGGAGGCAGTTTGTCCATTGTGATACCCTACATACACATGTAAAAAAATATGCGGCTCGTTCTCCTAAAATTGTCTTTTTGAATGGGGGCGAACCACCCAGAAGTCTTTGTGAAGTTGAGGAAGCTGGTGAGTTCCAACTCGGCTAATTCCTCAAGACTAACAAAGAACGCAAAACCAAAACATTTGGTTCGTCTCCTCATTAGTTCCGGAAATTCGCAGAGCAGGTGTTTAACCGTCTCATCCTCTTCTTCATCTCCGCAACTCCTGCAGAAATCTTTGAAAGGAGCACCATATTTTGCGGCCATAGGGCCAATAATACAGTGCCTCGTCAGTACTTCTACAACAGTTCTGAGCTCTCTTCTGTTGAATCTTAAGAGATTTATGCTCTTCCTAGATTCAGTTTATGCCACATGTTTCGAGACGTTCTGCATCCGGCGGTAAGGTTCCACCTTCTGTTTGTTTGTTTCTTTGTTATGCCCTCTATCCGATAGTGTAGTTCCGCCAATGGTCTACCACATGTTGATTCTCCAGTTGTTCTGAACTTATTCTGGCACATTCGTCAGCTTTCTCATTTCCAGAAATAACCTTATGACCGGGCATGCTCTTTGGCATGCTGTCGGATTGAACGTAGTGATTCCCTGCAGTGTTCTGCACTGCTTTGATCGCTGCCTGACTGTCCACGCATATGGTAATGATGGAGGAAGTAAGCTCCCTGTTCCGTATCACCTGTGCGACGTCCACTTGATTAAACTTGCCCAAATTCTCGTATGAATTGCCAAAATTTCAGCATATCTGTTTTAACTCATCGGGTCTATTTACCCGCCTTCACTTAACTTGAAGTATTTGCTCTGGTTATATTTGTTGTTGCTGTTATTATTATCGTAGCAATGCACTTCATTATTTGACTGACTCTTCATGCCACAAGGGGAAACGATTAATTAAAACCATTTTCACTGTTTTACCAACGCTGTTACTACTGCCGCCATTCAATTGTATGTACGAGTAGGTATGTATTGTATATCAGACAGATAGTCAACCGACAAACCAGTCAGTCAGTCAGTCATTCAGTCATTCAATCGATGATGCTGAGAGTGCTTGTGAGTTTCCTTCCTTTTGTCACGATGACGAACACAACAACAACAACGAAATATACCGTTCTGCGCTATCGTTTCAACTTGATTACGTCTCGACGTTAAAACTGAAGCGTAACGTAACGCAACGCCAAAGCATTCGTAATGTAACATTTTGTGAATGCGTTACGCATGTATGAGCTTCGATTTTAATCCGTTGAATTTAATTGTTGTAGCTGTAAATGTTGTTGATCTAAATTCTTCATATCTAGGCTCTCAAATTTTCGAATGAATGTACCCAATAGGAAAGATAGCCTAGGTGCAAATTAAATGTACACCTGTGCAGATATTGCTTTATTCGAGATTCTTACGCAGTTTTAAGTTATAGCAAAATATATTTAGAGCAATGTTCACTTTTTATGGTATCGGCTTTAGATAGAGCGATTGCTTGGTTTAGCTTGAGCATCATTCCCTGAAAATGTCCTTAAAAATGTGAATCACAAAAACGTCATTAATATGAGCAAAGAGTGAGACGTTAATAATACTAGGGATGTTATGGATATCCGTATCCGTAACCGAAACCACCGGATATCCGAAAAAAACACTATCCGTAACCGAAACCGAAATAAAGATTTTTTATCCGTATCCGTAACCGTAACCGAAATATTATGTCCAGATATAAACCGTTGTGCAATCATATTTGTAACAATTTCGCTACAGCACAACTCTTCTGAGTTTACCCAATAATCGATTTTGTAAATCAATAAAATGTCATATTTTGTAAAATCAAAATCAAAATCAAAATCAAAATTCGCATTTTCTCTTGTATTCCTTTCAAAATTAAAAGTAAAGCCTGCGTTTACTTTACTACGGTTTAATATTTAATTGTTTCATATAATTGATGTGAAACCTAAAACGAGCAAGGTCTGGAAATATTTCACTGAAATTTATAGTGATTTAGCAAAGTGCAAGCAGTGTGAAAAAAAAATGGTGGCGGGACCAGTTCAATAGTGGGACCACTACCACTTCCCTTAAATCCACCAAAATATCCGTATCCGAAACCGAAATAAAATTATATCCTTATCCGTATCCGAAACCGATACAAAAATATTTAAATATCCGTATCCGTAACCGAAACTTCATATCCATAACATCCCTAAATAATACTTATAATCAGTGATGCTCACTACCAGAAGCAAACGCTCTCACAATGAGCATGTTTTGAATATTTTTTTTACCAATTCTGTATACGTGCACGCTTTTTTACGCTCTTACAGCGCCTGAATGTTCTCAATTGTACGCTCTTTGAGCGCCTGCTCGTTTTCTGGGCAGCACCACTCATAATGTAGCCATAAATGAGAAGGAGAATTAATGATTTTTGTTGTTGTCAGATGAAGTTGATTTTGCATTATAACTTTTTCATATTCTCACTGGGTGCTTTATGTTATTATCTATGTGTTAATATTAATACCATTTTTATTAATCTGATTTGGAATTTCTCCTTTACCTGCTCCATCAATGCATATACGATGTGCATATGTTCATATCCTGTGCTGCTATCCCCTTTTGCCTCTAATATATGTTTTTGATAGGTTTCCTTGTTCTAATTGTACTAAAATAGTACATACATATGTACATATATCAACAACAAAATACAAATCTTTCAATCTGTGCAAATCCTTAATTTATTGCATTTGCTTATTTATTATGGCCACATATATTCCATGGAAATGCAATTCTACAATAGTACACTCAGCGAAAAAAATCAATG
Source organism: Meiosimyza platycephala (assembly GCA_963662105.1). Lineage (NCBI taxonomy): Eukaryota > Metazoa > Arthropoda > Insecta > Diptera > Lauxaniidae > Meiosimyza > Meiosimyza platycephala. Next base: position 23,545,242 of record OY759210.1, read on the forward strand.
ATTTAATATTTGAAGAGATTGAAGAGTAACATTTTTGATTTGAATTCACAAAGAATCCACATTACTTTAAAGTGATTTCATATATGATGTGAAATAAAAAATAGTGATTTCAAATTCCTTACAACTATAAAATTGAGGTAAAGCTAAAAAATTTTCATTTTAATACTTTTCCAATTCAAAATTAATTTAATGTGGTTGCTGTTAAAACTAAAATGAAAAAATTTTATTTTTACTATTTTCAATTTGAAAATTTGCTGCTACTTTAAATCAAAGCTAAAAATTTTCAAATTTGCTATGCCATTTTTCGCTGAGTGTGGGATGTTCATCAAAATAGTTCCAGCATAAAGTATTAATTGTGAGTGGTGATGGTAGGGTTAAGTAAGCAAGCAACTCACAATTAGGTTATGCAAATCTTTACTAAGGGTGGTAACCCTATTAAGCACTTATCAGTAAACTCGGCTACGTATTAACTTAGCTGTACCACAATTTACTATGAAAAGTTTTATGCATTGTAGTTACTAATCTAAAAGAGGGAATTAAAAAATAAATTGGAAATACGACGAGCAAGGAAATTGAAATTTAATATATTAATGCGTTTTCAAGTAGGCTAAACTAAACGAACATAAATATTGGTTGCAATTTCCTTACAGGATTGCTACTTTGCAAGTATGGAGAACTGATTTTTAAATATTCAATGAAATAATGAACAACTATGGAGAATAAACGTGTGTTGGGAGAGCAGAGGAAACTGAAAAATTCATAGCTTGGCCGCTTTAATTTTTTTTTTATTTTTGGTTGGCTATATAGAGCATCCCTTAGAGATTAAATAACAAACGATGTCCAGCAACGAGTTAAACTCTTGAGTTTTTCTATTCCAGTGAAAGATCAAAGCTCAAATTTAATAAAGTCTATCACGATGAAGACGATGTAGAGCACATCCGGCGCCCGGCGCAAAGAAGTTATTTGCCGTCCCTGCCGAAAAAAATGTTCGTACTTTTTTGCCAAAAGTTTCATTTACCTTACCAAAAAGAAAAAGAAAAGAAAGGTCCTCACTTTTGACTTTAAAAAACTCTTGCAAAATGACATATACATATTTCACGACGATTTTGCCACCCCCCAACTCTCCTCAGGTCTCCCCCTAGGTACGCTACTGCGTTGTGACTTACCCGGACTGTATCCAATCGTTAATTCCAGAAGTCATTCTTCGAGGTCTTACCCATGTCTTCTACACGGATGGTTACAAAAAATCTTTTGGAACGGGTTCCGAGTGGTATCTAGACAACTGGGCATGGTATTCTTTGGCTACAGGAGCGTTGGCAACGGTTTTCCTAACGCAGATTTTCTGCCATTTTGAATGTGACTTCCTGGATCATCGGTAGTGCAAGAGTGTATGTAGTGGCTGCGCTCAATGGTCTTGCTAATTCGGTCACCTAACCGAAGATCGTAAGCGAAATCAAATTGTTTAACAAGGTACAATGAGCTGTGCTTTATTTGGGTTCTCGGAGACTGCTGTTGCCAGTGCTAAGCGGTCACTCCAATGGGTCCGGAGCCATTCATCGGTATCAGTTTCGCGGAAATCACTCGTTGGATCAATGGCTTTATGAGCACTGCTCATACTTGGTCTGTTCTTAATTTCTGCAAAATTGCAAGGAACCGTCTAGCAAAGTAGCGATGTTTCATCTTCACCTGGGAAAAAAGGACCTGCAGGGCTAATCACAGGATACATGTGAACAGCACTTTTCTAACATTAGCGATCTAACATGCCAATCGTGCCTTGAGTATGACGATGCTATAGCGCATTATTTCTCTAGTTGTCCGGCTTTCGCAATTTGCAGGAAAAGATTGTTGGGTAGCAATGTCTTGGGAATGAGTGAGTGAGTACTGCTCATTCTCTTACTTTTCCGATGCTTCTGAAATTTCTTAAGGAAACGAAGAAGTTTGAGGATGAGTAATTTCCTTCCTCTTTATCTTCTTTTGTATTTTTATTCATTTCCGTTTCCTCTATCGAGTCTTAATACAATGGTCTTTGAACTGAGTGCTATAGAAAGGTCTATTTTCAGCCTACCCACAACTTTCAGCTTTTAAACGTTAGAAATAGAAACTATCAACCAAACATATAACCATAGGCAATTTTTTTCTGAGTGCACAATTTGGACTTCCTTCCTAGAGTTGTGCTCAAAGCACTTTAAAGCAGACCTCCAGCATAGGAAAAAAATATTGCCTACGTTAGTTTTTTTGTTATGACCATAAATAATTTTCATCCAACGTACGTTAGGGTAATTTAAAAGCCCCATTTCGTCTTTAAAATTCTTCTCTTTTATTAGTTTTTAATCGTTAAATACTGGTCTTTTTATGGCATTCTCTTTTTTATTTGAAACTAATTTTTCAACGCATTGCTGTGTAATGCGCTTATAATGAATTTTTTTATTTTTATAATTACGCTTTTATGAATCATAACGATGAACACGATAATAATATCTCTTTAGTGCTTAATGGGTACTCTTACTACCAGTTGATTTTTCAATCAACTACCATCTCATTCCAAGAATAAAATTTTAATATTTGTAGCTCTTTATATTGGCTTTTTTTTTATTGAGTTTTTTTTTATAAGCTGTTTGATAAGCATGAAAATGAATAGAGTGAACAAAATACAACGAGTATATTACAACATTTTTTCCTGCTCCTTTAGTAAAGTTTATTTTTTATTTTTTGTTACATTAAATATTTTGTGTGACTTGTGGACAATACCAAATGTAACTAACTTCGCTATCCTATGTAACTATATGATTTTTATAACCTCAGATAATTTTTGATTGCGTTTACTCTAATTTAAGAACTCACGTTTGGGTAATGTGTACGGACTTGTGTAATTTATCAATTTGCAATATACCATGGCAATTAGTTACATACTTGTAGAAAGTTTCATTGTCTTAATGGAACATCAATTTTTTTTGCTGCATTTGAGTCTGTTTTCAGCTTGTTCTGTAATCTTCATAGCAAATTTTTTCTTTTCGAAGTCGATTTTCCACGGAAATCCAGTTCTTATCTCGTTGGTTGACTTTCATTGCAAACCCCTGTTTTGACTGTTAATTTTTCACAGAAATGTAGTGGGGAATTTGCTTTTATAGATTCAACCGACTTGAAGTGCCTTCCTCGAAATGATAATTTTAGCTTCAGGAACATTAAAAGTCGGCTCAAAGTGTCTTCCTCGAACTGATAATTTTAGTTTCAGGAACAGGAAAAGTCTGTCAGGGCTATTTCAGGTGAAAAAGGAGATTTGGTCGATGGCATTCGTTAAATTTTTGATTGAAAACTCTTGCACAATGATGGTTTTATGCGGCAGTGCATTGTCGTGGTGTAAAATTTATGAGTTGCTCTTCCACAAATCGAGCCGTTTTCGGCAAACATTCTCACTTAAGAGCGTTCAGTTAGTATTTAAAGCTCCATTTCGAACACTGTTGGCTGGTATGTATGTCATGTCCATGTCTCCTCGTCAGTTAAGCATTTCATAAAGGTGGGGTCTGTAGAAGCTCATGTCTTCGGCGACCTGCGTTCGATGTTCCTTTTAAACAAAACTTAGCTCTTTTAACACACAAGTCGAGGCGCGTGCGTTTCATGTTTAAAATATCAATCAAAATGCTTGAAGCAGACTTAAATGCAGTAGCATACCTATTGGAGTCGAAGGAATGGTAGCCCCGGGCTCAAGGCTTGGGGGCGGCAAAATTGTTGTGAAACACTTCTCACTATGCTAGGGTTTTTGAAAGTAAATAAAAATAAATAGACCAAATCCATTGCAAACCAGGCAGTCAACTAATTTCAAATCTCGGAATTGGTTGCCGATTATATATGTTGTTTTTCAGAGGATATAAGAAGACACATATTCCCCCGATTTGATTAAAAAAAACATTTTTTACGAAGTTATGCCCATGACACTTAGTCAAAACTTGAAAAGCCGCTGAAAATTTTTTCAAATCAAAATTAAAAAATTAATTTTTGTCTTTTGATTCTAATAGAAATTCTGATAGTGTCAGAATTTTTATGTAATTTTGAAAATTGGCAAAGTTATAGCGCTTTTTATGAAAAAAAAAAACAAGGGTGATTTTCTCAAAAACCACAGATGTTTTTACGCTTAAAATTTTACTGCGGATTTGTATTAATATGAGAGAGAAATGGCATAAGTTTAATGCGCGCTTAAAGACATTTGAGGTTAGGAGATTTTTTTTTTCAAAATCTAAATGTCAATTTTTTTTCATCACTGCCAAGCCACTCTACGGTACTATTTTCAAATCAAATAACAAAAGCAACATTCCAAATTACTTTCAGCAAATCGTGCTTGCATTCTGCATACTTTTGTTTTACCGTTAGCTTCGTAATAACCTTTTATCATGGGTAATATATAAAAACATGCACATATAGCTCTTTCGCTAAATGTATTTCTGTTGGTTTTTGAATGTTTTGTTTGCTTGACTTTGTCTGCGAAAAAGCTATATGTGCGTACAAAAACACGAAAGTTTCTTTTGGTAGGGGCGGCAAATAAGTTATTTCTACCGGGCGCCCTATGTGTACGGTACGCCTCTGTTTAAATGTAATGCAAACTTTTTGTCCGAACTCTCTTAAGAAGATTTTGGATGCAACAACTTTTTGATGTTTGCTTCGCTCGTAGCCGTTGAAGATTAACCAGAACGTGGTAAATCAACTTGGCCTTCTTTGAATGTTATATTAAAGCTGTACAACGAGCTGTTCGAACATGTTCGTGCTTTTGCCATATGCAACGAGTCAATTACGGAACAACTAAATTCGTTCAACTCAATTCATGTTCAGTTCGTTCGTTATCCTTATCATACGATTGCAATTCATGAGTTTCGAGCTACTCGTTTGTTCGAGTTTTGACTTTTTTTACACTGTACGACGCACCGCAATTTTTATAACTTCTCTTCGAACGACATGTACGCAGGCACAAACAAACAGAAGCAACATAGCGAGATGTGGGAATTGACTGAATTGACTCGAGTCAAATGAACTTGGTTCGGTGCTTCAATTTTATGAAAAGCTCGTGAGTTTCGAGTTTGTTCGGCTCGTTGCGCAGCCTTATTATATACCATTCATATGATTGTGTTTTTAGCAAATATAATTCGCTGTAAACCTTAACATTTTTAGTGATTTGGTACACAAAATTTCGTTTGTAAATTTAAGGCAAAACCATTTTTCGACTGATTTTTCCATTCACAGAACGTACCGAATAAAATTAATAGCGATCATGATCCTAAATTGTTACCATATCGTGGAATTGTCCGAATACTTTTTTTTATTGCTGTTCTCTTGAAAAGTATTTGTTGATTCACTGACTTTTCATCAAACACTAAGCTATATTATTTTTGTTCATACTTTTTTTTTTTTTTGTTTAATATGTTATTCCCCAAAGGCGAAGGCGACAGTTTTTTTTTTCTTTCTTTCTTTTTCTGTAAACAGGTGATATGTGTGAGGAACCTGTATGTTGAGTTGCTGGATTATTTTCATTTTCCCCTTCAATATAGGTGTTTATTCCTCCTCTTTTTGTATCGCTCTACCCCTTCATTTTATACTCTTCTAGTGTGTTCATTTCACTTTAATCAAAAAACAAAATAAAAGGGGATTCTCGGAAGAGAACACTCATTTATTTGAAATTTGACGCAAGTCTAAACTTTCATCGTAGTTCTTTGAAATAATGAAATGTTTGATTTTGTAGCTTTAAAGCTTGATGTTGTTGTTGTTGCTGCTGGTGCGCCTTTTCTTGTTTGTTTTTCTTCCTTAAAAATGATTTCAATTTTGAAATGTAAGGCGTTCTTCAATCAACCTATACAGGGTTGGGCAGGCCGCACTGATTACGTCGTCATTTATTTGCAATCGGCAAGTGGTGAGGTTCGTTTTCATCTCTTTTGTAATTAAAATTTTCAATGGAAGTTGATATCATAATATGACCAAAAATTTGTGTTTTGATATTACAAGGTATTATTATTTTTTGTGGATTTAGCACAAAGGAATATTGATGCTGTTATTTGAGTCGTTCTATAGAGCTCAAGTTATTAATTCCACAGGACACATAATGCATATAGGAAATAAGAAAAACACACAAAATATGCCTTTTCAAAATTCATACCAAATATATTTTTTGTAAGAACTTGTTTATTGCTCTATTGTTTTGTGTATGTCATCAATGAAATATTGAATCCATACGTCTAGCTTGCTGAAAAAAATTGTTAAATTACCTAAATAAACAACAAAAACAGAATTGTCTTTATAGAATAGGTAAAAGGCGATTATAACATAAAATTACAAAAATATTTAATTTCAAGATATTCAGCCGTGCCAGAACCAAACTATAACTTTTTTATATAGTACATCTGCATAGTAAACTTGACCGGTTTTGATATCAATGTACTGGTCGGTTTTGAAAGCAAGTTCATGGACTTGGCCGGTTTTAAAATCAATGCATCAAAAATAAACTTAAAAAATGTATTATTTCTGTTAAAAATTTTTGTTAATCTAAAAACATAGTAGAAAGGTAAAGCATGGTCTAAATTTTGATATATGAGAATGTCTCAAAAATGGATTTTTTTGGACTTGGCCGGTTTTGCAACTGTACTCCTCAAATATTTTGATAAAATATGACTAAAACAGAGTAAAGAAAATTTACCTATCTCTCCTTCCGTCATTGTGAAATTCGCGAATTAGCTGTGCATCACAAAAGCATCATCAAAGCTAGTGATGCGCAGTTTGTTTTTTTCTGCGCATCATAAACAATCGATTGACGTTTAGAGACACATGACATTGTAACATTATGAAAGGTTGCTTTTAGCAACTCAGCCTATACATATGTGTAGCTGTATAAATATTTTATTGAATTATATATTTTCCATTTTGGTCCAATATCTTTTGCCATTTTTCTGGCAGTAGCATAATTCCAAGCTCATGAAACTTCTGATGTTAGCTGGCAAAAGACCAAAACACTGTTTTTAGTCATTTTTGACGTCCTCATTTAAAGTAAAGGTTTTGTAATCTAAAAATTTTTTTAGAGATTTGAACAAGTAATAATCCGAAGGTGCCAGATCTGTTCGGTCTTTTGACTTCTGTAGAAGTTATAGGGATGTTTAGGAGGAGGAAAACATCAAACTTTTTTTTGCTCCTGTCCCGCACTTGCTAGAAAACGCCACAAAGCACTTGGTTCGTTTTTATTCGATGACCTGGATGACCTTAGTATATGTCAGCTATTTAATTTTATTAAGAAATCGGCTTGACTCAATAAGAGGATATAGTCAGATACCCTGTGGTGCCACAATGGATCACATTTGGTCTAAGTAAATCGGTTCGTAACAGACTGCCACTCCTACCTAACCTAACATATTTAAATTTATTTTGAACCAAAGGTGGACAAGAATAATAAATATTGGGCGAACATGTACATTAGACGGACAATCGCATGAAGTATGCTATTTAATTTTTGCTGAGTTCAGGTTTTTCCATAAATTTTTTTTCTTTTCAATATCTTTTGAACCAAATGCACATTGAACATTGACACTCAATTGAAAATCGAACGCGCTGCTTTAGTTTTACTTTCACTCATTTTTGATTGGCTTAATTGAAATTACGTTACACACAAAATTAGCCACTTACAATTTTAAACCATAGACTTAAAGTATGAAAATATCACCAATGGAGGGCTTAAGATTTCTATAAATAGAAAATACTAAAATAGCTAGTCGTTGCAGCCAGCGTTTTTTGAATTGAAACGCACAATAACTTAAACTATGTATCGTTATGAAAAACGTTCCTGTTTTTTGAAATTCATATTTTTTTTTTTCAACTTTTCGTATTTTCAAATTTTTCATATTATCATCAGGACAAAAGTATACGTAAACCATTTTTCACAAACATCTCTATTACAATGCCAATACATAACAATTGTGTCAAGCTGTCAGATAGTCAACTTGAAACGTTTGTGTTCCATTCGATTATGAATTTAAGAAGTTTTTTCACGATTCAAAAACAAAAAGTCCACAAAAAGATTTATGACGAAAGTACGTGAAATTGACGTCACACGACGTCAACTCAATAAGAGCACGCTCCTTCTCACTCTCTCTTTCTCTGTCTGCACTACATATTTGACTTTTCAACTTTTTAAATATGCACAGGAATATGGTTGGGGAAAAAATTAAAATTTATATTTATATTCCATTAAAAATTCCCTTGAAGATAGCATGAGTGCTGCTGCTGGTAATGCAAGCTAAACAACTAGATACACTTTTCGATTTAAAATAATAAAAAAAACAGAAATACAGAATAAATAAATCATCAATAACGTTTTGTTGCCACACGCCCTTCAAAAAAAAAAACGTACAACTTCTAATGGTTTTTTTTTCTACTCCTATTTCTTACAGATACGCCGCCACAAGCCACAAACTACTAAGGAATGCACTTCAGGGTCTCGACGTGGAGCCACACTACCATTAAATGCACCACCTTACGCTAGCAGATAAGTAAAACCTACGTTGTCGGTAGCAACATAAATTTCGCCGGTTGTGTGTGGAGGGAAAAAATAAAAAAAATTATCGGAAAATTTTATCAGTAACGTATAAATTTAAAAATTTTTATCAACCACCGAAAGAACGCGACGCGTAAAATCGACGTGAAACAAAAAAAAAATCGAATAAAAACAAAAAAGTATCTTTGAGACCTTCAAGTATCTACGAGTACAAATATCTTCGCCTCGCTGCGTGTGTGTATAAAAATGCATAGAAAATGCAGAAAATAAACAAAAGAAGCACACTGAGAAAATAACATAAATAAACGAATTTGACGATAAACATTCGATAGAAAAAACTCAAGTTTGATTTGTAAACAAATTGGAAATAAATATAAAAAAAAGTGTATCTTAAAGATACGAGTTAAGACGACAACACATGTGTGTCGTAGCAATAAAGTCAACATTATTGCAGTAGCAACGTTGTCGCCGCCGTTTAAATGCTTGTAACAACAAACATCATTTTTAGAACGTGGTTTTTTGTGCTCGTAGCAGATACATTTGCGTATCCGTAAGATACAAACAAATTTTGTTTGTTTGCGTACTTGAAATATAAACAAAACATCAAAAATTATTTCAAACTCTGTCTAGTGTCAGTCAGCGTTGTCAGCAATAACCATCCATCAATTGTGCTGTTGACAAAAAACCCCTTTTTTTCAACATACCCCTCCCTCTATTCCTATCCCCCCCTCGCACAAGAAACGCTCTCCAAGAATTATGTGCGTTTTACGTTCTTTTGGTATCGCCATCGGCTTTCACGCTGCTTGTTACTAAACAATGAAGCAGCAACAAGAGCTACAAACCGCAAACAAAACCGCAGTAGCAGCGATACTACAGCAGCGTTCGATTAACGCTAAACTCGAACTCCTATCATTACATAGTCGACGTTCATATCGTTGTCGCTTACCGTTGCTGGCAAACAAGCGCTGTCGTCGTCATCATCGTCGCAGCAGCAGCAGCAAGGACAACCACAGCAATCACCGCAATTAGTCGCATACCGACGTTGTCCAAAGCCACAGCAACAGTCAATTGTTGTCGTCAATCGTGAACGAGTATTTTATCGTCGTCATCGCCGCAACCACAACAACAACAAAAACAATAATAATATTTAACTAAATTTAGGCTTTTGAGGCTACGCCTACTTTCAACCAATGGACAATGTTGTTCTACATCAGAAAACAACACAAAAAACCCAAGCCTCCTTCGTCGTCGTCGCTAACGCCGTTAACGCTGTGCAGCAGCAGCAACAGCAGCAAAATTGTTGCCTCTTCTACAAAGCGGCTAACATGCAGCAACAGCAGCAGCGTAAGCAGTATCGCCAGCAGAAGGAGCAACAATTTTTTCTTTATCGCCGCCATCATCGCCATCGCTGTCGTTGTTACAATGATGCCCGCTGCAGCCGGCCTTGCTGTGGGTGTTGACGCGGCCAATGCGAATTTGACGGATTTGGGTAGTCCCGGTGTGTATTTAGGTTAATATAATATTCACACTACCTTTTTCCTTTTGTTTTTTCTTTTCCTCCTATAAGATTAATTTTAGAGTGGTTTGAAAATTAGCGAATTTCGAATGATAGCGTATTCGACTTTTTTTCCATTGTAATTATTGAATAAAAGCTTGTAAACTGGCGGTTTCAAAGACCTGCACTCAATATGCTTTTTCGGTCTCTTTAAACAGTCATATCTCACTAACTAAATAAACTATTTATCGTAACCGGTGCTGCCCAGAGAATGAGTTGAGCGCCTGCTCAAAGTAAAAATGAGAACAAGAAGTCACTTAAAGAGCGTAAAAAAGCACATGCTAATCGTTGTTTATGGTAGTGGGCACCACTGATCATAACCGTGGATGGGCGCCGGTTCTTCTGCAAGTTCTAACGAGAGCGAATTTGAAAGTAACGAAAGAGCATTTAAAGTATACGTATACGATGCGTTCTCAGTTTAGTCGCTTGTTTTTTTTATATTTATATTTTTACTCCAAATGTTTGTTGTACCACACTACATGGAAACGACGTTTTTCGTTCATGTTGGTGCCCATCATTGGTCATAACTTCCGTTTGTTTATCTCTCTTGTCTTCTTTAACACATCACGGAGTATAGGACCTCCACAAGACTTCCAGCTTCGATATATTTTAGAGCTCATATGTCTATATCATTTTTGCTTGCTTTTAGTAGAATTTAAAAAAATCAGAGTTTAAAAAATGGCCGCCAAAAACATAAACCCATTTTACCATTGAATAAAATAGCTTAAAAAAGGAAAAATCAGTCAATGACGTTAAAATTTGATAAATTATTTTCAAACCACCCTAAAACCACATATAATATTCGGTTTACTGGTCGAACTTCACATTTCTTCCTCTCGCTTCTTTTACCCTAACTTTCATCCCACTTTTTTGTTTTGCTATTTTTGCGCTAAGCATCAATTAACCCAAATTTTGCACCTGAAAACAACAACCATAACAGAGTGCGTTCATTCATTCGTTGTACGTTGGTTGTTGTTTGGTTTGGTGAATTTTTTTTTCTGCACAATTCTTTTTTGTTTACCCAACACTTGGTCTTTTGCCAAGTATCGGTCGTGTTGTTTTCTTTTTTCCGTCCTCTTTTTTGTTTTTGTTCTTCTCCCCCATTAAACATCTCTTTGCAGAAGAATTCAACGTTCGAAAATGTTTGTTGTAGTTGGTTTTTTTGGTTTTAATGGAGCGCAGCATTTAGGATTGAAGGAGGATTGGAGTTGTTGGAGATGCATGGAAAAAATGGAATTTTGTTCACTAATTAATTATTGATTTCTATGCCATACATACATTTATACTTGTATATACGAGTACATAGTTGTATATTTTTCTCTCTCTCTCTCTTTTCAGCTAAATTGATTTATTTTTAAAATTAATATTTAATTAACGATTTTCAGCTTCATCAAAACATAATTTTTTAAGCTCCCATGATTTTGTCTTTTTTTTTTGCAGTGAAGTCAGCAGCAACTAATTATTTTTTTTTCTTTTCTCACATTTTTAGCATTTTTAATGAAATTTTAATATCATTTTTCACAGCAATTTAATTTTGTTTTTTTTTTTTTTTGTACCCTCTATATTTAGTGACACAAATTTAAATAACCGTGATTAACATTTTTTATGCTCATCATTAGTATCATCAATTTCAGTAAGGTTTAATTGCAGAACTTCTATATAGAAATCCGTAGGCAATCCACCGTTGGAAATTTGTTTTAATTTTATGATTTTGCAATTCCAAAGAAATACATTTGTAGAAAACGTGAGATGATTTGAAAGTTTTATCGCTTTGCAAGAAGTCATTAAATTTGCTGGTTGTTGGTAAGTTAATCAAATTTATTGTTATTTTTCTAAGTATTTACTAATTTTATCTCTTTTTATTTCTTTTTTAGTGCTTAAACAATTTTGCGTTGGAATGACTGTCTATCAATTAAAAATGTGAAATCAAGTACTAAATTACTCATGTAATTATACTATGCATAAAAACAATTTCACATCACTGATGAAATGATAAATTTAATAGACTAATATTAAATATAATAGACGATAGTGAAATTACCAGTAATATGTCTGATGGTAACTGTTTTTAAATAATAATTGAATTTAATTTAACTTATATATATTCATTAGCAAACACTGATATTCATGTAAATTTACAAATCAATCAATGCTTTTTCTTAAACATGACATGATAAGACACACGCATTTTGTACAGCTGAACGTTAAGAACGTAATAGCTGCAGTGTTTATGCGGCTGTCTTAGTGTGTATAATGCATGAAATGATCGGGGTTTAAATCCCAGTACTACAATTTAACCAAAACTGAGCTACTGAGTAATAGCCAATACTACGTGCCTGTTGCGATGAAAACACACTTTCGAAGTTCAAGTCAAAAAAAAATTAAGAAAGTTATTGATAAGATATGGATTTTGTTACACTGTCGTCAGAGAACGGTGACATACTTAATTTAAGCAAATCCGTAAAAATCGCACGCACCGCAAAACGTAATTATGTGTGATAAGTTCTTGTACCAACGTGGCCTATATAGGTGTTATAGTTAGTGCAATTCTACAAAATCGCACGCATACCACAATAACGCGATTTTCACGGTGACTACAAGTGACTCGGAATGAACCGCCTCGATGAGTAGTCACTTATGAAGTAACTACCTCCGGGATAATCCAAACAACAAGGAAAATATCCTTCGATCAACAAATTCCGCAAATCGCTCAGGATGCACTAAGTGGTCAAATATTAAAAATAACCACTACAATATTAACTACACCACTGTAATTAAAAGTCTATTGGAACAAAACAAATTTTCGGAAAAATAGGTCAAAAGCGGTCCGGAGCCACCCTTAGTGATGTCCAAAACTTTTTTCGAGCTTCCTCTATCGATTGGAACAAAATACTTTAAAAAAATTACTCCCATAGTGCACTAAATTTAACGTTTTTCGTATATATTGGAAAAGCCATGCCCACTATCGAAATCCCGTTGAAATCCACTAAACTTCAAAACTTATAGTAACCGACATCTCTGTACCAAATTTTATTAAAATCACTAATATAGTACCACTAATATAACATTAAACTTTTTTTGTTGCCACGCCCACTCGTGCAATCCTGTCAAAATCCATATATTTCAAAGCTTATAGCCACCGACTAAATATAATATTTAATGTTTATTGCATGTATGGGAGGTGACACGCCCACTGTTACTATTGCACCCATTTTTGGTCTTATAGCAACTTTATGTACTATGTGAAATTTCAAATTCTCTTACAACGTTTGTAAATATTGTGGGCTGTGCCACGTCCTTCAATGAGTTTTGGCAGTAAAGTGATATGGCTTGTTCTGATGACTGCTTTCATTGGTACTATCTTTAAAATTTTTATGAAAATCGTCAGTACCGTTTTCGAGTAATATTGAATCAAAATTTTCAATTATTGAAAAATGACACGCCCACTTCTTTGATTCCGCCGACTTTTAGCAAAATTTAAGATATTTATGATCTGCATCTGTCTTATCAAATTTTGTTGCAATATCTTGAATGGTTTGCGAAAGTCTTTGAAAACTTTTAACAAAGCCCAATCTGAATTTTGTTCTAATATGTACCTAACTTACAAGTTTCAGCAAAATCGCTGCACCCGTTTTCGAAATAAAGTTTAAAAATGCGTCAGGTGGCGCAGCATGGATATGCCATATATTTTTGCTCAGCTTTCGAGCCCATTTCTCCCAGATTACGTTGAGAAAAAGGATTCGTTCACACGCCTTTTGCGTTACTCGATAAGCCAGTCACGCGAATTCAATTGTACGAGCCATCGGTACGAATAGAAGCCATCAAATTACAATCGTAAATTTTTTAATAATTTACATTTTATAGCGTTGACATGCTCTGGAGCACTTATGAAGTCTCTTATCCACATATTAAAAGGGTTCCCCCCCCCCCTTCCTAGACTACTGTCGTTATTCGACACCTGAGTTTTATATGTTTTGCCAGGCCTGGTCAAATCCCTTGGTCAGTAAACTTTATGCACACCGAGTCAGAAATATAAGATATAATTGGAATCTGTTTTATTAAAATGAAGTTAAAAGTGTTTTGTTAAGTATAATACTCGTTGAAGGACCATCCCAATCAAAGTCTTCATGCTTCTGAAAGTAATTGTCCGTTATTTTTCTTTTTTTTTAAATCTACCCTTACTTCCTTATTATTATACCCAGTGAAGTAAAACTTTATTCTGAGCTACAATTTTTTTTTGTATCTTAATATTCTATTTTAACAAGAACCGATTGTTTTAAAACTTACGTAAAATGTTATTCAGCTTTTTATAAAAAAAAAAAATATTCCTTAGAAAACTCTGAACAGAAACACGATTGCGCTACAACAACAGCATGAAGCTAAAAGTTGCCAAGTTAATAGACCAAACTTTAAATGTAATTGCAAAAGTAATAAAATTAAAATAATATACTTATTTTTCTCTACCAACTCCATGGAAGAGAACATTCTTATTTAAAAAGCACTCATTTCAATGGACCAATAGCACCTGTTGCTTTCAGCACGCTGGCTGCCTCCTTTTTTCTCATATCTGGAGTACTGTGTTGTTTGCTATTTTTCACAGTGCATTTATTAAAACTTTATTTTCTACATAAACGTAATTTCTTTTTTTTTTTTTCATCTTTTATTATTATTAGTTTTGCGCAATTTCGAAACTTTGTTATGTTTTTGTTTTCAATTTACTTCAACTGACGCTGATGATGACGACGACTATGAGAGGAACAGGAAAAACTTGTTGCCGCCGCCGGCATTTTGTTTCCCTTTTTTTATTTGTCCGTCCGTCTGGTTACCACCACTAAGTTGCTTGCTGTTAGCTCAGCCTTCCAGCCTGACTACTTGGCTAAATGCATTCGGCTCATTCCACGCGAATGACTCATTAAAACTAATTTGTGTAACAGCAATTTGACTTTCATTGCCTTTTCCTGATGCTGGCTGTGCTACGCTATTTTCTTTCCTTTTTCATTTTACTGTTTGTCGCTCTCTCTCTCGCTCTCTTTCTCTACTTTTCGCCTCACCGCTTCTTCACTACATTTTACTGTTGCATAAATTCGTTTATAACTCGCTAACTTCAGTGGATTGGACAGGACAAGACAACTGAGGTGATAACCAGGACTAAATCTGCTTTAGTTGTTTGTTATTGCAATTCGCTTGTCCGCTGCATTAAACTATATGTTGTTGTTGTTGTTGTGCAGCAGCAAAACTTTTTTTAAATGTTGAACTCTTATGAATTTTTTATAACGTTAAAGCTGATGTAGCATATGTTTTATGTTTTCTTTCTTATTTCTGCAATTCTCATATGTTGAAAGCTGTACTTGGTTTGACTTGACATGAGTTAAATTAAATTGGTTAGACTGAACTAGGGACTTGACTGGACTATACTAGAGGCTTGACTAGACTGCACTAGATATTTAACTTTTCAGAGGTTTTTGAATATTAGATACTTTTCAACACAGATTAACTAGTTACTTAACAACATACTTAACTAAAGGTTTGACTAGAAATTTGACTTGAAATGAGAACTTTTCATTAGAGCTCAGATGCGAGTATTCTTACGATATACATTTTCCAAAACTTTTTTTGGAAACTAAGACCTGAGATTATTTTTTTTCATCTTTGCTTCTCTGTCTCTGGATAAATTTTCTCTTCTCTCTTTTTTTTTTCAGCGTAGAAAAGCCTTATAGCAGCTTTATAATGAAGTAATCTGTTTGTTTCATAAGGACACTTGAGCATTTTTTTTCTTGTTGTTGTTGCTAAGTGGCCTCATCAACATAGCTCAACAGCAAAGTATCTTAAAGTGACTATGCAATTTTGTTGTTGTTGTTGTTTTTATCATGGATTTTGTATCTCTAAGATACAAATAATGCAGGTATGTATTAAAAGTCAAAAGAACTCGTCGTTTATTTGCTTTCAACTTTTTTTTCTTCCTTTTAGTTTTTTTTTTATCCTTTGTTTTTGTACTTTTACTTTACTTTCAAAAGGCTGTGTGTCCAACGTCCATTTTTTCAAAATTTTGCCCTAAAGCTGATGAGATGGGCCACGCGTTGGGTGTGAGAATTTTCTAATACAGCGCACATGGTTGCATAGGCCTACTGGGGAAGCCCGCCATGTAAAAAAATGCCTGGCTAACGCACTCCACAATGCAATACCTCATAAGCAAATGGGTGGTGTGGAAAGTTGCATCTGTTGTATTTGTATTTTGTATTTGTTGTTTTGCATTGTTGCTGCCGTTAATTCCTTTGCCTTTTGTTTTCCTTAAGTTGCAACAAATGCTAAAAGAAGCAGAATGAACATTACAAAAATTAAAAAAAAAGCTGACTAAAAGGATGCCAAGGACTTGTTGCTCATTAACGGAAGGACGGCAGGAAACCTTTAATTAAAAGCCAACGGCGGCATGGCAGCAATGTTGGCGATGGTGTCGCGGTCTCGGTGTTTGTCGGTGGTACCTACTCAACGAATGCACAGGAAGGAAAAAGGTGAGTTTAAGTTTTAGTTCCTATCCGCCGCGTTTCAGTCCTTCGTCTACTTCTTCTGCTATTAACTTTGATGATGGTGGTATGAATATTTAGTGCATTGCGCCAGATATTCATTCTTTAATTACAGTTGATCGACGAAGCATTTGTCCGAGGCGGTAGCGCGCGTTCTTCGGTCTGTCGGATGCGAACGATTAGTATGCAAACATTGGCATTTAAAACGCGTTAAATATTCATAAAACAAAAAGGCTAGAAAAAAAATTAACTGCATTAACATTTTTACACGTCAAAATTATGAGGCGCATAAATTATATGCAAGTTCTCCTCTTGTCAGTTAGTTACACAAGTGAACCCTAGCGCACTGATTTGAAACTTTTAAATGGCGTATTTTTCAAAAAATATTACTAGTAATTTATTTTACATGTCTTTATTTTTTTATACCAAATGGGAATTGGTTGAATTCTACAAATCCTATTTTTCTCATTCTATTTTAGTGTCGGAGATATAAGGGACGAAAAATTGGTCTCTTATCTATTAGCGCTGCAAACTTGCAAAATTACGATATATTTCAACGTTGATTTTCTGTATGTGAAATATATTTAAATTTTTTTTTTATACTAAGATGAATAATGCAGGCCGACAAAATTTAACCAACATTCAGACCCAGAAACCAGACTATATATTTCCGAGGCTGAATCCAAATCTGGCCTCGGAAATGCAATATCAGCTCAGTTTTCGAGATATCCTAACCTAAATGTACAAAAAACGCCGTTTTTGCCCATTTTTGAGGTTATGTAGCCTTGCGGATTTTTTATTTCACCAAAATTAAAGGTTGGCTTTTTTAAGTACAAGTCTTCTTCTTTCAAATAGCGTTGAGTTTGCTCGAATGTATTTTTTTTCGCTGAGCTATCGAATAATTCATAGGAAATATATACCCACACCTCTCAATTTTTAATAGACCAACTCTATACTTCGTACGGTAGAAGTGGACTCTAAGGTTTAGGATGGGTGTGGGTAGGTACGCGTGGGTTCCGTATTTCAGGGGATCGGTGAGTTACCACACTTATAGTGCGAGACAAAATTTTAAGAAAAATAAAATTCATTTCAAAAAATGTAGTAATCGACTACATATATCATGTCTATGTTATCTCAATCGATTTTCAGGTGTAGGAAAATTTACAAACAGGAAAACTTCAATATGCGATATCTCAGAGAGAAAAAAAAAGATGTTTGAGCAAACTTAACGCTATTTGAAAGAAGAAGACTTATACTTAAAGAAGCCAACCTTTAATTTTGGGCAAAAACTGTGTTTTTTTGCTCTTATAGATTAGGATATCTCGAAAACCAGAGCTGATAGAGCATTTCCGAGGCCAGATTTGGACTCAGCGCATCAAAACCCTTCGGGAATATATAGTCTGGTTTCTGGGTCTGAGATGCTGTCTGCCTGTGTAATTAACTTTTCTCAAAATGTAAGATAAAAACAAGGTGGAACTATGAATGGGATAGACAGCTGTTTTCGCTGATATATTCCCTTTAAAATTTGATATGGTCTGCGTCTTGCATCCGTAACATACATCGAGATTCAGTAAAATTTCTAAATTCTATCATTGGAATTTAAAACAAAAAAAACACTTTTTCCTTAAAAATACGAAGAAACTAAAGCTCTGCCCTGAACATTCAATCTGGAATAAACAAACCAAAAAATGTCAAATGACATGACTTAAAGGCACATATGTAAGTGGTCTTCCCGAAAAACTACAAAGCAGGCTTTTGAAGTAACCGTTCATGTGTAGATTATATATGTAAATCCGTTAAGAATTATTTTGGAACGAAGCACAGCGTTCGATAACGTCTGACGCGTTAACATCTGAAACGCTCTCTTTAGTAGAGTGATTCCATTAAAGTAAGCAGCTCTCTTGTTAAGCTCATTGAAGTGGTTTTAAATGTAGCCTCCACCAGAACTGAAAAAGAAAAAAATTTCGCAAAAATCAGAGTTGCAAAAGCAAAATGGTGTCCGAATTGGCGTGGAATGTCCCATTTACACAGCTAGAAAAATAATAAAAATTACCGATAAAAATAGAATAGCCGGTTTTAGGGAAAAAATGTGCACGATATTAGTTTTATATAGATATATCCTTAATAATATGCACCTTAAGTGCTCAAAAAGACTGCCATCGAAAAAGCGGCGCTGGAATCATCTGCCTTCTCTACATTTTTGTTTTTTTAGAAGTAAAGGAACTTACCAGCCAAAAAGCAGACGCGTTAAAATAATTTAGTGCTCAATTTTTTGTTATTAAATGTTTGTAATATTGCAATTTTTTAATGCGGCAATAACTAAGTGGCAGAGGTAGTTTCTCTCGTTTTTTATTACATAATTTTCATTATAATTTCAATCTGCCTGACGACAAAATCACTTAAGCTTGTATATAGCATAAAATTTTGATAAAAAATTAAATGCGGTAATAAAAACGTCTGCCACATTTTTTAATACATACCTTAGAAGCGATAAAATTGTTTATGGTACCTTTTTATGCAGTCTCAAAGCGCTCTCAGTCAATAACGCAGAGGGAATGCAATGGCAAAGATTGATCGTATTATTTATATTACTTTATGATTTTTAACCTATACCGCACGGTAAAAATCATATAGAAATTTAGGCCACCGGCTCCCTACCTATAGATAAAATTGGCTGAAATTTTACTGAGGTCTACTTAAGAACCGTTTCAGACTAAGAGATCTAAACGTTTTAAACAATCGATTTTTTCTTAATTTTTTCAATTCAAAAATTAAAATTTGTACAAAATATGAAGTTGGCCGATAGAAAAATTTCATACAAGACAATTAACTTATAATACACTGAGAAAAAAAATATCCAAGACTGGCGAATGTCTATATGAACCAATTCCAGTTAGAAATTAAAAACATTTAAATGTAAATAAAACAAATAAAAATGTTTGGTCACGCTGTGGATCGAACTCAAAGCTTTAGATTGCAAGCGCCAATGCGTCGCAGGACCAATTAATCATTTTCGATTCAATTTTTTCTATTGAAATGCTAAAATTGCACGTTGTTTTTATTTATAAACATACCTCCCCAGTTAATTCAAATTTTTTCCAGTCATAAAATTTTCAAAAAAACAAATATCGACTGGAAATTCAAAAAGACGCCTGGTTAAAAAAAACCCCTCATAATAATAATTAATAATTTCTTATTTTCATTATTTTCACGGAACAACAAACAAAACTCTTTACTAAGCAAATATGTATGTATTTCATAAGTCCCAGCAATTTCAAACTTTTCTATTAAATAAGTACTTTATCTATTTATACTATATCTGTATGTACTCATATCTTACAACAAAAACTCACGACGCTGCCGCCTTACTCTCATTTCTCTTATTCCCCTACACTCTTGCAAAAATAAAATGAAACTTTTCCTATTGTTTTCTCTGATTCCCATGCAAGTTTGTTTAATTGTTTTATTAACAGTTTCTGGAGCCAAAAGAGCCAACAAAACCAAACGAGGAATCACAACAACACACTTAATACTCCTCCCCCTCCTCCTCCACTACCACAATACTCATCGTCGTTTATCTTGCTCTTGTTGCAACAATAATAACAATCACACACAACAATACTCGTTGTAAAAAAAAGAAGTGAGCAAGCATCATCCCAATTATTATTATAGTTAAATTAAATTTGCCAACAAAAATGAGGTCATGTGCCGCTGTGGTATTCCACTTCCTCCTTCCTCTGTTGGTTAAGCCAGCAGCTGCAAAAGTCAGATTTGCGCGATTTAAAGGATGCAGATCGGGCAGACACGGGGCGTTTCGTACCCGCATATGTGAAAATTGTCTCTGCTCCTTCGTTCTGCTACTCGAAACTTTTACTCATTGTTGACAATAAAAATTTTTAAATTTTTAACAAAAGAGACAAAAGTTATAGCCAAGGATAAATGCATGAAGTAGAGTGGCATCAGAGAAATAAACAAAAAAACAATACACCATGGAATTTAAAGCATCGAAAATGAATTTTTTATGTTTGTCATTCGTTTGGAGGAGGGTTTGGTGAGGAGCAGTCTGCACAGTGGTTAAAAATTTGAAGCTATTGAACTGGTAAAACCGTTTTGATACAATTACCATAATTTGATAATTGTTAACAAATGGCAATGTTAATGAGTCAATATAACAATATAATATTACCTTCAATATTACGATGTAAAGGAACTGATAATGATTTGACGACCTGTTTCTGGAATTTGCCAATTCCATAAAGCCGAAGTGGCTTAAAAGCAAAAACATGTCCTTAAGAAATATCATAATGCCGAACTCGCATATACCCTAGAAATACGCTGAACTGTAATGGACATGAAAAACAAAAATTTAATTTCATTGCTATGTCTATCCTAAGAAATTGAAAGTGTTTTCGTCGTTGGCCTCGATAAAAACTCAACGTAATAGATAAGTAATCTGTTAGCAATAATAAATAGCACCGCAACCAGACAACCTGTCTATCGCCACCAAATAGACAAACTGCCAACTGAATCTGTCATAAACTGATCGAAGAAACCTTCAACCTTCTTCAAGTATTCTCGTTTGATTGAAAACAGACGGTTTCGATTCAAAGACACGCCTACTGCCCACACAAAGCTAAGTCCACCTCGGAACTTTCTCATATGTTAAGGAACTTACTGAACGTAATTTTATAAATGTTCGAAATGTTATATTTATACTTTCATCATGATTCTATAAATTCCGTTCAAAAATCCTCCTCATCGGTGTCAGTGAAAATAACGAACCACTTTTTCGAAAACAACAAGCAGGACTTCCACCGAATAGATCGTGTATTGATTAAATTAATACCCTTCGCATTATCGTGGCTTCCTTACATCTAACTTTTATCGACTACAATACTGCTTTTGATAGCATCGACCGAAATTGTATCTGGGATGCATTGAGCAAACAAGGTGCAGTTTCCAAGATCATTTATCTCTTCAAGGCTTAAGGCGAGGAAACTTTCTAATACTTCTGAGTCCGTTTCAGTTGTGTGCCAAGGTTATTTGCTGTCGCCAATCTTGCTTCTGATAGTACTTGACGATGTCCTCAACAGAGCTCTAGACTCATCTGGAAGTTCCCGGTAGTGTCAAAGGCATATCACTCCTCTCCACTAAGCAGTCAGACTTGCAAGATTAGCTCACTATCGTTAGATCTACTTCGGAAGAAGTAGGTCTAAAAATCAACATAAATTAAACAAAAGCATGTCGATCCGCCTAACCAGTGACTGCAAGGCTTTATGATAGGCGAATCCAGCTTAGAAGAAGTCCTAGAAGAACACCTGATGACGGTACCAATAAGAACATCCATGCTAGAATCAATAAAGCGAAAGGTACCTTCGCTCAGCTTTGTAATGTCTGGTAGTCTTCATTTTTATCAACGACAACGAAACTCAAAATCTTTGAGTCAAACGTGAAACCTATTCTTTTATACGACTATGAAACTTGGTTAAAAAACAGCACCCTGCTACAAAATTTACAAGTGTTCACCATTGTCTTCGCCGAATTCTGAAAATTTGGTGGCCTAGGATAATTTCCAAGATCCAATTTTCATTCAAATCTAAAGACGAAAGTGGAAATGGAAATCACCAATGGCACTCTTAGGGCAGGAGAAAATGCGGTCGTCCTCGATCATTGTGATAAGGTTTGCTAGCCCTGGAAATACCTGAATCGGGGAAATTTTGGATAGAATTGAAGGCACTCGCTACTGATCGTGCGCGTTGTAAAAGTTTTGTGCAGGTCATATGCTCCGTGAGGATATAAGGGACACAAGAAAATATTTATGTTGATTTTTTTGTAAGGGGCGTGGCTGCTCCCCTACAATCAAATATTTTAAAACACTATACTGCGAGCTCCACGCCTAATGCAAGCGAACGTACGATATTAAAATGACTAAAACATGTTTTAAATAAAAAAAACATACTTTCATCAAATATTTCCCAATATCAAACCACTGTGCAGATATTAAAGGGGTATTGGGCAGCAGCAGCGCACAGCGCTCAGGGATGATGAAGCCGCGGAATATCGAAAGCACAAAGCGCTAGAGAGGATGCGGTCGTGGACTCTTGACGTTGGTGAATTGATACACTCGACAATGATGTCAGCGTTGGCGTTAGCTTCATTATCATCGTTGTAGACGCTCGAGATACTCGCCACTTGCATACAAGTATTACATACATACTTACAAACATATGTATGTCACTTGTTTAATGCTTGTCAGTGTGTATTGTTGTTGCTGTTGCTATGGATTTTGCTGCTGTTACTGCTGCGACATCACTGAAATTGGGAGTTGCTTTTGCTTGCTTGCAGTAAGCAGTTTTTGATGTTTTTGTTATTTATTACAACTCGACTTTTAGTATTTCAGTTTGTTGATGTTGTCGTAGTTGTTATTGTTGTTGCTTTTTGCCGAAGCCTTTTGCAAAAGCGAATTCACGTAATGTTTTTGACAGATTAATTTGTTGTAAAGTTTAACTTTTTTTGTTTCTGTAAAAATTTCAAAGAGTTGCAAAGTCAAAGCCAGGACAGAACGCAAGCAAAGCAAAACTTGAGAGGAGGGTACTTAGAAAGGTTCATACTCATATGTACATTAGAGTGGTCCAAAATAAAAATACAATTATATTAAAATATCAAGGAGGTGTGAGCAATTTTTCTGCAACTTCAAGCCTTCAGTCGAATTTTTGTTTGTTTTTTATTTTTTGTTATATTCATATATTTAATCGTCGAAAATTTTTTGTGGATGAATGAATGAAAATTCAATTTTTCAGTTTGACAGAAAAGTAATTATGTCTTAGTCTCTCAGAAAAATAATGAGAGTAGTTCAGTTGGTTAAGATGAGCACCTTTGAACAGTGGCATGCCGCAGGGTGACCTAGGTTCAATTCTGATCGGTGATAGGTAAAAAATATAAGGTCTTAATAAGCAGCAATAGAAAAAAAATTTGGTTTACGTTAGTCGCATCAGGCACACTGAACAGTGCTGCATCAGTCACACTGATCAGTGTCGCATGCGTTACCAAACTTTTCCAGACCTGGTCTGATTACACAAGTCCGTACCCAATCTCTAATAGGGGCAACCGTATGCGATCCGAATCAAAATTCTACTCGGGCTGGTTTCATGCGTTACCAAACCTTTTCGGGCCTGATCTGATTACTCAAATCTGAGCCTGATTGGATAAACCAAGTCCGTACCGGATCTGTTATAGGTACGGTGACCATCCGTCCCGTATTTCCCGGGGCAGTCTTGTATTTCAGTATGTTCTGGTTTTTTTTTAAGAAATACGGGACATCTGTACCGTATTTAATTTTTAGTCCCGTATTTGGATATTAATGTTTTACTGCCAGGCTGAAATGAGTCTTTTCAATAAGGAACAGGTAAACAATTTTAGTAAGCTCTTAAAACAAAAAACTACTTACAGCAAAACAAATTTGGTTGTGAGCCTTATCGCAAACTTATCGAAACTATTTTATTCCTAAATAAAAAGGTCAGCAACTATTAGCAGCAAAAGGAATTTAGTTGTGAGTTTTTTCGCATACTCAACGAATTTTTTTGTCCCGGGCTTACTTCCTAAAAATATGGTCACGGTATATATACATCAAAGCAAATCTTTTTCTTTTTTGTTATTTTAAAAACTTTTTGTTAGTCTTAAAACCTGAAATTTCAGAAGAGTCGCGTACACGATAAAAAAAAATTCTTTAGTTTTCTATACGATTTTGAACCACTCTAATAAACGTAGCTTTAGGTTCAATTTGGCATTTGGAAATGTTTAGTGGTTGAAAATTTTAATTAATTTTCGACATAATTTGGAACAATTGATTGTTGATTTCGTATGTGATTTTAATTATAGCGTTAACTTTGTAACGTTGAAATTTTGAAATTAAATACCGCTCGTTTTCGTTTGAAATATAGTTTTCGCCTCCTTTCTGCGTTAACCTTGTAATAGTCCTTGAGCAGAGGTAAAGTTTTTTTATATGATTTTCCGGATGAAAGTTGAATATGAAATTTCTAACTTACTGAATATGGTTTTAAAGACCTGCCGTCGTGTTGGCGGTTAGTTTGCGGGGTATAACGGACGAGGATGTGACTTTAACCTTGTTGACAGTATTTAAAGAGAAGTGGCATCACTTTAAATTTTATGATTTATTTCGTATTAGATACGCAAACCATCGTATTCTACGTCAATTTCCTATCGAAAACGTTTTTTTTTAATGGGGAAACTATTATTTCTATAAAAAAAAAATGTTTTCGATAGGAAATTTGACGTAGAATA
Source organism: Meiosimyza platycephala (assembly GCA_963662105.1). NCBI lineage: Eukaryota > Metazoa > Arthropoda > Insecta > Diptera > Lauxaniidae > Meiosimyza > Meiosimyza platycephala. The sequence continues at coordinate 23,570,137 of OY759210.1, forward strand.
CGATGGTGGCATTAAAAATTTGATACAGGTTGGGGGCAATTTTTAAAAATCGATTTAAACATTTAAATTGTTTATAACAATATTAATTTGTTAATAATTTTTTAAGAAAAATTTTTTTTACTAAAGTTCATTTTCTTAGCTTTAAAATGAAAATATTTTCTAGCCTTAACAGAACCAGAGTTATGAATTTTTGAAAGTGAGTTTCAAGCCAAAAATCCCGAAATTCTCAAAATGTAAATTCGCTCTATTTTGAAAAAAGAAATTTTTTCAAAAAATCCTCGAACTCTTCTTTTTCGATACAGAACTCATAAAAAAAAATTCAGTCAAATCAAAAATGTGTCGGTCAATTTTTGTCAAAATTCGTCCGGTTTGTAAAAGAACGTCCCATAAATGTAAGTAAAGGCTGATCTCAGTTTAAACTATAATTATAATTAATTAATATAAATAATTAAGATGATTTAAGGTCGAAGTTCTTCAAAATTGATTATTAAAATTGAAGATGCCATATTGAATTTTTCAAACCTATTAATTTTTCATTTTGATGGTGCTCATCTCATCTAATATCTTTGTTGGTAAAAGTACCAGTAGAGGGATTTTTAAATGGTATAAAAACAGTGAGTTTACAGTAGCTTTAAAATTTTTTTTTTTGAAGAAGAAGAAGAGTCCGAAGAATGAGCCCGATCCATTTTAAGCCTATGCACTATAGGTAATTTGATTCATTTTTGTGGCAAAAAGTAATTTTTCGCACTTCCAAGAATACATTTTTTGTTGATGGTATTTGATAAACAAAACATAAGGTCATATAACGGTAAGTTTTGTTTTTCTAAAAAAGAAACGGCGACTGCTTAGCAGGTGATCAAAGTCATAATTTGTGAAAAACGTGTTGAACGAAGTATACGCAGCGATTGTTGTCGAATTTTTAAGTTGTTTTAAATAATTAAAAAAAAGCATTAATTTCAATAAAATATGGAAAAGAAAAGTGATAGTAAGTGCTTAATAGTCTAAGAGAAAGATTTTGTTAAAAAAGTTTTTGGTTGGAGAAAAGAACTAATACTTCTGACCTAACTTATAATTAAAGTTTTTTTCTTAAAAATTGATTTTGAACAAGCTTTTAAAATCTTGGCTGAATTTGGCCGTGTTTAGACGATCAGAAATGTGTAAAGCGAAGAATTTTGAGTTTAATTAGTCAATTTCAAGTTGCGATTTTTTGCGTTTTTTTTTAATGAATATTTTTCTCAGGTAACTTATTCTCCCGTAATTCCGATTTATTCGAAGTCTGGTTGCAAAAAAAAGAGGCCGTTTTAAATTATTTATTGAAAATACTCAGGATGCTACTAGTCCAAGCTATTTGCGGCAGATTGCGCATAATTTTTGCATTAGAGTTTACGGAAAATACGAAAAATGGGTAAAAACCCACAGAAAGTTTCCTGTTTTCCAACAGCAAAATATTAATAGGCTTAGAATCGAAATATTGGTAAAAAATTAAAAACCTGACGCAAAATTCTCATTCACTCAAAGGATATTACAGAGGGCTTAGCTCCTCCTGTTTACTTCTTCTCTTGTTTTAATAATTATGAGATTTGAAAAAAAAGTAGTGCGTGCCATTTTTGACCCGGTAGTACAAGGGTTAAGATTTTTTTTGAGAATTCTTCCTTTAGTCTAGAGTCAACATAAAAAATACATTTCCAGTAGATCGCCATTATAATATAGCCGTTATTAGTTTTTGCCAGCAAAAAGTGCTATTTGACCTATAGTGCTATGGTACAAAGGTTTTTAATTTACATCTATTTGTCCAATTTCACAACATTATAAAAGAATAAAACACTCATAAAAAATGTAATTGTTCCATATTTGATATAAATTTAAAAATCAAAAAAAAAATATGCACTAAAGTACTTGGGGTTGCCCTATCTACCTGGTGTAATGTTTTGATATTAAATTTAAAAAAAAATAAACTTCCTGCTGACTAAAGAAGTACAAGCACAAACGAATTTACAGCCTCAGAAAAAGAAAAATCAATGCTCTCATTTAACCAAAAAAAAAATGGCCAAACGCAGGTCTCTCTATACCAATTTTTGGAAATTTCTTTAATATTTCATATTCTCCATTTATTTCTTGAATAAAGCTTTGCATTAACATCATTTTTTACAGATTTCAAAGTTTTTATGCGCTACTAATCGACTATATGACGCCACCCAGGAGCAAGAGTACCAGGCACTTTAACGGACCAACGAACTCATTAATGCGATAATTATGTACTTCATAATGATGGGCTTTTTTATGGTATAGTCTCACTATTTCAATGCAGTTTTTATGGTAATTGAAGATGACAGAGCAAGCCACACAGAGCGGGGAACACTCATCTCCGCATAAACATGTCATCAACATGTTGCTACGCATGACGACCACTACAGAACACAAAAAACAATAACAATAACATTGGTATATTCATGTTGGACAAGTCATTAGGATCATTTAAAAATGAAGAAAAAAAGTAGCAAAAATTTGCGGTACAGCGTGCTCTCAATGCAGGTAACCATTTGTGAAATGAGAATTAAGTATCTACATGCAAAAAAATAAAATACATTTTTTTTTTAAATTTTTCAGAATTCCTCATGTGAAATGAACATAAATTGAACTTCCACCAAGCGGACAAATGATATGCTACGTTATGAGCATATTAGAAATTTCGAGAAAAAATTAAATTTATGTCGCTACGCTGATTTTCTTTAAACAAAAACCAACAAATTGGGTCAAAGATCAAGAAGAACAAATGCGGGAATGCACAGTGGAAGAACAAACAAAATAATGAAATAATCATCATCATCAGTAAGACTACAACAGCAACAACAAACGACGACGACGACGACAAACGCATATGAGCAAAATCAGCAACAGCAAATCCAGTCATTCACTTTGGTTAAGATATCTGCGGAGACGCAAAAGTTGTAGCAGTCAAGTTATGCGGCTATTACGGCAAAAGACGAAAAAGAGAAAGAGAAGTAGAGATGCACAAGAATTACAATAAAATTGTCACTTAAGGAGTGGAAAATTGATGCAACAAGATTAAAAGCAAAAAACGAATGGGTGGAAAAAACAATATAAATAAAATGTAAACTTAATCATAATTTAAAAAGAAACAGCAAACTGTGAGAAAGCGTAGAAAAAAATGCGAATTGGAACTAATCGTAAAATAAAATAAATGTTTTACTACACATCGAACTTTGTTTGGAAAGACATCTGTGGTAAAAATAAATTTATTATCAGGTAGAATAAATTTCATGATTTACTTAAGAAATTAGAAATGATGGCGTTAAGCGCAATGTCACACTGTCTCAATTCAGTGAGACACAATTTCACGTCATTAAAATTTTGTGGCATCTTAATTATCCTCAATTAGAACTTGTACCACCTAAATAGAATGAATGGTTCATCGTGTAAAATTAATGAGCCTAACTTATTGAGAATTTTCGATTAAATTTTGACTCACGTTAATAGGTCGATATAAGACAAACATTTTAAAATGTTTTCCACGCGTGCATGAAATTTGTTTAGTTTAACTTAATTGTGAACTTGATTGTTGAATCCGGTTAACCTTAATTTGGACTACTACAATATATACCCAAAGGAGTTTTTTTACTCACCCATAGGCCTATGTTGTATCATTGGGTTTAAAAATAATTCTCACAAAATTTAAGCTTCCGAGTTCAACCTTTTAAACGGCGCGAACAGAGAAAAAATCTGATTTCATTTAAATTTGATCAAAAAAACGAACATATAAAACGTAGGAAAAAGCTGCCTTAGGCACAAAGATATAGCATTTTAGGTATTTCAGTTGTTGGGAGGTACATAGTCATACAAAGTCTGCTACGAGTATTCAAAAAAAAAATTTCTTTGGTTCTGTATAATCAGTTCTTACTCCAGTTGTGATAGCATGCTACATCCAATATACGGTCATAGTTTTACTTTTCTTAAAAATTAATCTGCCTCTAATTTTTCCAAATACGTTACGATAATATTTGTGAAATCTGGAATTGAAGACAACAACAAAAAAAACACCAACAAAGATTATACACACAAATCCACTGTTTTATTTGCAGCTAATTGCTTCCTGTGCTACACTGATAAGCAGCTCATGAGGTCGTTAGTGCATTAGTTCAAACGTTTTAATGATAAGCCCCAATTTGTTATGCATATACATTTAATGTATGCACGCGTGTGTGTGATTTAAAAAAAAACCACACACACGACGTTTAACATTATTACAATTAGTGCGCCGAACTGATAACAAACACAGAATGTAGTACCGGTTTTGCTAAGCTATCTCTCTGCTTTTAATTCTGCCGCCACTATCTTTAAGTAGTACGGTCAAAGACCCACATTTGCTTTGCATTGCTTGTCATTCAGTCAATCGGTATGCGCTCTAACGACGACTCATCCAGTAAGTGATCGCTTGACTCATAATCTTTATCTACGATTACGAGTACATGTCTTCCCATTACCATTAACATTTTTTCAAATATTTACCTTAGTTATCATTATTTCATTTTGTAAATACATATAGTGTTATATTTATTTTCTGTTGAAATGTCGTTAAATTCCCAGCGGGAAATAAAAGCACTATTTTCAGTAGTTTGAAGAAGGCAACAACAATTTCAAAAATCAAATTGTTAGGAAATCAAAAAAGAATTTCGTTACATCTATATGTTACTGCATTTATGAGTGATTACGTATTTAACATAAGGTTACAACAGTGGCGAGGAGAATCCGTTGTAAAATTTTAAAAATTCTGATTCTTGGCAATTAATAAATGAAATTTGTGAATTTGCTACCTTCTTCGTACTTATAAGATGAGTAAGGTTGCCAAGTACATAATAATAAAAACTTTATTTAAACGTATAAAATTAACACCTTTTGCAAAGTTACTATTTAGGTGTTAGGAAAATTGTATTGCTTCAAATTTGTAATAGCGATTTCTCAAAAACTTTAACCAATTTCATACAAATTCTGTGTTGCGCTTTTAAACACATTTTTGTTGCTGTTAATCAAAAGCTTATTTTAATATTTTGTTTTTATTAAATATAATAAATCAATTATTTTATCTCATACATGTTGTTCTTAATAAAATTTCAAAAATACAGCTATCAAAAGAGAGAATTTAATATAATAAAAAAGTTTTCTTATTTAGTTTTTTTCATTTCAACAATTTTACTGAATGAACGTGAAACAAAGCTTGACGAAAAAACAAAGAGAAAGATGGATTGAGTCTGCAAAGGTTTACCTTGCACACTCAATCCTTCTTTTTCTGTTTTTTCGTCACTAGAGGCTTCTTGCGTGAAACTCTTACATAAGCGCAGATTCAACCAAACGTCTCCTCACATTACGAGTAGATACCATAGTATCAGTTTGATTCAAAATTTGGTGTTGAAACCTCCTAGGGGCTATTTTGGGGTCTAATTTAGCCATTCAAGAAATATTTGCATCCGTTCTTGCCGTTTTCTGTGGTTTTAAAATTGGTGAAGTGTTTAATAGCATCATAAACTTTCTTAACAGAGCAAACCATAGTGGGTGGCAATAGCTCGGTATGACATTTTGAAGTAAAAAATTTCGAGAATCGCTTTTCGGGTTGCTGGGTCACAACTTCGTGCTTTTCTCATTTCAAGAGTAACGGAAACCCAGTAAATTAACTTCCCCACAACTGAGGTTTTTGTCTGATTAATAACTTACCAGTAAAATTAATTCAAGGTTCAGAAATTTGCTAGTGACTTGAACACAATATATTGTATCTAATTAGATGGCCAATCAAATTATGCATTTTTGATTTTCACATCAGCCAAAGTTCACTTCAATAAAACTAACAACAAACAAGTGCGATCAGACCTATTTTTTTCAATGCTCGTCTTGCAATCTACTTACTTAAAGCTTATGTAATAGCATTTCCAGCTTTTTCTAGTATTCCGACATTTTTAGAACGCATTAAATGTTCCATGAAACGAGCGTTGCCATTGGAAAGCATTCTTAGCCGTCCTTCTGACTTCCTTGATTAACTGAATTTTCTGCTTATTCTAATTGAATTTATCGTAGTTTTGCAAATGCTAAATCTTTTTGCTATTTCACGGCTTGAAAGTTATTTTTCAATTAGATTTATGACGTTTTTTTCAATATCAACCGGACCATCTCTCATTTTTTATTGATTCAGAAATTTTTATAACGTAGGCTCACCAAAGTTTAAAATTTTGAGCCTAACTAATTTATCAATGCATATGAAAGAAAAAATCAAGTAGCCAAAAAATATTCAAATTAATAGTGGTACTAAGTCTCGCTCAAATCATAGAGCCAAACTGTCCGCATGGACTATGAATTATATTTTGAGTATTTTTTTTTTCTCTATGGAATTTAGAACTTAATTTTTTTATGTAATTTTTGAAATAAGGTATAGAGCATACAAAAACACAGAAAAAAAAATTTTAAAACTTTCAACCGTTTTTGTTACGTAGCTGTTAATCTGAAAATGAAAAACATCCGGACAGTTTTGCTTCCCACTGTATACACGGGGCATTCCACGCCATCATTTTGCATCTCTAATTTTTTTTTTAATAATGGTATTCTCTTTAATTTTTTTATCAAGATATTTAAGAGATTTAAATTTTTCAAAACTAACGTTTTTTTATGTGCCCATAACTCTTTGAATAATCAGCTAAATTGCGTGGTTTCTGTTTAAAATGTATAGATAATTTTTTAAAACTTACTTAATATTCTCAAGTTTAAATAATGATGAACAATTTTACTTTAGGGTCAATGCTCCAATTTTTTTTTTTTAGAAACATGGAGTTTTACCCCCTAAAACCGAATCTGGAAAAAAATGTCGGTCTCTTATGGCTTCCGAGATAATATTGCTCAAAGTTTGAAAATTTCATGTACCCCCCTTGTGTAAATAAATTTTTTATTGTTTTTCGATAAAACACGTCAAAATAAATAGAAAATGCTAAATAAAAAATTCGATACATCGTCGTTTGGTTTTCGAAATATCGATAATAAAAATTGTTTAATTGTTTACGGCTTCGGTAGCCACAGAAATTATAAATCAAAAGTAGGGTAAGTGGGCGGCCACTTCTAGGGATTTTAAACTCCCTAAAATCCAACACCGGCTTCGCGGCGTCTTCGACGCGGATCAGTCTATAAATATTCAACACCTTTTAGCTTACGTGTGGGTTAGAGCGCAAGGTGAATTTTCAAAACTGAACCATTTGAGAGAAATTTTTTTTTATCGCCATTGCATTTAGGGCCCCAAAATACATAAACGCATTTTGAATTGGAAATTTTCGCGAAAATAAATGTGAATTTTTGAAACTTTAAACGGTTGTATCTTCTAAACCATTCGAGACCAACAATTTTTTTAGCACCATTGTGATCAGCGCACCAAAATACATATGTAATACAAAATTAAAATTTTAGTTTTCGGGCTATAGGCCTTAAAGTAAAATTATCCCAGTAATAAATCTTCATTTTTAACAATGTATGTTTTGATTGATTTTCTTCAAAACTTTTTGTAAAATACTGATATTTATTTATCAAAGTTTAGGTCTAGTCTGATAGTGTGCAAATGATGAGATTTATTTATTTATTTTTTTCTAAGCGCCAATCACAATGAGAACGAGGCTACGGGTCGAAAGCGAAACGAGCTGTCAAAAATATGCGTGTAAATGCATGAAAAAGAGCGAACTTGTGAGTCGGTGTTACAAGTCGACGCTGCGAGTAAACAAGATATGTGTTGAACAGAATTGGGACAGAATCGAAAAAGTGGTAACGGAAAGCCGCAGTCAAAAATTATAGCACATTTGACGCTATGAAATTTATGTCAAAACTCTCGTCGCGTGAAAAATTCAACAATTCTGATTTTTCACGTCGCGTCATTTCGTCGTAGAGCTGAACAGAATTGGGACGTGCAATATCGTCCAGATTTTTCCTATACGTTTGTAATGAGTAAAAAATTGACAATAGCAAAATTTATCGCAAAGAAATAGAACCGATTCTATTTTTTGGTGCGATTTGACACATAAGATAAATCGCACGTTCCAATTCTGTTTTAGCTATACTTCGGAAATAATTGAGAGCTTCGAACCAAGGCTGCCACTTGTAATGAACAGCTGATCGACACACATACGACATAAGCTGGTATATATCTAACATCACTAGTCAAAGTCGCAAATATAACGTCTCTGTTAATATTTCCGTAGCCAATAGGGGAGTTCACATCATCAAACATGCTTGTCAAACATTTGCAAAAAAATTTCGAGGTGTACACGTCTCTCGCATTACTTACTTCAATTCTTTGTTTTTTTATTTTTCGGAGGTGTAATCCATCCAACATGAGTGTCAAGTGGCAGTTTTGAGTGTTCACATGATCAAGCCATGTTGAACAGCAGGAAAGATGATGTGAACTCCCCAATTAGAGCCGGTCACACCATCCTTCATGCTGTCCATCATGCTTGACAAACCTCGATGTTTGATCATGTGAACTCTAGAAACAGCCGCTTGACGCTCATATTGGATGGATTTCAAAATATTTGATTCCTCTGCTGTCTTCAACAACAACAACAAGAAATTTTTCATTTCAAATAAGATTTTGTAGAGTGAACATCAATGGGCTACGTGAATAATAAAAAGCTTTGGCAAGATTTATGTTTTTTTAGGGACACATCCTCGTTGTAGGGAGTTGAAAAAAATTTTTTTATTAATACACCTCCGAAAAATAAAAAACAAAGAATTGAAGTGAGTAATGCGAGAGATGTGTACACCTCGAAATTTTTCTGCAAATGATGATTAACAAGCATGTTTGATGATGTGAACGCAAAACGGAATTTATAGTTAGTCGGTTTGTCAAGCCATGTTGGACAGCATGAAGGATGATGTGAACTCCCATATAGGGCAAAGTCGTCGTATGACTACTGATAGCTGTCAAAATTATTGTGCTGGTTCTCAATTTTCGACATTATTTGAATCACATTTACAAACAATTGCATTCATTAATTCGATATTATAATTATACAGTTATTGCTTTATAGCATGGTCTGCGTGGAGACAAAATTAAATGCAGTAAAGTATTTTATTCCTTTAAAATTTTTCATTGATTATTTTAATTGAATACAAAATGTTAAAAAACGTAATATGTAGTTGTACTTTATTGAATTTAATTGCAGAAATTTTCCTTATACTGAAAGTGACATCGTGTTAAGAAATAGCTCACCAAATTGACAAGTAAATGGAACGAAATAATAAAAACCAATTGTTTACCAACCATCAGAATACAAACGTGATGTCTCATGAACAAAAAATTAGAAAACGAATAAAAAAAAGAAAAAAAAATAATGCCATTCTAAATAAAATTGCGAAAAATGAAGCTACCGGTAATGTGGATAATAGAGATAAAGCTGATGAAAAGAAATATTCGGCAGTAGTAGTAGATGAATTTGTGAAAGGAAAATGTCGAAGCGCATATGAAGAACCAATTATTCAACAAAGAGCATTGGCAAATAATTTACCAGTTAAATTACCAACAATTATTAAAGACTTTAACATAGCTTTAAATAAAAGTTCTCCGGGTAATGAAAAAAATGAAGCAACCAATATAAGGGAAGATAAGAATGAAGTAAAATTTGGTAGCATCTATAAACAGCCACAAATATCAGGAATTACAAACAGAGCAACATACAGCATTCCAGCAACGAGTAATGTATCAACTACAACCGGCACACGAACAACGACTGAAAATCAAATAAATGTCTGCAATGATGCGAAAAGAAGACTAAGACCATCTTCAGGATGCATAGAGGCAAAATTAGATAGCACCAATATCCGGTCAACATATAAATCAAGTAGTACAGCAATTACAAAAGCTGACGTACCATCAACAGCTAGTTGGTTTATGGACACCGAAAAAAATCAGCAACGAAAATCAAAAGAAACAACAATGCAAAACCAAACTTACGCTGACACTGCATTCACTGAATATATCGAAGCCAAAAGTATTAAGGTTGAAGAGATAGATATACCAGCCGATGATATCCGCACCTTTTATCCAACAACAATTGCGAATCAAATAAATGTCTGCAATGTTGCGAAAAGAAGCAGAAGAAAAAGACGAAAACAAAGATTATCTTCAGGATACATAGAGGCAAAATTATATAGCACCAATATTCGGCCAACAGATCAATCAAGTAGTACAGCAATTACAACCGCTGACTTACCATCAACAGCTAGTTGGTTTACAGACACTGAAAGAAATCAACAACAGCAACAAAAATCAAAAGAAACAATAATACAAAAACAAACTTACGCCGACACTGCATTCATTAAATATATTGAAGCCAAAAGTGTTAAGGTTAAAGAGATAGATATACCAGCCGATGATGTCCGCACCTTTTCTTCCCTGCAAGTTGAAGAGATTGACGGTGCCCTTTTAAAAAGTCAACAAAATTTCGAAGAACTTGAGTTAGTATTGATAGATGAAATCACGGAAAATAGCAGTCGTGTTGTAGAAAACTGGACCAGTATAGAGACTCGGCTTACAGAACTCATAGTGGAATATGCATTAAATTGTAAGAATGGTAGAATGCCTAGTTTTGATTCGGCCAAGTTTCGACTCGGATTTCGTATTATAAAATGTGATAATCAGTTTTCAAAAGATTTTCTCTATGACTGCGTCGATCGAATAAGTGACGAATGGCCTAATATAAAACTTAAACTTTCACCATTCAAAAATATATCCAAAACTAGATCAAAAGTTCGCATATATCTTCCTGTAATGAAAATCGCAGGTGAAAAAATTTTAAGTCTTTTGCGTCGACAAAATCCCGATGTGCCAATAAGCGATTGGTTACTCTTGAAAGTAGAGAAACCGCACCCGAGCAGCATGTCATTGTTGCTCACGATTACTGATAAAAGTTTGATACCACTCAGAAATGTAGATTATAAACTCAAATTTGGCATCAGGAATGCCACGGTCAAAGTTTTACCTTCAACAAACTCTGAAGAGGATCTAGATATAGTTGATGAGAGGTGTGACTAAATGATATTTAACAGATACGTAGGAGCATACAATTTCCGAACAAATTGGGTGAGCCAATTTTTGAGTTTTCACATATTAAATGACAAATTTTACTTCTCAATTCTAAGTTGCGCAGTTCTTCTGTTGGAAAAATAAAATGGAATGTTCCAGAAATTGATTTTGTTGTCCCCTATTAAATATGATTATCATATTTTTACGAGACATAAAAAAACTGTTGAGTTCGTGGGTAATTAACCTGTTAGTGTGTATTTCGGTATATGTATTGTGAATTACATACTAGGAAGACGTGAATGAGAATACCACTGAAAATTTATTAAAAATTATATTGTTTTGTTTATTCGAATTAAATTCGATGTTATTTGAAATTGGATCAAAATAAAAATTGAAATAAACCTTATAAATTTGTCTGTTTGCCATACACGTTTCAATAACAACTGTAGCTCAACTTCGTTTCTATATACTTTTCATCGTTAACAACATACAAGTGATACGAATCGATTAGCTATTTTAATAATAAGTGAATTAAATCGATGACGATCCGCTTATGTCCATCTCTCACAACGATCACTTCAAAACGAAGCAAAGTCTGTCAAACAGCCCCTTAAACTATACAAAATGTTTCGATTTACATCTGACGGGTTGGCTACCGTAGTACGACAGTGCCCCATACTGTCAAACGAGTAATTCAAATGTAAAATAATGTCTTGTCATACGATCGGTAGTATAATGTAAGGCCTGCTGACACAATTTCCTGTTGGGATGTGCTTAAGAATTATATTTTATTCTTGGGATTTGCTTTTGTTTGTAAGAATTCTTTTAAAATAATTGCGATGTTCGTTTAACAGCCACAGTTTATATTATTGATCCATTTTTTACAATTTGTGAAAATGTTTCTCTCATTTTTAATACTATTATATGAAATTTGACGCTTATTTTTATACGTTAGCATGAATGCTGTCAATATTTTTCCCAAAGCTTGAATTCGCATCATTCACTTCCAAAACCACGTACCCCTTAAAATTTATTTACATTTGTTTACTTATCCAAATATCTGGCAACGCTTTTTTGCCATATGTCACTAGTTTTGTTTCTCATATCTTCCAGTCAGTTTTCTTGCAACTGTCAGAAACGTCGGAAGTTGTTATTTGGTTTGAAGTTCATCTCTTTATTTCTTTTGTTTATTAAGTTTAACAAACCGGCGAAAAGAATTTGAGGAGTCTTGCGAAATGCTTTTGATTGATGAATGAAATAAAGTGAAATTTCAAAATTTGTGATACTCTAAAACGCGCGAGAGCTTTTATAATAAAAAATGTTTTCTATTAGAACTCTTCCGTCTTTGAGGCTTCTTTGTTGTTTTTTTGGTAAGTACCAATCATAATTACACAAATATGAAATTGTCGCATTTGTAATTTCAGACACAACTTTTGCCATACACAAAAACTTCTTTTGTTCTAAAAAAAAAAAAAAATTTAGTCCATTGAACCTGTTGCTTCTTTTTTTGTCGGCTCTTAATAAAACTCCAAAGCCATCAACTGAATCACAAATTTAACTTCGAACGGGCACTAAATGAGTTTTGTGTTATCAATGACGTAGTGAAAATATTTCTTCTATTTAATGTTTGCATTCCATAGGTTATGCAAATTAATACCCATCCTCATTTAAATAACCAATTTTCGTTAATGTTATATGTAAATACGAGTTAGTATTTCACTTAGTTACCTACCTAATTTCAGCTGTTGCTGATAGTATCAATTTTTGTTGTTGCATTTTGCTGATAACCTTTTTTGAGGTCAGTCCAAAAAGAAAGTTTTTGTTATTTTATGTTCTTCGAGCAAATATTTGTTTCATTGTGATTTTTTTTCCAAAAACGTATACTTAATAGTGACGTGGCTCTGATCTTTATAAATCACTTTTCTTATCTTGTTCCTAAATTAGTAATCTTCCATTTCTGTTAAGATTAAACTTAAATTTTTTTTTTGTTTTGTGTGTTTAACATTGCTTCGTCATAGAATGGAATGTTAAGGATTTGAACGTTTAAGTCGCTTTATCAGTTATTGTTCCATTTAGGAATTATTAATTAAACTATAATTATTAATTAAATTATTTAAAAATTATCCACGCTACTAACTATTGATAGTGTTATAAATTTTTTTTGCAGTTGACTGCTACTTCACTTAATATTTTTTTTCTTGTTTCTAAAAGAAAGCATTTGACTTTATGCTAATAACAGTCTAGTTTCTGTTATTAGCAGGCATGTATAGACTCAGCATTTCACTTTATTGTGAGAGTCACGCTTAAAAGTTCAGCCATTTATTTAAATTTTGTTGGAAACATGCGTTTTTTGAGGCTCATGATCGTCAAAACTCACGCCGTGTATGACCCCAAGAACTCAGCCCCTGTATGATCCGAAGAACCCCCTGCATACGCGTTTTGGTTACCAGTTTAAAATTGTGTTTGATTTGAATTTTAAAAGAAAATCTTAATTTTTCTAGAAGTCGAGATTTATTTTCAGAAAATCTAATTGTAGAAACAGTTTTCGTGAGTTCTTTTCTTTTTATCAAAATAGCTCCAGCTCTAATCTGCTCTAAAAAATTTGTTTACCATCGGGGTACTTTCTGGTACCTAAAAATAGTCTCCTACTTACCCTAACTATTCTGTATAGAATTAAATACCTATTATTGAACTATAAAACTATCCTAGATATAGTTATAAAAAATGTTAGAGCCACTTAAGACTCGAGCCCCACTTCTAAATATGTATTAACATTTTTCTAACTAAACCAACATAATAGAAAGGAATAATAATATAATAATAATAATAAGGAATATAACGATTCATTAAACGTACATATGTATGTATGTATATAAAAACCAAGATAACTAAGTGAAAGTAAATTAAGTACAATTAGGTCTATAAATACTTATTATAGCAAAAAATTGCTTAGATCAATTTGTTAGCTACTAGTTGTTAAATGAAATGTTGTTATCGGTAAACTTGCATTGTTTTGAGGTAAATTTTTTTTTCTTTAGATTACAAGCTTATTAGTTAAATAGTAAAAATACATATCAAGTTTTTATATCTTAAGTCTAATCATTGTCTATTTCATTGTTTTCAATTTTAAAAAACCAATTTTACCATACGATAAAAATAAACTTTGTTCACATTAAGTTTCCAAATATTTAAGCGTACTTTTTAGGAAATTGTCAGCTTATTACTGAAAAACTGTCCTGTCAAGATCAGAAAGTTTTTTGGTTTACATAAATATTGCTTTGTTTCTAAAAAAACTTATCACTAAATCTGTTTCACAAGGAATTCTTTAGTATTCGTTATATGTACTTAGAACTTATAACTAAATATATAGAGTAGAGACTAAAAACCAATGTGGTTATGTTTATGTCAAAGAAAATTCTGTACAAGTCAAAAAAATCAAACAAGTCATAGACCTATAATGAAAAGCATTATAAAATCAGTAGACGTCGAAACCATCGAAAAATATCTATACAAGTTTAAAAAAATAAGAGTATCAAATCGAGTCGACAATCATCGGAAAAATCGGATGGTATCGACAAGCTCGATTAAAGTCGAATAGTGTCGATCAAAGCCAAAAGGTATCAATAAACTGATAAAGTCGAGGTGTGTCGATAAACTTTGCAAAAATCGAGGAAAGTGTGTTAAATTGGCTTATCTGATTGATTTTATCAAACTCTTAAGGTATGTGCTTTATCGTTTTTTGTTTAAAAGCATGCGTTAACTAAGTTATGTCAAAATAGAACTGCAGTGACGATATGTAGATGAAAGGAGCGGGTATCCCTTAGCGCAGCTAAATACAATTTTTGATTGTCCTGAAGACAAAATTAAATAAAACTATTCGCAGGTGTTGCTATAGCCATTGCAATCATTATTTTTATTATTGGTTCTTATCAAGTTTTAATTTTTGGAACATCCTTGATGTAGTGTAACTAATTGTACCCCTCTTTATGGAATTCGTTTTGGTTGGTGTTAGTATTTATGAAATTGTAATTATTGATTACTTAATTTAGTGTATCAAACTTTGTTAAACTTCTAATAAAAACATAAAAAAATTATTGAACCTTTTTATTTGTCTTTCAGCAATAGCGCAATCGCAGCAACTTATTCCGAATGGCAGTCAACAATTGTATGAGTTAGTAAACAAAGTGATCATTAAAGAGCTACATTATGCCAGCGTGCAAGAGACGAGTTATACCCTTAAGTCAAAACTGCACATCAATTCAGTTTGGAATTCTGGAACTGAACAACTATTGCAAATTTTTCTATCTGAGTCCACAGTGAGTGCACCAAGTGCAGCTGCCAATAATAAGCTGGTGATGCAACAAATCACTAAAATACCCGATAGACCATTTTACGTTAGTCTGGTAAATAAAGGTAAACCAAGCAAAGTCATTGCGCATACTTCACGAGATCAATCGTTGCTTAATTTGGAACGCGGAATTGCTTCATTATTACAATTACGTTACGAAAATGGACCAGTAAGCGAAATTGATGTATCTGGTCAATGTAATGCTTTCTATGCTGTAAAGTCTTCCACGAGAATTGAGAAAATTAAAACTGATTGTTCACATTGGGACCTAAAAGTTAATTACAGACCAGAGAAACCATTAAGTGAGTGCCTTGTTGAATAAATTTAACCTTTATGGATCTTAAGTAAAATAAATTTTCTTGTATGTGTAGGTGTATTTCAGCATTCCCAAGAAACAGTTAAGTTTGACTTAAGTGCCGATGGTCGTTTACTCAAAGTTGAATCGCTTGAAACGCATCGTATGGCACTGGAAGCCAAACAGGATGTTGGTAGTCAAGTAGAATCGCAACTTTTGCTAAAACATATTGCAGTGGGTGAGAATGCCAATGATCAGTTAAACTATGTTACATTAGACGAAGCTGTCAAAAGTCTTTTGGAGTGGTATCGCGTTTTTGATATCGAAGCTGATGTCGATGGAGCAATAAGTGAAATTAAGGACACAACTGTAAGTTTAACACAAAATATTTGAGGGGAGGTTCAAATTTGTTGTTATTTCAATATTGTAAAAACTTTTAATGTATAATTATACAAATTCTATTTTATATCTACAGGAAGTCACAGATATCGCATATGTTTTTACATTATCAATAAAATGATTTTTTTTTTGTCGTTGACAGTGACTTCAGATATAGACCCATACAATTAACTTATCAACAAAGGGGTAGATACAAACAACGATAATTCTAGTTTGGAACGTATTCGATCGTAAAGCTTCCTGTACCAAAAACTAAAATCTACAGTAAAATTCTTTAGGATATTTAATAAATAAAATTCCTTCTGTAATAAAAAAAAAAAAACTGGATTCTCTATGTACTCTTTCGCTATAGGTTTTATTTTTTAGCATATGAAACTTTGAAATCCAATACGTTTCTTATATATACTTCTTTGTTCTCAAAGTAACATCAAGTTGTTCGCTAGACTTCTTTTTGATGTTATACTATTAAGTAACATGTTTAATGTATCATGTATCCGTCAATTCTCATTTTGGTAATTCGGATCATTATACATATTTTACACATAATAGCTTAAGTATAATCTATATTTAAAATACTAGTAAGAACTGAATGACTTAATAGTAATGCAATCTAGGTTCCAAATTTCAATTGAAAGCCAGTTTTCTACAAATTGTTGTTTTATATAAAATATCTCACATATGCAACCAAAAAAAATTCGCATAAATCCAACAGCCTACTTGAAATACTTTTGCTGATATACCCGTAATAAAAGTTACGTGTTTTTTTAACTTCCAAAGAAGACCATATTAATTTATTTACACATATTTTCATTACCGCAACTTAACCTTAACATTCTTTTTGTTTTTACTTCAAATAGACTAACATTTGATTTTATATTATTTTTACAGTTAAAACAGCAAATTGCGAAATATTCCAACCAACTACAAGATGAACATATTGGAAAAGACTCATTTGCTATATTATTTGCAGAACTTATACCTATAGCTCGCATCACAAAGAAAGCTGAATTTATTGAAATTTTGCAAATTCATAAAAAATTGCATGGTCTGGTGGTCGATTTACTTGGTGCAGTACAAACAATGGAAGCCCACCTCGCTATTAATGAAACTTTTGACTATCGAAATAGCCAAAAATCAAATAATGAGATACTTGAAAAATATCTACAATCATTAGCCGTAGGTACTCATCCAGAACGTGATATAATTGAGGACTTATTTCAGCTGTTTCAAAATACTGTGAAACCAATAAAAGATGAAAAACTACGTGACACAATTTTACAGACTATATCTGCATTAAGTCGACAATCTGGATTTGATCCCAATGATCCATTACTTTCCGAAATACGCACATACTTAGTAGATTTTTTGACGACAAAGTGCAAAGATGTTGAATGTAAAACACTTTACATACGTGCTTTACAAAATCTACAGGATTCCAACACAATTCCAGTACTGTTAAAGAACGCCTTAGAAGGCGATTTGAAAATTTCAGTTGCCTCCATACAGGCTTTGCAAAACTTCCCTATTGTCAGTTTCCATGAGGAACATCGCAGTGCCTTTGCTGAGATTTTCTACCAACTAAGAAGAAAATACGATTCATCTGCGCGTACTATAGCCTTGGATATCTTACTCTCCCTTAAGCCCACCAAACAGCAGCTGGGTGATTTACTAGACTATTTGCATTCAAACGATCATCATTTTGAAATTAAAACTTATGTCATACAAAAATTACGTATGCTTGCTGAAAAATGTCCACGTTTTAGAGCACTTTTGACTGCGTGTCTGTTAGAGCGTCCACGAGTTAATAACTACGACATTATTGCACAAAAAGGTCTCACAACCGTGTTGACACGTCAACTTTCAAAGACACCTGCATTCAATGAGAGTTTATTGAGTGTTCAGGAAATCTATCAGGGAGTTTTGAAACGTGGCTCCGTCGAGCTAATTCTAAGCGCTGGACGTGAGGAAACGAGTACATTTAAGGTAGTTAACGAAAACTTTGTATTATTAATTTTACTGTCTTATAGTCTTTTATGTTGCTAATTTTTAATTGCGTTTTAATTGTATTAATATCTTTAAGCTTGGAATTTTCACAAGTGGACTTGCTCATTTTGTGGATGAAAGCGGAGATTCCGACGAAACAGATGATTCACCTTCCACTGCGGGTATGGAAATTTCAGTCCAAGGAACCCTACTACGTCCACTAGTATTCTTCATTGGTCAAACTGAATTGATGGGTCATATATGGAGCGGTACGGCCTCGGATCTAACACCAGCATATCAAGCTACAACATTGGCACAAGATTACGAACATTATGTTATACTTGCTTCAGGCGCTACAGTTTATACGCGTGTTATAGGCAGCAACTCCATTGATTTAAATGGCAAAGTTGAACTAAGTGTGTGGAATCGTAATGCAAATACGGAAATCAATCAAAAGTAAACATGAGATATTGTGAAATATACTTTATAAAACTATAACCAGACATTAATTTATTTTAGTACTGGTGCTGGTATTGTTGGTCAAACGATTGTTGGATTTACTTATGCTAAGTTGGAGAATAAATTTATACTGGCAAATGAACCAAAAATAAGTCTGCAGGCTGACATTAGTTTCTATTCTGGCATTCAGCTATGCATGCAACTACAGCGTCCGGAAATGATTCTGAAGTAAGTTTATTATGTCTTTAACTTTTCTTAAGTTTTTTTGACTCTACATACATATATTAATTGGTCATTGGATCCCGTTGGTGACCCAATTTTGAAATGGAATATTTATGAAACATTAAAAGTTTATTTTTGCCAAACGATTAACCGAAAAGAAAATTTTCACTTTTTTTACTAAAAACATGTGTATACTACAACTAACAATTTATAATTTTTTAGGCTTTCCAACACTAAATCAGTTACACTCAACGCTGCCAAACCATATAGTAAAATTGTGCGATCCAAATTCTCGCACTTATCGCCTGGACGAACATTAGCTTTAAATCAAAAGAACAACGAAATGTGTAATATAATATTTTCATAAGCTCGTTTGTATTTATAAACAAAATATTGATATTATTTTAAATTCCTGGCTGAAATCTTTTGCATTTTATTAACTTATAAGACTACTTCTTTAACATTATTAAATATATTTTTTTAATAAAAACCTATTTTGATAATCAGCTCAAATAAAAATAAATTGTTAAAAAACATTGAAAAATCCTTAAAATTTTTTTGTCAAAATACTGTTAAAACTTTGATTTTCTAAACTTTCTCATTTATTTAATATAAATAAGTTACAGTATTTTCACATAAAATGAATAAAATGGCCATCTTGCAAGTCAATAGTGAGCTTAAGATATAACAAGAGTTAAGCTCTTCAGTAGAAGCTCCATTTTAGCCTTTTCTATCCATTGTATATTATTTACTTATTTTTTTAGGTTTTTCGTCTTTGCTTTCTTTTTTTTTGTAGCTGTGAATAAAAATCATTTTGTCTTATATATTTAAATTACATAAAAACGGTACATAAGGGCGTGTCCTAGTTAGAATTTCAAGTGTTTCGAAATTTAAAAATGCTTAAATAAAATCCATATTCTTTTTTTTTAAATTTAATGCAAACAATATAGTTTTCCATATACAAATATATGAGAAACTTTTTCTTATTATTATGAGTTGCGAACTTAAGGTAAAGCTAGCAACTAAATGTTTTTCTGATTTGAATCGGGGATAAGATTCTTGAATCGTCAAGAGCTCCCAATTGTCCAATTGAAGGTCAGCCCTACTGCACATCTGTATTTTTTACTTACTCGGTTTTGGTTCGACCGTATTTCGTTTCAAGTCGGACATACGTTCGGCCGCATCCAAGCGTAAGTTTTCCAAATCTTCACGAAAGCGTGCTAATTGTTCTATCATAAACTTACGCTGCTCCTTAAGCTTATCCAATGAAAGTTTTCTATAATTTATTCTATTATCAATCTTATCAAACTCTTCTTCATACTGTATGCTAAGAAGTACAATACGCTTTTTGTATTCCTATGAAAATAAAATATGATTTAATTATATTGCATATCAATAAAAAAAAATTATTTAATTTTCTATGTTTTACAGAAAACAATTCAATTCCTTTTGTAAATTTTTGCTTATCTATGAATAAATATCGGGAATATAGAAAAAATTGTACGCTGAAGAGTAAAAATGAACGATATTCAAATGAATAAGAAACTGCGAACGAGTGCAGCACACGTGAAGTGGTCGTATAAATTATATGAATTCAGTATTAGTGTAGCCCAGTCCTGCCTCAAATTGGTCGTCTATATCTAAAGAAACGCCACCATCAAAGGAAACTAAAAGAAAACGCGTTGATTTCGATTCAATAGTGTGATATTCATGCAACTCTAAAAGCGAAACTTCCACCTCAAGAATTATCTGAAACGCAATGAACTAAATAATGATAGTCAATATAGATCCTGTGGAGAACACTCTAGCGGTCACCTAATGAGGTTCCTCATCGAAAAATGTATTCCAGTATGTATTCCAACAGTATGTATTTTCCCTTGTTATCGCAAATCAAATGTGACATTGCACCGTCATTTGAAAACTAATTCCATATACTCGCATGTACATATTTATTAGACGTCACACTATCCGTTATCTGAAGTCCTTCAAGATACAATCCTCTCTCCGACTATCCTTTCAGATTTTATTGAACCCACCCAATCCAGCCATCTTTGTCAACCATCCTATTTCGCTGCCGGATTGTGGTCACTCCTATATATTTCTCGTTCTACTGCTTCATGCATTTCTTATGCTTGTATAGGAGGTGCCACGCCCTCTGTTCGAAATTTGCCAACAATTTTTCTGATACTGGACCGTACCATATCTTGTATTTGTGTGAAATTTTGTTTCATTACTTTAAAGAATTTCCTCAGAATAGCGTTTTAAGCTTTTTGTTTCTATGAGGGGCGCCACGTTCACCTGTAGAACTTAATAATAACTACGTATGTACTTTATTATAATTAAATGTCTATCAAAACTAAACAGTTCTTAACGTTTTTTTTTAAAAATTCATATCCTAACATGAAATAACCGAGTTCAAACCTCCCTTTGGATGATTTCAGCACACGGGCCTGGCTCTTGGAATCATGATCCACGAGAATATACGTTTTACATAGACTTTCAATAAATGTATGCAGTAAAAAGTGTACAGTATAGGCGTAATCACAGAACGAGAAAGCCTTTTTTGATTTTCCTACAAGCAGAAGAAGTTCTAAAAACTTTATTTATGTGCGTTTCGAAAGGATTTAGATGTGCCAACCGATTGGTTCTGTTATCTATGTACATATGCATAGTTTTTGAGATATTCGCATCGAAAGGTGCATAATTCTGAAACTTTGAGTGCATTTTAAAAAAATGTGTCTGTTTGCGTGATCAGTACAAAATTACCTTTCCAAAAGTACATATTTTGTCTCTGTCAATTTTTTTTATATTCTACTCTGCTAAGTAATCATCTCCCATGCAGAGTGCATTAATTTCATATCCTTACCTCGATTTCTGAATAGAAATATTCAAGTGTATTACGTGAGCAATACTTTTCATATTCCATTTTTTTATAATATAGTTCGATTTCTGCCTCTAATTTAGCTTCGGCATTATCTGATTTTTCTTGACATTGGTTAAATTGATCTTCAAAGCTTTTAAACTGAAAACGCATTGTAATTGGGTCATTGACTTAAGCCCCAATTTAAATAAAATATAAAATTATTGCTGATACGTTTACAACGGGCACACACTTACTTACCTATGGTATCCATCCATTTTCTTTCTAGAAAAAGTTTTTGCTGATACGGCTTTGAGTCCATATACTTACCTTCAGTCATAGTCAGATATATTGCCGACATAGCTGCTATTTCCTTTTCATTACGTTTCAATTCGGCGTACAAACTTTCTGCTATGGTAGTCGCTTCAACGGATTCACTTGAAGAAGAAAAAACATATGCACATATTTCAAATTTATAAATTTTAATCGAAGACTTACTTTAAATACACAAACATCCTACGTTTAACAGCTTTAGCAACTGTATCACTTCCATTCACGAAAACGTCCAAAATAGAACGAAGATATCGTCTTAATTCGCGTAAGTCGAATTTGAACTTTCGTGCTTCTAAACATTCTTCATTCATTTGTTTTTTTAAGACATCTAACCAAACCGTATCCAAAGAACGTCTTTTAATGAAGTCTTTTCGATCCCAACTAAAAAGTCTATTCGGAATCTCCTCAGCAGCATATAATGGTTCATCACATATATGAGTATCATAGAAGATGCTAAATTGTCTTACGATTTGCTTTCGTAGATTTTCTAATGCTATGTCATGTACAAATTGATAATGCGGCTTACTCTCCATGTGGATTTGCCAAACTCTAGGGTTCAGTTCATGAAATCTGGAACTTCTGGTTTTCTTTATTGGTGGTATTGCATCAAACTTAGTTTGTCTTCTATGAAGCTGTTGAAGTTTAATTTCGTCAAATTTTTTAGAATACTCAAAATTTTGTGCAAAGTCTGTAAGCAGCACCGTTTTTGCCGTGGACATGATGATCGGCTGGTAAAATGTAATGTGTGTAGTGGAATTCTATAAGTCTTCCTATGTGTGGTATAGTAATTAGACCCTTCTATGTTTTATGACAATTGAAGGAAATTATATGCTAGTGATGAAAAATAAATAACGTGTGTATACGATATAAAAATTCTATTAACTGAGGCGAATGATGTGAAAAACTTTTCTACTACGTACATATGTATATCTATTGAATTATAAAGTGTAATCAAGTTGGAAAAAATTATGGAGATTTAGTTCTTACACGTAGTTTTAGTTTTAAGTATGTTAAAGTGTAAAATTGCGAAGACCTCTAATATAATGCAATAGTCCAAAATTTATGGTCCTTTGCTTTACTTATGGAACAGCTGGGATTGCAGTGCAAATACCTCGAAAACGACAAAATCTTTGGAAAAAAATGGAATATAAACGATATTTATATTTGCTGCTTAAGTTGAAACTCTTACAGAAAAATTCAAGTTTCGACTATGGTCGGAATTTGTAGCCAAGTTCAAAAGTGCCCAAAAATACAATGTGTTTTTGACATACTTCCTGAATGAATAACTTTCCGAAAAATCTATCTATTGCAAATTTAAACACGTTACTGTACGTCTAATGCGTAACGAAAAACAGCAAAGTACATTTAAAAGTTGCTTAAAAAAATAATAAAATGCTCACATTCTCCTATATTATGTACAAATTTAATTAATATATTACAACGATAAATTCAACAATGAATATTTATATTATCTAAAAGAAAATAACGAAATAAAAAGGAAAGATGTTCTAATAATATAGAAATTAACACAGCTCTTTCCATAAAATTGCTTTTTAGTTTCTTTTTAAAAAGATCCAAAGAAAACTAATTTTTAATGGATCTATCCAACTCATTATACCAGATCAGTCCATTGTGTGAACAGTTTTGGGAACTCATATTATTGGTGGAGCGAGAAATCACAAGGTGATCTCTGAATCTAGTATTATATAAATGTTGGAAACTTATAATTTGAGAAGTATTACGACCTTAATTTTTTGTTATTTTATGAATATAGCAAAATAATTGAAAAAAGCTTTGCAGTCATTTTAACTATGAGTGCTTTTCTAAAATATAATTTCGTCTCTTCTGAATATTGGAGTAATTGTTCATAATCAAATATATACATATTTATGCAATTCACACTTTGTTGTAAATTGAGCTGGTAAAATTACAATGTTGCAGTCTTACAATACTTTAGGGGCATGTATGCGCAGCCCCCAACACAAAAAATGGACTACGTGTGAAGATCGCCCATATCTTAAATTTTGTTTTCCTTTATTCATGAATAAAATCATTTGAAATTTTTACGAAAAATATTTACCTGGTAATGCCAATAGACACAACAGCTGAAATCTAATTTTTGACATTTTACTAAAAAAATTCCCATGTAAGGGAAATTTCTCTAAAAACGCCATTTCCCTGAAAAACTTTCTCACGTACAGAAAGCTCATTAAATAAATAGTAGTGTTTCAGTGTTGCCGTGAATTGCACAATGTGCATGCATCAACGATTACTCGCTATCAAAAATTATAACACACTAGATCAGGGGTCGGCAAAGCAATAATACTTTCTCTTTCTCTCTTGTTGCATACGTATTCAAGAAAATTAGCTCTGCTACTCATGAATAGCAGCGCGCCGATACCTGCACTAGATCGTATGAAATGGAGGAGAATTGCGGCGCATGACTGGAAACCAGCCGATGGTTACCCGTCGAATTAATTCTATTTTCACCGTCGGCAGGCGACGATAAGTGTTGTAATTCGAATCAGCTTGTGTCAATTTTGTTGGTTACGTTTTTGAAAACAAAATGGCAGCTAAATTGTCCGCCGCAATTGTGTTTACTCCAATGATTTTCCGACGGTTTTATTTTTAAGCGAGTAATCGGTGTCGATTTCCTGACCTCGTTCCAATTCTGTTCAATGCATAAGTCTTATGTATAAGAATCATGCTAACCTATAGAGCATCATTAAATCAGACATCAAAATTTCCTTAACAACTCAGCAACTGGTATAGAGTTTGAAATATCTCACTCAGGGATCAGGTAAGCTATAGAGATGTTATTTGAGTTTGTAATTTCTTAACAGAATACGTTTTTAGAATTTTTCCATGAAGTGCATAGCGTAAGTCATTTCTCAGGAGGTCTCTCTTCTTTACAAATGGCTTAAAAAATAGAAAGAAGTAGTTGCGCCATCAAGGTGGGATGAACTTTTAATGGTTTTGCTTGAGTATTGTCATAGATTGCTTCTGCTACAGGACTATTTGTCCAAGCTCTCATGTCGTTTTTGCCACTGTGCTTAACATCTCTACAAAGTTCTCTACAGTGCTGTTATGAACTGGCCTTAGTCTGACAGGTTCGTGCGTTGACGCCTTTGAATATTACTTTGCGTGTTTCGTCGCTAATCAACCATATTAAATTTAATAATAATTTTCTCTGAAATTTCGAGCATTTTAATGGTATAAATCAAAATAGTTATATTTTAACTTTGGCAACAAATAGGTCAGGAAATTTTTCAAAAAAAAAATTTCGTTATCTTAAATAAGAATAGGAATATAGTTTTGGGAAGACCGTTGATTGATTGATTTCAAGTTGGCAACTCTGGATCAGATCCATATTCATCGCTATCAGTTCTGTAGACATCGACCCCTCCTCCCCTTGGTGAGATCTGGCGGGACCCCCTCCCCCCTATTTTAGCTCACTTAATTAATGGACGTCCCCTAACGATACAAAAGTACACAGTCGTCGTTTACACAAGGAAATTCTGTGAAAGAAAATATTGAAGCGTCGATATTTCGGAAACCAAACGAGGTATCAATTTTTTTTATTTCACATTTTCGATTTATTTCAAGCTGTTGAAAGCTTTAGACTCCAACGATACTATCAAAATCAGATTTTTAAGTATCGATAACTCGAAAACTAAACGAGATATGCATTTTTTTACTAAACATTTTCGATTTACTTCGACGTGTTTTATGGGAAAACATCGAAAAAACGTTGCGCCACGGATATCGTAATCGTACCGGCATTTGAAACATATGACATTGTGCCTCGTCTCTTTGGTTTTTCCCCTCTTGCCCACAAGCAAAAAGAATTTATGTGTGTAAACGCCGAGATAAGAAATAAAGTTGAGTTACAATTGGTATAAAATGTTTCAAAATTATTATTGAAGTGTTCAATTTTTGAAGTACGAACAAGTTGGACGATAAGTCGTACATTTTTTACGCTCTTGGCGCACAGTGTACTCTCAATACCTTTTTGCTGACTACATTATTTTTGATTTAATTTCAAGCAACCCTGATGAATACTGCTCTCGTGCAAGAATGTAAAAGTTGAGGTTTTCAGTCTTGGATTTCTGTTGGAATGTGTTACTTTGTAGAGTTAAACTCAAGTAAAAAAATAAAAAAATTGCACCAAAAAATTAAGAAAGACAACAAATTAAATTACTAGTGGAAAAATATAAGTGAAAAATTTTCTTGAAATATAAAAAATAAAGAAATAGTTTGTCAAAAACGTAAAATCAAAAAGTATCAGCTAATTTTCTTGTAAATAAAAAAAGCAAATTTGTTAAAATCGATTTTTTGCACAAGAAAAATTTTTAGCCGCATTGTGTTAACAGTGAAACAATAAAAAAAAGGAAAAATAGAAGTATAAACCGTAATACGAAAGGTAAAATAAATGAAAGAAAATGTGAAAATTTCTCTTTGTTGATTTTTTCGATTAAGGCAAAAACTCATTGTGAAATAGATTTCAATTGGCCTTTTAAAGCGTGTTTAATTCACAGATTTTAAGCCAGAAGTAAGGTGCTAACTTTTTTTTTTTTTAATCCTCTCCCTGCTTAGTTTGATATGCTAAATTTGGTACAAAGTCGGCAAAAAGGTGTAAAAAGTTGCTTATCAAATTATCACACAAGTACCGCAATAAAAGAAATTAAATAAAGAATTAGCAACAAAAAGCAAGAGCCGAGAAATTCCTACTTTTCTGAACCGAATGGAAATGTGTACAAAATAAACGTCACACATACACAAATGTACATGAGCTCATACGAAAAACACCAGCGCGAATCAGAGTAGCACCATTGCAAAACCAACCAATGTCATGTTCAGTTTGTAGTGTCAAATTTCGATTTTATACAGAAAATAACTATTCGTTGTGTTTTTGCAATAAAAAATCGTCAAAGAAGCAACTAAAAAAATTGTTGGTTTTGGGGCTTAAAGTTAGTGTAGCGGCACATCTTATTACATAATTTGGCATAATTTTACTTTAGGGCCAATATCCCGAAAACTTAGAAGCTAAACACAACTGCACCAAAAAATAGAATTTATTCTTTTTTAAGGGATAATATGGCATTAAAAGCAAAAAACAACACGAAAAAAAGTGCCGATCGGATCTAGTTTCGGAGATATAGCCATCGGTAGTTGCATATATAGTTTTTGTAAAAATGATTATATGTTGGGAACCTCTGAATGGATATCAAAAATATGGCTGTCATAAAAATGATAATTTAATGGCCTACAATAACACTAAGCAAAGTTTTGAAATCTATAATTTGGGGGATTTGACGATTTGGCTGAAATTTCGACTAATTTTTATTAAAAAAACGCTTTTTTCCCCAAAAATGGTGTTTATGACCCATGACTTTTTAGCATGCCAAGAAAGCTTGATTATTTTGCTTTAAAATGATGTACCATTTGCAGTATTTTACCTAGTTTTATCGAAAAAAGTAAAATCACTTTGGGGAATTTGGTATTAAAATATATAGTAATTATTTACTTTAACGGCCTCATCATTCAGGGTTCTAATCATTTTTATAAAAGCTACATCCACAACTTCCAATGGTTATACCTCCGAAACTAGATCTAACTGACACTTTTTTTAAACTTTTTTTTCACTGTTAATCCCCTATTTAATGCCTCTAAAACAAAAATTGGAGAATGTCAGCTAAAGTAAACCTGTTCCGCTAAGTCTTAGTGGATAAATAATCGTGCTTGACTATTTATAGTACCACATTTTTCTATTTTTCGTAAAAAATAAATCCATAGTTTCTTAGTCAACGTTTACAAAAGAAAATTCGGTGAAAAATTCTTGTCTATTCTCTTTTGTGAATTTCTTTTGCGTTTACATACGAAAACTAGAATTTCTTTGTTCTTGAAAATGTCAAAACAATTACTGCTTCAACCCCCCACAACAAACCTAAATTCAAAGCAAAGGAACAGAATGAAATAGAATTTCCAAGTAACTACAACAAATTTTGTACACCACCCTTTCGCGTTTTCCCCTCTTGCCAACAAACAAGAAAACTTTTCGTCAAGAACCTATGTAACACGGTTCGCTTAAACCAAGATCAGATCGATAAAATTGTCAACCAAATCTGACAATGCACAATTATTATATAGTGTCTTGAGATTCCAAATACATAATCCACGAAATCGGGTCTGCTCATTTACTCGTTTTATGGCCATTTTAAGGTTAGCACTTTGACCGAAACGGTTCGTTTCAAGCAAAGTCAAAATTGGAACATTTAGATTTGAAGTAGTAGTAGAAAGTCCCAAAAAAGAAACTTTTACCTCAAAAGTCGGTTGTTACATAGTTGTATTCCTTGTGAAGAGACATCAAAACGAAACATTTCCAACACGTGCATCAAAATGAAACATTTCGATGGAAATTGCTCCAAAATACAACAAAGTTTTCACATAAAATTTATCAAAACGGAACATTTCCAACAAGGTTAATCAAAACAAAACTTGTCCGTATTATTAATGTTAGTAACTTAACGTAAAACTAAAATTTTAGTTACGTCGCTGAGGAATTTTTTTGAGGGTATTCAATTACCCATTTAGTTTTTATCTTCACCTGTAATTAATAAAAAATGTGAAAATGTTCCGTTTTGATCGCCCACTCATTTGGCATTCATGGGGTCTACTCAATCCCTCGCACTTTTTTTCCCAGCGCTTATGCTTGGCTCAGTCTTCAGACGCGTTCGGACATTTAAATTTTTTATGATAAGTCAGTAATAGTTATGTCCACTAATAAAATTCTGGTTACTTATTGTCCAACGCTCGTGTCAGTTTTGTTCTCATCTTTAATTTATTTTGTTAAATAAATTTTTTTTTTCTGCCTTAACCACTTAACGACATATGACTTAAATCATTAAAAGAATTTGGAAATACGTTTAGTGACTTGACTTCTTGACTGTTTATAATAAAAATTAAAAGTTGGAAAAGGTATAGTGAATAGGTTAAAGTAAAAAAAGCTGAAATGTGAAACTTGTATATATTGAGTATTTAGACCCCAAAAGAATTTCTAGTTTTGATTGTGCAAACTTAAGCTTAGGTTGACTCAGGTGCTAAAATAATTCACTTGCCTTGGAATTTAATTTTTATTCTAATAAATTAAAATCCATGCCTATAGCTTTAGAGTCTGCTTTGCAATATCAAAATAACTGTTACGCAGGAACGTAGTGAAAGTTGGTATACAAATGCAAGTGCCTCAATAAAACATTGGATTTGTCTGAAACAATTACTTCGGCATAAGCTGTTCGCTTAATATTAATTTAGTTGATAGTTTATCTACATAGATTACCTAGAAGAAGTAAACATCCTCAAAACCTTTTCCTTCTATTTTGATTTTGTGAAAATTTACTCAAAGAATTTCTGAAATAAAAGAAAACATTTTATTTTTTATTTTTAGAATCGCAACATTGGGATTACAATAAGAAAAAGTACAAAATCAAAGAAAATTATATTGAAAACGAACGGGCTGAAACGAAAATTACGAAAAGAGACAAACAAAATCAGAAATAAATTACGACAAGAACGTGACATAAAAAACGTGATTTAAGTAAAAATCGAAAGCGAAATTATTGGAAATTAAGAAGAATTGTAAATAAAAATAAAGTGTGCGGATTATACAGTTTAAAGTGAGTGATAGCAGTATTGCAATTGATTAAAGATAAAACTTACAACGTGGTACAAGATACCATTTTCGAGTTTAAAGTCACAACGGAACATTATTAAAACCATATTGAAACTTTAACAAAATGTCTGTGTGAAAAGCAGACTCTGATTCCTGAAGGTAAGCAAATACATTTAATTTATTCTTACATATGTATATGGAAGTATAGACTTTTTTCTTCTCTCTTTATTACCTTTTATTCTTACAACACAATATTTTTCTACACATTATCTTATCGCCGTTATTTGATAAGGAGAAGGTTCATTTGTTGTACCATAAAATCTGTATTAAAATCAGGTATTCTTTTTGTCACTTTGCACCGACAGTATGACGATAAACGTGCCGTGTTTGTAGCGGTTTAAATAATTTGTTTTTTACCGGCAATATACCTATTATTGTTTATATATTTTTATTGTTGCTGTTGAATTTTTTTTTATCTGCGAGACAGAGTTGTAAAGAAATACATATATAGTATACATTGCGTTTCATCAGTACATGTGAATTGTGTAAAAATTATCCGGAATTGTTAAATAAAACAAAAGAAAATGATTTCTTCATCAAATCTTATTTTTTTTCCTTCAAATTAGACTCCAGCACTTGAAATACTACTACGACGCCAGTGGTTGACCGAGTCCTCCACTCATTTTCGTAAGCTGATTTAAGGATAGCTTTCAGTTTCTTTAGCGAATTTGCTTTAATGGCATCAATCGACTCAAAGCGCTTTCCTGAAAGTGCTAATTCCAGATTCGGGAATAGGAAAAAATCAGACTGGGCCATACGAACTGAAAAAATAGGCTAGGTCGATGATTTTCTTTGAATGTTTCGCTAAAAACTCTTGTACAATAATGGCTTTATGCTATGGTGCATTGTCGTGGTGGCAAATTCATGAGTTGTACTTGCATTAATCTGGCCGTTTTCAGCACGGATTGGATTTTTTTTTATTGAATTTTATAAGTAAAGTGTACTGCTTTATTTTCCTTATTCAGAAATGATCGAAAAAAATTGGTATCGTTAGTGCAAGTGCTTGAAAATGGTTGATGTCGGTGTTTTTGACACATTTGACTCGTTATCAATACAAACATGATATTTTTTAAGCACGACATGATTGGAGAAAAAGAAAACGAATAAGATTTTAGTGACCAAAGTCTTAAGTAGGTAAAGATTTTTGTTTCGTTCGTGGGCTTTGGCCCCACCCAACAACTTTTTTCTTTTAACGTGTTTTTTTTTGTATATAAAACATTTTGTATATTTGTTTAATTTTGTTTATTCTTGACTTGAACCATTTTCACGGTTGCATTTAATTTTACAACTTAATTTTACCTATCTTTAACAACTAGAAGTAAGCAATGGTATTTTTCTTTTTTTCTTATATTTATTTGTTTTGTTCTTTTATCTTTCTGAAATCGAAAAGTATATTATGTTATAGAAAGACTAATGCAAGCTGTATTTTCTTTATGAGCTTTGCGTAAATGAATCAGAATCTGGTACTAGTTTTTTTTCTATGTTATCTTAGTTCTGAAGAACAATTTCTGACTTCATATTCGAAGCATCAACGTATTGGCTAGCAGCTCAAATATTATTAGAAAATTCATATCCCGGAAATAAAATCAGAATCGAATTGGAGAATGTCTCTTTTGCAACTCTGCCGACAATGTTCGGCATTCTTGAGTTTTTGATTTTGTTTTCCTATAGTAAGTTTATTTATTTGTATGTAGACTCAGGTGTGTGATTTTTGTTTGTGTAGATATGTAATTTAAATAAAACAGAAACAATAATAACACAGTTTATTTTTTATAAATATTTTTTTATACTTTACGCAAAATGAAAATTGATACTAAGAAATTTTTCCGTTTTTCTGAAGTAAATGAACTTTCTGGAAATTAATATCTCAGCAATGAGGTGTATAACTTGTTCCTTTTTAATATTAAAAAGATAAATTTGTTCGTACTGTTTTAAATTCTTGTGAAAAGATTTCTAGTTTTGTGCATTAAACGTTGTTTGGATAATTTTGTTCCAATGAATAAAATCATTTTGTATTATCCGAATTGTAATTATTGAATAGATAGAATGTTCAACGTTTGCCTAGTATTTGAAAAAATTTCTTGAGCGTTTACTTAAACGCTGCATACCAAGCGATTTTGTGTATTTTTTATCAGAATTATATGTGAAATATTTCTACTCTTTAGTCTAAGTAATTTTGGGATTATTTGGGTAATTTTTTTCTGGGCAGATAAAATTTATACAGTTTATCCGAACTAAATTTTCTTCCAAAAAATAAATTTTAATGGTTTTTTTTCAAAATTTTCCATTCATTTAAGATATTTTTATCCTACCCGAATTTTTGGTTGCATCACCAATTACATTATCTAAAATTAGAAACATAACTATTAAAAAAGTATGTTTTCAAATTTGTATTTGGCTCAGATTTTGTTTCAACGCAATAAATTTATTGTTTTTTGACAGTGCCTTCGAAAAAAAAATCTTGTTATTGCGTCGTCATTATTTTACCAAACAGAATATTTTTTAAAGCAGATGCATACATAGCATAGTACATATTTTAATATGGCTGTTGATGTTTCTTGTCGATTTTTTTACTGTTTTGCTTTTATTTTTATTTTTCATCGTTGTCGTCGTATAGGTAGGTATGTATGTTAAAAATAAACCACTAAAATATACACCAACAAGAAATTGTAAAGATGCCCTTTTAACAAAACTCACGGGAATATTCGTACAGAGCATATATAAAAAAACACAATATCGTTGCACGAGTGAATTCAGTCACATCCATGAAATTGCGTTTGAAATTTTGTAGTTCACGTGTTTTTGTTGCTTTCAATTTTGTTGTTGGCTTTGAATTTTTTTATTGCTTAGAAGCTCATATCGATTTTTCACCCTTGCTTTTGAAACAATGCGACTCTGTGTTATGTGTATTAATAGAACGCATATAAAAATAGGTCATGTAAATATTAAAAATTTCGGATTTGGATACTCAGCAAAGCAGTTGCACAGTTTTTAAAGTTTATACAAATATTTGGGTACTTAGTATGTTTTGGAAAAATGTTGGAATTATCCGGTATAGTAATGTTCCACTAAAGTAAATTTTATTTATTTTTTGCCAAAAAATATTCTTTTAGGTAGTTATACAATGTTTTTATTATTCTTTTAATCTGACGTATTTAAATCTTAAGAATTTCTTAACAAGTTATGCCAAACCTATTTCACATAATTATTTGAGATCTATGAGGTTGTTTTTTTACAAATATATCGTGAGATGTATAAGTCGAAAAATATTTTGTGAACCAGTGGAACCTATACATATGTATCGAAATCCAGTGAATCAATTTATTCATTTATATTTATATTTATATGTAGTTAGCTGTATTAACTTTTTACTCATAACAATACAAATATAAAACATTCTATATAACTTCTGGCCCAAATGAAGTATTTTATTGAAGTTGGCATTACATTGGTCAGGTGCCGGTTATTTGTTTTTTTTTTTCTACTGTCTATCAGTTAGTCTGGAACTTCTACACGCAATCGCTTCGAATCCAATGACACAACTTTTTTTTCACATTTTTATTTACTCATATCTTTCTAATGTTTAATGAGTTTATTCAACAGTTACTTTATTTTTTTTTATATCATTTTGCATTCCTTTAATGTTTGCAATTTTATTTTCACAGTTGATTAACTTTTCTCTCGGCACTTATAGCAAATATTCTACACTTTCCATTGGCAATTTTCTTATGGACATGCATATTGTATTTAAATTAACGTGAAAATTTTTCCACAATGGCACGTGCTTCATCGTTACGTTTCGTTCCACCGACGATGACAATATACCTTTGCGTGTATACTTAGTAGATAGATAATAAGCTTTGATGTGTTTTTTTTTTAACACGCTCTTATTTTGAATGCAAGGTTTTAATTGGCTTTGGATTGATTAAGCTGTATTGCGTTTGAGAATAATATTAACGAAAAAGTAGAGTAAATACACCAGACACATACATATGTATGTAGATAGAAGCTTATCAAATTTCAAGTTTAAAGTAACGGTACAATCTTTACGTTGCTAAAACAAATCTTATGGATTTTTAATTTTTGATTGAGAAAAACTTAAAATTTTCAAAAAGTCTTAAAGCATTTCGTCGTGAAACAAAACTTTTCTAAGCTATGTATGTTTTTTCTTAGAATTTCCTAACAAATGTTTTAGCTCCATATTTTTGTGCATATTTCGGAAAGTTTTTGTTAAGCGGATAAAATATATCCACCTTATCCGACCTAAATGTATGGTCAAAATGTATTTTCTAAGTTCAGATGCCCGGAAATGGTCGAATTTCGGTCAATTTTGTTATTTTAATTAAAAGTGTATAAGATTATAGTTTGAAATGTATGCCACACGACAGAACTCGAAGAGCCTTAATAGGATTTTATAGGTCGCATAGTTGATTCCTGTACCAAACAAGGGCTGCCAAAGGTTTTTTTGGGCCAATTTTTATTAATAAAGATTACAGCTTGAAATGTATGCCACATGATAGAGATCGAAGAGCCTAAATAGAATATACATATATGTCCCAAACATAGGTTTCCACCCGTTTTTTCGGCAAGTTTTTCTTAAATGGGTGCTATGTTTGGGACAGGATTCGACAGTACAACCTTATATATTCTATTTAGGCTCTTCGAGTACTTTCATTTGGCATACATTTTAAGCTTTAATCTTATACACTTTTCATTCAAATAAAAAAATGGACCAAAAAGCGGAAATTTTCGGGTATCCGCACTTGCTTTGGCAAGGCAATTCAGGTTGGTTAGTTTCACCAAAACGCATCACTATCTTTCCTGTACATCCCATCCTTTAATCTTATACACTCGACTTTTCTACAGCAAGCTCTCCGCCTATGACTTTAGTCTGGGTAGTAAAAAATAACACGTGATATATCTGACAAATACAGACAGAGAAAACACCCAAGGGGGTATCACATCAATAAATTTACATACCTAGTAACAATTTTAAAAACAAAAGTCTAAAAATTAGTTTAACCATTTTCTCAAAAAAAGATTTAAGAATTTAAACATTGGTATTTTTAAAATTATTTGTTCTCCGAAAAATGTAAATCATGTTTCGACCCACATAATATGCAACTCACTTCAAGGTTGCAAATTTTTGCCTTAAACATTTTACTTTAACAATGGGGGCATTTAATGCGCATTGGTAACAATGATTTGTAAAATAAATTTTCATTGCATATCAATACAAGTGCTAATCGGCCAACAAAAAATTATTCGAATTCATGAAAGCGACTGTCTATCATTGATTGCATTAATAACAGACAGACCACTAACTTTTTCTAACAGAAGATAAGGTAAATATTAAATTAGTTATACATATTTCATTTATTTATTACCCTCTTAACATTATTAATGTGTATCTAAGTAAAACTTTATTGAAATGTGTTAAGTGTTTGTGCGATAGCAAAAAAGTAAAAGTTAGTACGTACTTAGATAAACCAGCTAAATTTATG
Source organism: Meiosimyza platycephala (assembly GCA_963662105.1). NCBI lineage: Eukaryota > Metazoa > Arthropoda > Insecta > Diptera > Lauxaniidae > Meiosimyza > Meiosimyza platycephala. The sequence goes on from OY759210.1 coordinate 23,605,328, forward strand.
CGTTTATAATTTTTATTTTTCAATAAAAAACTTTAAGTTTTAAAAAATAAAATACTTTTGATAAACCGATTTTTAATTGATCAAAAATTTATTTTTAACTAAATTTTTAAGAAAAACAACCCTTTCTACTTTCTAATCCATGTAAATGAGCTTGTGAAAATTCAGTTTTCTTAATATGTTTCCTTGTCACAAACTACGAACCCATTGCTATTTAGCATAGATTTCTTATCAACTCCAAGTTAAATCAAATCAAACAAGCTGTATAAATTGGTTTCCTGATCTTTTGAACCTTTTTCTATAAGACATGGCTTTTTGATTGAATTATTTGTATGAAACTAGTTATTGAATTTATACTTTTCGTATGTTTGTATTTAAGTAGTACAAGAATATACGTGACTTTTTTTTCCAAATTAAATCGTGTCTAAATATAAACATTAGCTGGATGAATAGTTAGGTAGAATGAGATTTTGGTTCAATGACAAATTTAAATTTAATAACACTGGCTGCCCCCACAAGAAGAAGAAGAACTTAAGAATTTTGGTGTTAGGAACAGAAAATTTGCATTTAAAAAAAAAGTGGAAATCCCAGCGCGTTGGCATAAAAGCAAAGCATAAATAGAAACATTTGCGATTTTATCCTAACGCGTTCCGCTACAAACGCGCACAACAAAATCTGGCATAAGTGGAGCGTAATAAAAATTCTAAATGCTATGTATAAAGCATACGAAAATTTAATTTTGTAGATTTTAATATAAGCTATCTCTATGCTTTGAAGATTTTCTAGACTTTGAAATTGCGCGCTTGAATACAATTAACTTAAATTTATTCCAGCTTTAATTTTTACTTGTACTATTTGCAGCATTTTTCTTCCTTTGATGTGTTTTTTTTTATTATTTCATAAAGTGTATGTGCTAAAATATTTTTTTTTTTTGCATACATATGTCACTACATACAATTTTATTTATTACCCTTCGATTTCAATAAATATAGTAAAAAGGTTTTATTTTTAGATTTCATTTATGGAAAATATAAAATTAAATTCAATAATATAGCAAAAAAATTTAAAGTTAAAAAGTCACCTTGAATGAGTATTCGAAAATAATCATTACGCAATATATTTACAAAAATGCACTGTGTTGCAATAAGAGACACATTTTCATGTATGAAAATCAATGCTTTATAAAGAAAAATTTCGATTTGACCAGACTTGACCCATTTTTCATAGTCTTGAAAATTTTAACGACCACCTCCATTTTCGAAAAAATAAGGTTTTTATTGAAAGTTTGAAATTAACATTTCTCAGTTCAGATCTGAAAATCATATTTGTCGCCCAAAATAGCTATTTTTGTTCAAAATTATAGAATTTATTAGAAACATTAAAACGTTGAAAGGTGGGTCAAATCTTATCGTATGGAGATTTTTCGGACATGAAATCGATGTATTTTCATATGCTTTGCAATACTGGTCTGAACATAATTTTTTACTTGTGGCTTGCTTTCCGAGTTATTGAGCTAAACTTTTTTCGTCGGCCTCTCACGATTCTGGCGACTGACGCTTATTTCCATTATTAGCCTTACTTAAATTAACAATTGCAAAAAAATTAAGCGGGAGGATGTGACCATCAAATATGCAACGCTACCTCCCGTACTATTAGGCATGTTAAAGTAAATTTAAAACCTAAATCAATAGAGCAATTATGTGTGCAAACAGGAAAATAAGGTAAAAACGTAAAAGTTTCGAGTCAAATTATAGCAAATCTAAATGATTTAAACTAGGTCGTATACAGGTTGGCAATCATAGAATTATGTGTAGATTGAATAATCTAACAAAAATTATACGTTTTTAGTGGAACTAAACACAAAAACTAACTTTTTTTACGAAGCGTAAAAATCCTGTTACCGGACAAGTGGTCGGAATGAGGAACGTATGGAATTTTTACGTAACCACATTCCGACCGCTTTTAATCACTTTATAAAACTTTAAAATTAATTAAAAAAGTGGTAATTATGATAAACATATATGCATACAATAAAATATTTAAATACTTATAGCTCAGTTTGTTTTCGCTGAAAATTCGATAAACTTGAAACTCATTTTTTATCTTTTTTAACACTCGCGTAACCATCGAAACGCACCGTTGCGTAGTTGTGACTCAATTGACAAAAAATCCGTAAAAATTTTAAAACGATTTTTTACAGTTAACGTATCAATATTGAAAGAATGAAATGCGTTCATTTCGTAAACCTTGCGCTGGAAATTGATGGACTTTTATAGAGTTTTTTTAAGTGGTCGGATACATGAACCCGGTCGGCGACCGGTGCCGTTGCGTTACTATAAGTTGATTCTTAATATTGTAATTTTTTCTTATAAACATTTTATTATTATATTAATTAGATATTCTTTTAAACTTTTATTTTTTTCAACCATTTTTCTTTAAAAAATTTTACAGGGGCTGAACTTTTTTATAAGAGCGAATCCATAAAAAAACTTCAAGAAAATGTTAGTAACTAGGATTCATCGTGCTTTCGAACTTTTCTCTGGTTGAAAAAATTTTTGCATAGAGTAAGAGTTTTAATGTTTTGGATAACTTAGGCAAATATTATAAACTTTTTTTAATACTTTTTTTGAACCAAACTAATTTTTTATTTGTAAAAAATTTTTTTATTATTTATTTTTTTTTGTAAAACTCAAAGAATTGGCATACCACTTTAATACCTAAATTGCCGGATGTGCCTTTTTTTACGTTTGTGCTGCTCAATCACAGATTCTTCTTAGTGCTGGTTGATTTTTCTTCATTCAATTGTTAAGTCTTACTTACGTCAATTCTACGAGATTCTCTAGATTAAAAGAAATGAACATTTTTATATAACTACATATACTTAAGTACCTATAAAAATGTTTATGATTTTATTTACATTCACACTCAATTTACGTTTGAGTATCTTGGTAAGTCCAAGCCACTTAGCGGCAACTGCGGCCTGTACATATGCTGCATATTGTCACGCTATCAAGGTTATACCGGGCGAAAAATCGTACTATACAAATATTTAATAAAAAATTAAAATTTTTTTCCTTTTTTATTTATTTTGTTAAAGACATTTTTTCGTTGCATTCGTCGCATGGATAAATAAAGCGATAACGCGCAAACCACAAGTTACAAAAAGCTATCGGCGAGCCCCATTTCGTTTCATTTAGTAGGCGGATACAATTTATTTAATTTGATTAGAATTGATGGCGACTGTGAAGCGCAAAATTATTCCATTAAGAAACGGATTTTTTTTCTCAATTGGATGATTGCAAAGAATGGTGTATACAAATATTTAAGTTATTTAAAATATTTGTTGAGTTGAGATAAAGTGATTAGGTTTTATCCGTCGTTTACTGTTTGATTGTGGTTGAACAATTTTAAAAATCACGTTGGCTCAATTGCATGTAATTTGTGATTGGTTTTGATTCCGCAAAAATTTTTTTTTGTTTTTTTTTTTTTACATTTCAAGTATTAAAACGGATAAAACCTACACATTTTATCATCACATAAAAAATTATCCGAACTCTTGTGTGATAATATATTTTCAACATGTCATTCATATAAAATTTAATCTATGAATAATATAAAACATGCATAAATGTTATCAGTTAGCCTGAAAACAATTCCCTATCGTTTCTATTTTTGTTTACATTTTTAAAAACTTAAATGTTTTTCTTTTATTTAGTTACATAAAAATTTATTGCAATTATTTCTCGAAATAGTTATTAGTGTAACGAGCTTATCACTCTTACGGTACGGTAAAAACAAGTGGATACCAAGCCGTTCAAGAGCTTACCGCATTACAACGAGACAAGCGTCTCAAAATATATATATATAGCGCATACTCATGCGCCGCAAAAACGAGTTGCCCAATTCAGTGTTTTCTGACTATAAAACATACTGCATCGAGCAGTTTGTTAACAAACAAAATGATCGGCTTTAGCTTAAGGGATGTTCCAACGACCATTTAGAAAAGATACAAGTAATTCGATGACAAGGAGCTGAACAAATTATGCTATGGGCGAAAGTGAGCGAAAATGCGAAGTCTCCACTCGTTTTTCTACCGATGAGGCGACAATGAGGTCAAAATAAATCAACAAACTATCGGGAAAATGTGTTGGAGCCTGGTCTGTTACCATGGGCAAGCAAACATTTCAGTTTCGAGCGCTGGACTTTCCAGCAAGACTCGGTGCCAATGGAACGCAAAAATAGCTTGAAGAAAAGTTTCATCGTTCACTTTAGCTGTCGTTCTCTCCCGACCTAAACTCTCTGGACTACTGTGTTTGAGGCAATTTGCAGACCAAGGCATGTGCCAAAAATCACTCAAGTATGTAGTTGCTCAAGAAGGATTTGACCCAAACATGGTACAATATTGACCTCTACGATGTCAGCCTTCAAAAGAATACATAATATACATACATATGTAGTTACCAATATAAATGACTAACTGAATAATTAACTCTTCCACTGTTGTTTATTCCATTGTTAAAAGTTATAAGAATTTCACAATGTTTGTTATTCTTTCAATAGACATACCAAAAATAGGAAAAATCTAAAAAAAAATATCTGCCTTTATTAGGCACACCTACCTTTAACAAAATATGCAAACTTTTCTCCAAAAAAGAGTAAATCAACACGCTTGCGTCGGCACGCTTGTAAATGGTATGCGAAATTTCTGCATTAATTATGTACCTACCTTTGATTTTATTATTTGTATCTCAAAAGTAGCTTCGAAAGAGTAAGAGCACGTGACTATGAGTTGTTATGTTGATGTTTAGAAATATACGATTCAGCATGATTGAATTTCAAGCAGGTTTCAATCGATGATGATGATGAGGGATGATTCATGCTTTATTGAAGACAACAGAGCTTGATGAATGAAACAAAGGCGAACGAATGAAGAGAGCAAAAAAGCCGGTAATGGTAAAACAACAAGTAAAACAAAATAGTAAATCGAGTTGAATATGAGCTTAAAATACTAAAATGACTACATACATTGACAACGAGCAGCGAAAACCAAAAAAAAAAGTTTGAACCAGCCTCTTTTTTTGGTTAATAATTGATATTAAAAAAATAAACTTTAAATGCGCGCTTGATGAAGCAAAGAAAAAAAAAACACGGTTTCCTACTCCATAAAAATATAGGAAAGTTTTCTTTAAATTTTACGTGCTTTATTCATTCAAAGAATTTGTTACTTATTTTTGTAGATAACTTGTCAATTCAATGTGACGGGGTGGATCATTTGAATAGACTCATTTTCGGTCAAACTCTTTAATGTTTTTGCCACTCTATTACCAAATCATTAAATCGGGTTATATTTTTCATTAGTTAGTAACGCAAAAGCACCACTTAACGACCACTTATCGGCGCATCTGTTTGAATCTTCTAAAAGATACATAAATATGTCATGTAATTTTACTAAAAATTAACCTATTTATTGTTATAGATGTTAACTGTGGGAAAAATAAGTTAACAATAATATAAATGAAAGCTTTTATTACTAAATTTTGTTTTTAAAAAATTGATACAAAAAAACAGAACGTTCACCATTTACCGACCGGCTTGTGATTATTTTGTCTGTTTCCGTCCACTGAAGCACCTAATTCCGACCGTTAATGTCGCAATAAGAAAAAGCTATAGATTTTCAGTCAACATTTATTATAAACGTAAAACTTAAATGTAATTTACGATTTTGATCAAAATCTTTTAATTTTCAACAAACAAAGTTAACTTCTAAGTATAATTACCTATATATATCAGAAAAATTTCGATTTGACCAGATCTGATCCATTTTTCATAGTTGTGAAATTTTTAACGACCATCTCCATTTTCGAAAAAATAAGGTTTTTATTAAAAGTTTGAAATTAACATTTCTCTTTCAGATCTGACATTCATATTTTTCGCCCAAAATAGCTATTTCTGCTCAAAATTTTAATATTTATTAGAAACATTAAAACGTTGAAAGGTGGGTGAAATCTTATCGTATGGAGATTTTACGGAAATGAAATCTATGTATTTTCATCTGCTTTACAATACTGGTCTGAACATAATTTTTTACTTGTGGCTTACTTTCCGAGTTCTTGAGCTAAACTTTTTTCATCGGCCTCTCACAACCAGAGTCACCACGATTCTGGTGACTGACGCTTATTTCCATTATCAGCCTTACTTAAATTAACAATTGCAAAAAAATAAGCGGGAGGAAATGACCTTCAAATATGCAACGTTGCCTCCCGTACTATTAGGCATGTTAATGTAAATTTAAAACCTAAATCAATAAAGCAATTATGTGTGCAAACAGGAAAATAAGGTAAAAACGTAAAAGTTTCATGTCAAATTATGGCAAATCTTATTAATTTAAACTAGGACGTATACACGTTCGACATCGTAGCATAATGTATAGATTGAATAATCTAACAAAAATTATACGTTTTTAGTCTAACTAGACACAAAAACTATCTCTTTTTACGAAGCTTAAAAATCCTGTTACCGAACAAATAGTCGGAATGAGGAACGTAGGAAATTTTTACGTAACCACATTCCGCCCGTTTTTAATCACTTCACAAATCTTTTAAATTAAATTAAAAAGTGGTAATTACTTTGTAATTTTGATAAACATATATATATGAACACAATAAAATATTAAAATATTTACAGCTCAGTTTATTTCTGCTGAAAATTCGATAAACTTGAAACTCCGTTTTTATCTTTTTTTACACTCGCGAAACCATCGAACCGCACCGCTGCGTAGTTTAGACTCAACTGATAAAAATTCCGTTGAAGCTTTAAAATGATTTTTTTTGACAGTTGACGTATCGATATTGAAAGAATGAAATGCGTTCACTTTCGTAAACTTTGCGCGGGAAATTGATTGACTTTTATAGAGCGGTCGGATATATGAACTCGGTCGGCGACCGGTGCCGTTGCGTTATGAGAAATGGTTAAAAAGCTCACGGAATCAGTGGGAAAGTTAAAGATTTTATATTACAATGATTCACTATTATTTATTCTTAAATTAGCCTCAAAACTCACTTTTTACTGTTTTTTAATTTACTGTTTTAATTTACAATTTACTTCACTAAAAACATTAAACAAAATTAAAACACTCTAAATAATTCGCATTTTGTACTTAAGACACGATGTTGACAAACACACATTAAAACATCAACTCGTTACGCCTCTCTTTTCATATCAGCCGTTGGTGGTTTATACAAAACCCTTGAACATTTTTTTGCATTCTTCAATTTTACCGACATGTTATTGGCCCATAATATTGTCATAGTTTTTCTTGAGCGATCGACAAATTCGATGTTTCGAAAGTTTTATAGTTTAAGGTGTTTCGTTCAAAGTTACAGATCGATACCAAAACTTGATTGAACTCTGACTCAATATCACCAAACACTTCAATGAACGTGTGAGTCTATTGAATAATCTTGACAATCTCAGGTGATATCAGTTTTCGATCATTTCTTGCCATCGTCAATTTTTTCAATCATTTCTTTGTAGTGACTTAGTTACTTGAGCTTCTACGACCTCAACGAAAATAATTGTATCACTTGTAAATCCTTAAAAAAATCTTTGATTTCGATTTCGAACTTCGAACTCGTTTCTCTTATGGTACAGCGTAATGTTTTTCGACGATATTTAAAATGATTATTTAATCAAAAATCCTTCATGGTATAAATTTAGAAATCTGCCAGACTTCACAAATTAATCAAATCAATAACTTTAAAACTATTTTCTTTTTTTAAATTGTATACTTATGCAGATTTTACTCTAAATTATCATATGTTGCCAAAATTTTGCCTAACTAAAGTTTTTTTTATTATTGATAAACTAACATTATGCCTTTAGTAATAATAAACTGAATAAACAATAAATTGAATTGGTGCTTATATTTTATTGCGTTTAAATCTTCAATTTTTTATTGCCCGCTAATTTTTACATTAAATACATAATAAATTAGAACAACACTGTCTATTAACAATTTCGATTTGATTTGAAAGCATTATTTTGTTTATAAGACGTTTAAATTGAAACAGTTAATGCGAAATAAATGGTTTTTTATTTGGCAATCTATTTATTTGCCTATCGACTGCAAATAAACGATATATTTAGCTAATTTGATTATTTTAAATACATATTTGACTATGAAATTTGCTATAGCCTACTATTTTTTGTTTATATTAATTTGGCCAAATGTAATTGCTTAAGTTGGAAACAATTTTTGTTCTTTAAGTTATTTTTATTGAACCATGTATATTTGATTTACTATCGAATGATCTTGTTTGAGCAACCTATATTTTTTTTTGACATTATTGTAGGGGCAAAGTTCACATTTCTCAGAAATTTGTTGTTTTTTAATGTCTTTTGAACCTAAAGTCTGTTGTGTTTCAATATTATATTATTTTTAATTAAATGGATCATTAAAAAAAAGGCGTTTTTTAAACTTAGATAGCGAGAGACTGATTTTTTTTCGAATACTCCAAATGGAGTGCATGACTGAAACAATATAATGCCACCTCTCTCATTAGTGTTGATTGTATAAGTAGATAAATGCTTTCATATATTGTTGCACATTATCCTTTCAGCAAAAAAATTCTAATACAGTAGAAACCTAATCCGGGTCAATTAAAACCGGCCCCAATACGGGTTATGCGGAGATCCGGATTACCTTTATTTGTGGCGAAATAAGGTGTACGAGCGAATCATATAAAGTAGGGATGGCCAACTGAGGTGCCCAAAAGTCGACAGAGCGCTGACGTCTACAACAAAAATTTGTGTAGGAATTCCAACGAAAAAAAAAACATTAGTATAAATATGTTTTGTCTTTTCCACGTAAAGAAAACATTACCCAGTAGAAATTCGTGCATCACTGATGTAAATAAATAAATAAACTGCGAAAGCATCGTATGGCTACACAAACAAATTTTTTAGCTCAAAATTCATTAATAAAATCAAAAAGTACTTTTCCGAGAATTAAAACTATTTTTCCATGAATATGAGTTTTTTTTTTTACAACAAAGATGCACACAAGAGCAGTTCTTTTAGTCTCTTATTTTTTTTACAAGTCAATAATACATATGCGTAAAAAATTGCCTTTCGCAGAAATAATGTCTTTGACCTGAAATTTTAACAACTGGCATTGCGCAACTCATTTGCGCACATTTGTTTTGTTTTTGCACGTTTGATTCCGACTGGGTCTCTTGCATATTCATTTTTCAAACGAACCAGCGCATAGAAATCAGTAACTGCACGGTCGGCAGAATGATGGCACGTTTCATAGCTCGTGACCGCGGGAAGGTAAATGGACAACCCTAATATAAAGTGTGAACGAAACTATTCGGGAATTCCCCGTGCTACGTACTCATGCATAGCCAAAAATTGTAATGTCATAGTTCAATATTGTGGGAACTATCAAATAAATCGTAGATAAAAATATGCGGAATAAAGAGTATAAACGAATATAAAATAAAGCGTGCATAACTACCATATATAGTACGTGTTTCATTTCTAACTAAGATCGGTCCGGATTACAAGGGACGTACATAATGGAAATATTTTCTTTTTTCACACTGTCCGAATTACAGTAGGATCCGGATAAGACCATTGCGGTTTAGCGAGATTCTACTGTATTTTCATAAAATAAGAAATTTTCGTTATTGTAAGCGAATTAAATTTTCATGAACTAATTTTTATACAGCAATATATTTTTCGATACGAGTATTATATAGTACATTAATTGGATTTTTTTTTTAAATTTTTTATAAAAACAATCCAACCGCAAGCTTTAATCATGCGACAAGCAAAGATATCAGGCAAAAATTTTAATTACAATTTTGATTTATGATTTTAAAATTTTTATTGCTGTGCTATCTGTATTTCAGCAAAGCAAAAATTACACAATTTTTATTTTTTAATTCTTTGGTTGAAAATATGTATGATTTTTATACCCCGGATTTGATTTGACTTTGACTACCAGATTTATTTCCTTAGTTATTTGTTTTTTTATTTGTAACTAAACAAACCTTTTAACTATAACCAAAGGAAAACTTCTCTGAATTATTATAGAGTATTAGGGATATTTCCATCAAGTTCAAGAAATCAGTAGCTATTGCTATGATTATTTGGTGTCAAATTTCCTTTTCTCGTATTTTCGTAGCTTGTGCTTATCTTATCACAAACATGTAGAAGAAAAAGTTGTCGAACATTTATTTTTTGATAAGAGCAGAACAAAAACAATTATTATGTCATTAAAAGGTCTGAGCAGCTACAAAATGCAAATAGTCAAAATATAAATAAAGTGCTTTTTCAAGTACCAAAAAAAAAAAAAAAAACGTAAATAAATTGAGAACATTTAGCAACTTGTAAATTTCATTTTTGCTTCTGAAAACTGAAACCACTTAGTTAATAACGTAGTTTTGTTTATTTTCTATTCATTTCATTTTACCAAATATATCAAAAACAACTCATAAATTTGCAAGTTGTGTAAAATAAAACAGAACTACCTCAAACTTTTTAAGCTTAGGGAGTTAAAAAACCGATCCAAGCCAAATTAAAGCGTAGAAAAAAAAGGTTGCGCTCTTACATAATTTTGCTGCGTTTTCTTCTTTGGTTTTCCGTTTTTGGCTTAGGTGTTTTTCACTTCATTTTGTTGTTGCTGTTTTTTCTTTTTTTGCAAGTTTTTCTTTCTGCTTGGCTTTGCAGCTCTTAATTTTTCATGACAAGCCAACCATGCGAATGCCTTAAAACACCAACACACTAACGTCTACATTTAAAGGCTGCATCCAAAATGCAAGCTATGAAAAATGTGAAGGAAATTCATGGAGTAAACCCATGTGGAAATTTGGTCATAAATGACTTATTGGACATTTGTGCGGAATTTCTTGTCTTCATTTAGCACAGTCTGTTTGTCTCACGTTCGGACCGTTTTCGAACTCCATATCGATTGGTGGATTTGTTTATTACGAAAATGGGCGAAACTGGAACCCCGGACCGCCGCTGGTGATGGCCAAAATCTATTTTCGACCTCTCTTTATCGATTAGTGCAAACAGAACTTTTTCGAAAAACTGCCGCTCACAACATATCGCTCGTCGCTGGTATTGATATGCAATGTAGCCAGGCCCGGACTTACCCTAGAGGCACACTAGGCCAGTGCCTAGGGCGGCACGATTTTAGGGAGGGCAAATTGGGAACTTTGAAATTCTTTTTTTGTAATTTTTTAAATTTATTTACACAGGGGGAAAAAAGTACTAGGATTGTGTGCACTAAATTACCTAAAAATGTTAACAAGCAAAAAAAAAAAAAGGTTCTCACTTTTGATATTGCAAAATTTTTTAATTTTTTTTCTATATTTACTAGTGAAGAGGGGCGGCAGATTTCTAAATCCGGGCCTGAATGTAGCTCACATTTATGCGAATTAGAAAAACTAAGTGTTAAGTGAAGATATTGCTGTTTTTTTTTTAAATGAATTATTAAGTTTTTAAAATGGCTATATTTAAATATTTTTTTGCGTCTGCCTCTGATATATTGTCTTAAGGGCATAGTATAAATAACAAAAATATTAAAGGCAGACGACTGCCGCATTTTTAATAAAAGCAATTGTTAATATTTAAAAAAACTCTGGTTATTAAATTAAATAATTTTATCGTTTTCTTCCAAAAAAATAATATAAATGATCGAAAAAATAGAATATTAAGTAAGTTTTGGATTTGTGAGTCATCATTTGTGAGTCCTCCACAATAAGTGTTTTTTAATAGCTGTAGTAGCTAAACTCTATTATTATTATTAATTAAATAATGCATGGATACATATGTATGTATATTGTTAACAATATGCACATTAACTGCTCAAGACGTCTGCCTTTAAAAAAGCAGCGCTGACATCGTCTACCTTCTCTGTATTAATGTAATGTAAGTAAAGGAACCAGACAGCCAAGAGGCAGACGCAATAAAATGATTTGGTAGTTAAATAATTTTCTTCTACATGTTTGCAATTTTGCAATTTTTAAGTGCGGCAATAACTAGGCGGCAGATGTTGTTTATCGCGTTTCTTATAACATGATCTTTATAATCTGTCTGACGATAAAATCACTTAAGATTGTATATATCATTAAATTTTCAAAACAACTTAATGCCTTTTAAGCGTGACTTAATGCCTCTTGCATTTATTTGTTTTTGTGTATACAACATTTCTTAATATAAAAGGCAGACGCAATAATATTCTTTATGGTTCCTTTTTTTAACAGTTTCAAAGGCTCTCGTATTACAAACTTTGTGATTTTTAACCTCTGTCGCACGATAAAATCATCATGCAATCATTATCAAATGCTAATCTAAAGTCATTACTTATGTCACCTTTAAGATTTTTCCAACTGGCAACTAAATGTTCATACTATACCACCAGCAGGTATACCCAAAAAAATGTGCATAGGTACATACTGATATGAACGAATATGAGCGAAACTATCAGATGCATTATGATAAGCAACAACAACACAAACAGCAAAAAAAAAAAAATAAAAAAAAATCAATGAATCAAAACTTGCAACGTTAGCAATTACTCATAGTAGATAGTTGTTATTGTTGTTGTTTATGTTTAGTATGGTTGTTATGAAATGTATGTCTTTTTTTTACAATTTTTTAACAGTTCAATGACCTACCTGCAATTACAAAAAAAAAAAACAACAACATCGAACAACTACAATAGGCCGAAGCAGTAAAGCTCTTTTGTTTGTTTGATTGAAATTGCACAGCTCAGCTCTTTGGTGTGTTTTCTTTGCTTTTGCTTGTTTTCTCTTTGCTTTTTAGTTGCCTTCAAATTGCCGTTTTTGTTGTTGTTTTAAATGTTTTTTCTTAAATTTTTTTTTTTTGCGAAAATCTGGCAACACTTGCTTATTTACCGCATGCCCCGTTTGTAACAAAATCTCATGCTGCAGCAAGTCGTCAAAATGTCTGTTGTAGCAAAATTCAGGAGTATCAGTTGCACACACCTAAAAAAAAAAACCGACATGAAAAACATGTGAAATGCATTTTTGCCATTGCGTCGTCGCTGTAGCTGAAATCAGGTCAAAACTCTTCTTCTTTATCAAATTGAGGTTTTCTTTTTTGTTGCTGTCACAGTTGCTATTGCTGCTTCTTCAGCTGTTTTGCACTTGCAGCCCAAATAACTTGAGTGCACTATTGTTGCTCTAGGGCTTACATAAGTCTATTTTATTTTCTTTTTTTTTGTTCCTTAAATGAGGTCAGTGAATGACTTGGAATTTTCAAAATTTCAGTGCTTAGACACGATGTGAATATTATTGCAATAAGCTCCTATAATTATGCCCCAAAAATTTTAAATTTACCAGTAAAGACAAAATGCATACACTTCAGGTTTTCTTATTGCATATTTTTAGGCTAGCATATTTATAAATTTACTTGGATTTAAGCAAGCGGTTTAAAGTAAATATTCAATTCTTTACTTTGATTTAAAAAAACTTTGAACTTTTTTATATGTTAACTTTAACTACATATGTATGTTTATTCTTACTTATGTTATTTACTTCTACTTTCCTCTAGTCTTTATAGAATGTCATTATTCTGTGCTTTCCCATTCTATTTAAAACTTTACCAATTAAAAATGCTATTATGCTAAGAGCTTTCATAATGTGCAGCATAGAAAATGTGGACAAAATTTTTCTTAATTAATGTTGACTTAATTAGCAACAGAAAATAAACTTTTATAAATTTATAAAGAATTTTTATTCGCTTAAAGAAGAAAAAAGGAAATGCATTTAGTTATTGAATAAAAATTTCTTTTTATATTATGACTTGGTATATTCTTGATTAGCTCATAAATTTGATTGGTTTTCTTTGTTGTTAAAGAATTTTTATGTGTTTTTACTTTTTATTATGTTATTTTAAAAATTCATAAATATTTTTATTTTAAAATTTATTTTTTTTGAAATATTTAAATGCGTCAGCAAAATGTGTGAAATAATTTTATTAAGATTAATTAAATGTCAAAAATAATTTACACTTGTGCCAACCTAAAATGTGAAATATTTCAATTAGAAAGAAATTTAAGGAAATTTTGAAAATTTTATTTTACTCAAATAAAGATGTACAAGAGTTCTGTGGCAAAAAAAAATAACAGTTTGAAGTCAACTTAACTCGAATACAGATCAATTTTCTATTAACTAAAAACTACTGTTTTTTGAGCTTGATGAAAAATTCAGCAATTTATTATGAGCGGTGTTGCCCAGAGAACGCGCAGTCGCTCAAAGTGCGTACAAATCAGAATGAGAAGGCGCTTAAAGAGCGTAGAATAGCGTGCACGTATACAGAATCATCAACACTTAAAATAACTCAGTCTCTTCAAATGGCAATAGTAAATATTATAGATATTAGAGGTCTGCGTGAGTGCACTCGCTCTGTCAACCGATCAGTGTACTTGCTGTCGAGTACAATGGTTTTATCGATATTGTGCGAGTCATCAGATGACTAGATCAGATCAGAACTATTGAACGACATGACTTGTACTTTGCACTCTGACTCGCTTTTTCGCTTTCAACGTTTTTCAAGCCGAAAAAAACATTAACAACACCGAACTTGAGAAAAAGCAATGAATGCAGAGAATAAGAGATGCATTCTGTGAAAGATACGCAATTGCTCTAAAGTACAGAAAAAATTCATATTGTGTCGTTTTGTTGTTTGTCGCACTCACATCTCGCATTCATTGTGTAATATCAATGCACCGCCAAAAGGGCGACAATTAGTTCAAATTGTTGTTGTTATTCAAATTCACCGCGTAGACTTTACCGGAGACATTTGCGCCGCAAACTAACACGGCATACTAAATTTGTTATTTGAGCAAACGCAGTAAAAGACAATAAGTTACTCGGTGCCGAATGCAATAAACTACGAGTGCTTCAACTCGCAAAACATTTTATTTATCAGCGCAGCACTCGCCTCGCTTGCTTAGTCTTTCGTTTTGTTTTGATTTGTAAATTGCGTTCGTAAGAGGTCGATAAGCTCGGAATCTATCGAGTGGTTTGATGGTCGTTTGAAGAGCACTCACGCGGACCTCTAATAGATATGCTATTTTTGGATATACTGGAGTCTTAAATTGTACACTCAAAATAGATATATCGCTACTGTAACTGTAGGTCATAACCAAAAATTTGGTTTACATTTAATTTGTATTGGTTCCGAGGCCAGGTTCCATTAAAATTTTTAACTGATCTCCTTTTTTATGATATTAACGTATCTGTCGTTTGATGTCATGTAGAGCTCTGATCTTCTAAATTTGAAATGAAAATCCAATAAAATTCATCACTGTTGTTACAATATTTTTTTATACTTTATGATGTTGAAATAATGTAAACGAAAAAACTTTCCACCCATAACTTATAAATTCGAATAACGATAGAGACATTAGATAGCATAGCAGCAAAATTAAGTAATACATTTCCTAATAATTTTTCATTCCAATTCTGCGAACCCATGTACATGTGTCCCCCATAATGTCGACCGACCATTATTAATAACATTGCTTAACGTTGAGTTTACGCTTCGATGAAGAGTCACGTCGCACGACAGCTATTATTTTGAAAAATAAATAGAAAATTAACAACTTAAACATAAATAAAAATACAAATGTAAAATGATCTAGGTATATTTCAAAATCAATTAGTTAGAAGTTAATCAAGCTCATAAATGTTTCACACATTGCCAGTGTTGCATACAATAAGCGCTGCAAAATAAAAAATATACAAAAAATAACAACAAAACAACAGCAACATGTCATAAACACTTTTACACAATAGCAACAAACCCTCTCAACTAGAACCTCAAATGCCAGTAATGGGGAGCATGTAGTGTAGACGAATATCCCTCGTTGTGAAAGTTCAGACGATTGGCAAATGACAGGCATTACAAAAAAGCTGCTGCATCAACCATTTAAAATGAATTCAGTAGGTTTGAGGCAACTCAATCTTAATGTCAATTTATTTTTATTATCACTTTGAGACGATTGTACGCTGTTCGAACGACTAAAAAGACAAGGTCAAAAGTTTTTAGAGTCTCTCCGTCTTTGTTTTGACTAAGTTCCTTGACGAATATTTCACTAAAACTTGGTGCATTGATACAGAAGTATATATTGCACTAAAAATTTTGTAAAATGTGGGTAAGATTCGACAACGGCGTGGCATCTACAATTCAAAAAAAAACAAAAAAAAAATAACTCTATGTATTTGTACCTATGGCGGCCATAGTTGTACGTAGCTAGTGAATGGGATTGAAGAACGTGACTTGGCAACTGCCATTAACCAAAAACACTTAAAATGTTATATTTTGGTAGTTAGGGCAGCTAAAATTAAGGAATTTGACATATGGATGCATTAACAACCTTACAAAATGTAGGCGGGATTAAACAATGGGCGTTATATCTCTTGGTATCTATGGAAGCAATGATTGTGTAATTTTATGCATAGTTGTATGTTGTTTCTACTATGTATCTAGTACATTGTGAACGGTATACCTCTCACAAAAAAAAATCTTGCAAATACACCCTGTAAATCAGCGATGGGCAAAATACGAAAAAAGAGCCAACAAACACGTAATTTTTGTTTAGAGAAATAAATAATCAAAACAACAAGAACAAGCACTACCCTGCCATGTACTTTTTTATTGCTTTTTTTGTAGGCGCTTTATTCAAATTAATTAACATTGGGCCTTGCATTGTTGTTGCATCATTCAGAAAAAAAAGCAAACGAACAAGCAAACAACAGTGCGCTCATTGAGGTCAGCTTCTTTCGTTTCATTTGGTCAGTGTACTTTTATTTCTACACTCATGTTCAGTGCTGCCTAGAGAACGAGCAGGTGCTCAAAGAGCGTAAAAATGAGAACATGAAGGCAAAGAGCGTAAAAAAGCGTGCACGTATACAGATTCATCAACACATACTTATCGTTGCTTGTGGTAGTGGGCACCACTGCTCATATTGTTCTTGTTTGATTCTTGGAATTGTCTTTTGATTTAACTATTGCAGAATTATTTTTCGCTATCGAGATCGAATTTATAGTGGGGTTTTTTTCTGGTGTTGTAATTGTTGTAAGTGACTCTTGCTTCCAAAATTTTGCCATCTATGCTGTAAATCAGCGATGGACAAATACAGCCACTTTCAGCCCTCATGGCCCGAACGTTATTCGACTCACAAACAAGCAACTAAAAGTTCGCAGAATTTCTTCGCTATCGGCGCATAGCGTTGAGTTCTAATGAAATCAAAAACAAAAGCACAGGCGTTAGCGACGGTGTCGCATTGTATTTCGACGAATGTAGTAATGGTATGGTAATGGTATACAAACATTTCGTCGAACATGCATTTCAAATTAATGAAGAAAAACATTTCATTTTAAAAATCTAAGTTTCTCGTGTCCTTACCACTTTGATATTTTGCACACTGTGCGCATATTTAAGTATCGAACAGTGAGTGGCTTCCATGTTAACATATATCTCAAATTGACGTCAGCTTCTGACGTTATCGCCATTTTGAAAAGGGACAATGACATAAAACTGACTTTTTTTTATGTTTTTATTTATAAGCAGATATTCAAATAAAAGGATACAGAATGCTTGTGTAAATGTAGATGTAGATACTAACACTGTAGTTTATTTGTTTCTTTGTATGCGTGCATCCGACAAGGACATGCTATAAGTATAAAACACTTGATGTATTTAAAATATAGGTCGTGCCGAATCATTGTTCTGTTTTTTTTTTTGTATTATTTTTTTGTTTCGTGTATCGTGTCCTTTCGTTTTTATGTCAGTTGCACGAATTGTTTGCTAGTAAGTGTTATGTTAGTGTGTGTATGCACTTACACTTTAGTGTAAGTGCGTGTGTCTTTCATTGTACTTGCAATTATGAGTCGTTGGTTGTGTTTTTTTTTTGTCTGTCCCCAGCGGCTAGGGTTGAGTTATATTGGGCGTTAGTAAGTCAATGCAATTGTTTTATTAGTCAAATTGTGGGTGTGTACTGTGCTACGGTATTTTAAGCAGATATATTCAATAAAGTATTATTCGATTATTGTTCTAATAAATTGCTATTGTCAAGTTCCTGATAAAATTATTGCTTTTATGTATGGTATGGTATAGTATATTGATTGATTGCTACTGCTGCACACCACCCGAATGTTTCTTCACGCAACCGAATGTACTACAAGAATTTGTAACATTAATAATGATAAGATTTCTGTCGCATAAATATTGCATGCGATAATTTGATATCAAACAAAATTATGATTATATTGAGGAAGTTTTTATTTATTATACGAATCGCATTTTATTTTGTAATTTGTAGATTAAATCCAATATAATGTTTTGTTGTGTTAACGCTGCGATTAAAATTTCAAGCTCATACTATATTTTTGTAAATATTACTAATCTTATATTAAAATTGACAAAGCTGTCATTATTCATTGCGCATAATAACTTAGTATATCTGCAACTATTCACTTCAGAATTAAATAATTTGTCTGTCAGCTAAAAACTCTTTTATTTTTTTTTTAAATAAAATGTCATGTTGCGGTGTCAAAACTGTCATTGAAAATGCCACTTTTACTTGACATAAAAAGTGTCAAACTGTACGCAAGTAATTTGCATTTTACTTGCGAATAGAAAAATAGCGTAAAATAGCAAGCAATAAAATAAAAAATTAAAATAGAAATTCAAAAATAAATGTATGTATTAACACTAAAAATATTAGTAATACTAAATATTTTTTTAAAGTTGATTATTAGAACAGGTTTTATTTAGTGTGGGTCGTCGGAAAAATGAAAATAAATAAAAAATTTTCTCGAAGTTGTGTACACTGAAAATATGCGCAGCATAAACAGTATTGAACATTTCTCAGCTACTTACTCAGTTTTTTCAAACATTTTTTAATTCTTTCTTAAAAATATGACTCATAAAAGAAAATAGCCATCATTAAGTTAGACTAGTTAGTTAATAAAAAGAAAACTGAGTATTCACCTGACCTGAGCATAAGACTACAATTAAATAAAACTGTGGCTCTAATGCCATCAGATCCAGAACCAAAGTCATCATCAAGAGATGCAATATATTTTACTACGAGCCCAGTGGTAAAAGATATTGCACCAAATGGTATTCATATTTTCAAAGTAGTTGACATCAGGGCCAGGCCTGGATTTACCTTACAGGCACACTAGGCCAGTGCCTAGGGCGGCAAATATTGGGAACTTTGAAAATTTTTTTAGCTGTGGTAATGCATTGGTGATGGTAGAGTTATACAAGATGAAATAAAAACCGAACAATTTTTTTTGTCCATATTCACCAGTGAAGAAGGGCGGCAATTTGTAAATGGCCTAAGGGCGGCAAATTTCTAAATCCGGGCCTGATCAGGGCTAAACACTTCAGTTGAAAAATAATTTTTAAACAAATTAGAAAATATCCCAGCTATAATTTGGTGATGAAGAGTCTTGAATTCAGATGGGAAACCATCCGAGATTTTTTTTTGGAGTTAATGAATCCCCAAAAGCTTTTGAGGCTCATGAAGCTCATTAAGCTTCATTTTATTCAAATATTCAGAATAAGCTGAAGCTGATTTAAGTCTAAATTTCTGAAAAAGCCGCAGATAAGCCTCCAGGTCAATGCGGTCCTGACTACAAACATATTTATTCAAATCCTTATTGCGGTCGTTACGTAGGTTTTTCAACTCTTTCGTGTACCATGGGTACGAGGAATCAATAACATACTTCAGAGTGGATGGTACAGACAAAGATATACCATATAAGTATGTATATCATTAATCCTAAAATTTAAGTCACCATGAATAGCTTTTCTAAATCAATAAATTATATTTAAGCGATAATATTTTGGTTTGAATTGTCCTAAAATTTTTTCTTCCCAAGAAAATATTGCCCCTGATCTGATATTCTGTCTTCCTTTAATTTATGGAAATTTTTCCATTGATTTTAGACACATGTCCTTTTCATTTATGAACGATTTTTCATTTTACTTTAGACACAATTTTTCAATTGAAATGGGGTGTTGAACGATACACCCAAAAAAGTCTGATACATTAAATATCTTTTGAAAATTTTTTTTTTTCTAATTTTCCCTAATTTTCCATCATTCCCAAAATCTAAGTTTTAATGTAACAAATAATATTTGATCTGTGCAAGTACATTTGCTTAAGAAACGCCATGTAGTTTTTCGTCTTTCTAGTGTACTTGATCTTAGTGTTGTCCAAATAAAAATAAGCAATTTAAACTTGACAACAAAATAAAACATGAAGAAGGCGTGGCTGACTGGCTTGCTACAACGCTGTGTGTGTATTTTAAAATGTATGTAAGCATATGGCGTAGTGTAAACAATTTTATCACCTCAATTCAAAGCCTAACAACTGACTGTCATAGCGACTTACTGTCTCACATTTCACGTTTTAATTTTATCAAACGGTAGCTGCCAAAGTTAAATGTCATACTTTGTAAACATGACTCTTGTCGATGTTGAATGTTTTTGTAGCTTTAGTTTATTTTTCAAATTCTTTTAAGTAATGCGTAAAATTTTCATATTATATCTACTTATTTCGAAAAAAAATTAGTTGGGTTTGATCTTTTCAAAAATGTCTTTTAAATTTTGGCGTGTGAAATTCATTGAAAAGAACCCTAAAAAACAGAAAATAATTGCAGTAATTTAATAGGTTGCATTGTTTCATTAGCAATAAGTCAGATATAGCGTTGTTAACATTTTTTTTTTATATAGAATTTTTACAAAAATAGCAATCTTGACCTAAAAGAATGTAAAATTTAAAAAAATGGAAGTTCAAAAAAAAAAAAGTTTCTTGATTTTGTTTTATTTGGGTAAAAGTAAAACTTAAATTCTTTCCAATGCTCAGAAAACCATTGAAAATATCGTAGCATTGATATCTACATTTTCAATTGAAACTTTAAACAAATACATACGAAGCAATATTATTTTCTATAAGCGTTTAATTGCAATAAAATTATTATTTGCCTACTATTGTATATCCAATTAATCACACAAATTTTTTTCTTTTATTTTTAATTACAGATACACTAAACGACAAGGAATAAATAACATAAAAAGTAAGTGAAGAATATGTGTATGTAAGACTTAAACAATATTTTTAAATCAATAAAAAATGACATGAAAGCTCTTATGTTCGAAGATACGTAAATGAATGAGCAATAACAAAGTGCATTCAGCGAGTATCTATTGAATCGCTTAATGCATTTTGAAAAAAAAAGTCTGTACAGGCGCAAGTCTGAGTTATAGATATCTTTGGAGTTATGAAGTATCAGATCAATCTGATTTCATTGAATTTTGACCATTTATGTATCTTAAGCTGTCCACATCTCAAACTTTAGCTCATATAAAGATCCTTTCACTCAACAAAGCAAAGTTAGCAAAATCATATTTAACTTATGCCATAATTTAGTGCTTATTAAGTGCTAATTTAGTGCTGTAAAAAAAATTTAGTGCTGCACTAATTTTTGAGAAAATCCTATTTTTTGATTTTGCTAGCTGCATGAGAAAGGTTAAGGTGAGGTACGTTAGAAATAGTTAGCAAAATCAAATTTAACCTATGCCATAATTTAGTGCTTAGTAAGTGCTAATTAAGCACTGCAAGGAAAAATTTAGTGCTGCATGATTTTTAAAAAAAATCAAGGTGTTTGCTAGCTGAGTGAGAAGCTAGCAAAGCATATATGAAAATTTTTAGCAAAATCAAATTTTACCTACGCCTATGCCTCACCTTAACCTTTCTCATGCAGCTAGCAAAATCAAAATTTGGATTTTCTCAAAAATTAGTGCAGCACTAATTTTTTTTTACAGCACTAAATTAGCACTTAATAAGCACTAAATTATGACATAGGTTAAATTTGATTTTCCTAAAAATTTTCATATATGCTTTGCTAGCTTCTCATTCACCTAGCAAACACCTTGATTTTTTTTAAAAATCATGCAGCACTAAATTTTTCCTTGCAGTGCTTAATTAGCACTTACTAAGCACTAAATTATGGCATAGGCTAAATTTGATTTTGCTAACTATTTCTAACGTACCTCACCTTAACCTTTCTCATGCAGCTAGCAAAATCAAAAAAATAGGATTTTCTCAAAAATTAGTGCAGCACTAAATTTTTTTTACAGCACTAAATTAGCACTTTATAAGCACTAAATTATGGCATAGGTAAAATTTGATTTTGCTAAAAATTTTCATATATGCTTTGCTAGCTTCTCATTCAGCTAGCAAAAACCCTGATTTTTTCAAGAATTCGTGCAGCACTAAATTTTTTCTTTCAGCACTAAATTTTTTCTTTCAGCACTAAACTAGCACTTAATAAGCACTAAATTATGGCATAAGTTAAATTTGATTTTGCTAACTTTGCTTTGCTGAGTTAATGGGTCTCATATAATCGTATCAGAATGACATACTAAAATATAGGCCGATTTAAAAGAGCACGCTTTACCGTTTAAAGCTTGCGGGGTCTTAAGCAAAATAATATACTAACCGCTTTACTATCGAGGAAAAAATAAATTTAGGGAACAAAGTTGATACTAACCACTATACTATCGAAGAAAAAATAAATTGAGCGGCGAAAAAATCAATTAGTTGATACTAACCTCTATACTATCAAAAAAAAAAAAAATAAAATGGTCAGCAGTAAAATTTCTTTGAGAAACAAAATGGCATACTAACCATTATACTATTGAGGAAAAATAATTTTGCTACGAAAAAAAAAATTGAGTGGCGATCACTGTAGATGAGAACTGAACAAAAATAAAAATTAAATGAATTCTTCAAAAATTCACTCAATTTATATTTTTGTTTGTTTTAGACTCGCCTTGTCTGCATTAAAGGTTTATTTAGTTAGTAAATGGCCTCAGCACCTCTGCATTAAAGTTTCAATTTAATTTTGCGCTTTTCAATTAATTTTTGTAAAATCTTTTAATGCTCAAAATGGTTTTTCATCGCTGCGATATTTTTACAACCGCTCAATTAATTTTTCAGTACTTAAAGGTTATTTTCAACTCAAATAGTAACTGCTCAAATAATTCAGTTTACTGCTCATTTCAAGAATTGCCTATTATTAATACCATCGTATCTTTCATGAGAGTTAAAAGTAAAAACTAAAAAAAAACTTAAGTATACATAAATAATAAAAAATTCTTTACACCAAGGTTGTTAAACTTTTAAAGAAAAAATAGCTTGAAAAAAAAAAAACAAAATTAACTGCATTCGCATTATTTATTTAAATGCCAACAAAAGCAACGATGACAAACAACAACAATAAACGCTACAATTTCAAGTCGAGCATTAATGACAAAAAATAAAAAACGCATAAATTTTGCATACATATGGCAACGCTATGTAGTACAAAGTATACATATCTGCTTTTGTTTTCAAACAATAAACAGAATTATTTATTTAAATATTAAAAACAGTACTAACGTTATATTCGGTCTATTCGAATTGCAAATGCTCTACAATACGTTTTTTTCTCATTCCCAATTCTATATGAATCTATTCAAATCATTCACCGTAATCTGATCAATACTTAATTTTCAATATAATAGAAAATATTTTTTGAGTCTCTCATAAAAAATATTTGTTTCCGTATACCACTGGTTTCTTGCCACCATATAAAACTCAGAGAAAAACAAAGCCGATAATTTCTTCTCTCACAGTCATATTGATCCAAGTAATAGCTGTGATCTTGATCAACAATAATAATATAAAACTTCTGTTTTACATATTCATGCTCCAAAATAAATAAGATTTTAAAATACCATATAACCTAGTGTACTGTACAAAAAAAATGTTCAGTGCATATTTTTTTATTTAAATATTTATATCACAAGAAAGTACAAATATAATTTTTTTATCGTCTGCTTGTTGTTTTTTAGTTTCATTCTTTTCACAATCATAAGTTTTATTATTTCAACGCCCCATAAAAAATAGCAGCTGATAAAGTAACTCTACTACTCCGATTGCTTAATTCTTCAGTGTTAAGACTGGATAACATTTGTTTTTTCTTCTTCTAAAATTAAATAATACCTGCAGTTTATTTTTGGTGATAATTTTAACACCTCGTGGTATCGCGATAAATGAAGATATGTAGGTACTACATACATATATGCCATGATTTGTGTTTTCTCTACAATACTTAGTTTATTACTCATAATGAAAATCTTTGTTTTTTCAATAGAAGTTTTTTCCCCTCTTATCTTTGTATGAAAGTTAAATTTTTTACTATTTTGCAATCAAATTTTATACATGTAGATATCATCTTCTTAAAGGCATGTGCTTTTAATTCTAATACGATCTGGAAATTTGTGTTTCTTTATTGTACTCAATATTTTATCTAATATGGTCGGAATTTCCAAATCATATAATTGTCAAGGACAAATTTTGTTTTATTTTCAACTCTGTGATGTAATATTATGGAATTAAACATGAGTAATCGAAAATTATTAGTTGTGACCTTTCATGGGAAAAGCGAACTTATATCGCCGTACAAGTTACAAGCGAGTTTCCGTTGCCGCTTTCCGACTTCGTCCGAATTCTGTTCAACGCATCAGGCGGAGAAAATAAAGCAATTGCTTACCAACGCTTTTATATCTTGCAATTAAAAAATTTGCAAACGCATATCTAAACAGTATTATAACGCTTTTCTGTGCGGCAGACAGGTCGGCTGGCTGGATGAAAATGGTGCCCAGCTTTGTACGAAAGGTGCTACACGTACTTGTTCGATTTCAGCTAATTTCATCAAATTATGTAACAATATCTATTATAGATTTAAAGCATTCAAATTAGAATCTTTGTGCGGTGCTACACTCCCCAAAAAAGTTTGTACACATTTTTGTTCCATCTCATTTGATTACACATCCTCTAATACGCAATGGATCTTTTAGTTCTCATGATGTTAAGCATTCGAAATTGAATCTTTAAGCAGTGCCACGCCTCCAAAAAATTTCTTATCTTTTATCGCATATTCCGTTTTCGTGAAGATTTTTGTCGCACTTGAGCTTGCTTTCGCACACCTTGGTTGATAGTCTGTTTTTAAACAAAGTTTCTCAACGCTTTCAAGTAATATTTAAGGTAGAGGTAGGCGTAAAATGGACATTAGAAAAGTGCTGTGTATCGTGTTGAAGGATCAAATTTTACTTTTTATACAAACTTGTCTCGATGCAAAGTATTCAAGGTCAAAGGTTTGTTCTGGAAAAATAATGCCCCTTTTCACAGATTGCATCACATATTTTACAACTTAAAGCTTAGTTTTTGAGTAGTTAATTGAACAAAATCCACATTTACCGGCAATCAGCGCCAATTACCACCAGATCCAAAAGTAACATCCATCTGCTACTAAATTAAACAGTTTCGCTGAGTTTTAACTTTTCAAGTAAAAGTCTTTGATTTACTGAACTATTTTGTAACTGTGCATAATCCAAAATTTTGCAGAATTTATAAAGTTTTTTACTATGCATGTTGTTGATAATTTTTTGCCTGGCTAAGTTCTTTACCTGCCATGATTCATTATACGGGGGTTCCATTGTTTGGTGTAACGTGATTATGTGTATGACTCAAAAAATAATGATAAATTTATTGCTATAATTGTTCTTGTTATCATTTTATCAAAAAATTTGTAGAATATGTACATTAATAAATAGCAAAATCACCTTTAGTGTAATATGAATTTGTTCTCAATATTGGTCAGAATTTCCTTCAAGGTTTTTCGGCAGTTTAAAGTTTTAAATCAAGCGGAGATTTTTTGAAAAAAAAAATGTTGTGGAATAATATTTTTGCCTGCCTCGAAAAAAATCAAACTATTATTTTTTAATTCACCAGGCAACTAACAAATGACTTAAACAGTTTTGGGCCCATGTCAACTTTTAATCAGAATAACATAAACATCATACTAAAAAAATTGGAAAAGTTAAAGTTAAATTGAGCTATGTAAAATATACAGGGTGACGCCAAATGATCTTAATTGTTTAGTTCACCTTTTCATTTTATAGTAAATTATAATGTTTTTTTTTTAAAAATGGGTTTTATTTTCTGCTTCGCTCATTTGTGCTCTTTCCAACATAGTTTCCACAACCTTTTGCAAAATTTTCAGTTGGGGCATGTTCAGTGGTTTATTGACATACATAGTTTCGAATAGGCCCAAAGAAGCACTCGAGACTGCATAATTCCGGAGAAAACGTGACGACCAATTAAATTCGTTACTGCATGAAATAATGCACTCGTCGTAGATGTCCCACAGCTGTGGTGTGATATTTCCAAGAAATTTAGACCAATGATCCTTTCGGACGATACACAGCACCAAACAATATCTACATCTACTTTTCATATGAGAAGCTAACTTACGTGCAAGAAATTTTTTCTTTTCTTTTTTTTTTTGAAATTTTTTCTAATAAAAATTTGCCCAAAGATTTTAACAAAAAATATTTATGTATAAAAAGCGAAAAATGTTGACAGTTGGATTTTTCCTAAGACACAATGCTCAAATTGCTATCTCTCTTCGTCTTTGTGTGCTTTTTTTATTTTATTTAGGTCCAGTTTTTTTGGGAAGTTTTGAATTGACTTTTGAGGATTTCGATTTCTAAAAAAAATTTCACCACATACTACATTTGAGAAGAGTACTCTACCTATATCGTCTATGATTTGCTGAAACAGAGTTTCTTATCGCCTAGGCCAAAACCCATGGTTTAGTTAATAATGTTAAAAAAAATTTTAAAATTGTATTTAAAAAAAAAAAAATTAAAAATACCGATAGATAATTTGTTTGAAACACTTTATCACTTTACATATGCTATAATGTGTTAAAATTCATTGTTCCGCTTAAACGTGACAATTGTCAACTGTCAACAATGAAAGCCAAAGTGACACCAAGTTAAACGAAGATCAATAGAAAAATGAATAAATAAATAAATGACTGCAAATTAATTTAAAATGTGAAACAAAGAAGACAAAACAATTGTGAAAGAAAAATAAAGAAACCAATAGAAAATTTAAATAAAAGAATACTCTTGTAAACAATTTACAATTCAATTTTCTAAACAATTTAATAGAAATAGGAAAAAGAAAAAAAAAAAAAACGTAGAAAAAAGTGATTGAGCAGAAGTGACGGTGATTTATTAAAAAATTTGTTGACGTTTGCGGTTTTTTCTTGAATATTTTCTTTCTGCCAGATATCCGGGTTGAATGTATCATAGAAAAATATATAAAATTTTTCATCAAATATCTTTAAATAAAAATATCATAGAAAATCCATGTTGCAATTTTTAAGCAGTTGTGCGAGTTTGTATCAATCACTCTTTTCATTCAAACATAAAATTTAGACTTTATACACTTAGTCTACGTTGGAGACAACATTGATCACATGTGATCGCATGACATACTTTTATCTCTAACAATAATGCAACAATAAACTTAATGACATCACGAGTTCAGATTTCAGCAAAATTTTTTATTTTGTTTTCTTAACCATATATATATGTATGTATATAACCATATAAGTAGCTGTATAAATAAATCAAACGTTTCTTTTTTCGCATGAAATGAATGATCAATTTTTGCAGTTGGCATTAATCAAAATTGTAAAAATATCATTTGACGACTTTTGGCATGAAAGCGCAACAGCACACAAACAAAAAAGTGGCTCAGCAATGAAAACCTGTTGTGCACTGAAAAAAAAAAAACTAATTAATATTTCATTTTACTGTACTGCCTAGAAATAAATTTTATTTGTTGTTTTAATCCAAGCCAGACATGCGTATGGACCAGCAAATATAATTTTCTGCAAATTTTAAAAATGCTCAATTCGTAGTGATATCTTGCTGTGATAGTTTTTGTTTGTTGTTGATATATGTTTTGATTTATTGGCAATTTACTGAAGTATTTTTTTTTCACTTGCACAACAATCTATTACATTGACTGAAAATAATTCAATTCTGTGATAAAATAAAGGCATTTTAATGAAATTTTTTTTTTGCTCTTGTAAGTTGGTATTTAATAATCATATTTATGATTTAAATATACAATTAACATGCACTACCCTGGCTGATAAGTTAAATGTAAAAATAAAATGTTAGCAAACATTCAATTTGTCATGGGTTGAAGTCGTCTGCTCAATTTTTTGTTGTTACTCTAGATTAGGGATGTTATGGATATCCGTATCCGTAACCGAAACCATTGGATATCCGAAAAAAGACACTATCCGTTACCGAAACCGAAAAAAAGATTTTTTAATATCCGTATCCGTAATCGTAACCGAAATATTATATCCAGATATAAACAGTTGTGCAATCATATTTGTAACAATTTCGCTACAGCACAACTTTTCTGAGTTTACCCAATAATCGATTTTGTAAATCAATAAAATGTCATATTTTGTAAAATCAAAATCAAAATTCGCATATCTCAAAATTAAAAGTAAAGCCTGCGTTTACTTTACTACGGTTTAAAATTTAATTGTTTCATATAATTGATGTGAAACCTAAAACGAGCAAGGTTTGGAAATATTTCACTGAAATTTATAGAGATTTAGCAAAGTCCACCAAAACATCCGTATCCGAAACCGAAATAAAATTATATCCTTATCCGTATCCGAAACCGAAATAAAATTATTTAAATATCCGTATCCGTAACCGAATCCGAAACTTCATCCCTACTCTAGATAATTATTTGTAAAAAAAACTGTTTGTAAAATTTAGATTTCACACGTAATAATGGGAACGACCGTCATAATTGTAAATGTTATTCATAATATACATACATATATAAATTATATATGTGAAATCAAAATTTCACAAACATTTTTTTACAAATAACTATCTTCTAAGAAATCGCCGAAAGAACTCTGTACAAATTTGGTTCTAATTTAACGTGACCAGATATTTTTAACTGCAAAAGATTTATGTACATACTTAAAAAAAAGGTCCTCACTTTCACATCCTGAAAACCGCAGCAAATCAGATATCTCTTTTTTTTTTTAATCAGATATTGACTATCTCCATTTACTTAATTTACTAAAAAAATAAAAAAATCTCCTCACTTTCACCGAAATCCCTAGCAAAATGTGATTTATTATTTCCAATGAAAAAGCGGACCGCGCGGAGCAAAAAATCAAAAACGCGGACTTACTCCGCGAAAAGCGGTTAATATTGTCACGTTATTCTTACTAATGATAAAAAATTATAAATTTGTATACCTTCGATTCCGTGCGATTTTTATAAATTTTTTTTTTTTTAAATTTAACCCACGGAAAATTTTTATTTAATTAAAAACATAAAATGCTCAAAAAACTTATGTTAAAGCTTAAGCGAAGGCACGAAGCTTTGGTAACATATAATGTAAATATTTTGCATTAAAATTGAAAGAATGTTGCAAGATTTTATTTTAAATTAAACTGGAGTTTACAATCAATAAATATCCTAGAAGCTCTTCACGTTGTGGCATAAATCAAAAAATTAAAAACAAATATATACATACATAAAAAACATAAATACTACAAAAAACAACATAAAAAAGAAAATAGTAATTAAAATAAATAAATTGTAACAAAATAAATTGTAAAATTTAAATGATTAAGCAAAAAGGAATTTTAAAATAATAATATTAAAAAAATGTAGTTATTGCAAAAAAATTAAAAAATAAATTGTATAAAATAAATAAATTGTGTTTACACATATTACATATTTTAATAAAAAAATTGTATAAAATAAATATATTGTAAGAAAGTAAATAATAAAAATTTATTAAAAAAATATATTTTATAAAATAAATAATATAAAAATATGATAAAATAAATGAAAAATTAACAAATAAATGACAAAACAAATAAAAATTTAACAAATAAATAACATAACTAATAAACAAAAACACCTATAAATAGAAAAGTATTAAATATAAAATGAGTAAAACAACAATAGATAAATAAACAAAATTAGTAAATGAAAAACTATTAATTATAAAAACTAATAAGTAAAAAATAAAAACAAAATAAAAAAAACTAAAAAAAAATATAAAAAAATAATAAAGCAAAATAAAATAAAATAAACAAATACAAATACAAATAAATATATAAAAATACGAAACTTAACCCTGCATTACTCTCGCCTTTTTCGTAACGCCATTATTAACGTGGGTGTAATCCACCCATACTTTAAAATGATCATATATCTAAAATTTGTTCCTGAAATCATAAAATTTTATTTTTATAAGTAAAAGCACTTATTTTACTATGTTATTCAAAAGTTTATTTTTTTAATTTAGATAATTTCAGTTGAAAAAAAAAAAATTATATTACATCATTGCATTTTTCACATAAAAAAAAAAAATGAAAAAGTAAGGGTTTCATATAAAATTATGCCAAAATTCCATTTAATACTCCAACGTCTTGAAAGTAGTCAATTATTAAAGCTGAACTGACGAGTAAAAATAAATTATTTAAAATTTTTTTCACCTTCGTTGCAAATTTTTCAAGTAAAATCGATTCAAAGTCCTCGCACTATTAAACATGAAAAATTCAATAATTTAAGTAAATTATTATGTTTTAGCTGACATGATCTGAATTAAAAAATAAACTTTAGAGTTACATGGTAAATAAGTGTTTTTACTTATAAAAATAAGATTTTACGATTTAAGGATCTAATTTCATAATCCGTATACTGACGTGGGTGTAGTACACCCAGTTTCACGCGATTACACTTATGGGTGTAAAACACCCAGACACTTTTTTAAATGAGGAGTGTTTACATTTTAATCAGCTAAATACTTCTGAAACTTATTTTAAAATATATGGAAATATGTAAATTTAGAATAAATTTGGGGTACAGGTTCATTCCACTTGGGTATCATAAAAATTTTGCCTAATTTTTGAACTTGTGGGTGGATTCCACCCTGCGAAAGTAATCCAGGGTTAAATAAAATGAAAAAGAATAATGAAAAAAAAAAAAAATAAAATAAAAAATAAATTAAGAAATAATATAAAAAAAGAATAACAAAATACATGAAAAAATACATAAGATGAAAAATAAGATAAATAAAAAAGTAAGATAAATAAAAAAGTGAGATAAATAAAAAAGTAAGATAAATAAAAAACCTAAAAAAAATAAAAAAAATAAGAAAAGTAAGAGAAATAAAAAATTAAGAGAAAAAAACTAAAAAGAAAACAAATTAAAATATAAACTAAATATGAAAGAAAAATTAAAGCAAACATAAAGAAGAAATCAAATAAAAAACGATAGCAAAAATAATGTTAAGCTTAATAAATTATCTATCAAATACTAACCGTTTCAATTCGTGCAGGCATTATTATCGAACCTTCAAAGATATGTTTTTCCCCATTCGGAAATGTGGGGATCATTACCAAACGTTTTTACTTAATAAACTGCAATTCTGTGTCAAGTATCTAATCATTACCAACTGAAAAGAGAAGAAATTTTGAAGCAATCCAAAGTAATAATGGATTAGTTTAATCTCTTTAACAGTACGTGTCGTTAGAACAGACTTATTGCTACAGTAAAATTTAAAAAGAATAATTTTAAATATTCACTTCAAACGCCCAACGAATGAATATATTTTGTTCCTCTTTTACTCGTAACTTTATTGTTTTTATGATTTCCTTCTGGGTGTCAATGTTATTAGTAATTTTTTTTCTGTTGTGGTGGTAATTCTGCAAACTAAATTATATAATGTCTAATATATTTTCATCTTGTGACGACTTAAGCCCAGCTGGTGTCAAATTTATACATATGATAACCATAGTACTTTTTATTGAATATAAAAGAAATTTAATTACACAGCTAAAGGAACAATACCAATCATATAAGCTAAGAAAAACCACAGACTAATGTTGGTAAAATCTTTTTAATTCCGAAGAAATAAGTAAACGCACGAAAAATAGAAGAGGAATAGTACATATATACTAGGGTGGCACCCAAAAATAAATGTTTGCTTCCATGGTGAAACAAGAATCATGTGACCTTAAAAAAATTTTTATATAAAAAAAAAGTTTTAACCCGCTAAAACCAACGGCGCTACTATTCCCGAAATCATATTCAAATGGTAAATGGCAAAAAACTATCTACCGAATAAATTGATTAATCAGGTAATTTTAACAATTTTTATGTGTTGTATTTCAATTCAAAACAACGACACTCGTGTTAATCGAGTGCAACATTTATTTTTTTACATAACTAAAATTCATTTACTACCAATGCACACTTATTTCGCGCTTGCATTCGGGACCACCCTATTGTACACTTGTATGTACAAAGTAAATGAAAGGAAAATCGATATATTCACATGGTATAAGTTAGTAATTTTTCTAGAATTTAAGTACGTCGATGTTAAATGGCCATTTATATATATTTTCATTAACATGTGTTTTTGAAGAAGCTTGGTTTTTTTTCTCTTTCATAACGTTAATCCACTTGGGAAATTGAAATACTAACCTCACTGTATGCCACACCTTAAGCTATTGCGTTTTTTTTCCTTGGATTTTATGTGCTTTTATGCGTCAACAATGGCGCCTTAAAGTCATGACTTTGTCTTGTTATGACACTAACCATAAAAATTTCTATAATTATCAGAGAAAATAACATTAGTAAGTTGAAGAGTATTACATAATACATAAAAAAAAAAACATAAAAAGTTATAATAAAACTAGAAATAGTTTTAATTGCTTTGTTAAAGAGAAAAAAAAAAATTAAATTGTGACTTACCTACCACAAGTCTAAGCAAATTTTGTCACCTCAATGAAACTAATAATTTTCCACGTCCGAATTGCTTCCATATGACAAAATTTTGAATTTCACAGGATTACGCAATTCTTCATTATTGTAACTCTGTTTTGAGAAACCTTTAAAAAAATGATGATAAAAATATTTTAATCTTGTCATAGCGGATCACTTTTGAAATTTATTTAAAATAAGAAAAGTTAAGATCTGCCATAATTGCTGCTCGATACGAGATATACTTTATATTAAAAAAATTAGTTAAATTGACTTTCTTTAGCTCTCATGAAAACTTCTCAAGCCATGATATTATGTTTCTATGTTCCATATGCTTTTCAGAACATTATCTGTGGTGACCGGGTTAGTCCTATTCCCTTTAATGGAACTATAAATGCTGACCCCAGCGGTGCCCTAAACTTTTTCTTAGGACTTTTTTTATCGTCAAAAAATAATCACAAAAAAAAACAAAAATTTTGCCTAAATAGCTACGAAAAGGCAGCAAAAATTTAAAGAGATTTCACAAAATATATAAGTAAAATCGTCCCAAATATTTAAGAAAAAAAAAATTCCTAAAATTTGTTTTCCTTTTCAAATGAATATTTTTCTCCAAAATTTTTTGGAGTGGTTGTAAATAGCAGCTTGTAACTTTTTCCAAACGGGTCGTTGAGGTTGAATGTATTAATATTTTACTATATGTATTCTACTTACTTGTTGACCTCATTGCGTGACAAACACATACGAGTAAAATGCACATAGTTATAGTATGCATTTGAAACAATGCAGTATAATATCAAAACTATGTTAACTTAATGAAGAAAAGCAAAAATTATGTTTAAAAGTGTATACAACATTTAACCTTTTGTAATGCGTATTAAGATGACAGAAATTTTAAATTTGGTTCTGACATCACTGATGTAAAGTTTTGATCCTACTAAACGCGTTTTCAATTCTACAAATTTATTGTTAGTTAAATATTTTTTAAGTTTTTGTTGACTAACTCGGAAAGTATGTCATAAATCAAAAATGTTATACATTATGTATCTCGAAAACCAAAGCAGATTTTAAAAAATGTTATTCCTTGACTCCACACACATAAATCGTTTTAGTGCATCTTTTGATATTCTGATATTTTCATTTTTATACATTTTGCTATAGAAATTTATTTGTTTTTTTTTGTAAAATTTCCATTAATATTTATTAACATTTCCTTAGTTTAAGTAAATATGTACTTGAATTAAAAAACGGTTGTCCTTAAAAAACTTTATATCCCTTCCACAACTGCGTTGCAATAGAAAACATAAATAAACAAGTAGCAAACAAATAAATAAGCAATTCAGCCAATGTAAGAGTGAAAGATAAACACGAGATTATCATTCTCAAATGGAAAAGTCGGTAAATTTCAGGATTCCACAAGAATGTTCAAATGTTTTGTATAAACCAGCATCGGCTGATGTAAGCAAGTCTGTTTAATCAATGTTTGCAAACATCGTGTCTTAAGTAAAAGTAAGAACTATTTATTTAACTGTTAAAAAGTGAAAAAAATACTTTATATGTAAATACTTGAACTATTTCTGCCTATAAAATAAAACAGTTAATTCAACAAAAAGTTGCAAAATGTGCATCACAATTCAAAAGTTAAACTCATAAGAAATGCAGATGTTAATTTGAGCACTAATTTACTCAAGAATGTCTTGAATTTCAATGCTAAACTTAATTTCATTTTGATTCAATTTAAACAAACATTTTATTTTTTCAAAACATATATGCCTCATTCATTTAAAACGCAATAAAAATTCAAATAAATATTTATAAATTTATTTGTGTTTGAAAAAAAAAAAAAAAACTGCCACAGGGCTGTCATCAACTTGAAATTTCCCACAGTCGCAAACAACACCCAATTATTTTCAACTTTGTTGCAAATACGACTACAGCGGATTTGAAATCAAATTTAAATTCCCTCCGAACAAAATCAAGGAAATTTCATGTTTCTATCAATTTTCTAAACGTATGACCTTGAACAATTGCAATAGTTTTACCATATTTTTGATTTAGTTGTGTAGCAACTGTACACTTGTGCCTTTCTCTAAAAACACACACACACACAACACCACCACCCCCAAAAATTGCCAATTTTCGCAAAACTGTCAAACTGTTGGCTTTTGTTGAAATTAATTTTACAGCGCTTGCAAAACAAAAAAAAATTCAAAAAAATCTGAAAAAAGAAAAAAATTTTATTTGGAATTTTTCCAGTTATTTAACTACAGCGAAAACAGGTCGGTCGGTTGTTAGGTCTTTGGTTTACATTTCCTGTCCGCCATATTGGCTCCAGCTCTATGAGACATACATATCTAAAGAATCTCGATTTGTTTTTTTTTCTTCTTTGCATTCGCAGACACAGTATCTGCGAGATATGACGACATTTCACATTTATTTTTCGTAACTGTTGGCTAAATTCAAGCTGGAGACAGAACTCAATAACATTAAATAATTTTTTTTTTATCTCGCTTTTAACAGTCGAAAATATTCAAGTGAATATTTCGCACTCAGCATCGTACACGTATGTATATATTATTTGCTTTTATATCGACGAGCTGTTGAAAAACATTTTAGTTTTTGCTCCTTTTTGATTTGTTATTTTTGGCCGTAAAATAAATTGTTAATCAAACTCATCAATTCTGGATTGTATAAAAATAAATAAATCATGCCGAATGTAAAAATCGATATATTTTGAAACTTTTTGCATGATTGGTGGTGTGAAGTGTTGATTTTTAATTATTTTTCATAAATCGATTTTATTTTTATTAAAAACTGTTTGCGTAAGTTTTAGTGAACTATGCCATATTTGTTATTTTTTTGTTGAAATATTTCTGTGCTACTTGGTCCATTTCACATTTGTGTGGAAAAAAACTTAATGTTAAAAAAGGTGCTTATTCCAACTGCTTAATTAAACAAAATTTTAGAAAAAAAATATCCAAAAAGTTTATTTAAGAACTCGGTAGCTTTTTTTTCTTCTAATTTCAATGGTTCGTCCAATAGGATGACGCAATCATTTGCTTAGTCATAAGAATAGAATTATTGTAATTTTATGAAAAATCACTAAGAGTGCTTTTGTTTATATGAGTCCAGCTTCATTATTAGTTGAACCATTTTTATTGTATTTGTAATACAATCCCAAAAGATTTAATATTAATAGTTAAATAAATTTTGCATTTTAGTAATTTAAAATTTTATCTTTTCATACCACTTATGACCTTAATTTTGTGTATCGTATTTTAATCATTAAATTTATTTGCCTGCAGTTAGATAAAAAGGTTTCCGATTTTATTTTGCACCTGTGGTACCCGCGGCTTCGCACGTGCACGTCCTGTTTGTGTTTTCATAATGAAATTACTCTTTTAACTTCTCACTATATTTTCTCTCTTCAAAAGTAACAAATAAAAAAATTATTGAAATTTGTTCTTTGAACTTCGCAACCAGATACAAACGGTACAAATGAAAAAAAAAAAAAAAACAAAAAACAGAAACACAGAAATCAAGAAGCAGCATTTCGTGTGAGGTTTTGCAGAAACTTAATTTTTAAAAAAAATTATAGAAAAAAATAAAAAAATAAGTATGCCATAACCTTCTTTAGCACAAATAAGTAGTTTTAAAAATTAAATAATTAAAATCGGTTCAGTATACTTTGCGCCAAAGCGTTACAAACCATTTCCATATAAGCAATTTTATATATATAGAATAGATGAGCCATCGAAATCTGTAACCAAACCGCATACATGAAATTGGGCAGATTTCAGAAAACGGAAAAAACGCAATTTTTAAGTGATAAATATTCTTATTTTACCAAAAACTGTATGTGATGTGTATAATTTCAATATCGAATTAATGACTTTTTATCAATGGAAATATATAAAAACATTGTACGTACATATAGTTTTTTTGCTGACAAAGTCAAGAAAAACATTCAAAACCCACAGAAGTAGTCAGCGAAAAAGTTATATGTACGTACAATGTTTTCATATATTTCCCATGATAAAAAGTTTTTACGAAAATAACGGTAAAACAAAAGTATGCCGAATGCAAGCACGATTTGCAAAAAGTAATTTGGAATGTTGCTTTTGTTATTTGCTTTGAAAATAGTACCGTAGAGTGACTTGTCAATGATGAAGAAAAAAATTGACATTTCGATTTTAAAAAAAAAAAACTCCTGACCTCAAATCTGTTTTAACAAGCATTTAACTCATGTCATTTCTCTCTCATATTAATAAAAATCCACAGTAAAACTTTAAGCGTAAAAAAATTGGGGTTGTTGAGAATATTAGCCTTGTTTTTTTTTTCTTAACAATTTTCAAAATTTCTTAAAGATTCTGACAGAATCAGACAAAAACTAATTATTTTAATTTGGATGATTTGGATGCGACTATTTTGAAAAAATTTTCAGCGGTTTTTCAAGTTTTGACACTCAAACTTTAAAACGTAAAAAATGTTTTTCAATCAAATTAGGGGAATACATGTTCCTTTATTTCCTTAGAAAAATAACATATTTAATCGGCAACCAATTCCGCAATTTGAAGTCAGTCCGACTGCATGGTTTGAAATGGATTTGGTCTATGTAAAAAATTTAAATATATGCAAAGTGTTGCCATCACTTTTTTCCGAATGGTTAATTTCAATTGACATGCCTTGGACATATTTTTACTGGCTCATATTCTAGTATTATTTTGATTATATTATCGGTGGTAATTATTCACTTATTTCGAATCACTCTACCCGAATATTTGTTAATAGATATTTTACAAGCTGAAAATATCACTCAAATACTATTTTTTTTTATTATTTAATTAAGATTTAAGTAAAATTAACGTCATCAGCGCGTGCGTTTTTGGGGACTTTTAACCATCACATAAAAAGTCGTTAATTAGTCAAAAACTTGTTGCGGCACATTTGAAAACAAAAAAAAAAAAAAAATAAAAAATTAAATTGACATTTAAAATTAACTTTCTCTTCTCTCTTTCTCTCCCTCTCTCTCTTTGCAGTTTTGACGCTCGCTCACACGCAATAATAAATAATGCTATTTGAAGATTTGACATAAATTGAAATTAATTTAATAATGAATTCTGCACGTCATCATCGAATTGGAGTATTTTTATCTCCATAAATCGGCAGCAGCAAAGGGCCAACAACACCAATAACAACTTAATAAAAATTGAGAAGATAAATTCAAAAAAAAAAACAAGAAAAAAACATAAATTCCAAAATTAAATTATTACAAAAAAATTAAGCAATTTTTGGGCGAGTTTTTACAATATCGTATGCAATCGAAAAACTCTAGTCACAAAATAAAACACACTAAAAAAAAAAATAATTAAAATTTCAAATATTAAGTAATTTTTGAAAATTAAAGCTGCCATCCCTTCGTCTATAAATTTTTTTTTTTTTTTAAATCTGCGCTCAACGTTGCAGTCACAAAGCCAAAGATTTATTTGAAAATACAAATAATTAGCAGTAAGCGCGTATAGCTGACAACACTGGTTTTTAAATTGAAATTAACGCGAAACACACACACACTTACGTAATAAAAGCAGAGGGCTCAACAATGCCTTATAATCGTGAGACTTCGATGCAAGCCGACAAATTAAGCGGCATCGAGGAGGAGAGCGACCTCTATGAGGGTTTCGCACCTCATGTCGAAACATCGGAGATTAAAGTTTTAGATTTTTACACAATACCAAAACAAACAGGTAAGTCAAGTTTATATCTATAAATTTATAGTATACAAAATATAAAATAAAGGGGAAATACTTTGAAACAGTGCTTGTAAGAGTTTTTATTTATAACGAATTTCAGAACATTCCCTTTTTTAAAATCTCTTTTGTTTGTCATAAAATATTAAAAATGCAACCCCCTGTAGGTAGCAATTACCTCGAGATATGTCGGGTTTAAAAGAAGTAGGTGAGTGCAATGGGAACTTAATTAATCAATTTTGAAAAAATATTAAAAATGTTGAAAAGTGAGTCAATAAATTATTAAAAAGTTGCAAAATTTTGAAAAAATTGTTGAAAAGTCGAAATATGTTGAAAATTTGTTAAAGTTGAATAATATTGTAATAGTTGGTTGAAAAATATTAAAAAAGTCAAAAAATGTTTAAAATTCGAAAAAAATTGAAAACGTTGAAAAAATTTAGAAAGTTGAAAAATGTTGAAAATTCGAAAAGCGTTGGAAAAAATGTTGAGAACAACGGACGAATATGAAAATGTCAAAACTTGTTGAAAAAGTCGAAAGATGTTTGAAAATTCTAAAAATTTCGAAAAATGTTGAGATGCTAAAAAATATTGAAAAACCTTAAAATTTTTTTAAAAAAAGTTGAAACATTTTGAAAAAATGTTGAAATTTTGCAGAAGTCGAAAAATGTTGAAAACTTGAAAATCGTTGAAATTTTGAAAATTTTTTAAAAACCCGGCGAATGTGGAAAGACTTGAAAACTTTGGAAAAGTCGTAAAAACATTGAAAAGATCTAAAAATGTTGAATAAGTCAAAAAATGTTGAAGAATTCGAAAAAATGTTGAAAAAAGTTGAAAAGGTTATGTTGAAAAATTTGTACTAAACGTGTTGTAATTACCGAAAAATGTTGAAAATTTTTGATAAACGTTGAAAGCTGATTGAATGAAGATAAATGCGAAGAATGTTGAATATGTCAAAATAATATGAAAAAACGATAAATATAGAAATTTCCAATTATGTTGGAAAAGTTGGAAATTTGTTAGAAGTTACGACTCTTGTTGAAAAAAAAAAAACCAAAAATGATGAAAATAGGATGCAAAATATTGAGAATGTGAGAAAAATGTTGAAAAGTTGAAGAGTACTGAAAAAAAAAGGAAAACGTCGAAAGAAGGTTGGAAAGGCCGAAAAATGTTGAAAATTCTATGCATTTCGAAAAAATCCAAAAATGGTGAAAATGTTAAAAATAATTGAAGATCCTTAAAATGTTAGAAAAAGTTTAAAAAATGTGAAACAATGTTAAAAATTCAATAAATATTGCAAAGTCGAAAAAAGTTGAATAAGTCGAAAAATGTTGAAAAAGTTGAAAAATGTTGAAAATTCGAAATATGTCAAAAACGTTAATGTTTTACCATTTGCAAAATGTCGTAAACTTTTAAGAAGTCTAAATGTGTTGAAAATTCGAAAAGCGTAGAGAATATTGAAAAGTATTCAAAACAAGTTGGAAAAGACATAAAATTTTGAAAAAGAGCTAAAAATTTTGATATATTCCAAAAATGTTGAAGAATTCAGAAAACGTTGAAAAGTTGAAGATTACTGAAAAATATTGAAAAGGTTTAAAAATGTTAATAAGTCAAAAAACTAAAAATGACGAAAAAAAGTTGAAAATATTGAGACTGTCGGAAAAACTTTGAAAAGTTGAAAAGTACTGAAAAATATTGGATAAGTCGAAAAAAATGTTGGAAAGGTTGAAAAATGTTGGAAAGGTCGAAAAATGTTGAAAAACGCTAAAAACTAAATCGAAAAATGTTAAAAAATTTGAAAAATCTAAAGATCTTGAAAAAGTCGGAAAATGTTGAAAAAGTCGATAATAATCGCAACTGAGCATTACTTTTCCAACATTCACTTCAGTAAACATTTTATACCGTAGATGTTCACATGTAAACAAAAAAAGATAAAAAAATACTGAAAAATTACTAGAAAGGAAAGTATATAAACAAATAACCTGTTTATTTCAAAACAAAATATTTGAAAATTTTTTCACAAAATTTAAAATTTTCTTTCAAATATTTCTTAATAAATTTTATATTATTTAGCTGCTATGAATAAAAATTCATTATTTATTATGAAAATTACTGTTTTCAAAAAGAAAACATGAATTACTTATTGATTTTTATTAAAATCAAAACAAACATAAAAATCGATAAATTATTTTGTAAAATTTTCCAATTTCCTAAATAAATAAAAAAAAAACAGAATTAAAAACAACTACCTTATTGCCATCAATCAAACATTGTAAATTATTTTCAAAAATCAATTGCAAAATGAAATTTTAAAATCACACAAAACAACAACAGCAATAATACGAAAAACACAACCCACGTGCCGAAAATTTACAAATTTTAATAATAAAATGCTACATTTTTAAAAAATCTTTTAGCTAAAACAACAAAGTTTTAAAAAAATTTGATCATGTGCAATCAAAAGTTTTTTTCTTCTTATAATTAAATTATGTTTTTTTGTTTTTGCCAAGTTGAGAATATGCCTTTACTTTCCACTAATAAATTGAAAAATTATAGCAATTTTTGTTTTGCTAAAAAAACAAGCGCTCACATAGTTTGCAATTAGTTATAATTGTTATTGTTTAATTGGTTGTGCTTTGAAATAAAAAGTTTTTAAAATAATCATACTGTTACCTAGTAGGAATATGAAACTATGCAACAAAATGCTAAAGTGTTCGTTATATACTATTTGTTTGCTTCTGACTATCTAGCATGCTGGGAATTATAAATAAAGAACGTATGTCAATTTTTGTAATATTAATCCTTCAACAAAAGTTTAAATGATTTGAAATTATTATTACCTTCACTTCACCCTAACAACATAAACACTAAATTTTTCATTGTTGTCTTTAAGGCAACTCAAAATTACCTAACCGATATCAAAATCAAACGGTGTTGTCCCTAGATAATGTAACATCAGGGCCGCAGAAGTCAGGTGCACTTCTTATTTGGAGAAAACCAAAACTTTTTTTAAAAAATTTGAAACATACATTTAAATTGTTTTTTTTTTTAGAAAATAATCGAAAGCTGAGCTCTCCCATCTAACTAGGAATTTTTTTAATTTTCTTTAGCAAAAAGCAATAATATAAAGTTTGATTAGCTGGAAATAGAAATTATTATCTAAATTAACGCTTATCTATTAAAGGTCTGCACGAGTGCATTTAAAATGAACATCAAGCCACTCGTCACGATTGCGAGTCCATCGAGCCCTTGTGCACGCAAACCACAAATCTAATCAAAATAAATCCAAACACCAAGCAAGAGAGGTGAGCGCTGCACTCGCAAATAATATGTTCTACGAGTTCAAGCATTCGTAGTTTATTGCCTTCGGCACCGAATGGCTTGTCTTTTAGTGCACTTGCTGTGATAAAGATTTGCTATTCCAATACATTGATAGTAGAGTTGACTCGCTGCATTCATTGCATTTTCTCATGTTCGGTATTGTTATTGTAAATGTTTCGTTCGGCTTGAATAACGTTGACGGCGAAATACGAGTCAGAGTACAAACTAAGTCAAGTCATGTGGGATCGTTCTGTTTTGTACGAGTCAATTAGTGACTCGCGAAATTTCAATAAAACCATTGCACCCGACAGCGAGTACAATTATCTGTTAACT
Source organism: Meiosimyza platycephala (assembly GCA_963662105.1). Taxonomy (NCBI): domain Eukaryota; kingdom Metazoa; phylum Arthropoda; class Insecta; order Diptera; family Lauxaniidae; genus Meiosimyza; species Meiosimyza platycephala. Next base: position 23,647,511 of record OY759210.1, read on the forward strand.
CAGCAAGCGCACTCGTGCAGACCTCTATTATCTATTTATATGATTTTCATGAATTTGGTACTTGGATCTATACAGTCTGTGCTAAGGGGACGTCCATTAATTACTTGAGGTGTTTTTTTGAAAATTCGGATCCCCCCCTCCACTTTGTGAGATTTGGCGGGAACCTTCCCCCTCTCCCGTGATATTTAAATTATAACTTTTAATGTAAATTTTATGCATTAAGAAGTTGACGTGAGGTTTTCTTTGATCCCTTCCCCCCCTTGGTGAGATTTTTCCGGACCCCCTCCCTCTCCAATTTTAACTCACGTAATTATTGGACGTCCCCTAAGCACCTTGCCTGATAAGGGCGGGATTGAATAAGGTGGCATGTTGTGACCTCTCATATAAAAAAAAACACTTAAAATGCTGTATCTCGGATCCTATTGCAGCTACAAGCTGAAAATTTCTTATATTGAAGTATATTGTTATCATTAAGGCACTGCAAAAATGTGGGCGTGGTCTGACAACAGGGTGTGACACCTCCCATAAAATTAAAACACCTGAAACGCTATATCTAGGCACCTATAGCTGCAAATAGTTTATACCAGTGTTGGCATGTCACAAATGTCGCGCGACACTTACGACCTACAGTCGTAAACGTCGTAATCCTTAGAGCCTATGTGACAAACATTGAGTTTACGACAAATAAACGGAATTTCTTACATTTGAATTTTCAATGATATTTCACGATTACCTGTAAGGGGGGTTCAGATCATAAAATTGTTTGTCAAGCATGTTCAAGTTCCATAGTATATTGTTTTGATGGTCAAATTGTTCAACAAACAATTTCAGTGTTGTTAAATCGAGGTTGATCTGAAGTTTGCGACATTTGTGACATTTATGACAGTTTACGACGTGTGACTGTCATAAACATAAAAATCCATGTCACATGCAAACACTGGTTTATACTAAACATCTTGAAAATGTTGCGGGATTGGACAACGGAGCATACGCGGGCGGAGTTGCGGGGAAATAGCTAGTACACCTACATATAAATTAAAAAAAATTTTTATACATTTGCTAAATTTTTTTTTATTTCAAGATAAAAAGTGAATAAGCCCGGGTATATCAATTGCCACGCCCTCAAAAATAATTACCTTATTTCTCATAGGGATATATAATTGTTTTATTATCTTTTTATTTAGTAGAATTGTATTGCATCTTCCTTTTTTGCAAGCATTTTTCATCACAGAAATACATAAATGTCGAAAACACATGTTATGCATTTTTCTCAATTAACCTGCATTCGTCGTGAGCAAAAATTTTGATTTTTATTTTTATATCGTTTTTAATTTGGGTTTTCTTTTTGCTCATTTTCTTTTAATTCATTTTTGCACTTGAAGTGTTTTAAAATGCACTTGTAAATCGTGTGCCTACAGTAAATTCATATATACTATATATAATAGTATACCAATTGCAGATGCAATTGTATCCGAAGCTTTTATTATTTTTATTTTTTATTATAAATTTATCTCTGTTTTTGCTGTACATCATAACAATAACATTTTTTGTTCATTTGATTTTTGTGATATTTTTGCTTTCATTTTTATTAAAACTCGTACTAAAAAGCAATGATTTTTCTCGAGCGCATGCATTAATTTTCTTAATTGACTATTTTTTAATTTTTGTACAATTTTACTTAAACAAAAGAATAAATTAATTTTTAACTGTCAGATAAAATATTCATATATTTTTATGTTTTTTTTTAATAAACCAAAATCAAAATGAGGGCAACAATTTTTAAATCATTTTGAAATACAATCGATGCAATTATGTTCTAAGAAGAATATAATGCAAATGACCTGTTCTTCTCACAGAGGCAAATATGATGAGTTCAATCTTCGATCATTTTATACCCTTTACTATTATTCTTTAAATCCGTTTGAAATGTCTATAGCTATTTTGATCTCTGGCTCGTTAAGTGCTGTGCGAGTATATTCCAATTTTTCATTCGGCGCCACGATGTTCTATGGCTTTCTTCTCTGCATCTCTACAAGCACAACAATTAAACTTTATTTTTTGAGCTGTTAAGTTGTCTTTCAAATTATGGGTCATGAATTCCACAAAAATATTTACATTTTGTTGTTGATACATCTCTCATTCATTAAACTTTTTTGCTTGTTGCAGTATGCTAAAATTGACATTTGTGTTGACATTGCATTGTTACTCAAAGTTTCCTGTTTACTTAACTGAATATTTTATGAAATTTTTTTTTTAAAAACAATTGTTTAATTTTTGCAAATTCTGAGCAAAATGCAAAGACTGGTAAAAGCAATACGTGTTTTTGTCACAAATTTTACTGCACTGTATATATTATTATTTATGCATTTTGTAAATGCTATTTTGCCTTGGCGTTTTTTTTATTATATATAATTACAAAAAAAAAAACGTGACCTATATTGTCACATGTGCGCGCTGAATCTACAAATATGAAGGTTTACCGTTTAGAAAAAAATCTATTTTCTAACCCTTAATTCTGGCATAAAATTTCAAATTTTAGTATGCATTACCAGTAAAATGGTTAATGCCGATTTTTTTCAAAGCTATATATCTATTTTAATTTAAAATCCAAAATTAAAAATTTTTGAAAAAATATATCGAAACAAGTCCTTATTTAGCAAAACCTGCCCAAAACTTGAAAAAGTTATGAATTTTTAATGATTGGAGTTAAAAAAATCATTCGAGCTTAGTTTTCAACTATTTCAAACCAACGCTAACGCACCCTTTAGTGAGAATTTTGAACTAAAACCGAGTAAATACTACGTGGCAGAATACTCAGTGTCATGATTTAGAAAAATGCCAATATTGTCACTTTTTTGACATTGGACGCAGAGGCGTACCGTGCTTATCGGGCGCCCACGATCCGCCCCGTCGCCTCCCCCCCCCCCTTAAGGTATGCTACTGATTGGAATTGTTTTTCTTTTGGTTTAAATACCCATTTTCTTTTAGAAATTTTAGTATATTTGAAAACATTTTTAGTTGGCCTTATTTTTTCCCCATAGTTGAACAAAAAATATCTAAAACAGAAAGAACGTTTATATCAGACAATTCGTAAAATTTATAATAAGAAGACGTCCATTAATTACGTGAGCTAAAATAGGGGGGGAGGGGGTCCGGCAAAATCTCACCAAATCTCACCAAGGGGGAGAGGGGGTCAAAGAAAACTTCACGTCAACTTTTTAATGCATAGAATTTACATTAAAAATTAATATTTAAATCTCACGGGAGGGGGGAGAGGGGTCCCGCCAGATCTCACCAAGGGACGTAATTAATGGACGTTCCCTAAGCATATTCGTTTACCGCACTGATTACACATGTCGATAAAATTTGTTTCTGAAACCCGAATATATTTTTTCGAAGATTTTTGACGCGCTTAATTCGAATCTGAGCTTAGAACTTCTCTGATGGATCCGGTTTTCGAGATATTTTAACCTTAAAGTGTGGAAATCATCGTTCTTCGAGATATTTCAGATAAAGTTACATCGAAGATATTTTTTTTGTGAAACAATGGGGGCCAAGAGAATAACTTTTTTTTCTTCAAAACGCACTTTGTATTATGTAGATATCTATTACCCGCCCCCCCCCCCCCCCCGAAATATCGTTATATATTTAAAATAAAGGACATTTTATAGTTCTATGCGTCGTAAATATTTTACGCTGCGTTACAGCCGCTCTGTTACACGTTGTTTTCCTATTTTTTTTTTAGATATAAATTAGAAATATTACTATATCTATACTATTTATATAAATTGCTTATATGAAAATGGTTTGTAACGCAAAATATACTGAACCGATTTCTATAATTTCTTTAAAAAAAAAACATATTTAAGCTAAGGAAGCTTATAGCATACTGAAATTTTTTATTTTCTAAATATCCTTTTTTTAAGATTAATTTTTTGGAAAACCTCATACAAAAATTGTTTTTGTATTTTTCTTTGCTGATGCTTTTGCGGCTTCTTGAGTTCTGTGTTGCTATTTTTGCTTTTTTCTTCTTATTTGTACCTTTTGTATTTGGCTTTGAAGCTCTCTTTTTCAATTGTTGTTTTTTGTTACTTTTGAAAAGAGAATATTGAATAAGATGTTAAAAGACAAAAACAACGGGACGTTCGTGTGCCAAGCCGCGGGTACTACTAAAACCACTTAGCTCCATTTTCTTTCTTCGTGCGTAGAACTACCCATATAATATTTCAATGATATTTTAAATACCTTTGAAGTAATATCTTAAACGCTTGTGTTCGATTAATCCTTTTTGATTTTCGATAACTCTTTTCTTTGCCTGAAAACGCACCATTTATGCGCATTATGGCATTTGTTTTCTTTACTAACAAAATTTGATTATTCGCAACTCTTTGACGATATAAATATTTCCGGAATGTGTTTGCGTAAAATTGACACATACAAGTACATTCGCACCGTCAGTACAATACGGCCACATCTCAAAATTTCAAGTTTTAAGAAAATTGAAATTAAAGGACCAGGGGCCCTATTCTATATTGCGATGCGAAAGCAATGCGATACGCAATTGAATAAACTGTACTCTAAAATGCATTGAATCATTGTGGCTTTCGAATCGCACTGCTTTCGCATCGCATTACAGAATAGGACCCAAGAATTCTCCACTGAATTCGAAGACAGTGAAATCCATAGAATTGAAACTATTTCAAAAATATATAGAGTTACATTGACATTTTGAAATGGTACAGTGTTGCAATCGCTTCGATTTAAAACAATCTTGGTTCTAAAGAACTATACTGTCATGCTTTGATCTACTATTCTAAAAACTTTAAAGCAAAAATGCCCTTTTCGAGTTAAGGTTATATTTTTTAATTGTTTTTTTTTTTTTCTTTATTTAAGCAGCAACATATTATTACTTTATTTGAGATAATACGGTATTGCTCTGTTAAGAAAAAATACATAACAAAATAACCCACAAACTAAAAATTATTATTAAAAGTAATCAATTTAGCTAGAAATAGGTGACAAGACTAAAATTAATAATACTCGAATAATACATAACTTGAAAATTCATTATTTTGATTTCCGATCCTATTGTTTTGACGGTGTGACGAGACATACTCGTGCATATTTTACTGATAAGAAATTTAAATAGAGTTATTTTTTGTTTATGTTGTAAAAAGTTTTAAAAGTGAAACGGCTACTAGTTATCACGACGCCATCAAATTCATAGTACATAATTAGAAAAATTATGATTGATTGAATAGGAGTTAAAACGTACGGTTGATAACTAAGTTAAGTCTTGAAAGCCATAAAATTAGACGGGTATTTTTTTTTTTGTTATTAAAATATGCCTTACAATTTTACCCATCGATAGAAAATTGAAGAAAATGCAAATAGAGGGGGACACTTCCAATGTTTTGGCCCCATTTACGAAAAAAAAAATCATATTTGCATTATTTGAAGAAAATACTTATAGTTAGAAAATTATTTTGGAAAGGGGGATGACTCAAGAGAATATTTTTTCCTCATTTATGAAGGAAACATTTTGAAGCATCGTTTTCAGCCTTTAATTAAAAATTGTTGCAAAAAACCTTATTTTTATAAATGCAGTCAGAAAAAGCACTTTTGGAGGACCGCTGCCTTCCAAGTTCCATTTACGACATTGAATGATGCAAAAAACAACAAAAAAAATGTTTTCTTCAAATTAGGTCAAAACACACCCCTAAGGGGGTCAGAGACCCCTCACTGTTTTTCAAAATCTATTTTCGATCTTTTCCTTTCGATTGTTGCTATGTAATTTTTTTTTTTCCAGAAATAAATTCAAAACATTCCTGTGGGGGTCGGAAACCCCTCGATGACTTCGTAAATCCATTTTGATCTTTTTCCTTCGATTGTTGCAAGGAGACGTCCATTAATTACGTGAGTTAAAATAGGGGGGGACGGGGTTCAGCAAAATCTCACCAAATCTCACCAAGGGGGGAGAGGGTCAAGGAAAATCTCACGTCAACTTTTTAATGCATAAAATTTACATTAAAAATTATAATTTAAAGAGAGGGGAGGGGTCCCGCCAGATCTCACCAAATCTCACCAGAGGGAGGGGGGGGGGGGGGTCCGAATTTTCAAAAAAAAACCTCACGTAATTAATGGCCAATACAATTTTTTTCCTAGAAATGAATTCAAAACACCCTTGAAGGGGTCAGAAAGCTCCGATGACTTCATAAATCTACTATCGACCTTTTCCCAATTGATTGACTTGATTGATTGCTCATTCAGGCTGTTGTCTAAGTGTTTTTGTTCTATAAAGGTGCCATACCTCTTTGTCTTATATCGTCCAGATTTCGTGAGATACTAATCATAGACAATATACATTCTAGCACCGAATTTCGCCTGCCAAGATATTGTGTTTTAAGTGCTTTTGTATTATGAAAGTTCTGGCTGAAGCTTGTTCTCGGCGATAATTTAGTGCCTATCGTACGATAAACATTACGTTATCACCGAGAACGAATATCGGTTAGACTCTTCTCATGCTCGTCCTCGGTCATACGAGAAATTTTATTTTTAATATCGTCTCGTTATCGTGCGCGGTCCAGACCACGAGAACGATAACAATATATATCGGTTCTCAGTGAAGCACGAAATAAGGGAACATAATCTACGTGATTAATTCAATTCTGCTAAATATTTCGTCAAATGGTTATATCGTTTTGATATTTTTCTTTGTCACGTCATGGGAAATTAAATTGTTCGCTCGGTAATAACTATATGTATTTTAAAACAAAAAACTTGTTAACATTAAAAACGTTTAGCATTTAAAAAAATTTTATGGAGATATTCCAAAAAAATAAGTGCCGATCATGTGAAAATGAATATGAAATGTGACGTTAATTAAATTTTAAGACATTTTTGCATAATCGAATTAATCAAAGTAATGCGCTTCTTCACTTTTTTTTTTTTTTTTGCAAATAAGAAACCGCCTACGAAATCCGCACCAAAATAAACTGTCAACTTATGACAGCACATTTGGCATTGACTTTGATGCGATGATGATGCTTGACGTGAATCGCTCCCACGTTTGTGGCGGCGTCACCTTTCACTCTTGAATTTATGAAAAAAAAAAAACATTACTAATGCAGAGAGTTCCTTTAAAAGCGTAAAATAAAATGAAATTTCAAACTTTGCAGGCCAAAATCATTAAAATGTCAAATCAACAACACTTCTGTTTTGTATTCGTATCTGTTGACAGCAGTTGTCTTGTTTGAATGCATTAAAAAAAGTCTCATTTTTTATGGTACCATATATTTTTTTTAAGTTTTTAACTTTTATTTATTTATTTTGAAATTTCTATTAATTTTTTCTTAAAATTTTTATAATTTTTTTTTTAAATTTTTATAATTTTTTTTTAAAATCTTTATTAATTTTTTTTCTTAAATTTTTTATATAAATAACTTTACATATGAAATTTATTAAAAATTCTTTACTAAGCGAAGCGCCATTTAAATTTTTCGCTTGATTTTTCTCCGTTGATGTGTTTCCAAAAAACAAAAAAAACAGCAAAATTTTTTTGACATTTTGCCAATAAAAATGTGTATTTTTGTTTTTATATGTTTATTTATTTCTTTTGAAATCTAACTTTTTTTTCTGGTACCAAAAACTGCACAATTTGCGGTCACTTTGTGTTGGCATTTTTTCTGTCGCTTTCTGCACTTGACTGATTTAAACGCCTTTATGGCGTCATGCAATGTCAGCGGTATGCCCGGAATAATTGTTTATGATTTCATATGTTTTTCTATATTAAGTTAAAAATTTCATAGCTTAGATTTGAAAGATTATATATAGTAAAATTTTTGTTGAAGATTTTTATTAGTTTTCTTTATAGTTTTGGTGTGTTTTTTTCCCTCTCATTTAAATTGGTATTATCGTTTTAGTTGTTGAAACATGACTGAATTTAACATTAAAAAAAAAAAAAATAAAATTAATACTTAAAATTTTAATGCGTTCAATTGCAGAATATTTGGCGGCGGCATTCATTGCTAAAATCTTTTTATTGCAGGATTTCCACTTGAAAAATAAACTAATAAATTTTTGTTATTGTAGGTTAATATTTCTTCCATATGAGTGATTTTTAGATTTTTAATGCACAAATTAAAAATTACACATAAATTAATTAATAACACAATTTTGTTCGCGGTTTTTCTATAACACACCCGACATCTAATGTTCTTCTGTTCATTTTTAAAATTTTGATTATATAAGGTATAGTTTTTTTGGCCTAAAATTTATTTTAGTTTTTGAGCGACTTCTTTTAAGCTCGAGCTTGTTGCGTTATTTGTTTACTTTACAATTTTTCTTGGGGGGGGGGGGGGGGTTAATGAACGAAAATTAATACTGCTGCCTTAAACCGAATCAGTGCCAAGTGAACCACTGAATTTCCAGTTGTAGGATTGGCAATGACAATCAGTGAATAACCAGTGACTCATTGGTTTTCATTGATTCACGCTAACATGCTTTCATGTAACATTTTTTCCATTTTTTTTCAACCTCTTTCAACTTTTTTCGACTTTTCATATCCAACCATTCAACCAATTCCAAATTTTTTCAATATTTTTCAACTTTTTCAACTTGTTTTGAACTTTTTCAACCTTATGCAACTCATTCAAGCTCTTTTAGCTTTTTTCGACATATTCAACCATTTTTTTAAAATTTTTCGACAAAGTTGAAAAAGTTGAAAATCTTTGAACTTTTTCAATTTTTCGATTATGTCAACATTTTTTCAATGTTTTTGGACTAATTTATTTTTATTGAACTTTTATCAATTTTTTAACCTTTCACCTAGCTTTCATCTACCTTTTAAGTTGAAGCATACCCAAATTGCTTGCACTTATCTGGATTATTTTTTGTGTGGTTATGCCTACAATTAATCAACCTTTTTTATATAATTTTTCAATATTGTAATATAATGTAACAGAGATATTAAGAGGACAGTTACAGTCATGATTTTTGAGCAATCGATTTTTTTTTTGCATTTTCTTAAAGTATAATATTTAAAATTAGAAGTCAATCCGACAATTACTTTTGGAGTTATTCGGCAATAACCAAAGAGGTCTCGGTGGTAAGAGTACCAAGTGTAAAACTTTAAATGCGTTTTTCTCAAAACTATGTTTTCGAAACCGGTGACCACTGTAACTCGAAAACCGCTCGATAGATTTCAATGAAATTTATACAGTTTTTGCAAAAAACAAAAATCTAGTGCCTGATCGAAGGATTTTTTTTTTTAGAAATCGATTTTTTTTGAACAATTGGATTTTTACCGAAAATCTGGGGGTAAATGTTCCTGGAGCCGCCATTTTATTGACTTTAAAAAAAAAACCTTCGATCAGGCACTAGATTATTTATATAACTAACTAATTTTTCTTATCCGATTGATTTTAGATGATTTTCCAAGGATTTGTGATGGTCACGACAAAACACTATGTATGGGACAGGGTCCAACACAACCAGCTATAACTTTTTTATTTTTAATATTTTTTTTTTAAACTTTCGTCAAGTCAAGTTGAAACATAATGTAATAATTCCAAATTATTACTTTTATTAAATAAATTAAATTAATACCAAAAAAAACTTATTGAAAATGCTCTCATTTTCACGACCATGACTGACCTTGTCCCCTTTAATTGCCGGCAATTCTTCCTTAGGAAGACCCTTTCACTCAGCAAAGCAAAGTTAGCAAAATCAAATTTAACTGATGCCATAATTTAGTGCTTATTAAGTGCTAATTTAGTGCTGTAAAAAAAAATTTAGTGCTGCACGAATTCTTGAAAAAATTAAGGTTTTTGCTAGCTGAATGAGAAGCTAGCAAAGCATATCCGAAAATTTTTAGCAAAATCTAATTTAAACTATGCCATAATTTAGTGCTTATTAAGTGCTAATTTAGTGCTGAAAGAAAAAATTTAGTGCTGCACGAATTCTTGAAAAAATCAGGGTTTTTGCTAGCTGAATGAGAAGCTAGCAAAGCATATCCGAAAATTTTTAGCAAAATCAAATTTAAACTATGCCATAATTTAGTGCTTATTAAGTGCTAATTTAGTGCTGTAAAAAAAAATTTAGTGCTGCACTAATTTTTGAGAAAATCCTATTTGTTTGATTTTGCTAGCTGCATGAGAAAGGTTAAGGTGAGGTACGTTAGAAATAGTTAGCAAAATCAAATTTAACCTATGCAATAATTTAGTGCTTAGTAAGTGCTAATTTAGTGCTGCAAGGAAAAATTTAGTGCTGCATGATTTTTAAAAAAAATCAAGGTGTTTGCTAGCTGAATGAGAAGCTAGCAAAGCATATGTGAAAATTTTTAGCAAAATCAAATTTTTCCTATGCCATAATTTAGTGCTTATTAAGTGCTAATTTAGTGCTGTAAAAAAAAATTTTGTGCTGCACTAATTTTTGAGAAAATCCTATTTTTTTGATTTTGCTAGCTGCATGAGAAAGGTTAAGGTGAGGTACGTTAGAAATAGTTAGCAAAATCAAATTTAACCTATGCCATAATTTAGTGCTTATTAAGTGCTAATTTAGTGCTGCAAGGAAAAATTTAGTGCTGCATGATTTTTAAAAAAAATCAAGGTGTTTGCTAGCTGAATGAGAAGCTGGAAAAGCATATGTGAAAATTTTTAGCAAAATCAAATTTTTCCTATGCCATAATTTAGTGCTTATTAAGTGCTAATTTAGTGCTGTAAAAAAAAATTTAGTGCTGCACTACTTTTTGAGAAAATCCTATTTTTTTGATTTTGCTAGCTGCATGAGAAAGGTTAAGGTGAGGTACGTTAGAAATAGTTAGCAAAATCAAATTTAACCTATGCCATAATTTAGTGCTTATTAAGTGCTAATTTAGTGCTGCAAGGACAAATTTTAGTGCTGCATGATTTTTAAAAAAAATCAAGGTGTTTGCTAGCTGAATGAGAAGCTAGCAAAGCATATATGAAAATTTTTAGCAAAATCAAATTTTACCTATGCCATAATTTAGGATTTTCTCAAAAATTAGTGCAGCACTAAATTTTTTTTACAGCACTAAATTAGCACTTAATAAGCACTAAATTATGGCATAGGAAAAATTTGATTTTGCTAAAAATTTTCACATATGCTTTGCTAGCTTCTCATTCAGCTAGCAAACACCTTGATTTTTTTTAAAAATCATGCAGCACTAAATTTTTCCTTGCAGCACTAAGTTAGCACTTACTAAGCACTAAATTATTGCATAGGTTAAATTTGATTTTGATAACTATTTCTAAGGTACCTCACCTTAACCTTTCTCATGAAGCTAGCAAAATCAAAAAAATAGGATTTTCTCTAAAATTAGTGCAGCACTAAATTTTTTTTACAGCACTAAATTAGCACTTAATAAGCACTAAATTATGGCATAGGAAAAATTTGATTTTGCTAAAAATTTTCACATATGCCTTGCTAGCTTCTCTTTCAGCTAGCAAACACCTTGATTTTTTTTAAAAATCATTCAGCACTAAATTTTTCCTTGCAGCACTAAATTAGCACTTACTAAGCACTAAATTATGGCATAGGTTAAATTTGATTTTGCTAACTATTTCTAACGTACCTCACCTTAACCTTTCTCATGCAGCTAGCAAAATCAAAAAAATAGGATTTTCTCAAAAATTAGTGCAGCACTAAATTTTTTTTACAGCACTAAATTAGCACTTAATAAGCACTAAATTATGGCATAGGAAAAATTTGATTTTGCTAAAAATTTTCACATATGCTTTGCTAGCTTCTCATTCAGCTAGCAAACACCTTGATTTTTTTTAAACTAAATTTTTCCTTGCAGCACTAAGTTAGCACTTAATAAGCGCTAAATTATGGCATAGGTTAAATTTGATTTTGCTAACTATTTCTAACGTACCTCACCTTAACCTTTCTCATGCAGCTAGCAAAATCAAAAAATAGGATTTTCTCAAAAATTAGTGCAGCACTAAATTTTTTTTTACAGCACTAAATTAGCACTTAATAAGCACTAAATTATGGCATAGGAAAAATTTGATTTTGCTAAAAATTTTCACATATGCTTTGCTAGCTTCTCATTCAGCTAGCAAACACCTTGATTTTTTTTAAACTAAATTTTTCCTTGCAGCACTAAGTTAGCACTTAATAAGCGCTAAATTATGGCATAGGTTAAATTTGATTTTGCTAACTATTTCTAACGTACCTCACCTTAACCTTTCTCATGCAGCTAGCAAAATCAAAAAAATAGGATTTTCTCAAAAATTAGTGCAGCACTAAATTTTTTTTACAGCACTAAATTAGCACTTAATAAGCACTAAATTATGGCATAGGAAAAATTTGATTTTGCTAAAAATTTTCACATATGCTTTGCTAGCTTCTCATTCAGCTAGCAAACACCTTGATTTTTTTTAAACTAAATTTTTCCTTGCAGCACTAAGTTAGCACTTAATAAGCGCTAAATTATGGCATAGGTTAAATTTGATTTTGCTAACTATTTCTAACGTACCTCACCTTAACCTTTCTCATGCAGCTAGCAAAATCAAAAAATAGGATTTTCTCAAAAATTAGTGCAGCACTAAATTTTTTTTTACAGCACTAAATTAGCACTTAATAAGCACTAAATTATGGCATAGGAAAAATTTGATTTTGCTAAAAATTTTCACATATGCTTTGCTAGCTTCTCATTCAGCTAGCAAACACCTTGATTTTTTTTAAAAATCATGCAGCACTAAATTTGTCCTTGCAGCACTAAATTAGCACTTACTAAGCACTAAATTATTGCATAGGTTAAATTTGATTTTGATAACTATTTCTAACGTACCTCACCTTAACCTTTCTCATGCAGCTAGCAAAATCAAAAAAATAGGATTTTCTCAAAAATTAGTGCAGCACTAAATTTTTTTTTACAGCACTAAATTAGCACTTAATAAGCACTAAATTATGGCATAGGAAAAATTTGATTTTGCTAAAAATTTTCACATATGCTTTGCTAGCTTCTCATTCAGCTAGCAAACACCTTGATTTTTTTTAAAAATCATGCAGCACTAAATTTTTCCTTGCAGCACTAAATTAGCACTTACTAATCACTAAATTATGGCATAGGTTAAATTTGATTTTGGTAACTATTTCTAACGTACCTCACCTTAACCTTTCTCATGCAGCTAGCAAAATCAAAAAAATAAGATTTTCTCAAAAATTAGTGCAACACTAAATTTTTTTTTACAGCACTAAATTAGCACTTAATAAGCACTAAATTATGGCATAGGAAAAATTAGATTTTGCTAAAAATTTTCATATATGCTTTGCTAGCGTCTCATTCAGCTAGCAAACACCTTGATTTTTTTTAAAAATCATGCAGCACTAAATTTTTCCTTGCAGCACTAAATTAGCACTTACTAAGCACTAAATTATGGCATAGGTTAAATTTGATTTTGCTAACTATTTCTAACGTACCTCACCTTAACCTTTCTCATGCAGCTAGCAAAATCAAAAAAATAGGATTTTCTCAAAAATTAGTGCAGCACTAAATTTTTTTTTACAGCACTAAATTAGCACTTAATAAGCACTAAATTATGGCATAGGAAAAATTTGATTTTGCTAAAAATTTTCACATATGCTTTGCTAGCTTCTCATTCAGCTAGCAAACACCTTGATTTTTTTTAAAAATCATGCAGCACTAAATTTTTCCTTGCAGCACTAAATTAGCACTTACTAAGCACTAAATTATGGCATATGTTAAATTTGATTTCGCTAACTATTTCTAACGTACCTCACCTTAACCTTTCTCATGCAGCTAGCAAAATCAAAAAAATAGGATTTTCTCAAAAATTAGTGCAGCACAAAATTTTTTTTACAGCACTAAATTAGCACTTAATAAGCACTAAATTATGGCATAGGTAAAATTTGATTTTGCTAAAAATTTTCATATATGCTTTGCTAGCTTCTCATTCAGCTAGCAAAAACCCTGATTTTTTCAAGAATTCGTGCAGCACTAAATTTTTTCTTTCAGCACTAAATTAGCACTTAATAAGCACTAAATTATGGCATAGTTTAAATTTGATTTTGCTAAAAATTTTCGGATATGCTTTGCTAGCTTCTCATTCAGCTAGCAAAAACCTTAATTTTTTCAAGAATTCGTACAGCACTAAATTTTTTTTTACAGCACTAAATTAGCACTTAATAAGCACTAAATTATGGCATAAGTTAAATTTGATTTTGCTAACTTTGCTTTGCTGAGTTAATGGGTCTTCCTTAGGAATATCACTGATATTCCTTAAGCAAACAAATTTTCATTAATATGGGACGAAATTTTGTTTTTTGATTTTTAGCAGTATATCATATGTTTGTCGATAAAATTTTCAGGAGCTTTGAATTTGTAGGCAAAATCTCCCATTAAAAAAAAAATAGAAAAAGATTTATAAAACAAATAAAAGCTTTGGGTTCACAGAGAAAAGGATTTATTTTCATAAATTGAGATTTGGTAATAATTAAAAAATTATATATTTGATATCGTTAGGCGAAATAAATACTTGATATAAGTTAACATATCACACATTCTATAGAATCAAAAAATATTGGATTAATCATATATTTGGTAATAATTACCCAATTTTATTTGGATAATTATATGTCAATCATATGTTTTTTAATTATTGCCAAATAATATTTGGTTGAAACAATTTTTACTTTGTTGCATACATTCATTCATTGAAATATTGTATCTCCGCTTACGTATACATTTAATAATATCGATTTAGGTTAAAACCAATAAGCAAAAAACCGACATCTTAAAATACCGATTCATAAATAAATTTATTTATAACTGAACAGTTATGTAAAGTCATTACCATGCACTGATACTCCTGTAAAACAAATTAATCAATGCTTCAGTAAAGATAGGTCGATTTAACGTTATAATGGCATCATATCCTATGATTTATCCCCAACCACATAGACAACATCAGACCATTGATGGGCTTGAATCCAAGATCTTCGTGTAAGATTCGAAATACTTACCACTGAGCTATTGAGTTAAACAATTTACGTGTAACAATACGTTATTACAACGCCAATAATGGACTAACTATTTTTAATTTTTTAATTAAACTTCCAGTCATAAAAAGATTGATGTTAATGTAAATTTACAAATTTATCACTGATTTAACAAAATGACAAAAGTGCATTGGCTTAAACTGGATATGGTGACATATTTTTCGTCTACAACCATCATCAGACCAGTTTGATTACGTTGTACAGTGTAGATTTGAACCCAATTATAATAAAAAAATTCATTTGATTAAACGGAAAAATTTAATACATGTTTCTAAACTTGGGATAACACAGCGCTAGCCGTTAATATTGTGAAATGAACATAACTCTTGAAACCAGCGGTGGGCATGTAAATTTAGCAAAAGGGCGCAACAACAAAATCAAGCAACAAAAAACGAAAATTTAAAGTTTTTTTGCTTTCATTTTCAAATTCGCCAACAGCACAAAAAAATAAACGAAATTGCACTACAAACAAAAACAATTGTTACATTCGTCAAGACACAATGCGGCACCGTCGCTATTGCCTTTGTGTGTTGTTTTTGTTTTCATTTGAATTTAAGTCAACGCTGTGCGTCGATAGCGTTGAAATTATGCAAATTGTTTTTTGGTTGCTTGTGCGTCGAATAACGGTTCAGGCCATGAGGGCGGAAAGTGCCACTACGTGCCCATCACTGCTTTAAACTAAAGTTTATCTTCAAACCAAATGTTTGACTACTATTAATGAAAAATCATGGAAGCGGAGAGAATAATCGACCTAAAACTGTTTTGATATTCATTATAAAGAACAATTTTTTTTAGGATCCTGGATAATTTTTCCCTTTCGGTTTTTGAGTAATTTTTCCGCAAAAAAATGTCGCACAAAATCTGATGTCTCTTACAGAAAACTGCGCAATTTCTTTGCTTTCCTTGCATTTTTTAAATCGCTTGTTACACGTGAGCTGTCTTAAAAATGATATGACTTTGAGCTCTTCTTTGTATTTTAATAAAAATATATATTACCTTTCAATCACAGCGTAAAATACTTCTACACAGTTGAAAATGTTGTAAAAAATACGATTTTTCGAAATCAAAATATTGCGCACAAATTTTAATTTTTTTTCTTATTTTTCTTATAACACACCAGGTCTCCCTTCTCCTCATCGCTCCACACTCTATGATATCTTAAAAAATACATTTATTTTTTTTAAATTTATTTAAGTTCATAAAAAATTTTGGCACGCAAACAAACCATTGGTGTCTTTCGTGAAAGAAAAGTCATTTAAAACATTTTTTATATTTGCTCTTATGGGATTGTTGAAAATTATTATTAACATATTTTAGCGAAAAACAAATAATTAAATTAAATCTTTTCGATTCTTCTACTTTCAGGTAAACAAGGTACATATACTCGTACATACATATAATGTGTTCTTAACTTTATGAGTAAGTTGAATTTTGATTTCTGTATTTTTTTGTTGTTGATTTTTAATTTTTGCTTTGTTTTTATTTATGCAAAGTGATTTATTTTTATTATTGTTAAGACGCCTAAAAATAGGTTTTACTACACTTATATTATTTTATGATCTATATTTTGAAAATAAAATAAAAACAGCGAAATGTCGAATCACCTGATCTTATAGAAATGCCCTCTACTCGTTAGGTCGTTGTCTAGTGAGAAATATATACTTCTTGTGTAGTAGGTTCAGCTTGCATGTGGCTCACGCGCAGCAAGTGCACTAGAGCGCATAACAATAACGATTGCGTCTCCCCTTATTCTTTGCCAGCCGAGACGAGCGAGGTCCCGGTCTTGGCTTGATAGCTGAGACGAGCTAGATCCCAGTCTATCCGTATGGGGGTTGTGAGTACCACAATAACGATGTATTCATGGTTGCCGAGACGAGCTTGGTCCTGGTCGACCAAGTTGGAGGTACTTAGTGCTTCTAGGGCATTCTTGGGGTGGTAGCCGAGACGAACTAAGTCCCGGTCTAGTCCCCAAAAGAGACCGAAAAGCAGGTTGCTCCAACTCTCTTGCTGCTGCACTCCAATTCATCGGAAAGTGATGATGATTAGTTCGGTTCGGTGCTGTGCAGTATTCACAAATTCCATAGAAGGACGATCCTTTATTTTCAGTCTGGAGTGATTCTCTATGTTTATTAATTTACGAGCCAATGGGTTCGGATGATGCAGCAACCTTATGGCGTAACTTTGTTTATTTTTACTTATTTCATATTTTACCAAGGGGATGTATAGATCTCGATGAACATTTTTATTCTTAGTGTACCATGGTGCACCTGTAATTATTCTTAATATTTTGGTCTGAGCCCGTTTTATTAGTTCTATGTTGGAAGAGCTGGCGCTACCCCAAATTTGGACACCATATAACTAAATTGTTTTAAAAACTTCAACTAAGCCAAAATTTCATTAACTTTCATTGTAATTTCTCCATAAGTTCGCCAAAAACTAGTTACTATACTTTGCCACGGTTTTTCATTGTAACAAAAACTTATTATTTTTTCATGCCTGAAAATATGCTAGGGTATTTAGTATGAAAATCAAATATAATGAATTTAGCAATACTTGTGAACAAATTTTAAGTTACGGAAAATTCTTTAGTTTAAAAACCAACCTGGTTCAGGGGTGGGCGTGCTCCATGTGGCTCCACTTGTTTTCAAGCAAAAAAATGAAATATTGAGTTTTTTACCTTTACTTCGAGCACATATAAGTTCTTGTTGTTAATCATCTGTTGATCATAACTTGAATCAGCCGGTGGGTGAACAATAGTTCATTTGGCTCCACTTGACTTTAAGCGTTGAACGCTTAATTTGTTACTTAAGTCCACCTCAAATATCACTTTTGCAGTAATGAAAATAGAGAAGTTTACATGTTAATTTCAAAAATCTTAAGTTATATGCTTTCAATGCCTCCAAAATAGTTTGAAATTAGCTTGAGAAAATTGTTTAATTTCTCACTGGGTCACT
The DNA here is from genome assembly GCA_963662105.1 of Meiosimyza platycephala. Lineage (NCBI taxonomy): Eukaryota > Metazoa > Arthropoda > Insecta > Diptera > Lauxaniidae > Meiosimyza > Meiosimyza platycephala. Next base: position 23,665,513 of record OY759210.1, read on the forward strand.
CACTGCCTTGATTATTGAAGTGTTAAAAAATAGGTATTAATTATGTTTCTTGAAAGCACACAAACACGGCGGCAATCTGGCTGTGCTGCAAATACAGTCAAACGCAGCAAAATAAATGGTCGGCCACACGCGCGCACGCAAACGATCGCGCACCATGCGATTTTTTTTTGTTGAGCTGAGTTTATTTGCTTGTGTTTGTGAATGTTTTTAAAGATTTTTTTTAGTTATATTTTTTTATGCCGTTACGCGCGATAAACTTAAGAAATAATAACAACAACTAAAACATAATTATGGATTGTTGTGCTATGTATCTAAAGACTTTGTTTTTTTTTTAAATTTCGGACTTTTTATACTTTACCATAGAAAAGAACTAAGTATACATTTTATTCTTAGCTACAAAATTTATTGCTTTAGTATTTTTTGTTTTTGTTAATTTGTTAAATAATTTTACTAAAATAATTTGTTCCAAAGCGGCTGTTTCTTGCCAGCAATGGTATTTGTCAATTCAATGTGTTTCTGAAAACTTTATTAAATTTCATTATTAGTTTTTAAAGTTTCTTAATAATTGTGTCAGTTTTTTTTTACAATAAATTGCCACTTCTATCAAGTAAACACTTGAGTTAGCGCATTTATTGCTATTTGCAAGCACTGATTTACAATGGCTTTGACGTAAATGACAACACTGTTGCGATAACAATTCGTAATAGAGAGGTAATGTTGGCTAAAAGTTCTTTATCAGGTTGTAGTTTATAATTTATAATTTTATCTGCACAATAATAAAAGTTTTCACATATATTTTTTTAATTTCAAAATACTTTTCAAACTCCTTATTCTGGCATTCTCTGACAATTTTCACTGCGTCTAACAAACTCGTCGAATTGAGCGCGACAACTGTCGGCTGCGATGGGCTTGGAAATCGCTTGCCTTTCTTTTCGACATAGTGTTGGTTGTCATTCCTGCTTTTTCTGAAACAGAATGACATATGCTAAAGATCACAACAAATTCCGCGATAACGGCAAAACAACATTCTTTAATTATAATTAATTTACTTAAAAATACTTTCAGCTAGAAAATCCTTGCCAAAATGGTCTCATTTTGTAACTTTTTTTCTTGAAATATCGTAAATATCGATAAAATTTAAAATTGGTTTTGAAGAAGAATCGGACCCCATTAATGGTTTTATGGAAAAAAAAATTAGCTTTCGATGTTATATAAACTCAATTATATCATAAAATCCGGGATTTTCTCACTTTCAGCAACCATCAGAGATATTCTGACCTCGGACTCGAATTTAGTGAGTCAAAAACATTTGGACCTATTCAGGTCTCAGAACTGGAGGTCTGACCAAATTTTATTCGCACTGTGTTATTCACGTCTCAACATGCTGCGCACGTATTTAGTTGTATAAAATGCATTAAAATTTCATAAAATATTTGATAGGCAGCAAAAATTTTCGATCTTTATTCTTAGAAAACCATTTTACTAAACTGCCTAAAAATATGCCGCAAAAAATTTCGTTCAATGTTTCTGTGATAATTGTAAACATTCACCTCGCTGACTGGCAGCACTAGCAACATTTGTATCTATACATTTTCAAACGAAAAAAGCTTTTGGTTGCATTCAAATGTTTTTGCCTGCTTTTTTCTCACTTATTCTTAATAAAAAAAGAGGGGAAAAAACTAAAAAAAAAAATAAAATTAAAATAATTAAAAAAAAAAAATATCGATAGCTTGGCGGCTGTGTATCTTTTTCTTTTTTCTTTTTCGCTCTCTGTTGGCGAGTGTTTAGATTCAGATAGCGTTAGATTTTGTTATTTGTTTATTAAGCTAAAAATACACTTGTATAAAGTAACTATTAATATAATGTTGTTATAATTTGTTGCTACTATATTATTGTTTTTGTTGTTGTCATTATTCTGGTTGCTGGTGTTGTTGTTGTTGCAGTTTATCTAATTGTTTCATTCAACAATTGTTAAAGATGCATCACGTACAGTGATAAATAACATTTATTTAGTTGAAACATTAAAAATAAGAATAAAAATAAATGAAAAGCATTTTGTTTGTGTTCATTGATTTGTGTTGTTATTGCTTACTTACTGATTTTGATAAAAATAAGTCAATAAATTAAACAAGTTTCAATATGTTGGTACATTTGATTAATGTTTACAAGACAGCTGTTGTAAAATTTGCATATTACTTTATTGAAATAATCTAGTTTGTTTTTTATTAAGTGAAATCGAAAAATTTATGATTGTAAATAGTCGCCAAAAATTTCATAACTTTTGTCATACTTCATAAAAATGTCCTTCAATTTAGGCAATAATTCAAATATATTTTTTACTTTCACCAAGGGTACCAATTTTATGGATGTTTTTTTGTTTTCCGGCCCCATAAATTGGACCAACTAGTAAGAATATATTAAAATTAGGCGCTCCCATTTATACATATATATATATATGTATTAAAACTTAATGTGTAAATTCTTCTACATAATGGCCGACCTAATAAGTCACCCCAAAGAGAACTTTTTTAAAAAATGCAATGTTTTTTTAAAGAGTGGCTCTTCAAAAAAAAAAAAAAAAAATCAAATTGTCGGTCTAATGTGGACCAACTCAAAAAAAAAATTTTTTTTCTCTTGTAAAAAACTTAAGTTACTTCATATACGATTATTTGGTGCATGCCATGCTCATATGTTATGTTGTATATTTTTTTAATTTTGTTTTATTTTCGAAAATCTTTTTTTAGAACGTGAACATACATCATTACAAAAGTTACAGTTATTTTAAAATTACATAGTTCCCATGAGATTTCAGTACATTGTGACGTATGAATAACTTTTATATTTTATGCAAACTAATTTAATGTCACTCATACGCCACTTTGCACAAAATTATTTTAATTAATTTCATTAAGAATATGTGAACTAATCTTTAAACTTTTGTAAAAATAATGAAAAATTATGCGAGGAACTAAACAAAAGTTCAATCAGTCGGTTTGAAAAAAAAAAAAAAATTATTTTGGTCCCATAACTTTGATTGTCGTTGATCCTATACCATCGATCTTTTTTGAAATTATTAATAAAATATCGTAAAGTTCTGACCGAACTTTTGTTATTCTCGACGTAATTTAGGCACCGTTTTTGAGAAGTTACAAATAAGAAATTGTGTAAAATTGTTGAATTTTCGATTTTTGATTCACCCTGTATTACATTTTCATAAAAGGTATACAATTAATGTAGTTGATTTCCTTTACAGAGCCTTTCGCGAAAAAAGTTGAGAAACAGAGTTTTTATGTAAGAGAGGATGGTCAATATCTCAAAGAATGAGCAATATATTTCTTTAAAGGAAAAGACGTTCAAGATTTTACATCATTTTGACTTAACCCTTTATAAGGCATAAGCATCCAGGGGTAAATAAGTAAAATTGTTGATGTTTTTAGACTATTTTTACTATAGATTTTTACAAAAAGCAAAAAAAAATAAATTAAAAAATTAAAAAAAAAAAACGGTGGTAAATTCTTTCCCTCTGTTAGTGACGCCTTGCCGTGAGGTCTGCTGAGTTGAAGTGATGGACTAGGTTAGTTTTCAACAGGCGCATTACTTACATTACTACCAGGACCATCAGATGGCTCGAGTATGGGTGTTAGAATTTGATCATTAGGCTCATCAATGAGCACATATTCTTCATCGGATTCCAAATTAGCATCTGACACGTCGGGATTAGCAGGTAAACCAAAAATCTCTTCGAATGCGCAAGCTATTTCCAAGTCATTTAGTGCTTTTCCACTCATTTTCAAAATTAAATCTGTAACAAACCATAAAAATTTCAAGCCACAGTTATAGCTATAAGCAAAGGGAATATTTTTACCACCACTAAAAATCCACTCTATCAAAATCTGTGAAATATAAAATTGATAATATGTATGAATTTCAATGAAACATACAGATTTAAGAGATTTGTAATGAGTTATCAAGACGTGTTGAAAATCACCCGATTTCAGTCTTCTGATCGTCATAGTGAAAAAACTAAAATCGTGTCTTGCCATTACCATAGATTAAAAATGTAGCCCGAATATCCTTAAAATATTTGTCATAAGGAAAAAAAAACTTTCCTTAAAATTTATTGAACTAAAATTTTAAAAAAAGATGCGAAAAATATTCCCTCTGCCTTGAAACAAAGAAATGATTAGAGGCTTAGCATTCACCAAGAAATATACTAGATTTTTTAAAATTTTGTTTTATAACAATTTTTATTTTTGAGTCAAGCTTAACCTATTTTGGCTTTAAAAAAATTATGTATTCAAAACCTTTATTCGGCTTTCGAAAGATTTGATTTGAAACCACCATATGAGCGAAATATATATTTTTTTAAAATGCGTTCCATTTTGGAGAGATCACTGAACCCCTTAAGGCATTTTTCCCCATATAGTATGTCTTATTGCAAATGCTTTTTAAATGCAACCTCACCTGTCTTTGCTTAGAAAATGTTAATATACAACATAACACGGTCATTTGTATGCGACTTCAATTCTCTTTTTGTTCGTCGAGTCTGGATTAATACGCTACCCCTTTCAACCTTAAATTGTTCAACTATGATGCAGTTAATATTTCTACCTACATCCGGCTCAGTTTAAACTTTCTTTCTGGAGATCAACCTGCCTTATTTTCAAGTGTCCTGAACATTTTGTTCTTGTTCATTTCTAAATAATATTTTTAAACAAAACTGTATTTCCAAAAAAATTTGCTTTGCAAGTCTATAACACAGAATCTTTAAATATATCAAGATTTAAATAGTTCAATGCACCAACAAACAGTATAACTGATGTTGATGTAAGTGAAATAAATATTTGGAGTTAATTAACATGCCGCATATTTAAGCAATATTATTAAACCAATCATATATTATGTAATAATTACCAAAACATATTTTGGTCAAAATAAATTTTCTTTTGGTTTTTCATAAATATTTGATTTTTTTTTTTAATATTTAAAATTGATTATATTAAGATATCAATTGATTTAAGAGCAGTGAAATAATTGAAACCACTTTAACTCATATAAATCCATATTTTTAATAGCAACACTTAGAGTCTATTCACAAGAGTTCAGTTGTACTGTAATAAAGAAATTATTAAAATTATGTGCATAACTGAAATCATCAAAAGCTTTCTCAATTTCATCTAAGTATTGAAGCAGTCATTGTATCAATTGCATTTTCAAAGTAATTTTCCATTATCATAATAAATATATGTATTGCGTATTGAGTCTTTTCAAGTAGAACTTTTATTATATATATAAATAATTGTATGAAAATGTTGCAGTATTTTTTGCCAATTTATTGAATGACATTGTATTAATGGAAATCATTGTTTTTTCGCATTTTTAAAGCATTTTTTTATAAATTATTTTTCTCACATAATTCAGTCATTTGCATTTCATATACAAATATTTATTAGTATATTTTTGTTTGCCCTTACTCAATCACTTACCTAATAATTCATAAGCCGCCCACCAGCTGTCATAGTAAATTTTCACTATAAATCACTTTATATTTTTTTTTGTGCTGCAAAAGTAGAATTAAATTGTGTGTTTTTTTTTGTAATTTGTAATTGCGGATGATGTACATCACTATAATCATCCGCTGCAGGTAACACTACACTCTATCGCTTTTCTTTACTTGTGCTTTATCTTGAGTGTTTATGGGTGCGCTGCTGGTCAGGCTGCTTACACCGAAAAAAAAACTTACTCCGTTTAAGGAAAAATGCCTAAATATAAGGAAAAAATGTCCTTCAATACGAGCTAAAGCCATGGGTTCCTCAAAATAAGTAAGTTGGATTCCTTAGCACAAGTAAATGTTGCTGCTTCGAAATAAGGAAAAGTTTACTCAATGTGAGGACAAGGTTATTAAGCTGAGGAAAATTTTACTTTTTCTAAGGATGAAGGTATCCTTAAATGAAAGAAATTTACTTAAAATAAATTCGTTGATTTCAAAAAAAATTTGTTAATTTTCTTATTTGTTGGTTACTTATTGTCAGTCATTCTTATTTTAATTGTAATACGTTTTTAAAACTTCAAAGAAGAACTTAAATTTTTTTTTACCTGTCACCCGATCAGAGAATTGAACCTGTGTTCTGCGCTATGCCACTGTTCAAAGATGCTCATCTTACCCAACTCAGCCACCGACATCATTTTTAAGACATACTAAAATGATGTTGTTAAACTGCGCATGTAACAACCATTGTCTGATCTGGGAAGCTTCGGTTCAAATCCCGGCGATGACATATTTTTTTTTTTAAATTTTTTTATTTAAAAAACAAGTAAAGAACTATAAATATATAGAAAAAAACAGAATACTTACGAGAAGAATAGATATTAATTTCAGCGAGTAAAGCAGCGAGTGTTGCCACTGATTTATTAAGGAAAATTTTCCTACGTTATAGTAAATTTTTTGAAGAAACTAACTAAAACTGAGTACGATTTTTCTTAAACAAAACATTCCATTAGATTGAGGAAATTTTTACTCAAATGAGGAATAAGTTGTCCTCAAAAATTCTTCCCAAAGAAAAATTTACTATTTCAAAGAAAAATTTTACTAAAACCACAAAATCAATATTTGAGGAAGAGCTTTGACTTGCTTTAATGAAACATGAACTCATTTCAAAGGACTCAATTACTAAATGAAACGATATTTTCATAAATATGAGGAAAAATAACTTAGATTAAGGAAAATTTTTACACTAAATCGGAGGAAGGCAGTTCTTCAAATTTAGTACGGTCTTTTTTTTCGGTGTAGAAATGTCACGTTATGTGCATGTGTGAGTGTGTGTGGTTTGTTTTTTTTTAGATTGCATTTGAGTTATAGGCTTTAAGTATAAAAAAATTTCCTCATTAATTTTTTATGAATCATTACTCGTTTATTTACAGTTTTATTTCTTTTCAATAAATTTTCTACATTGTAACTTTGTTTTTGTAAATACATATATTCTGTTTACCAGTATTTACATCAGCCGAGCCTCTACAAATTTTAATGCGCATGAAAAACGTGACAAAAATTAAATAGTTATGCAGTTTTGTGCTGCTGTGCAAATTAGTCAGGTACTGTTTTATTTTACCAAAATTGGATAGTTTTTTCACAAAAAAAAAACAATAAAATGGAATGAGGGTCAAATGAGCCTCCGACACTGCCTAATATTAGCTTTTAATCAGTACTAAACATAATCTCTCATGTAATCAAAAAATATATCTCAGAATACGTCCGTAATTTGTACCAACTTTGAGATTACTGACGAAATAGTAACCGCTATTTACAAACTAAACACACGAGCATACATATGGGACAGTCTTTTACAAACCGAACGAATTTTGACAAAAATTGACCGACACATTTTTGATTTGGCTGAAAATTTTTTTATAGATTCTGTATCGAAAAAGAAGAGATACGTATTCGAGGATTTTGAAAAAAAAAAAATTTTTTTTTTCAAAATAGAGCGAATTCAAATTTTGAGAGTTTCGTGATTTTTGGCTGGAAGCTCACTTTCAAAAATTCGTAACTCCGGTTCTGTTAAAGCTAGAAAATTGATTTTAATGTCATTTTCCCCAGAACACGATTCTGACATGAAAAATTTTTTTTTCAAAATCCTCGAATCCTCTTCTTTTTCGATACAGAACCCATAAAAAAATTTTCAGCCAAATCAAAAATGTGTCGTCCGAAAAGTGTTCGGTCTGTAAAAAATGTTCACAGTTATAAAAATGTAGCTCTAAAGCCTTGCATTAACTTGCATACCCAAAATTATAGACTTTAAGTAGTATGGGATATTTTTTGACCTATTGGATTGTCTTATATTGGACCTGCCTTAGTTGTCAAGTAATAATTGAAGTCCAATAGAATATCCTTCAAAGCACATTGAATTAATATTTAAATAGCAGTTACTATTCGCCAATGATATCAAGTTTGGAGCAAAATTGGGACATTTTACAACTTTTTAGGTTTCTCATGTGAGATCTATAAGATCCTTTCAAATAAGACATTTGCTTTTATTATCGAAGACTTTTTTTTAAATATATTCACAATTAAGGCTTTGATATCAAATATTTTTTAGGTCTTCGATATTTTTTTGTATAAAAGATTTGGCCCGAATTTAAAAAAATCAGTTTCTGCTAAATAAAAATGGTATATGATTACGCTGGATATCGAACAGGGCATCTCTGAGTTCATTTTCGCCACAAGACCATTTAAAGGGAGCGTATCTTTCAATTTTATACAATTTTACATTGCAAAAAAAAATGCTCTAACTACAACTCGGTGGGCACCCACCCAATATATTGTCACACATATCACAGACTCATGTTCCATAAGCCCATAAGTCAGGCCCATAGAAACCTTATAAAATGTTATAAGAAATCTTTGACATACCATACAAAATAAACAACACCCTGTAATTGTTTTTCATGTAATAAACATATAATTAAAATAAAAGCAAAATTAAAAGCTTTTTTCTCACCATCACTATCATCCAAATGAAAAAAGCTTAGCAGCAAACCACAAGCACTCCCTTGTGTGCTCTTTATTTTTTTACAGCAACTCTTTTCCCCCGTAGCGCTATCAACGTTCCGATTTCGATGCGAACGTTGCACTGCGATGCGATGGTTGTCACATTTAATTCACGTGCAAACTTTTTTTTTATTACCCGTCACACTTCAAATTTTGCGAGTAACTACTCGCTCTTTCTCTTTAAAATCGCTAGTACTTACTACCCGGCTTTAAGTATCGATTCTCAGTTTAAATTCTAGCGTTCATAAGCGTAGAGCGGCATTTAAAAACGTTTAGTGTATGAACTTGTGCAACGAGATTGTTTAAAAATTTTTTGGATATAACCATTCGCTTCTACAGCAAAGTGTGTGTTAGTGTGTCAATTCAATCGAAACGTGACAATGTTTTTTTTTTTTTTTTTTTTAATTGATCGCTTTATAATGTTCTGATTAATCCGATCTATAGATGAAAGCAGCATTTAAGTAGAAGCAATAAAAATAAAATGTTATCCAACGATATTAAGTCGGGTTTATTAAAAAGCGGCGCATTTTTATATGCGCCTGTCTGAAAAATTAAATGTTTTTATTTTTAATAAAATGTCACACAAATCTTGTTTAGAATGCTTTTAAAATTGCTTGCGTTGAATATTAAATGAAAAATCACTTCTAAATTTATCAATCATATAACTAAATGAAATTATTTTACCTTAGATTTTTTTGAGTCACTGTTTAGCAAGAACGCATCATTTAAATATCAATAAAATTATTTGAAACTGTATATGGCTTGTTGCGTGCGTTCCCTTGAATATAACAGTTGGGCAACAGTTGTGAAAATAAAACTATTTTATTAAAATTGCCTTCGTGTGTTTTTATGTGCGCTGACCACGAATTTGACAATAAAAAGTAAACACCTCGGACAAATTTTTTTTTTTTATTCTTTGGTGAATAACTTCATAAAAGATTAATAATGATTTCGATTTTTTTTGTTTTTTGTAGAGCTTATGTCATGCCTTAAAATCTGACGTTAAAAAATATATAAAACATGGCATGTATGCAGGGTAAACCAAATATCGAAAAATGTTGCCTATTTTGCTCTTTGTATTTGCACTACTTTGCAATCACAATTTATTTTTTTACATGGATTTTATTTTCGAAATTTCTAGAGTTTTTTCTTTGAAATGTTGTTTATTTTATTAATTTGTCATTATTTTTGCAAAAGTTACAGCTATTTAAAAATTATTACCCACGTGATTTCTATGCAAAATAAATTAAATGTCACTCATACGCCCCGTTAAACAAAAGAGCATTAATAATGTGGAAAGTAATTTTGTAAAATCTATGGCAAATTAATGATTTAGGCATCATTTTCAAGATAAAGGTTTATATATTTTAACCCTTATACATATTTTATCATACCCTTTCGAAAAAAGAGTTTAAATCAAGATAAAATATTCTTCACTTTGGATTGCCATAAAAGTGCTTAGTATTAAAGGATGTGAATGCTTATATATATTAAGTTAATTTTGCATTATTATATTCGTGTTCAGTGACCCACAATCTCTCGAGCTCAAATTTTCTGAAAATTTTAATAAAATAATTTTATTTTCATAAATGTTGCACTCTAGCAAAAATTCAAAGCAAACTGCTATTATATATATTAAAATAATTTCGTTGATTTTTTTTTCGCTAATCAGTGACTTTTTAAATACCCTCTAACTGTAATTTTTCCGTTTTTATGATTGCGGTATTTTTATTGTCATTTTCATGCATGATAAGCGGCACCAAAATTCCTCAAATTTTAAGTATATTCCATTAAAAATCTGTTGAAATCTGAAAAGCGTTGCGCGTGCTTTTTGAAACTCGAAAATGTTTACATATCGATACACACGTAAAAAGGCTCGACCTACCCACATGAGCGCTCCCAAAAAAAAAAGATGAAAATTTTCATAAAATCAAACTGACTTTCCTCAACTAATTGTAAATTAAATTCTTATCGAAATAGAAAAATAAAATATTGCAATTGCCAGCGAACAAAGTCTCGTGCTCTTAACAGCGTTCGTCAAATGATCGAGTATTTTATTTCATAATTAAGCGTAAATATAGCTACCAATTAGTGCTCTAGAGTGCATTGTGCTGTCACTAAAATGTAGAATTATTGAAATTACTATAATTTCAATTTTCTTTCTTTTCAATTATTTTTATTACGTTCCTCAGTTTCGATGAATTGTATATGATTGATATAATATCATAGTCGCCGTAAATTTTCTTTATTCGCTAGCTGATCAAGTAGGAGAGCTAATATTTGTTCATTCATTTGACATAGATCGTGCATCAAAATTAACGATTTTTTAGCTTACATTTATTGTTATACAAATATGTCTAATTTATTCTCAACTATTTGGTTAACTAATTTTGGTGGCTATTTTTGTTTTGCATGCATTCAGAAAATTTTGATTTTTATAGGAATTTGAAGTGATCTTATGCATAGCATAGTTTCTTTGACAAAAAAACTAAAGATTGTTACATTGCATTTGCAAAAATGAAATTTACATTTGTAGAAATTTCGAGTACTCATAAGGAGAAGACATACATATATTTGAAGTTAAATTAGCTAACTTAGCTATTAATTAAATACATATTTCGTTTAATTCTTATGGAAGAATCTCTCCTATGTGAATATAATAAAGACAAAGCGACTATAAATTTAATTACTGAAAAAGTTCAAGTGTCTCACTGTTCGCCAGCAGTGAGTTAGGCCAAGGCAAATAGTGAGACAGTTAAAGTCTATTTTATAAATGAGTCTTGTCTATAATAAAATCAATTTTTTAAGTTAAATTAGTAGTGGGCATTCTAATACTATTTTAGATTTTTGTTACATATTTTAATTTACTACTTCTCATTAACATGAAAACCTTACGATTCACAACATATTCAAGTAAAACACTACTTAAGTATATTCTGCTTGGTACGCAATTTAGGTATTTATGATTGTATAAATACAAACTATATAAGGATGTAACGATATTGGAAAAATCGTTTTTGATCATCGGTTTTTAGCACAAATCGATATTAATGAATGAATTATACGTTTGTGAAAAGAAAGCATTTTTTTAGTTAAATACATGATTTAGTGATTATTAACAAACGAATGCTTGCTACAAAATAATATTTGTTTCAACCAAAATATGATTTGGTAATTGTTACCAAATATATAATTGATTCAATAATATTATTCAATTCGCTGTAATATGTGACATTTCATATATATATCATCATATCATATATCAAATATTTAATTTTCCTATATCAAATATACTATTTGTTAATTATTACCAAATTTTGGTATATAAAATTAAATAGTTTTCTCAGTGTACAAAACCCTTCCGGTGGTACAACAGTTCAAAGTTGACTCATAAATTTTTATTTTCAACTTTTTTTGGCGTCGTTTTGATTTTCAAAAGATCATATCTCATTACCAAGGACATCTTGAAATTTGTTGTGGGCACCTAATTTTAGTAGCACATAAAGGTGAGGAAAAATATTTTACGACCTTTACGACCACAGGAATGGGCGTTAAAAGATCATGCTAAATTTTTTCATACCTAATCGAAACATCATCAGTCATGTTCAAGTGCGAAAGAGCTTAATGATTTGAGAAATTCAAAACTTCTCTTATTGACAGTATCAATATGTCTTTTGGAAAAAAAAAGCAAATAGTTATACTGTCTCACTGTTCGCTCCTTTCCCTTTAATCATTCTATTCAAAAGCTTGAGGAAAATATTTTTGCTTAAAAATTTATTGGGTATATAGATGACATGTAGCTATCGGGTCAAAGTTGTGGTTTTCCAAAAAAAAAGCTTAATTTTGAAGAATTGGTAATTAATTTTTCCATAGCTCTCTTTATTATGAGAATATAATCCTGTGTAATTCTTTCATGAGCTTAAAATTCTGCTTGAGGGTCATCGATTCGTTATGTTCTATTTTTAATTTTTTTTTTCAGGACTCGCATAACTTTTCCAAAAAATAAAACAGTTGTAACTTTTTATCGTTTTTTGCGCGATTTTTTCTACATCTTCTTCCTTTTTCCTCTGTCGATGTTTCTTTAAGATTGTGTGGCTATTTTTTGTTGATAATTTGCATATAACTGTGGTATAGGTTGAAATTCTTTATAGAGTTGTTAATTTTGGCGAAGTGCAAGTGAGTAGAGGCTTCTTCTATTCAAGCAAATAGAAAAAATTTGCAATATTTATTAATTCAAGATAATGTAATCAAAATGTTTGCTGATGCAAGTAAATGCTTGTGAAAAGACCCCTGATGGTCATTTCAAGATCGAATTCCTGCTTGGTACAGAAAAGCTAGTAATCATTGGCTGGACCGCTGCACAATCTTGCCTTAACTGGCTGCAGCTTTTCTGCACCAAGTGGACATTCGACCTTGAAATGACCTTCAGGGGTCACTTTGACCTCTAACATGAATACCTATCATGTTTAACGTCAAGGCTGGATCAGCCTTTTGATACCCACCAACTTTTATTTGAAACATTTATGAATTACTTGCAATTTTTTGACTTATTCAGCTGTGTAAGTTAAAATTAGACACCCGGTATACAGAAACCGATATTTTAAAATATCAATAAATGCATCTTATTGAAAAGTAGTCAAACTTGATGCAGGACAGAGAAAATTAAGAGGATAAAGCAGAAGTAGGGGATCGGGAAAGTTATAAGGATAATTATTACATAATTTTTAGAATCATGTTCTAAGCGGTTTTCCACATAGATAAACTCAAAAAAATTTCCGGATAGCAAATCCAATATGATTTATATTATAATATAATTAATTATGAATTTAATATTACTTATGTACATGCTTAGTATTCAATTGTGTCATGCGACTGCAATCAAAATATTGTGTTTCAAATAAATTTTTTTTTTTTTTCATTTTCATTTTATTTGCGGCTGGCTCTCTGTCTTTAATTGAATTGATTGAAGAAAAGAAAAATTAAAAAAAAAGAAACTCATAAATCGAATCAAATTCTCTGTGGTTTTGTGACAAAGTGACAATTGATGTGGTGGCATATTACAATAACAATTGCACTCACGCTGTTTACACTTTTAAAAATTATGCTAATTTGTGGTCAGCTTGAACTTAATCAAGGCATATTCTTAAAATAAATGGCTCTAAACTTATTTTTGGCCTTTTTACTATCGATCAAAGTGATAAAAGAACTCGGAATAACTCAACATGAAAAAAAAAAATGTTTTACTATATAACAGCCGCTTGGATATGACTTGGTGGTGGCCTAAAATTTATTTTCAAACCTCTCTCCCATTTTTATATGAAAAGCTCACAACAGATTGTGGGCGTTTTCCGTTTTTTTTTTTTTTGAAGAAATATTACCTAAAAATTTCTTTTCCGAGTGAAAATGAAACGAAATCTTATGAATTTATATGAAATTCACATGATTTCATGAAATTCACATGAAATGTAGAACATGCCTGAAATTTAAGTTTTTTGTTTTTACTTTTAAAAGTTTTTCCTTAGAAAATGAAGCCCGAAAGCGAAATTGTAGAAAGTTCAAAATAATCTTATTAATCGCCTATGTTTTGCGCCCAATTTTTATATGTCTTATTTCACCGGACACATTAAATACTTCCATGCCATGGCACAAAACTTTTTCTTTAACCTACACGTGTTATAAACAAATTTCCGATTATTTCTTTTTTTGTTTCAAAACAAAACTAATAAATTAATTAGGAAATAAATACAAAAATAGATGAAAAAAAAAACTGCTGACAAATATTTACTGCGTTAATTCATTAATTATCATCATTTGATGATTCAATTATAATTTTTTTTCGTGCGTACAGTCACAATTTTATAGCTGTGCTAAAAAAAATCTGCAAAATTAACATTTTGGTAGAATTTAAAAATAAAATTTATACTAACGATTTATGCATTGACTAATTGGCGATTGTTCAATAATATGTATTTAAGGATGAACGACGGACGGCTTAACAGCTTTAATTAACACATTTACAATACAGTTGTTGTGGTTTTAACAAAAAAGGGGCGTGTCGATTTGAGAAATGTACTAATGAATTGTGCTCATCGTAGATCGGAATAAGTATTTATATTCATGCTGCGTAGAATTCGAAGAAGTTTTATACCCGGAAGGCGCAAAATACTGGTTTCAAGACGTTATGTTCGCAAAATAGAAAAATGGAATATGGAAAAAACTGAGTATATTGTCAAGTTCAAATCTGGTTATATTATTCAGATATCCACTTAGAAATCAGAAAAATTTAAATAAAAAATTATAAATTTTTGCTTATGTGATGAATGGAACACAGAACCTCCAGATTGCACATACTATACCAACAGAACATGACATTTTTATTACCATTTGCATATGTTTTTAAATTAACTAGAGTTCGCCCACTGGTTGAAATAATATCAACTATTTGGCATTTAATATTTAAAAGCTGAAATTATAAAGAGCTATTTTTTGTCATCGCTTGCAAAAATAAAAATTATGGTATCATGTTGCCCTATCGCTATCTCTATCCCTTCCTTAGAGTTTAATATACATATCTCCATACCAAATTTCATCAAAATCAATCAATTAGTTGAGCTAAGAAAACATATTTTCCTGTTAGGGGCGTGGCGCCACTCACTTAAAATAAAATATCTTTTCTCATGGTTCATTCTATTCCATACCATCAACAAATGTCCATTAGTTTAGGCGTGACAACGTATTTTCCTGTTAGAGGCGTGGCACCGCCTACTATCATGGCATTTTAAAGGGGTCTTACGGTTTTGCAACTCTCTATTTATATAGGGTGATTCATTTAAAGGTTTTTTTTTTTTTTTTTTACAAATCACGCGTGACTGCTGTCATCTTATTTTTATTCAATATTGTCTGACATTTTATTATGGAAAAGTCTTACGCCAGAACAACGCTTGTAAATTATAAAAATTTATTAAAGTCACTCAAATTTCAACTTGATATTCACTCAAAATTCACATGTATATTCACTATGTATATTCTACTTAAATATTGATTTACTTCAAAATAAGATGTGTCCCTATGATTCTTAAATACTTTTTAAACAACTGCATAGACCTTAAAGCAGTTACACCCATTTCTAAAGCAGCGTAGAGTTGCTCAATATCAACTTTGCCGATCATAAACTCTTTAGTTCTTTAATTTGATAAATTAGTTTCAATTAATACAAATTTGAATACAAATAAAAATTGCGTCTAAAAAAACTTTAAATTTATAACTAAATACTTTATGAAAATAGAAAAAATAGTTAGGAGGGTAACATTTAAAAAAGTAATTGCATAAATTAAATTAGCTTAATTTACAGTGACGCAAATTGCACAAATTACAATTAAAAAATATCAACTAATTTTATTGTAAAAAAAAACGTACACGATTATAAAAAAATAAATGGTTTCGCTCCAAAAAAAAAAAATAACTAGATAAAAAGTGTTGCCAACTATGTCATTTAATCTGTTTGTATTTGTTTCAACCACCTGACATCATTATACACGTAGCTATTGTTGTTCATTCTGTTGTTGTTTCTTTACAGTTAAATAGGCATTTGTATCCACTTGATAGATAAATTTCAATTAAATCAATAATAGATAATGATACAAACAATAAAATAATACTACAAAAAACAAACAACAACAATAAATTGAATAAAAAAAAAATCAAAACTTGTAACTGCTATTAAGTAGCAAGCAATTAATTGCAAATATTGAGGTGCTACTTTGCACCCTTTCTAATTGCATGTTATTTTTGCTGTTATTTATTTAATATTTATTGCCAACGAGATACAGTTAATGAAATGTTCCTTTAATAGAAAATGTGAAAAGAAAGTTACTTGCTGTTAGTTATTTTTAGATTTTATGATAGTTCAAATGCCAATCATATAAGGATTTACATTTATCATTCTGTCGATATTTTCATTATGAATTTATAGATTTGCTACAATAAATGAAATATGTGTTTCAACCAAAATGGAATTTTATAATTATTACCAAACGTATATAATAGCACTCTGCGTTCATTCCCAGAGGCGTACCGTGCGTATCGGGCGCCCGGGGCAAAAAAAAACTTATTTGCGGCTCCTAGCGAAAAAAGTTTCGTGTTTTTCAACAAAAATTTCATTTACCTTACCAAAAAAAAACAAAAAAAGAAAGGTCCTCACTTTTCACATTCCAAAACTGCAAAATTAAATATAAACACATTCAAATTTTCTACATCGATTTAGTTTCATCACCACCTTTTTCGCGCTCTCAAGTAACGACGCATTCCACCATCGAATTCCACCTCGTATTTAATTTTTATTGATGTTTGCTTGTGTTTAGTATTTTTACCTTTTGTGGAATCTAAAAATAAAATTTTTCATCAAATTTATATGAGAGCTCATCATACTTATTTGTAAAGGAGCCGGAATAATTAACTTTTCTTCGATGTGGTCATCTCTGCTTTACGTAGTGCATTTTAAGTAAAAATTTTGTAAGCAATAAAATTTGACCGCTAGATACTTGGGGTATACGTACACAGAATAAAAAGTGGGTGGAATTGGACAAGTGGGCGTGGTACTTCACATAGAAGTTAAAACTTCATCATATTCGGAAAGTTTTTTCAAAAGAATGTAATGAAAATGTGAAAATATTTACATTAACAAAGTCATATCTAAATGACAGTAGAATGGAAAGAACAATGGGCGTGGCGCCTTTCATAGAACTAAAACTTTTAATTATCATATTAGGAAAGTTTCCCAGTGGAACTCGAATCAACAGCACTTGGATGAAAGGCGGGTTAGCTTGAATAAGTTGGTGTAACATCTCTCATAGAAGCAAACAATTTAAATGATCGTTTCCCGAATGTTTTCGAATGGAATATGGCGAAACTCGGGAAGAAACCACAAGCACTTTCTGAGCGAAAAGCGAGTGGGCTTAGCAAAAAAGGCATGGCAACTCCCATTGAAGCAAAAATCTTTCAATTATCATAATACAACGAAATTCGATAAAAAAAAGCACTAAAAAAGCACATGGTCTAAGGCTTTGTTTGGTTGGAAGGGCGGTTGGGCTCCTCCCACAGAAGTTAAAACTTCATAATCATTGTTATTTTGTAAAAACGATTTAACACAGTCTCTCAAACATTTACTAAATATTCATAATCATGTTACAACGATTTTCCAAGAGAATAAAATCTCTGATCATCAGCTGATACCTTAGGCTAAAATTTTGAGTTATTTAACCCTTACGTACTCTATACATACTCGTAAATGCTTTGTTTGCCCAAGATCTGTAAATGTTTACCCTTTAGACTTCCCGACTGAAATTATATTTTTTTTTTTTGGATTTTTCAATCCTAAATTCAAATAAACTTGTATTCGTAAAAATTAAACAATTAATTTTTGTTGTGAATAATTATTTTATTTCTTGTCGTCCTTAATAAAATTAAATTAAATTTTACTTTCTATGCAAGTTCTTTCGTATTCTTCAACTAACAGTAAGTGGTGTTCCAAGTTATTTTTAAATCATAAATCATTACTTTGAATTTGTTTTCAAAAATAAATAAATTTTCTAATTACCTACATGTCAAGTAGAAAAATCAAAAAGAGCAAGAATTTTACAACAATTTTCTATTAATAAATGCAAAAAATGTAAACATTTGCAAACTTCAGCCTCTTCAGTCCGAACTATGAATTTAATTGAAGAATGTGAAACCGAAAAACGTGCGCGAATTTTTATTTTTATGAGTAGAAAATTGCGAAAATTTGAATGCTTCAATTAAATTATTTTGAATAAACAAAAATACGTCAGTTGAATTACCCAATGTTTTGTGTATTCCTCCAATTGTGGTTTTGATGTTTTGATTGTCAACGAAAACAAAATGACGTGATCGTCATCGGAACATCGTTGTACGTCTTTTTATAAATTTAAATCACATTAAATTTGGCAAGTGTTACCATTCAATTGTTGTGACTGACGACCATGATCACGACGACGACGACGACGATGGCGCTATTTTAGGGTTTACATTTAGTTAAGGATGGGTTGAAAATTTATATGCAATTTTCAGCGATGATCATCGTCATTATTAATAACATCAAGTGTGAAGTGAAGGTAAATTTATACAACTATAAATATTGGCATAGTGTTGCTACATAGATCAATTGCCAAAAAAGAAATGGTTAATTCTTAGAAAACCAAGATAAAAATAAAGTACATGGCAAATTGTTAAAGACAACAAGACACAATTTTTTTATTTGTATGCCTAGTTGTATTTTTTTGCCTTAACCATAATACGCTCAAATATAAAATTAAATTTATGCGAATAGTTTGTTTGAATAACTAAAAGTCAAGTCTTTTCGTTCGATTCGAATGTTTCGGTTATCTTCCTTATATTTCTATACTAACTATATATATTTTGATTGAAGCAATTATCTCCTAGTTAATCAAACATTTTTTCAAAATACAATAGACCAAATGATCGCAGACATACATATATATCTCTTTTTTTTATAATAAGGTTCTAAACTTCGATAAATCGCTTAACACGAGTTATCGTACTCCTTTTGTTTTGCAATTACTATTAATTATTCTAATTATTTACTATACACAAACTCACATATTTTCAAAACAACAGCAACAAATAAAGAAAAGACTGAAATAAATAATTAACCCAAAACAGGCAATAAAACTAAAGCAAAACATTACAAAACAAAAAATAAATAAAAAATTGGCATAAACTGTCACAGACAGCCGGTGCTCACGCGGTTATTTATAGCAAAACTTATGGCAGAGTGCAAAAAACAAACAAAAAATTAATTAAATTCATTTAAAACATAAAACAGATAAATGAATTAATTAATGCAAAAAACAAGCAAATATTTAAATACCAAGTTTTTTTTTTACTTCAGCATTTCTATCGTGTTGTTGTTGTTGTTGTTGTTGTTTACCAAACCGCAGGTAACGCTCATAAATTTGGAAATTGCAAATTAAAAAAGAGCCAAAATTATATTCACAGCTAGAAGTTAATACTTGGTGTTCTAATATGAGTGAGACTAGTTGGTTTGAAAAAAAAAAAAAAATATTCATAATTTTCATTTTTTTCTTTTCAAAACATTCCTCAAAAATGGTATTTTTAGAGCTGCTTAATTTTGACATTAAACTGTATAAATTATCTTCACATTAGGGGCTGTGAAAAACAATGTTACAGAGAGCCTCCTCTCTGAAATTCAATCAGGAAAAAGTCATGTAGAGCTATGTGGAAAGGGAATATAACTTCATGCTACATAGTTTCTTCTTTTTTCTCCAACGACATCCTCAAAACTTACAAAAATTCACATAAATCCAACAGTTTGGCAAACTTGAAAATAATTGTCTACAAGCCCATACATGCTTTGGTTTGCCTTCTAAATTGGGAAAACAAAAACTACAATGTATTGGAGTGAGAAGGAAGGAGGTAGTTTAAAGAATAAAAAAATAATGTTATGCTAGGTGGGTGTGGGTCTATAGACGACCCCTCCCAAATACACTTACCTTCAAATTATTGTTTTAATTTTGGAAACAGCCAGAAATCACATAGCGCTAGTTCTGAAAATTATGATGGTGAGCAAATTTCTCCAATATAAAAAATTTTCCGCAGGAGCAAACTTTTTTGAATTTTTTCCTTCAAATGTGTTTTTTTTTAATAAAAGTACCAATGATAGGAGTTCAGTTTTTTTCGTTTTATTTATAATATTTGAGTTTAATGGGATTAAATATTTTTTCAAGAGCCTCCTGTACTTGTGTCATACATAAAAAAGGTTCAATTTAGAATTTTTGATTACCTTACTGAGCTAACCGTTCAGTAATGTATGTGTAACATCACAAAATGTACGCAAAAAAAAAAAAAATTCATACAACAAAAAGAGGGGCTTACACTAGTCATACTAGTTTCATCCGTTGCTAAACGGAATCATCAGTGACTTCAAAGTCGATTAGTAAGAGTTTCTAAGCCTAATTTGTTTCCCTTGTTGCATGGATCTGTTAAAAACTTAAACTTTTCAGTTTAGCTTGGGTTATCAACAGATATATGAAAAAGGGAAACATATCAGGCTTAGAAATTCTTATTAATCGACTTAAAAGTCACTGATGATTCCGTTTAGCAACGGTTGAAACTTGTATGACTGACTTTATCCCCAGTAAACAGAATAGTAAGCTCAGTAAAATAATTATGGATTATCTTTTCCATTAGAATTTTTGTGTTAAACTTAAATTATGTACATAAGCAACGTTCAAAACCCCCCACATTCCACTTTTACGTCGATACAACACCTACTACTTTTGGCCGAATTCGTTTTTTCTTTGTCCAGTGTACAGTAGTGAAAATCGGGATCTGGACATATTTTTATAGAGAATTATAAGCAAGTATTATTTATTCAGAGTTTCACCAATACTAAATTTTTTCTTATTGTTAGTTGGAAGAAAAATCGTCAAAAATAGATTAAAAAAATTTTATGTAATATTCATATTTTTGTGAGTAGTTCTTCTGTTTTTGCCTTTGAGCGGCTATTCTTAGATAATAATTACCCAAAAATTTAATAACGTGCTCTTCATAATTGAAAACATTCATACTGTTCTTATGAGTAAGTAGTACCTATGATATTCCTTATACAAAAAAAGCTTCCGGCGATTATTTTTTTTCAACTTTTTTAGTCATTTCTTCTGATGAAAAAAAAGCCATAAAGTAAACCCAAAATTTTTTTAATTAATTCGGGCAAAACTTAAAGAAATTCTCCTTAAGTTATGGACTTTATTATTCTGGATCGAATAAAAAATTATAAGGGTGATCCAATACGAGGTCCCTTTTCCAACTGGGTTGTTTTGACAGCAATCATGTGTCAAATGTCCTGTCCATATGACGTTTGCGTTCAGTATTCAATACGACTCAATCATGAGTAGACTTACTCCTGAACAACGTTTATTAATTGTGGAAACTTACTACCAAAATCACTCATCAGTTATCAGTTGTTCTTCAACATCATTTTTGGTCGTTATGAGCGTCCAACTATTCGTAACACCATCACCAAATGATTCATGATTCAACCAGTGTGCATACAGCCCGTAATTTTGAGAATATTTCTGCAGTAGCAGAGAGTGTTCGTGAAAACCCTGAACAATCGATTCGTCGCCGATCTCGGGCTTTGGGCATCTCTTATGGATCATTGTGGCTTTGTGACTTGGTCTGAAGGCCTATAAAATACAGCTCGTACAAGAATTGAAACCGGCTATTGGTGTATTTCAGCTTATGAGCCTTACAACAACTTCAGGAAGATCTTATTGGATCACCCAACTAAACTAAAATTCACCCAGTGGTTGAAATTCAACCATTATAGTGACACAAAAAAAAAAATACTTTTTGGTATTAAAAACTGATATAAAAAGAGCTATTTTATGTCATGGCTTCCTGAAATAAAAGCCATGGTATCAGAATGCTCTATTCATATCTCTATCCCTTCCTTAGGGTTGAGTTTACATACCATACCGAACTTTATCAGAATCAGTACGTTAGTTTAGCTGTGAAAATGTATTTTCCTATGGGGGTTTGGCATCGTCCACTTTAGAATACCTTAGGGTTCAATCTTTTTCAGTACCAAATTTCATCAAAATCGGTTCATTAGCTTGGCAGTGAAAACGTCTTATTTCTGTTAGAGGCGTGACAACGCCCACTCAAAATAAATATATACTCAAGATTGAATCTGTCTCCATACCAAACTCTTTCAAAATCCGATTAGCACATCAGCCATGACAGCGTTTTTCTTATTAATTGGGCGGTGCCACGCCTTCATTTTGAACTAAATATTGGTTTTTGTTTTTTTTTATTAGCGACATTACGAAATAAAGCTTGTGTAAACTAATTATTTGACTTTTTTCTTTAATTTTGCCGGTAACCCAAAAAGAATCAAAAATTTCCGAAAAAACTATTTAGTCAAAAGTCTTAGTTATGAAGAGATTATATGAGGTTTTGAGCAGTCATGCTGTAGGATTCGATTCCGTGATTTATTTTGATTTTTATTGTATAGGAGGGGGGGTCTATCTTGTACCACCTCTCAGTTACATGGTGTTTGAAAAAGGTTAACATATTTTTGGCGATATTTTTCGAACTAAGCTTTATAATTTTTTTCCATTCGCTCTACCCTATTTAAAACGTTCAATAAAGCTAAAACAATTCTGAATTAAAAAACAAAAAAAAAAAAAATAGAATTACAAGCCCCATTCATTCTTCAATAAGTCAATTAGTTATCATTATTGTTGCCATTTGTTTCTTCCAATTGTTGTTATTGTTGCATTATAATTTATTTGAAATTGTAAACAAAGCTGAGTTTTTTTTTCGTGTTTTTCTTTTCAAAAGTTGTGTGTATGAACGCATTTGCATGTCAAATTTGCCAGCAACAACAATGTGGAGCCAGCCGCGACTGTTTATATCGTTCAGCGATTGCTAATGAGACGCGTAGCTGGTGTTTTTTCTTCCAACATTCATAGATTGGAACTTCACGTGACTCGCGCACCGGTACCGGATTCGTATGCCAAAAAACGAAAAAGAATAAGAAATAAAAAAAATTGAAAATAAATTGGCAAAATTTTATTCAAAACTTTTTAGTGCAATTTTATTTATGTTTGAATTTTTTTTTTTGTGATTTAATTTATACTGGGTTTTTTTTTGTTGCCTTTTTTTATTTTTTTAACTTATTTTTCTTACTTTTCATCTATTTTTTGTTGATATTTATTATTATGAATATTTGTTTGCTTCGTGTGGACATTAAGTTTTCTAATTTTAAATTCTTTGGAATGCGCGTGTCAATGGAAAATATATCAACGAGAAAATAAATATGGTGGATTATACAAAAAAAAAAAAAAAAAAAAAAAATTCTTAAAAATTTATTCTCGTCGAAACATGTGAAACAAATGCTTTTGCGTCATCCAGCCGAAATATGACTTACCTGAACTTATGTATATTATTGCTATAAATTTTTGAAATTTACTGTCAATAATAGATGTGGCTTTTTTGCTAGATATTTTGAGCTTGAGTAATATTTTATATTGGTTTCCCTGGAGAACAAGACTTTGGTACTTTTTATTTACATCGGAAAGAGGAGTCGCAGTAGAGCCCGATGTTCGAAATTTCGAAAAATTCTAAACCGATTTTGACAGTCGGTATAGGTCTTATCATAAAGATAATTTAACGCGCGAACCATTTTTGTATTTATTGAAAAAAAAAAAAAAAACAAACAATTCGGCCAAAATTTTAATATCACTTTCGACCGCTTTCGATACAGTACACATTTTAATGTTTTATTTAAATATCCCAACTCAATGCCAATCCAACGATTTAAAATACTGCTTGCACAAGCTAGCCATTCCCAAGCTCTTGATTTCTATATACCGGCCATAGACCTCACCAAGACCAAAAACACTGCTGAAAATTGTGAGGCAATATCTCGTATTGTTTTGAAACTGTGATTGTTCGCCATAGTTCGGCTGTAATTTTCGTATTAGATATCGTTTTAAAGTTCTGGAATTTCGGACCAAAAAAAAAGGTAATCAACTTTTTCACAAAGAATTTCTTGTTTTTTTGGAAGGCCGTTAATTCCTGATTTCCAACTTGTCAACCCTCACCATAGCTCAGAAAAGCTCAAAATTATAAAAATTATACTTTGAAAGACGAGCTTTTTGCTTGCTTGGGTTCAAACTTGGCTCCATTTGCTGGAGCTTGCCCACCGCAGCTGTATAAGTGGTGGTTTTGTAAAAAGCGTGGTTCTGTACTAATCCAAAAATAATAAAAATCGGTTTATCGACTGAAATTTTCAAATTCTGCATAGTATAAACACTTTGCCTCGAGTCTGTATCAATTGCAAATTGTCAGTTTTCAACAAAGGGTACACCGCGCACCCATCGCAAATGGTTTTGTTTGGCTCCCATTTCTGATGTTTAGTCTCATCCTTAACATGTTACTTGATTCGTCGAAGTAATGAAAATGTTGGTTTCATTTGCTTATAAGTTTTTCAAAAAGTTTCTTATTAGCCTCGTTAAAATACTATATACATACATATGTATGTAAGGGAAGGCAGGGCAAAGCGGTACAAAGGGTATAATTATCCTTGCATTACAACACCATCTAATGTAATTATAAGGAATTTGTATTTGAGTAGTGCTCTTGTAACTGCCAGGTTATAGCGACATTTCGACCTTCCGTTTTCGAGAACCACGAGGTCCATCAAAATGAGTGCAGTCGATGTAAGATTCGAGGATTTTCGACTTCGACTTGAGAAAATCCTTAATAGATTCAATATAGATCGAACTAATAACTTACATGTTTAATTGTGCGGAAAAAAATGTTCTTTTTAGATGAAAACTTCGTTTTCCCGTTAGGCATACCACTTTGCCCCACCTTTCCCTATATGTATGTACCATTCTTTAAAACGTTCAAAGATCTTTTAAGCGACCTTAAAGTTTAATTACCTGTTGGAAAAATATATGAAATATACCTTATTTTTTCAGTTCCATTGTGAGTAAAAAAGAAAATTTAATTTTTCAAATGTGGAATTTCCAATTATTCATTTCATTTTATGTTCTTTACCATAAAAATTCCTTACGTTAATTGGAATTCCTGTCAAAATTTTTCTTTCAAACACATGCATGAGTTGTATTAACATTATTTTTTGTTAATTTAACAAAAATATTTAAGAAATGTCTTGAAAATCATATGATTCATGCTAACGTGTACGAGAGACGCTGTGATACACAGAAGAAACTGAGAAGAAACAGAACTTGATGCTTCGGAGATGAACTTTTACGAGTGAATCGCGTTGCTACAAAATTTGAAAAAAATGTAAATAATAAAAATTATAGAAAAAATAATTTCATTTTAATAAAAATACATAAGTACACACGAACAAAAAATGTAAATAAGAAATTGATTTACTTACCTTTTTTTCATAATTTGTCTACACAAAGCAAATCAGCTGTTGGTGTGATAATCACAGCGGAGATGATAACGAAAAAGCTCTTATCGCAAGAGAGAGAGAGAGAGAGAGAGAGTGTGTATTCTATAAAACTTTTTCATGCTCTCTTCGTAGGTATGAGTTTTTTTTTTTTTTTTTTTTTTTTCAAATAAACAGCACTTTGTTGCTTCCTTGCTAGGTTGCTCTTTTTACATACGGCAGATGCTGCTCGTCAATAGTTGATCGTGAACGCGTCGCACAGTAAGTTCTCGGAAAATTCGCTAAAAGGGACGCTTTGTGGGGAAAATCAAAAAACAAAAAAAAAAACACTGCAAGTTTTTCTTTATCCCAATATGAGGAAAATGAAATAAAGAAATGAATTTTGTAAAAATTCTAGAACATCAACAAAATGTGTAGACTTAAAATTGTTGCAAAATAAAAAAATTTTCACCAAAAAAAAAATGGAAAGTTAAACTTGGCCTCTTGCTTGTTTTTCTACTCTTCCTAAAACAAAATAAGAAATAACGTGTAAATAATTGTGATAAAAATAGATTATAGAAAATCTGCAAATTTTCTATGCCAAATAAATTTAGTTAAACCAAAGTTTAATAGTTAAGCTTAGTTTTAAAGTATATTTAAAAAAAAATCTCAATCTAAAAAGTGTAAGTGAAAAAAATAAAATTAACAAAAAAAACCTAAAAATAAAAATTTCAAAATGGTTGGCAAAATTTTGGGCTTACGTGACCTGGACAACTTCAGCCGTCGCAGTAGTGTTTACGTTGATCCAGATTGTGATAAATTCTTTGAGTTACCGCTTTTTATAGCTGCAAGCTCTAATGACGTCACAACCAAATGCCAGTGCTTTCAGTTTAGTCCAGGTAATTATTGTTAATAAATTAAACAAAAAATAGAAAAAGAAAAATGAATAATTTATAAGGTAGGGTAAAAGGTATACCTATGCATAATATTTAAATACATAACAACTTAATTGAATGTGTTCTAAAAAAAGTGTGATAAAAATATATGGAAGATAATTAAAAAAGATACTTACAAATAGATAAATAAGTCATTAAATAATCGATAAGTTTTCTCGAAAAATCAATAAAATAATTCTCTGATTACAAAAATGTAAATATGTGTAAGAATTTGATAAATAATTTTATTTTTTTTGGTTTGGATTGCAATTGTAAATGATAACGAAAATGCTGAAAAAATTGTTAAAAAATATTGAAAAATTCCATTTTACTTTTTTGTGTTTTTGAATAAAAGTTAAATAAAAAATAATATAATTCATATTTTTTTTATGAAAAAAAAAACAGCCCAATACTGCGATTTGTTCTTATTAAATCAATGCTTAAAACTTTACTACAATTTCCTCGTTGCAATTGTGCTGCAAATTCGCCATCGTTTGAATATCAAACTTTACAAATGAAAAGTGCAAATTTGCTGCAAACTTTTAGCGAAATAATATTCACGATTCATTATTAAGAGCGATTCGCACTAGCATCGGAAAATCTAAAGTTTTTGCCATTCTTGAAGCCTGCCGATTAGTGAGTAGTATTAATTCAGAGAAGAAGATAAGCAATTCGCTCTCTCTCTTTCTTTCTCTCTAGCCAAGCCGATATCAAAGCGTCGAAGCTAGTAGAACAATGCAGGAAAGAACTTTTCAGACTAGGACGCCAATTTGTAATTACTGTCATATGGGTACCAGGCTATAGGAACATTGAGGGAAAAAGCTGATGAACTAGCAAGGCGTGGTTCCTCTTTTAATGAAACTGCTCCGGAACGAGTTTACACTCTCATCGGCTTAGTTAAAAGAAGATAATTTTCTCGCTTTTTCTGTCTGTTTCCGATAACCACTAGAAGTCTTTATAAAACCTATAAAATAGCCAGATCAATCTGGCCCTCTTATAATAAACTAAGAACCGCCTACTTACTGTCTAGATGCCGTTTTGATTTTGCAAAAATCACCGCGGTCTGCACTGCACATTGGAAAGTCTGCAAGCTTGCTGAAAAATTAGTGATCCCATTCAATTCTTCCTGCCGCAGCTGCTTGAATGCAAGCTAGATTGAATCACTCGAGCACTCGTCGGGTCACGTAATGTGGTATTAAAATGGCACTTTTAGTGCTACTTATGGCTTCAAGCCTGTTGTGCTAAGACACCACGTCCACTAATTAGGTGAGGTGTTTTTTTGAAAATTCGGACCCCCCCCCCCCTCCCCTTGATTAGGTTTGGTGAGATCTCCTCCCCTCCTTCCCGTGAGATTTAAATTATAATTTTTAATGTAAACTCTATACATTAAAAAGTTGACGTGAGTTTTGCCTTGACACCCTCCACCCCCTTGGTGATATTTTGCAAAACCCCCCCCCCCCCGTCCTATTTTAACTTACGTAATTAATGGACGTCCCCTAACTTAACCTAGCAAAAGAAACTCTTGTAATCTTAAACTATGTAATTAGTTCATTAACAATCATTGATGCTTTTTTTACAAATTTCTCCCAAGGCATGTCTGCTCTCCAAGAGAGAGAAGACAACAAAAAACTTAAGTACATTAAGAAGAGCTGCCGGTTGGCAAAATTTCCTCTCTAGAATAAACTCTATGATGAACAGTGTAGTAAAGTTTCAATTTGGTTGAAAAGATGACATATTGCTTCGAAAGATTATAAAAAATTTGTGGCCTCTCTTTTAGAAGATTATCGAAACAGACGAATTGCTTAAGTGATTAAGTTAATTGTCAAATACTCTGAAGCAAAATAGACTTTCTTTAATTATTGTTGTTTTTAATTTTTTGAACACACGAATGGCTTGGCTACAGTTCATTAAGTCCTGCTTTTTCGTTATAAAAAAGGATTCTTACTGGCGTATTTTACGCTGGAATATCTTTGCTACAAGCACTACTTGAGAACATAAAACTTGTTTAATTTGAGTGGTAGTTTCTGCATAGTCTTAGTGTGTTAACACCCTGTGTGTCAACACTTGGTTTCACTTTCGGTAAAAATGCTCATACCATATGTGCTTAGCAAATGCCTTTCATCAAACGCTCTAAAATTAAAATTATTTGGCAACAGCCTGGCATACTCTTCTATCCAATGAATAGACAGTTGAAATAATTACAATTTTCCGAAATTAGTTTCCTTTTAGAACTTTTTCATTTCACTGATGAAGCATCAAATTCGTATATTTTCAGTGTTTGTTTTCCTAGAGAATAACATTTTTAAAAATGTCTGACTGAAAAATTTTGTAGAATTAAAGGATGTCAAAAACGCGAAAAACAAATCTGTCAAAAGTTGACAACTACATAAAAAATGATCACGAAAAAAGAATAATAACAAAAAGTAATGCTTTTTGCTAAAAACAAAAAAAAAAAAATAGAAAAAAAAGCAAAGAATCAAAGTCAGGGATGTCAAAAAAAAACAAAAAAATGTTTTTGCGTGGAGTTTTAAAACAAAATTAGTTTGTGATTGCTTTTTTTTGTTTTTGTAAATATTTTTTTTTTTTTTTAAATATTTTGCTTTTCTATTGTATAAATGCTCCATATCGGTACATAAAATACAACACAGGTGTTTGCTTTTATAATTAACATAATATTATTTTGTAAATGTTTGTTGTATATTTTTAAACCCGAGAAAAATTTTATTTTGTTGGCTCCCAATTGTTTTGTTTGCTCCCAATTGTTTTGTTTGCTTCCATTTGTTTTGTTTGCTCTGATTTGTTTAATTGTAAACTTTAAGTTTTTTTGCCATTTTTTTTTATTGCTAAGATAAATATTATCTTAAGAGGACACATACTCATATACCATATACACTCCTACAAGATATTGTAACAAAATATTTGTTTTGTTATTAAATGTAAAATTTTCCTTAACATAATGCAAACACAAAATACATTTGCTAATTTACAAATGTACATACCTATGGAGTGTATTAAGTACATATGTACAAATATACACATATGTATATAACTATGTATACTTATATTTTCCTTGTGGCAAAATAATCAAAATGCAAACAAAAATGTAAACAAACTTATAGGTGTTGAGATTTTTATATTAACGCTGTCTAGTTGTACCCGCATAAGATAACATCGGATATTCATATCTTTCAGTTTTTCTAAATATAACAAAAAAAAAAGATTTTCGTGTTAATATTTCGGAAAAATTAACGTGATGATAAATAACTGATATTTTTTTTTAAAATAAACTAAAAAAAGAAACCATTGAAAACGTAGGTATATGTATATTACAAAGAGCTAAGAATATTATTCAACAGGTACCTGATATAAGCCAATTTGATGCCAAGACATAAAATTATCCGCTGAGGATATCTTCCATCCATTTTGACTCCGGCTATGTGAACTATGTAATTATTTCATCGCTTACTATCGAGTATTGGCCAAATTTGTTACATGATATGACCATGCATGTCGCATTGTTCTAGAGTTCATACGTAAACCTTGATCTTCAGTTTGATTTCATTATTACATTTGAAAAAAAAAAAGATTTAAATTTTTGAATTTCAATTGAAATTGCCATGTTTTTCCATGAGTTTAAATAGCATATCTATAAACATTATATCTACTTACATTAAAAAATTTAATTTTAATATTTTTAAATGATTAAAATAGCAAAATTATGTCTTTTAAAGTGTACATTTTTATTTTCCATATTTTGCTGTAGTTCAAATATTCTCTAACGATAAAATGTAACATTTCACTTCTAAATTACATTTTCCAATAGTAATATTTTACAACCCATTTAAGTTTTATGAATAATTAAAAATTATTTTAAATTATCTTTTTAATGTGAAATAGAATCGTAAACAATTTTAGGATGTGCATTTCCTTTAAAGCAGAAAAAGAATAAATATATATTTTTTTTTTTTAAATAAATTTTACAGTTTAATGCCCGACGAGTGTGGAATTTTTTTTTTGCAGCTTATTTTTATTTAAATCAATTGATTGCATCCTTTCGATGTAACAAAAAAAAAAATGAAAAATGTTTAATAAAAACAACCTCTAATTGCAAATGATTGTAATGCCTGAACCGGTTTCAAATTGAACTGTTTTTTATTTAATTTTTAAACACTTTATTGCAGTTGTTATTGCTATAAGACAACTGAGTGGTGTTAAAATTTTAATTAAACAAGATTGAAACGAAAATGTAAGTCAAATGTATTTTTAGAGTCTAAACTCATTGTCTTACTACTAATACTAAGATTTCTTTCTGAGAAAGCTGAATGCTGTTGCTGACAGAGTTGAGATGAGCTGCTTTAATTCGGTAGAAGTAAAAACTGAAGTGTTAAGCTTCAACTCTGTTGCGTTGAAGTATTATGCTTCAATTCTGTTGTGTTGAAGTGTTATGCTTCAATTCTGTTGCGTTGAAGTGTTGTGCTGCAATTCTGTTGCGTTGAAGTGTTATGCTTCAATTCTTGTTCTAGCTTAATTGTGCTGCTATGGATAGAGTTATTGTCATTTACTTCATATATTTTTTTTTTGTAAAAAACTGAAGTGCGCTGCTTCGTTTCTTTTTAGACAGAATGAAATGAATGAATTTCCTTGTAAATAGAGTTGTTTGTTTGTTCTTCTGGAAGCAATTCAGTGTGCACCACACCGCGATAATCAAAGAAAACTCAATTCAATACTTTTGACACTGAATTTACATTTAATTAATAAAATGATCGATTAGAGTTCTTGAACGTAAATGTAAACTAAAATTCTGAAAAAAAAAAATAATTCTTGAAAAATAATCCCTAATAACACAGTTTTGCCGAAAAAATAACACAAAAACTCTAAGAAACTTCAGTTAAAAATTGTTATATCAATAAATTTTATTCAAAAACACAATATTATTTATTATTAGTTAACAATCGCTCATTTGTCAATTAAATAATTAGGCATAATCAATTTATTTTCTAAAAGATATCAAATAAAACTTCAAGCTCATTTTCCAAGGTGAGAGGTGTGAAAGGTATTATGATATTTGCACTCATTCGACTACATACATACCTACTAATGCTGATATAAATAACACCCCACTAAGCATTTCATTATCATTGAAAATGTCTTAAGTAAGCGATAATCATAGGAAAAAAAAAAATAAAAATATTGATTGATTGTTTAACTGCTGACGTTGAAGCAATCAGTATTCTTTTTTTTATATATAACTATATTTTGTTTTTGCTGCTTGTCTTCATATACAATATATGTCATAAAATTGCACATATACAATTTAAAACATTAGTAGCTGATAAGAGGTCAGAAAGTGAAAAATAAACAAAATAAATTGAATAGAAATAGGTCGATTCTTCATTATGAGCTATTTAATTGTAACTTTTTTTTTTTAATTCAATTTGAAATATGTGATAAGGTATCAATTTAGGGCTTCCATATTGTTGTTTATACTTTTTTTTTAATCTAAGGATAGTGGAAAAATGAATTTTCACTTGTCATATTTAACTTTATCAACAAATATATTTTTTGTGGTCGTCGTCTCAGTTTAGCAGTTACTCATATGATTTTTAAAATTTCTTATAATAAAATTTGCTTGTCTTAGAAGTCATATGCCGGCATGGAATTTACGACGCAGTTTCTTGGTATTTAAATTATTGAGACTGTGCTTTTTTATGCTATCACTTAGTTATTTTGCATAATGTATCACTGAAACGTATTTTCAGTACTGGGCCTTAGTAAGATGGTAGAACTTATATACTCGTAACTGAGTTATCTTGCACGAGCCATGTTTTCAATAATGTATAAATAGATATATGTACATATTTAAATATATGTACTATATCCATATATGCCGATATTAGAGTGTACCAAATTGTGTAGAAAGAGAAACGAAATTTAATTTTAAGTAAAAGTAACCAAGGAATCATAGTTGTTAGTGGAATTTTGACCATCTCCATTTTTAAGATTGTGAAAATTCGCTTTTATGAATATCAATTTTGAAATAAAATTCGGAGATGTAAAAATTTTAGTTACCGCTATGAGTCTCTTTGTGAGTTTCTAAGGATTAAATGATATGTATTTCTTTTTTATTTTTTTGAGATAGCCGAGATCGATGGGCTTCTGGCTCGCTACCTGTACTTCAATTATGTGTCAAAGGGCTCAGATCGGGATTATTGCCTGGAGATGATAAAGTTAAAATGCTATGTTGGCATAAGTAATTCTTTATCTGTAAACGAAGATGAAGAAAAACAGGATGAAAGTTGTGGACTATTTTTAAGTACAGAATAAGGATTTTCAAAAGACTAATGCTTACCAACTGAGCTCGATGACAAGGCGCAGAATCATCTTGAAATATTACGTTGTCCACACGCGAATAACGCTCTTCAAAAGAAAGTTCCTTTCTGGATGTTTTTGTAGTCGACTGCTTTGATAGTTCCTTCACTCATAGCCAGTTGCCCAACTTTGTTATAAGAAAAGCAACTCCAGACCATTCTACTAAGGGGACGTCCATTAATTACGTGAGGTGTTTTTTCAAAATTTCCACACCCGATATTTAAGAGTAATTGTTTTTAAAAGTTGATCATCTGCTGCTTAAATCTTTTTTCCCGAAAAAATTTTTCTTAAGAAAAACGACGTTTTTTTTTTGCAAAGAGCTAAAATTGGCTCATGTTTCCTATTTTGCCCATCGCTGCCTTAATCTATATGATGAAAATCAGTCTTTTTGAAGGAACTCAACTTTTTCACAGCCAATTTTTAATTGTAAATGTTTTTTTACGTCATTTGTAACTGTCAATAAAAGACAATGGATGGAAATTTGCTAAATGGAAAAATTTCATCAAAATGATACGATTCATTCCTGAGAATTATATACAAAAATGTCGCCTGATCGCACTAAAAATTTCCATTTCCATGTTTTTTTCTGTTGCTCAAATAAACTCTTTATAATCGTGAATTTTTTAAGAGCAAATACTCTTCATTCCAAATTTAGATACACTATATTTTTCTTAAAAAATCAAATTTGAAAAGAATTTATTAAAATATTTTCATATGATGAAATGCATTTTTATTGGCGTTTCACAACATAATCTTAAGCACTTGCGTTGTCGATATGTACTCAATATTGTGTTGATTGTTTGTAGTCTCTTACAATAAATTAAATTTAACACTTATCTTCACCTTTCAAGCACCTACATTTTTTAAGTGTAAAGAAAATAGAAAAAACAAATTCTATACATACATACATATATCAGTGCTTAATCACTACATATTTATGATACTCAATATATTAAAAGAATTTATGATATTTTGTTGTAGACGTAGTATTTACACAGCAGTCGTTGCTACTTACGGGCTTAGTTCGTGCAATTCGTCATGAACCTACCTCAATATTTGTCTTAGTTTTGTTTTTAATCTCTGATGTTATATTTCTAGATAGTCGAATTGTATTTTAATTTAATTGTTTTACTTTAACTGATTACACAGCTCTGTTTTTTTATATGTAAATAAAAACATTTTTTTTGTATTTTTATTTTTTTCTAGGAAAAGAACCTGCCTTGCGTTCTTTCACTGAAATACAGCAACTCATACAGCAGGGCAAAAAACGAGAAGTGAAAAGTATTTTACGTGAAAATTCATGGCCAATAAATTCACCGATACGTTCACAGCTGTGGCCGGCGTTATGTGTACAACATCAGACAAAGCAAAATATGTTGGATGGCTTCTACTGGGAGATGGTGCATCAGGTAAGAGAAAATTTGAATTTGTTTTGAAATTTTGAAAACTTTATTTGATATCATTTTTATTTTTTATATTCATAGGTTTTCGGCACAACAGAACTGTCCGAGAAACCAATAATGTTACCCGCTTTTGTAGATGCCGCCCATTGTTTGCCGTATCATTTGACACGCACTGGCCGTGCGGTAGCCGATCGTATCGTTAATGTTTTGGGCTACGACTGTCCGGATATAACGTACAGCCCAGTATTGTACCCGGTCACATCGATTTTATTGCATTTTATGTCGGGTAAGTGCATTTTTTTCTTTCAAGATTTTACTTTTAATATGACCTTACACGCTGCGGTTGTAATGTTAATCAAATTTCATACAACGTATAACGAGTTGTAAGATTTGCTGCTGAAATAATAATTTCGCTAAAAAAAAGCAGAAAACTTTTATTGTATTTTTATTATTCTGCTTTAGTTTTATTTTCTTTTTAATAATAAATTGTGACAAAACAGATAAAATGAACAACGAGACGACGTCGAGTTCATACTTCTTACCAGTATCTGACGTAATTTGCAAATTTTATATTTACGATTGTTTATTTCTATTACTTTCTTTGTTTTACTTTTTTATTGCTCTGCATCCTCTCATTTTGCATGCTTTTTAACTCATCAGACAACACAAACAGACCGACATACTATGCGCCGTGCTTAAGGGTGTACCGCGTGGTACCACTAATTTTAGCTAATTTAATATTTGTTAGTTTCTTCTTTTTTGAAACAATTTATTCTAAAAATAACTCGATTATCTTAATTTGAATTGTTTTCTGTTTATTATTGCGTTAAAAAAGCAAAACATTTTTTCCAGCATTTATTCACACCCAACCACAAACTTTTCATATCAAGTTGACATTTATGAGGCCAGATATATATCTTGTTTTTGCACTTATCTATACTGCTTATCTATTATCTACTTCATGTTTGCATATAAAATGAATGTAATAAAATACATATTACGATTTCGGTTAGGAATATTCAGAGCAAAAGGAAGAAGAATTTAAATTGTAATTATACATTTTAAACTTTAACCCATGCTACGTCGATACCCAAAAACTTTATAATAATAAACAAATTTTTTTTCAATATTAAAATTTTAAATGAAAAAAAAACATGAGAAAAAAAAAAAGAAAACAATCTGCTAGTTAAAGAAAGCACCACCGTGCGTATGATGAGTTATTGAAAAAACAAAACTTATTTTTATTAACATATCACGTGCATGATTTTATTTATATTTGAATTTAACATATTTCTGAATATAAACATTTGGTTAAACCAGTTTATTTAATTTTTTTCCTTCAATAAAAACTCGTTACAATTAATTTTTAGTCAACTTTACTTATCAATTTATACCATAAAAAAAATGTTAGTTAAGTTATTTAAACCCTTAAATAAGTTATTTGCCTTGAAGACATGTAGAAATTGTTATTAGAGATATATACTATGTACTTCACCAATTTTTTTGTCTTTATTCATTAAATACTTGTATTCGTCCTATTGAGTGGACAGTAAGAATCTTAGTCCAACTATTTTTCGAATAAATCTTACAGATTGAGCCTTAAGAATAAAATTAATTGCAATAAAAAAAACTTTTTAAAAAGTCCTGCAGGGGTAGAGGAAGGGTTGATTAGATAAAAATACTTCTAATATGAAGAAAATACAACAGTAGAAAAATTTAACTCAAAAATTTCGTGAAAGACCAATAAAATATAAACGACAGGAAATCGAGAAAAGAATTTACTTGAAACCAAATTTGACTCCAATTGCTATAATGCGCCCACCGCTCATCTGAAGCACTCTGAATATGTATTTATTTTAAATAAACGTTGACATATCAAAAACAAATTTTAGGGAAAATAATTCTTCAAATTATTTGAAATAAAATAAAATGAAGGGGCCAATTTGTCACTGTCATTGCGATTATGATATTCTATGCGAATTCAATTTAATACTTCTAATTCTTGATCTTGAATTTGCAATTTAGTTTGTACTCCATTATTTGTTTAAAATGTATTAATATACATTTTGTTATTTAAATATCAAAATATATCTACTTGGAGTCAATAATATGTAAATACTATACGTTTATATAAAAATAAAAAATTGTACAACATTTCAACAATGATAAAAATGTGTTAATCAATTTAACATGAGGTATTCATTTCATGTGTGCAAATTTTTAATGTCAATGACGGTGATTTTTTTCCCGACAATCTTTATAAATACACATTATAATTTTGCTGCTACTTACTTACTTAGCTCATCATAGTGTAATATATAAATGCGTTAATTGATTAACTACGTTAACACGCCAGCATGACAATATTTGGGTTACGTTACACGGTGCTGAGAATGGAGAACTTAAATGAAAGGAACATCTTTAGAAAATGTTAAAAATTACGTTCAAATCGAGGATCGCTAAAAAAATTGCTTTTTTTTTTTTGTTAAATTTTTAAATAATTTTTTTAAAATTAAAATTTATGTTTTATCAGCACCTATATATTTACATATACATATCTATAGTAATTGATACTGAAGCCGTATCTGATACTAATTTTTGCCTATCACGTTCAGTTTTTGAAATATGTGGGGTCAAATGTGCCAAAATAGAAAGCTATTTGAACCATTTTCATGAATTTCTGCCAGGAACACTAATTGCTTTGGAGCAGTTCTGAGTGCACAAATTTGAAGATGTGAACTTTTTCTGTAAAATTCATACAAAAAAACCCAAGATGACTTGATATATATTAACATATTTTGTCAAATATATCAAAAACAGTACATTTACGTGTACATAAACGTTTAGTCATAATTCTACCATTAAATCCTCAAGGAAAAAATAAATACTGAGTTTTGAGGAGAAGGTTTGCTACTTCGTTTTTGTGTATTCAGAATTGCTCAAATGTAAATCGGTTTTCTAGATCCCATTTATCTGGAAAACCGGACGTGATAGGAAACAAACCAATACCAGTTTCGAGAACAGATGCTAAAAAATAAATTTTAAAATTTGATATTTCCAGCAAACTCGTTTTTTATGAAATAAGTTTTATTTTTTTAAAAAGTGTCAACATTAGAATTTTACATTTTATTGTTATCGGCCTGGACAAAAAAAAAATTAGAAGTTCCTTTTTCTTTCATTTAAGTTCTTGATTTGAGCACCGTGTTTAGTTTTTGTATTTGCTGTTACATATTGCAATTTATGGTCATGGGAAGTTTATCAAATTAGTAAAACTAACACATACCTACTTTTAGGTATGGTTATTGTGTGCTAATAAAAAGGCTTTACTAGTACGAGCACTTACCATACTATCTGACAAACTTATTGAAAAGGGCAAGGTACATTTGTTGATTTATTTTTATGTACTCGTATTTATTAACTAATTCTGTTTTTACTAACGTTTAATGATTATATTTAGTTTGAATAACGATTGACCAAAATAAATGAAATAACTATTTTAAGCTTCATTTTTTTCGCGGAAAGTAATAAAATATGAAAAAAAAAATTTATAAAAGAGATTAAACCTTTGCGAAACTATTTCTGAGAAGATATGCCCAAATCTTATACTTTCTGAATATCATTTACATAGCTCGATGCACTCCACTTTTCTTTCGTCGTCCATCTACCTCTTTTCTTGCAAAAAAACTCGACAAAATTTAAGTGGAAAGTAACTAAATAAATTAAAATATGTAACTATAAACTTGTAAAGAATACAAGATTTTGACATTGAAAATATGGTCGACGACACAGTCGAAAAATTCAAACTATATTATTTGATTAATCGAATATTTGGTAAAAATTACAAAATTTGTATAAAAAATTCTACTAGATCAATCATATATTGGGTGATAATAACCAAATCATATTTTAGTAAAACTAAATAGTTATTTGTCTCAAATATTGACTTGTTAATAATTACTAAATCACTTACTAAAAACTTGGCAGTGGAAATGTTGCTTTATCGCAAATGTATAAATTCATTAATATCGATTTAGACAAAAATCGCTAGGTAAAAAATCAATAACGTTTCATATACTGAATGTCGTTGGTACTTTCACTATTATAAATATCTTACTTTTGTACCACGCGAATGGTTGATATAATATGATTATTTACCTTTCATTTAAGGGTATGGTAATATTTAACATATTTTGTTGATTATTATTTAATATTGTTAAAATATAACAACCAAAGTCATTTAGTTAAAGCGAATATTTATTTATATTTTATTTTATTTATATTTTCTTAGTGAATGTATTTTTTCCGTGTAATGATCTTTAAGAATAAACAATAAAAATTGAAATCTCTTATTATTAAAGCGATAAGAACAGATCACGTATTTAATTATTGATAAGAAAAGGTCAATCAGAGTTGTTTACAAACCCGTAGAGCTACGAATTGGTTCACAGACAGTGAGTCGGTCCATATTGTTATTAAGATAATATGCCGTTTTTATTGGGTTGTTTGCAAAAATAAATTTTTCAAATTATTCCGAACTCTGAAGATGTCTGTGGATTCAAAGAGCTTGATTTTCTAAGTATGTATGTCAAAGTTTTCTAAATATTTAACTCATTCCTCAGCCAGCTCTAAGGACATATTCAATGTGCTTCATTCAGTGTTTTATTTACTTTTTTTTTTGAATTACGATAGAAGCTCGTGATCATTTAATTGCTTTTTATCATTTATTATCAAATGCGACTGTTTACAATAATTAATTTACAACGTAATTAAGTCTTCAAAAAAATTACTTTACTTATACGATTTAGGATGGTGCCACTTAAAAAGTCATTTATCGCACCAAATTAGTTATATCACTATGGCGTTAAAAACATTATGATGAAGCCCATTAAAGATATTAAGTTGTAAAATTAATTTCTGCACTCTTGGTTGCAATGATTTTTATTTATTAATTGCGCTTGTCATGTTATATGACCGTTTAAAGTTATATACCGTGGTGGCATAGTTTAGCTCATTTATTTTCGCAATAAAAATTTTTCCTGTCAAATAAAATAAAAATTTTATGATTGTGTACTAAAATTACTATAAAAATTGCAAAAAATATTTATGTTCTTAAAATTTGTTTTTCTTTCTTGAGTGGATGCCAAAAATCTTATCTTCTATATTGCCAATTGTATTGCGATTTAAATATTTTTGAGATTTTAAAAGTCCTAGTTCAACAGTGCGTACGAAGAACTTTTATTACATTTCACCTTATTCTGGAACGACTTCATTGAAATCAGTGCGATAGTTAAACAGACATATGGACCGAAATTAGATATATATTTTGCTTTCATATGAAATCAAATTTTGTGAGTTGTTGAGGAAAAGTGCGAAATGTGTATTAAATATGCATATCGAATTTTTCACTTTTTAAATAATTATAGAACCCTCGAACTTTACTCGCTTCAGAAAAGTTCCAAGTGTTTTGAGGAGCAGGCAATCTTCTCACCAAAACACTACAATTTCTGCATTTAAAAAATAGTATTTGTTCAACGCTGCGTATGAGTAATTTATATTATTACGTTTTAAATAAATACTTCGTTCCAAATCTGTAAATATTTGCTAAAATTTAATAAATTTATCCTGGAACTAGTCTCAAGACTATTGTGGAAACTATACCAAAATCTGTTCTATATTTTCCAAATTATGAAAAACAGGCCAACAAATTTGTAATTTTATTTTGAAATTAATATATGTACTCACAAAATAATAGCAATAGATCGTAGAAGTATGATGCTGATAAACATGTACTGGAATATCTCGGCTAGTGTTTCCTAGTTAGTCTCTAGTCATGCGATGTATTAGGACTTATGTTGAGGCAAAAGCATCCAAAATCACCCTCTTTAAAAAATTTTGCTTATACAAAGTGTTCCAAAGTTTTTATAAAAAAGTTAATAATCATCCAAAAACTTATGTAAATTTGGGTCACATTTCATATAAAAAAATAACCCAAAATTTACGGAAAAATTACAAAAAAAAGTGCAGCTCTGATTCGAACCATTTCACATCTCTACGCAATAACTTTGTATAAAGGTAATACCAGAGTATACTCTTAAATTATAAAAAATTATTTGCCCAAACTGTTGTTCAGTGTAACACCAAATTTTAACATCTGCTCCTTTATTTTCTAACACTCTCTTGCATACGTATGTATGTGTGTTATCTGCAATCTGTGCGCACTAATTAAATCTACTTGAAACTGGTAATGGCCGGTGTTGCATTGCTCTTTGGTTGGGCTCAAGCTATACGGTCGTTCCCTAACGTTCAGTTCTATAATAATATGTACATATAATTTAATCAATATTCACTCCCTGTTTAGCAATTAAAAACATTTATTGCTTTTTTTGTTCATTTTATTCCTATTTCGTTGTTTGTATGCATATTTGTTCGACTTTGTAAATCGTACAGCTGATAACACTTCTGTATACATATGTATGTACTTACCCCATAAAGAGGAACATAATTAAAAGCGAAAATTGCAATTGTCTACATTATAGCATTTGTTTACCATTATGTGTAGTGCTGTTTGTATAAAAAAAATTTGATAATTTCCGGTTGAAAAGTTCATCTTGAGCGCTAGATTTGGCTAAGAAATGCTTTTTTATTTGAATTAAAATGCATCCAAGCAATTTTTAGCTTAGGCACACCATTTTTTTTTTTGCTCACCTTATTCAACCTCATTGCCTAGTATACCAACAGGAAAAGCTTTTTTTCTGCTTTCACACGAATATTATCTTCTGTATGTGCTAGCTAGCTGTAACTCTCGCGTAGCTAAGCTTATTTTGTGCTTTCACACATATTACTCTTCATGTTTACAAGCAAATCGAATAGTTGCGATTGAGAGTTAAGCGCATAGATTCACCTTTTATGCTTTTGAATTGCAAAGAGTAATTTAAATTTTCTCTCTTTTTTTTCCAACACGATGAGCACAAATTCAACTCTTACTTTTTAAATAGCTTTACACCTTTCAATACTGACACTGGTTCAAACTTTGATAAAAAGCTTAAATTTAAACTGCTTGCATTGTTTAATGCTTTTACGCATTTTAGTGAATACCCTTATTATAGAAATAAGAGCTATAGCGCTTTGAACTTTCAACAGATAGTACATAGACAAAGCGCTTTAAATTTACTTCTCAAAAGTAATGATACATTTTGTAGTTTACGCATTTTAATTGATAACAACAGCAAACTCTGATTACTCGCACAATAACAGCGCTAATTGTCAGACTTTGTGCTTCATTAGTTTTTATTTACTTTTATATTGTTATTTTTTTAATATTTGCATTTTTTAATTACAATGCAGGCATTTGTTTTTTTCAGTTAAAAAAAAGAGAAACATAAATGGAGGTCAAAAGTTTCTGCCTCATGAGACTTTATTTAATCAGCACGTTGTACAATCAATCAGTCTAGAATAATTTAGAAATGTAATCTGCTTTGCTAAAGTTAAAATTTAACTAAATTTGTGGGGATTGCAAATGTAAGCTTTGACGCGCAAGGTCGTTGATGTTTTTTCTTCTTCTTTATAAAAAACATATGGGAGCAATATCATTTTTGCTAAACATGAGGAAATCAAATATATTGGGCAATTGCTCTTACTTGAAGAACTTTTTGTCACAAGTCAGCATCAATTGATTTATCTGGCGAAATATGGACTATATGTGCGATTTGACCCCTATAGTGTTTTTAAGTCGTAAGTCTGTGCCAATAAGCCGCAAACGACCGAAGACCTCATATATAACCAACACAACTCGTGCCATCGTCCAAATTCAGCCGGATCTATGCGCCAGAGCTATCGAAAATCGAGCCTTTCGGATGCGCGTCAACCAGCGAAGTCGCAGCGGCCATTTGAACGATGTCATATTCCACACATAATGGCCTTTCAAGTAAAACGAATAATTCGTTGATGTCTCACACACAAATTGTTTTATTTTTGAATTTATATCACCCGCTCATATGGGAAAACCCTATATAAAGGCTGTACATAAGTTACGTAAAAAGCTTAGGAGGGTCCATATTGTCTTACTAAGCCACATACAGAGTACAGTGAAACCTGGTTAAGCGGTACCTGGTGGGAAAACTCTACTAGTGAGATTCATTTCAAAGTCCCAGCACTTTTGCATCAAAATACCTCTATTACTGGGATTATTAAACCTCTATACCTGGGATAAGATTTTTGTAGTTTTTGTGAATTTTCCCCTCTATAACATGGGCTTCCCTCTATAACTGGGACTGTTTAGAAGTAACCTTTATAAGTGGGAAATAATATTTATGGGTGTATAATTTGTTATTTTGAATTTGAATATGCACGTTTCATCGGTCTGAGTAGGCTGTGAAATGATTGTTTTAATAAAACTTCATAGAATATTTGACTTAAGTAGGCCATTTAAGTGGTCATTTACAAATGGTCATTTACATAAAATTTGCTTTTTTATTGAAAATTTTTCTCCCCTAAATAAAAAAGGTTCATCTTGATCTCCTTAGTGTTACCCTCTTTAAATGAGACAACCCCATTTTAAACCTGGTTATTTGGGAAACTGTGTAAATGGGAACCACTTTAATTGAGACAAAAATTTTTGTCCCTTGGAAATCCCAGTTATCCAGGTTTTACTGTATGTACTTAGTATATTTTTTTTTCTATGATATCTTATGAAGTGATTAAGGGGTTTCAAAAATGTCTTACATAATTAATGGGCTGTACAAATGGCTGTACAAATTATTATTCCCATGCAAATCAATTTAAATGTTGTTCTTTTTGCTTTAACTATGCCCAAACGAAGATTGTTAGGCAAAAACCTCGACTATGAGTCTAAAAAAAAATTACCCCAAAAGCAACATAAATGAAATTTTCTTCCTCATTTAATTGCAATTAGTGTAGAAATCTAATTAAATGCTAAATATTTTTCTCTACAAGTTTTTCATTCTGCTCTATGCACGTCATTACAATTTGCATAATTTTGCATTTACAAGTTGAGCCTCAAAAGGGTTCCCTTTACGACCAGATATCTACATATCAACATTTTCTTTCTACAATATATTTCTTGCAAGTGCTTAACGTTTGTTCATATTCTCTTTTAATTTTGTTTTTTTTTTTTGTAATTTTGTTCTTTGCTTTATTTCTGTTTATAAATTCTATCAGCAATTGCACATGTTGTCATTTATGTAGTATTGCAACAACTGTTGTTGTTGTTATGCATCAACTAAATGCGAATTTGAAACCCAAAGACAACAACAACGATATACAAAAAAACCAGATCATTTGGCCTCAAAATAAATTTTCTTGACCCCCAACACGATCGAGTGACACTCGTTGTTGTTATTATTGTTGTTGAAGAGACCAGTCTGTGTAAAATGTAGTTGTTAGAGATGCAACGATATCAGAAATATTATTGATGAAACATGAGTAGAGAAAGAAAACGATCGTAAAACTAATCTTTATTTTTACAGTAACGTCACTCATGTTTCATTACTATGTAATGATCAAAGCTCTTTTGACTTTTTTTTTTAAATAACTTTTCATATAAAAAAATTTAGTGAAATGACCTAAAACAATTGGCATTATGATCAGTGAGACAATGAATGGCGAACAGTGAGACAATGCAAATGTGTTCAAAAAATAACACTCATAAGTCTGCTGTATTTGCCCATTAAAATACTCTTAGATAATCTTATTTTTCTTAACTTTAAATCGAACGAGAACGTAAGAGTCAACTTTTATGTCGTCGAAAACGTTTTCGTCAGTTGAAAGACCATCAATAAACTTTTGAATATAAATAAGATTTAGGCTGTAAGTGACAAATATAAGGTAAAAGCGCAAAAC
The DNA here is from genome assembly GCA_963662105.1 of Meiosimyza platycephala. Taxonomy (NCBI): domain Eukaryota; kingdom Metazoa; phylum Arthropoda; class Insecta; order Diptera; family Lauxaniidae; genus Meiosimyza; species Meiosimyza platycephala. Next base: position 23,709,598 of record OY759210.1, read on the forward strand.
TGCAATGGAAAAATAGCCTTAAAGATGACTAGCTAGCTAGCATGTTTTATAATTCAAAACTTCTCTACGAAGTTCATGAAAGGCGAACAGTGAGACATGTATAAAAAATTTTATTTTTGAGCATAACAACATGTTGTTAAAAAACAAAAATTGTTTACTCACTTGAATATTTCCACGTTTAAACAAATTTATTTATTTTTTAATTAGGTACTTAATAAAGTAATTGCCCATTTTTTGTGTTGATTCTTTAACTAATGACCAACAGAGGTTCAAGTGCAAAAGAATTTAATAATAGGAAATGGAAACCCAATGTTATTGCGAGCATCGACATTTCATGTGTATGCGCTTAGAAACTAATAATTGTGTCCGATTTTGATGAAATTTAGTGATTCCTGAGAAAAGAAATATGTTTTTAGCAGGACGGTCTCACGTTCCTTACAGGAAAAAACGTTTTAACTGCTAAAATCAAAAGTTTAATATTCTTTTAAGCAAAATATTTAATTACGTTTACTACTGTTTCCTATTTGTTTTCTTAAAATTGAATTCACCAATTTAATTAAACAATATTTAATATTAAATGTTTTTTTTTCATTACTATATATGTATGTAACTCTTAAATACAAAAAATGTATGAAAAATTGCCCAAGTAGACCGTAATGGAAAAATATGTCACGTTCGCAATGTCACGTATCGAGTCATATTACACTTTGTAAGAAAGTAAATAAATAAGATTTTTCAATCAAACGAAATCTAATAAAATGCGATATTATTTCCTAACATTTTAAAGTTAGTCGCATTAAAAAATTTTACCAGGTTTCGCTGACTTCTGCTTTTCTATAGACTGTCCGTAAAAACACTTCAATTTTTGGTTACGTGCGAATCGCTTTTTTTTGCCTTTACCTTGGAACTAGTAAATGCAGTTAATACACTGCTACCGAGAACCTCTTCCTTTAAGTAACAGTAGAAAAAAAGTGCTTTAGTTTGACTTTTATTTCATTTTAATAGTGTACGATGGTCACGTTCGACACCATGGAAATGCCCATATACTAGGTGTAATTTATTTTAACAAAAAGTATCAATTTGGGGGAAAATATATACATTTCTAAATAACTTTATATGAAATTTCAATATATTAAAACATCTATAACATTTCGTCAATCCAATAAAGTAACTGCGCCTGTTTTATTTATTCAATTAATTTTATTATGTCAAATTGAAGAGATCTATACTGCCCTCAAAAGTGGTATCTTATAAAAAAAGTATATTCTCGATTCTTAAGGCATCGAATAACTTAAGAAATTATGCGTCTATTGAACTACGCCAAATTCCGGTCTCTTAATTCCAACTTATAGAAAACTTCCAAATTTCTTCTAACTCAATTTTAGAGGCATTTCAAGAATAATACATTAACAAAATATAAATTTTCTTGAAACTCACTTCCACTGAAGTGCTTATGAGGGCAATATATTCAGGTAACTACAGTGAAACCTGGTTAAGCGGTACCTGGATAAGTGGGAAACCTCTACTAGTGAGACTAACTTCAAGGTCCCAGCACTTTCGCATCAAAATACCTCTATTACTGGGATTATTAAACCTCTATATTTGGGATTTGATTTTTGAAGTTTTTGTGGGTTTTCGCCTCTATAACATGGGCTTTTCGCTTTATAACTGGGACCGTTTAGAAATAACCTCTATAAGTGGGAAATAATATTTATGTGTTTATTTGCTATTTAGAATTTGAATATTCACGTTTTATCGGTCAGAGTATGGTTATTTGGGAAACTGTAAATGGGAAACCTCTTTAAATGAGACAAAAATTTTGGTCCCTTGGAGACCCCAGTAATCCAGGTTTCACTGTATACAATTTATTTTTGTGTCAATTCAAGTATCGATACTGTTTTTACTATAATGATTTGTGTAAAACTAGATATCTACTCATGTTGGTTTTTTTAATTTCTCAAATCCATGTCAAAAAATCTCACTATACAAAAGTATCGGTTTAAATTTGTATCTATTTTATAAATGTATCAATTTGATTTCGATAAATCGATTCTTACTCACATCTTTACAAAGACGGAATAAAATACTGTTGCAGTAGTACTCGTATGTAAACAAAGAAGTGAAAAAAAAAAAATATATTTATGATAAATAAACTGCAAAAAATAGACACCTTTTTGCTAATTGATTAATCGATCGATCGCGTCAAGGATCGGCGTGCGTTCGTTTATCACATTTTATTTTTTTTTGCGCTAGCTATTTTGCCATATGACTTTTTTCTGTTGAATTTTAACAACATTTAAATTATCTACAAAATTTCGCAGTTGTTTTTAAGATTTTTTAAACTTATGCCAGCGAGAGACGTCATTTTTTGGGCTAAATTTAAATGAAAAACCGCGAATATCTGCTCTTTTTACTTAAAAATTTTAATACCAACGATCAACATGGCGATAATTGCTAAATTTTTTAGTTATTTATGATTTTGTTTTTATTTTTTATTTTCTATTTTCACTTAAGCTGATTTTCTTGTGGCTTAAATTGTTTTTCATGAAGAAACATCTATTTTTTTCTTTTCTGTATTCTATGCAAACTTTTCTATTTTGTTTCGGTTTATTTTTTTTCATCCCTAGATAAATATTATTTAGCTGTTGTTTTAATTTCTTTGGCTTTGTTCCAAAATGTTTAACACTTTAAAAGAAATATGATTTGAACATCCCATACCAATACCAACAACAATTGTAATCAAATTTTAGGTTTTTTCTTTCCTTTATTGTAATTTAGGTCAATACTTTTGTGGTTTTTTTCTTCCACATTTCTTTTGGATATCGTAAAAATTCAATAAATACATACAATTTTTTTTCAATTTACCTATACTTTTTTACTATTCTTATTTTTATTTATTATTTTTTTTTTTTTTTTACAGAGGAGGAAGCCTATCACTGCTTGGCCGCATTGGTTGGCAGCAAGGACAAAGTGTTCATCAATCAGACGAAACTTCTGCATGAAGTGACCTGGAAAACAGTAATGCAAATTGCTAAAAAACATACGGTAAGTGTGTGCAATGAAAACGTATGGCTATAAATTATAGTAACATCAATATGATGTTGAACTATTGTTCAAGGTCATTCAATGTTTGGCAATGGTCGTGGTTTTTTTTTTAAATGTTTGGAAAATTGATTTATGTTTGAGTGTTTTATATCAATTGGATTTGGAGCAAATTTTTGAAATGCTTTACTTTCTATAGAATACAAATGAATTTTCATAAAACGATAGTTTGGAGAGCACTATTTTTTTCAATTTTTGTAAATAAAAAAATTGCAATGTTGACATTTGCCTTTGTTTTTATCATATTAAGAATATTGTGCTATTGACTATGTCGAAAAAAAAATGTGGTGGGAGTCGTGGGAACTGCATTGCATTAATCCCACAATGCACTAACCTAAAGCTAGCTTCATAGTCTTCAGAGTGTGTCAATTCACTAAAATCCACACCCTATTTTCAGACCTCCATCTACCCTGAGACTGCGTCAGCATTGCTTTAGGGTAGGGGCCATGATTTGTCCTCAAATCATATACCTGCGTCCAGGTCCCACTGCTTCTTTCTGAGAACGTCCTCAGTAAATTCTGCAATTGCATTCCAGTTTTCTTTGCTTTGCAGCATCCTTTCTATCACGGCACTGGCCGACTGATTCCTGTAAAAGTACGCGTTCGTTGTTCCATCGGCTGCAGTTGAAGAAGTTGTGTATATACAGTAAATACAGAAAGGGTGCTCTGTCTTGCCCATACTGAGCATATACTTCTAAAAGTATCAATGACCCGATAAAGCTAAGTGAGTTAGTAATTACCTCGCCAAAGTCTCTTTCGAGCTATCTTCTTATGCAAGGTATCGGTTTTTTTTATCCACCTGCCGCTGACTTCCGAGCTATATGTGTCCTGCATGATTTCCTGTCGTGCGTCTGCAGAACTTGTGGTCAGTTTTCCTTCCTTTTTAAAAAAAAAAAAACGGTAAAAGGAACTAATTCCTTTTGTACCCCAACCGAAAAATTTAAATTTTTTGATTTATTTTTAATTTTTGAGTATACCATACATTTTTTTTGAGTAGATTTAGAAAATTTTTCGTTTGACAAAAAATAAAGCTGATTTAATTTTCGTCAAAATGGTGACCAATATAAGTATTTTAGATGAAAATTCGCTGAGTTACAGTCGTTCAAAGTATGATAATTATGAAGATATTTGTTTATTAATCATTTCTTTTAAAGACGCGAAAGTTTTCTTTCAATCTCCGCCTGTAGACTAGAGATACTAAATAAGACCAGCAATTCTCAATTGCATTTAAGTTCGTCGAATTGCCCGACTAAGGCATAGCTTCTAAATTTAATTTAGATCCTTCGGAGGGTATGCGGCACCGAATCATAACAGACGGTGGGTTTTTCGCAGTTGGAACTAGACAGCTAGCTGAGTATCTTCTCTCTTGATACCCTTTCTGATACTGCTTCCAATCATCACTAAAAATAACCTTTAAATAAATAAAAACATAAGAAATTCAAAAGAAAATTCCTGAGAATTTTACGTTAAGAGTTCACTGAAAATAACTGAATTAAATTAAGTCACTATATTCCAGTAGTCGTTGGGAGTATTACGAGGAATCTGAGGCAAATAAAGCCACTTTTCTTCACAATACACGTTTCAATATAAGGAAAACTTAAACATTTTCGTGGAATTAATTTTATTTGATGCAGAATAGAAAAGTTTCCAAACTTTTGCATCGGTCATAATTCAATGAGTGATCTTAGATATAAAAAAACTTTTATTTCGTACTAATTTATTGCTATTTTAAAGATTCTCTTTTTGAATATTGCATCGCACTTTTGAATTTATCAATTTAAGCGTACAATTGAACATATAAGACAATAAAAAAATACCTTTTATCAAATTAGTTCCTTATTGAATTACATAGTAAATAGCCTTTATGATGTTTAAAATGTAATTGGCATACGTGCATTGTAGGAAAAAGCAATTAAATAGCTTGTCAATGAGTTTTTATAATCCGTGAAACAAAAATGCAAAAGACGGACGTATAACGTTCATATTTTTTTTTTTAATAAGTAATAGAACTTAGTCTAGTCGCCGAACAAGCAACTCCACCTCAAATAAAACTTTAAATTTGAACACGGTAATTTGCCTGAACAACTTATTTTTTACAGAACCATTTGACCCGTAGCCATAAGTGTGCTATTAAATATATTATTTTCTTGATTACAACTATTGCAAGCATAGCAGATCTTAGTTTTTGTATTGTTTTATAGCCTTCTGAAAATACAAAAATTAAAATCTGAAAAAAGCAACTTTAAAATTTAGTTTTATTTACATAACCTTAGGCACTAAATAAGAACTCATTATAAAAATTTTTTTTATTATGTCATACTAATCACTCCCTATTATTATCGGACAGAAGAATGCTGTCTCGTATTTTCAACGCATATGTCCCGGATTAAAACTCGAACGTGTCTTTATGGACTGGTGCTGGTGGATTTTAGCTGGTCTACCCTTCCAGCACTTGGTGCGCATAATGGACTGTTTCTTTCATGAAGGCATTAAAGTTTTATATCGTGTATCACTCGTTATACTCAATCTATTTCACAAAGAGTGTCAATCGAACAACGAATGGAGTCCGGATAACATTAAGAATGACATTGGAAATGCGTTAATAAAATTCTGCAAAAAAATACCAGTGACACCGGCGAAATTACTGCATGCCGCCTTTAGTATTAGGGGATTAAGGTGAGTGCGAATTTTTAAATTTATAGCAAAGTAAAAGAGTTCATAATAAATTATGCATTTTCTTTCATATTTCAGTTCCACATATATCTCTAGAATATTTCTTAAGACTGAAATGTTACTAAAAAGTCGATCAGTGCTCAGTGGCGGTTCCAAGCAATTGGTTAAGTCACGTTCCACAGACAATTTGCCGACGAGTCAGTCGCAAGTAAACATTCAGATGATGTCGCATACATTGACCATCAGAGAGGTGAGTTCTTATACAAGTTATAAAAGAAAACAATGGGTGTTATGGTATTCAAAAAAAAAAAATTGTTTTTCCTGAAGAGAGTTGAATTTTTCTTACAAACTCTCTTTCTTTTTGCACTTTTTCCATCTAACTTTTATTAACCATAACAATCTCGATAAGATAGTTTTTGTTATAGATCAGAGCTCAATTTAATTCCCACTTAAATATGACGTAAAATAAGTTTAACTTAAATGTAAGTTTCAAAACTAATCACATATGCTTAAGCTTTAGTCATAAAACTAGTTTAAGTTGTAAACGTTAATCAAACGATTTTTAAATAATTTAATTTTCAATATTGAAATGTCCTTTGTACATTTCAGCGGGCGCACACCGAGACCTGTCGCAATTTGGTATGGGGCCCTTCTGATTTTTTTTTTAATAAGAATGTTGTTTTTGTTGTGAAGTTTACTTATTTTTATTTGTTTGAAGTTAAAAAATTTAAAATGTTATGTTAACTCTTATGTTTTTTGAATGTCGATTGTAAGCTTCTTTTTTTTTGTTTTTTTTTTAGAAACAAAAGGAAAATATCACGTATCTACCTTTTTTGTTTTTTGTTCAATTTATTAATAAGAGCTTCCTGCTGCTCGTGCGGTGTTATTAAAAAATCTTTTTTTTTTTATTAAATTTTATCTTGTTTCAAAAATGAAATATAAAAGCATATTTTATTTGTCTACTTTATTCACATATTCGAGATTGCTGTGTACTTTTTTTTTTATTGTGAAACAAATAAATATTTACATAAATATTTAAAATTTAAAAAAAAAATTTATTTATTATTAACTAACTGAATTTAAATATTTTGCAATTTCTCTTTTTCTTTTTCTTATTGCTGCCTACTTTTGATAACTGAAACTAAAAAAAAAATCTAACTGAAAATAAAAATGGCAATTCGATAAACTAATAATAAAATTTGCTAAAAAATTGCGCTAACTACATTGCTGCCATATTTAAAACTTTCATTTTATTCGTGTCATTTTTCACAATTCTTTTTTTATTTCAAATTTAATTTCTATTTAATCGTTGCACTTATTGCTTCTCATACCTCATTCTTCATTTTTTAAATTTTGATAATGACTATCTAATGATAGGGTGAAAAATCGCCTGGCCATAGAGCCATCGCAATGGGCGTTTTCCCTATACATAATATTAAAAGCAAAGTTTGTTCCAACGAAGATGTAAGTGTGATTTTTAAAGTCAAAATAAAAAACAAAAATAAAATATTTGTAATTGTCAACAAATTTTGAGCTCTCTATGGTTGTATATGTATAATAGAAACTTTTTTTTAGAAATTTTTTTTACAGTAGTAAAATATGAGTAATGCATAAAAGTATTTACTTGAAAAAAATTTTTTATTTTTTTAATAAAAAAGTTTATCCATAATCTTGTGCACTACTTTAGTTCTTTGAAAATACTATGTAATTAGGTTTAAGTCACATTTTTTTATTGCACTAATTTTTTTTTAAAGTAATTGTATTTTTATTAAAAATAAGTATATCGGATTTTTTTCATCTTCGTGTTGTCAATAGCACTGTATGTAAACTTACAAATTATATACACCACAGTCTCAAACATGACATTGGTCAGTTACAATACACATCATTTTGTCACTTGAAAGTCAATTTTTATTTAATTGTTTTTAGAATAATTTCAATATAAATAAAAAATGTGTGTTGCAATTATCACCTAAAAATTTCTACATCAAATGTAGCCTTTATTTATTATTCCTTAAAAAAGTATCAATAATTTGATTTTTACGTTTAATTTTATTTGTTCATTTCAATTTTTTAGGCACTTTTTCATTAATATTTTTCGGGGTGACTTCTTTTAAATACCCTTAAGAATTGTATTCTCGAACGAACATCGTTCAATAAACATTTTCATAAAGTCAGAGGTCGAGGTCAAATGCTGATAATTTTTTCTTCAATATCTATTTTCTTATATCAAACTCAAAATCAAGTTTATATCGAACTCAATATCAAGTTTATTTCAAACTCAATATCAAGTTTATATCAATTATAATTATCAATGCTAATGTCAAATATGTAGTTCCATAAGCTCAAACTTAGTGTATATTTTGCAATTGTAAGGGCGATCTGAGTCTGGTTTGAGAATAATGACTTATTGAGTTATCCTTATTTTTGTAGCAGAATTAAAAAGAAATGATTTTGGTTTTTTGAATTATACTTTGATCTGAAATCTGTTTATTAAAATTAGGGTAATACGTTTTAATCAAATGAACCCTGAGTTAAGGATTATTGCAAATTAAGAGTATGTACATTGTTTCAGTAAGGAGTATTGATTCAAATATACTTCGCAATATTGAAAACTTTGTGATTTTTCTTATAGCAACGTAATTTGTGCTCAATCAATAAACTTATGAAAATTTATCATTAGCGCATATACTGCTCATTAGCTATTATTTCTTTAGTGAAGGTGAATTGTGACTGGCTAGAGAAAAGTGTTAGGCATTCATTAGATAACTTTTTTTAATACCCTACACAAAGGGTAAAGTCACTTTGTCCTCCCATTTATAATGCTTTGATGGAGTGAAACAGATATTTAAAATCATGTACATATATTCCTGAATAACGCCACCTGTTCTAATTTTTTTTTTCTTCTAAGTTTTAACTGAACCTTGTGAAACTGACCATTTGGTTATTTTTGACATTCACTTTTCACAATTATAATTAATATTTTAGGCGTTTTTTTATGTGGCTAAATTTAGTATTGTGCTTCCGTCTCTATAAACTTGTTACAAATTATATATTTAAATTACATATGTGCTTACGAATGTTAGTGTTTTAATTAATCTGCAACTAAGCACTAGATTCCCAACACAAATACTTTCACAAATTTATAACTTTGTTATTTGTTCTCCCAGTGTTGTTTAACAACTGAATCTTTTGTCTTCCAAACAGATCTAAATATTTTCTTTATAACCATATATAAGTACATTTTGTATGAAATTATAACTTCGAAAGCTATTCATTTTTACCATCTTCATATTTTTTCTCAATTAGAATTTTAATATCACAGGCGTACAGAATCTAGTGAAAACCATAACTGAAATAAATTTTGTAAGCAAACTTTTAAAAGTAAAGAGTTAGAAAAGACCCTCGCACCTTTGTTTGTTTCAGTCTAGAAAGAGAGTGAAAAAGTTTTTGAAGGGTTTTTTTTTTATATATATATTTCATTGTTTTTAGTTTTTTTTAATTTATTCTCATTAATAATAAAAAAATTAATAATATTTGTAAACTGCACGTTGATTAGAGACGATTTTTCAATATAAATAAAATTCGCATACAAAATTATGCAGAATTTTAATTGATTTTTGAAAAATCGCTTCGCTACAAACAAATAAACTTATTAAAAAATCACACCAACATCCCCTACAACTAACTATGCACTTTTTAAAATGTAAAACTAAGTTAAATACTACAAAACACGCAAAATTCGCATACAAAACACGCAACAGCTATGCTTGAATAAATTTTGAAATTAATATTACAAAATTGTTTTTTTTTCGTTTGATTTGTTTCGTTATATTGATTAAATTATTCTAGTTTTTTGTACGGGAGATTAATTTGTTTTTAATTTTCTTTAAAAATTTTTTATTGCATGCATTTTTTAAAATATTTTTTAACTTGATAATATTGATATTGTATAAAAATTTGTGTAGAGTGAAGTGAAATTGATATTATTTATGTTATTGATTATTGCTGAATTGCGGAAACATAGTATCAATACCTTTTACAAGATGAAAGTTTGATTAAATTTAAAAATAACGTTGTTTCGGTAATGAAATATGAGTGGCACCTTAGAACTTAACTGTACTGCAAATGATTTGTAAATATTATTATAACACATGGCACAAAAAAACTTTTAATTCCAAAATATCAGTGTTTTATGGGTAGTTCTGCAAACAAGCAGGACTACATGTTACTCAGGTTTCATTTTCCTTAAATGAGTACTTATGTATGACACTTCATTCTATACATACGAGTATATATTGATGTTATTTTTGGCATTTAAAATTCTTATTGATTAGTTGCACAGTTTTATTATATGACAATCTCTAAAATTCAACATTTTATTAATTTAATTTTATTCTTTCTTTTTTCATTTATATTTTTTAAAAACTTTAGCTCTTTACACTCTGGTCATGGCTTCCAGTAAGAATAACCATGTATCAACCTGTCCTACTATATACAACAGAAGAGCATGGCTGCTCGCTGACTACGTTCTATGTGCGCGTAGAACAACATGAACCAACGCTGATGATGATCAAAACATGCAATAATGAGGTGAGTTTTTACAACAATAAACGCAAGGGTTTGACTTAGGGCCTCTTTATGTATCACGATTCGTGTCGTTTCGTCTCTAATATCAAAGCCTAAAAGTATGGTAATACAATTCTTATATTTGTGATTAACTATTCATTAAGCACAGGCCCGATTTTTTTGTTTTCATTTATGTAAAATACAATCGCATATTTTCAGGCTTGAAAATTAGAGACGAAACGAGATGAATCGTTATACATAAAGAGGCCCTTAGAATTTTCTGCTTTATCAATTGATATATTCAAAAATTTCAATATTGTTCACTCTGTCATACATTTTCAGTACCAGGGAGGCAGCGTTGCATTTTTCGAAGCAATTTCCTTTCACTGATAGCTGATACTCGAAATAAGCTTCAGTCGCCAGAATCGCGGTGGTCCTAGTTGTGAGAGGCCGACAAAAAAATTTTGCGCAATAACTCGAAAAGTAAGCTACAACTAGAAAAATATGTATGTACCAATGTTGTAGAGCAGAAAAAACCACATCGATTTCATGTCCGAAAAATCTCCAAAAAGAATTTTGGAACCACTTTTCATCGTTTTAAAGTTTCCAATAAATACTGTAATTTTGAGCAAAAATAATTATTTTGGGCGAAAAGTGTTGTTTTCAGATTTGAACGAATAATGTTAATTTAAAACTTTCAATAAAAACCGTATTTATCACGAAAATGCCGATTGTCAGTAGTAATTTTGTAACTATGAAAAGTGGGTCAAATCTTGTCGTACGAAAATTTTTCAGGCAAATCGATGTATTTTCATCTCCTCTACAACATTGATCAAAACATATTTTTCTACTAGTGGCTTACTTTTCAAGTTATAGCGTAAAATTTTTTTTTTTGGCCTCTCACAACCAGGCCAACCACGATTCTGGCGACTGACGCTTATTTCGAGTATCAGCTAAACTTAAACTATTATTTGCAAAAAAATTAAGTGGGAGATCATTTTGAAAAATGCAACGCTACCACCCGGACTATAATTTCAGTGACGTATGTACATATGTGCTAACTTTATACCTTATATTTGAGTTCGCTTTTTTTAAATAATGACGTAAAAAGTCTAAGGACTAGGCAGTATTTCTGTGGCCACAAGGAATAACAGCTCAACTCGATATTTGATGACAAGGCGAAACAGTATAAGTCATATGAATATACACATAACTTATATTGTTTCGCCTTGTCATCAAATATCGAGTTTAGCTGTTATTCCTTGTGGCCACAGATTTAAATAGTCTTATGGTATGAAAAATACAAAAGGTTTTCATAACTTAGTCTTGTATTCGCTCTCCTGAAACCGAATTTTATCCCTTAACTGAATGTATGATAAAGGAGCATAAGTTCAACAGTTGAAGTACGAATGGAAGCTAAACCTATTGTGTTATGATTCAATCAGTCTGGGCATACTGTTTTATATATTGAGAATTTATTAGTTATTAACTTGTTATACTATACATAGACCATAATTGCTCGACATTCTATTTCTAACTATTTTTAAATATATTAATTTTTACTATCATCTTACAGGTATTTGGCGCCTATTGCTCATCCCGTTGGTTTGAACGTAATGTCAAAGATTACAAGGGCCAACGACAGGCTTACTTTGGTACCGGTGAAACTTTTCTCTTTTCGTTATATCCAGAACGTGCTAAATACCCATGGGTAGGCATTGAAAATGACAAAGGCCTAGGACATTCATCAGAATTGTTTATGGCAGCAGATTCAAAAATGATTACAATTGGTGGAGGGTAAGTTGAAATTGGCACACCAGCCATTTTGGTTAAAATTACAATTTTATTTAATTTTATTTCTCTAAAAATAATAAAAAAAACGAAAAATTAAATATTTCTTTTAACTTCACAGCGAAGGTCAAGCCATCTGGATGGATGAAAATATACGCTTTGGCAAAACAGACGGCTGTAAAACCTTCAACAATCCGCCTCTATGTCCTTCGGGTGACTTTGAAATACGAGTATTGGAAGTTTATGGATTTGTAGGAATCTAAAGGAGTAAAATTTAAAAGCAAAGAAATCGAAATAGAAATTGAAAAAAAAAATAAATTTCCAAGAACTCTCCAACACTTACCCGCCGAAGCAGTCTTCTCAAAGGAATGTTAAGAAAACGTGCATAAACAACGTGCAGAAAAGTTGGCTTAAATATACTATAGTACACTACAGTTGTACTACAAATAAAAACTTAAAAAAGAAAAATTTGAAGGTAAATTGACAAAAAGCTAAGAAGAAAAATGACGCTTGAAAAAAAGAACACATTAAGGAAATTATTTTTTAGCACGATTGCTGAGAAAAGAAGTATATGAAGAATACTCTGTGCATAAAAATGCAGCAAAATACAAAAAGAAAACGTTTTAAGCTCTGAAAAAATACATTGAAAAAGGCAAAAATTATGCTGTTCATAAATTGATTTATAGTTTATAAAAAAAAAAATTAAACTAGAAGGCGCATATTCGCAGTTAATTTAAGCTCACGGGTTTAAAGCTAATGCTATTCTCAATTGGAGCTAAAATTACTATAAAGATGCGCCGCAACCTATATAAGTATATATGTAATAATTATTTTGCTTTTAAAATTCATATATAAAAACGAAAATTATAACGACAAATATGAAGAAAATACTTATGTATTTTTAATGAATAAAACTAAAAAAACAGCATAATTTTTTTTTACATATAAAAACAATTTTATTATTTATAAAAGCAAAAATAAAATAAAAGAAAAATACACAATGGACTGATTTAATTAATTTTTTATTATTGTTTTTTTGTTTTTAATTTCAATTTCTTATTTTATTAATGTATAAAAATGCTGTTATATTTTATTTTTATTGTTGTTTGAAATGAAAAAATGAAGAAAAAAAAGCTTATTGTAAAATATTTAATAATTTATAGAAATATGTAATAATTATTGAGTTTTTTTTTATTAAATTCTTTATAATTATTAAGTTTATTTTTTTTTTAAATACACGTTATATTTTGTAAATATGAAAACGATTTGTTGTAAACACTTTTTGAAAGTCCATTATTTGGTCTAACAAGTCCATGTTATTGAAAACGATAAAAAAAGAATTATATAGAAATGAAAAAAAAAAATAAAATGTATACCTTCAATTATGTAACAAACCTTTGTTCAATATTAGTTTAAGTGCACTTATGTCAAAGATTTTTATTTGCTATTGGGAATTTTTATATAAAAAAAAACCTTAAAAATTTTTTATTAAAAAAGTTTTGAATTTCTAGTAAAATGTTTAGAAAAAATTTAAATTTCATAAAGAATATAAGAACTCAATTACAAAGCAATTAAGAACTCTTATGTTTTTTAAGTTTTTGTTTGCTGCTATAATATAACTTATATTTTTTACGTAAGCCATCAATTGAATTTTGGATTAAATTTATATAAGAGCTCATGATATTGTATGCTTAAGAGTCTGCTTTAAAGATTTTAGTTCCTGCTGTGCAATTTGGGTGCAAAGACAGTTTCCACTGCTGGATAAGCAGTGTATGCTGTTGCATGAAACAATGATTAATTGAATTTACGCTGCTAAAAAAAAATCTTTTATGGTCACCTATTTTGTTTAAGAACTGAATTGATATAAAAAATATTGAAGAAACTAATTGAACGCATTCTCGAAAAGTTGTATAACAAATTTTAATTAATATTTAAATCCCAATTGTCTGCTGTTAGTTAAAAATTTCACTTAAACCATAGCGCAGCAGTAATAGATTTTCTTTGATTTTCAAATTTTTGTGCCTGTACCTTTTTCGTATTTACATAAAAAAAAATACTTTGATATGAGTATGCACTACAAAAATAATATGCAAATTAAATTTTTTTTTTTGTCCAAGAAAAGCAAATGAAAGAAACACAAACAAACATTTGCTGTTGTTTTGGTAATTAAAAAACAATTTTATTTTTAAACTTTGCCAAAGTTACGTATGAAAACTAAACGATAAAAAATTGTTGTGAAAAATGGGAATACATAATTGTTGTTTGTTAATTTAGTTCGTTTTATTTTTGCACACTTTTTTTTTGTAAATATTAAAATTGATCTCATTTAGATTTAAAAAAGAACTACTAAAAAAACAAATTAAATATTTTAAATGTAAATAAATCCTGCGTTTTTATTCCATTTCATACATGAAAACAAAAATCCGCTTTTGTTTGAAATAAATATCAAATTGAAAGAATTATTTTGTTATTTATTAAGCAAATTTCATAATTGCATTTTTGTTATTTTAACAATTAGTTAGGAGAGCTAAATCAAAACAAAAACAAAAAATACTAACTTACGAGTAAATATTGATCAATGTCTTCTTATAACAAAAGACTCATAAACAATAAAACAATCAGTAAAGCATTTCACAAAGTAGTGCACCAGAAAATATGCTACATTAATTTTTTTTTTTGTAATAATTTTAAAAAACTTTCAGGTTTCTAGTCAAAATGAACGCCAATTTTTTTTTATATTTTTCCAAGTGTATTCAAAAATAAAATGAAACAAATTAACAACAAAGTGGTGATGGCATATGTTAGCAAAATAGTAGAAACAACAGCAATAATAAAAACAATTCAAAAACAACGATAAAATAATGGATAGAAAAATAAACTCTAACTTGGGACTTGCAAGAAATAAAACCAAAAGGAAAAAATAAAAAACAATAATGAATTAAATTTCAAAATACATACATACATACATTAGTTATAAGTCAAACCAAATTCTTAAAAATCAAATAATAGCTGTGTTGTTATTTTAATTGTTGTGCTTAAAATACGCGTTAAAACAGAGTAACAAGTTTTGAAACACAAATTTAAGATTCATAACAAACAAATCAAATTGTAATTTGTTATTAATATTATTATTGTAATTAAATTTAGTTGTATATCTGTTATTTGATTATACATATACATACAAACATATTTTGAGGTTGAAGTGAAAATAAAAATATAGTGTCATGCATGCTTTAGCAATAAGTTGAGAAAAAAGCAGCAAAGAGTAAGAAATAATTTATCAGTATTTTTTGTAATTTGTGTTGAAATCAGTAAAACAAAATATTTGTTAATTTTGCATCTACTACATATTTAAAGAAAAGAAAAACAACCGTTTTGTTTTTTATTTTATAACATTTTTATTTTTGATTATTATTATGATTTTCTATTATTTTACATATTTTAATCTTATTGCAATGTTGAACAATTTAAATTTTATTAATTTAATGAAATATTCATATAAGTACTATACAATACATACATACATATATACGTTTTTGCATTAACTCTATTTGTTGACAATTTTTATTATGAAGTTTGCAAAATATTTTATTATTATTATAACAAATAAATTTAAGCGTTAGTTTGTAGCATAAAATCATGAAAAAAAAACAAAATGTAATCACAATTTAATGTTATTATCAACAATGAATGATGAAATGATAATAATTGTTCACTCTTTTTTTTTTTTTGTTTATACACGCTAATTTAATAATTATTAATTAATAAATATAAATTTATAAATACATACATACATATTTAATTGAATAAAACAAAACAAAAAAAAAAAACTAAATGTAAAATGTTTTTTTGAATGAAATGTTTAAATTTACGCATTATTATTAAATTTATAAAAATACATAAATGCTATATAAATGTTAATGTAAAGCAAATATAGTCGATAAAAACAAAATTAAATAAATACAAACATTTAATTGAAAAAAAAAACTTTTTTTTATAATTATATATATACTTTGTTTTCTAAATAAAAAACATAAAAATCAATGTTTTGATTAATGTTTAATAATTTTACCGTTCAAATGTTGCCCACGACTAGTTCTTAAATGGTCCATTCTATGGGACCACTCTTTCGAGCATATCGGCCGGTATTCCTTGAATAACACGTGTTTATTCATGATTGAGTGTCGTATTGAATACTGAACACAAACGTTATATGGACAAGCCATTTGACATATGACAACTGCCAAAACAACCCAGTTGGAAAAGGGCACTCGTATTGGATCACCCTTTATATATACCTTTCAGTACTGTAAGATGAACAGTAAATTATTGTTTCATACTCGAGTAGCGCACCTTCAGGCAATGTACATAGTTGATTCAACGTTTCTGTCTGTGTTTATGTAACCATAAAAGCGCATTACACGGAGTCTGTCGTGTGTTCTACAGTAAAACAAATTCAAAATAATTTAATGTACATATAAGAGGTCTGCATGACTACACTTGAAACTACCGCCAAGCCACTCGCCACGTTTGCTCGTCTATCGAGCCCTTGTGCACAAAAATCACAAATCAAATCAAAAATCGAAGTGAATTGCTGCACTCGCAATTAAAATGTTCTACGAGTTCAAGCACTCGCGGTTTATTGTATCGACTTGTTGTCTCTTAGTGCGCTTGCGCAGCTTGCGGCGAATGAACAGTTTAGCCTAGGAAACTTTTAATCTGTTAGGATAAGTAGGCGACCTTCGTATATAGTAATACATATAATGATATACGTATTAGATATTAATGAGATTCCAAAATTGTAATCTGCAGACATTAGAGTTTGTTTTGTCCTTCAATTAAATTTACAAATACTTATACTTTATTTCCTTGTATTTATAGTTCCTCACAAAAATAAACGAGTACCAATAGCTGTTAAGTTTAAATCCCCTGAAAATATGGAAACTCACCGCGCGCTGGCATCACTATCAATGTTTCAAACCAAACAGTTCTAAAAGCACTGGTGCAGCCAAGAACTTCACCAATGCGGATACATAAACCAAAACAGTGGCATGCCATATGTAACGTCATTTTAAAATTAATGTTTTAGGATTATTTAAATATTATTGCCAAAAAAATACCATTTTCTAGGCAGCAATTATTGAAACATTAATATAAAACCAATTTATTTATTTAATTTTATTTATTTTTTATATTTGATTTACATATTATCATAGAAATAAAGCCAATATGCCTAAAATAAGTGCAAGGAATAAGTTTAGCCTTTGTGCTTGGTCTGCATTATTTGTATTGCACAGATCTTCACTGCAAACATTGCAATCCAATATATCTTTATATGGCAATAAAGTATCTGGAATATTACAGATTGCTTCTGTCCGCTCTAAGTCACCGAAATAACATGTTCGACGAATAAAAAGGGCATCATTATCAACTATAAGTAAAGAACAAATTAATTTTAATAGAAATTATTTTCAATAAAATATCAACTACTATATACAACATGAAAGATATGTTACTTTAATTAAAAAAAAAGGATTAATTATTTAACAGACTAAAAATCACACTAATCTGCTTAACACACATTTAAGCAAGATTATCTCAGATTCAAGCATGTAGATAATTGGCATAGCCAATGTGGGGTCTAACCCCTCAGACAGTCTAGTAGCCCACCACAAAAGTATAAGTCGTTACATGCATACATACATTCATGTGTATCGAAAGGTATAAAAAATAATGACAGTCAATAAAGGGAGTTGATGTCAAAAAATTCGAGAAGAACCGAATAACATCGAAAAGTGGACAATTGACGTATGGCATTAAGAAATGTTGCAGCACTTTTTAGTAGTAGCCTTAGAAAAAATCAAAAGTTTAGCCCATTAGGTAATTTCCGCATAAAGGTGTTAAAAAAGTTGATTTTAGCGGCTGATTATTTTAGCGATATTATTAATTAAACATTATGAACTTACAGTCATTCAGCAAAGACACGCCAATTTCAGAATACTATGTGGCTGGCAACAACACAAATTTCTAAAAAAAGATCACAGATAGATCAAGCCACTTTGTACATTTCAAGGCCAGTTCCACAGTAGCTCATGTGTTAGAGTGGCCGTCGAAAAAAATATGCAATTGCAATGTATGAACGGTCAGGGTTTGGAGTCCATGTACAGCTTTAACCAAAACTGGTCTGATGAGGCTATTGGTAATAGCCGAAACATGTCACCAATTATCAGGTTAAATTGTTCCATTTGTTATGTTTATCATGTTTGTTGAATAAAAAACAGCATTGATCAATAAGTAAAAATTTACAATATTGATCTTTGCTGCATGACTGTAAGTTCATAATGTTTAATTGGTTTAAAAAATTATAATGAAAAAGTTATATTATTAATTTGTATGTAAATTTAATTCAGTTCAATGCTTTTTGGTATACAATATTTTAAGTTTTATTATTTGGAGAGTAAATATGTATATTATCTGGATTTCCTACTCTTGTTATATTTAAAATATACTTTTGTATGAGGGTCACCCTAAATAAAAACTTATAGCCTAAGATATGCCTCTTAATATAAAAGACACGTAGTATAACTTCCATGTGAATTGATTAAGTGGTCTTTGGGAAAATGCTATTACAAATATTTTTGTATGAGGGTCACCCTAAATATACAACCTTATTAAAAGTTTTATAGCGTGAGCTATACCCCTGAATATAAAAGAAACGTGGTGTAAAAATCATTGTGAAAATGCTTTTTAAAAAATATTTTTGTATGAAGGCCACCCTAGATATGCACCCCAAATAAAAGTTGTATAGCATAAGCTATGCATCTAAACGTAAATGGCACGTGGTGTAAATTCAATGTGAATCAATTAAATGGTCTTTGTGAAAATATTTATTAAAAATATTTTTTTTATAAGAGCCACCCTAAATAAAATTTTTGCCTTAGCTATGCCTTTTAATATGAAAGCTACTTAGTGTAAATTTGGTGTGAATCAATTAACCGAACTTCGTGAAAATTATATTTTAAAAATATATTTGTATGAGGGCCACCCCAAATATGCACCATTAATGAAAGTTTTTAAGCCAAAGTTATTCCTAATCACATAAAAGATACGTCCTGTAAATTAAATGTGAATTTATTAAGTGGTCTTTATGAAAATTTTAAAAATATTTTTGTGTGAGGGCCACCCAAAAAAAAAAGTTTTGTAGCCTAAGCTATGCCTCATAATATAAAAGCTATGTGGTGTAAATTCGGTGTGAATCGATTAACCGGTTTTCGTGAAAATGATATTTTAAAATATTTTTATGAGGCCCATCCTAAATATGCACCCTTAATAAAAGTTTTATAGCGTAATCTATGCCTCTTAACATAAAAGACACGTCTTAAATTCCATGTGAAACTATTAAGTGGAAAATGTTATTTTAAAAATATTTTCGTGTGGGTGGCCCCCTAAATAAAAGTTTCGTAGCCTTAGCTATGCCTCATAATATAAAAGCTACGTAGTGTGAATTCGGTCTGAATCGGTAAACTGGACTTCGTGAAAATGGTAATTTAAATTCGTTTTTTGTATGAGGTCCACCCTAAATATGCTACTTAAGTAAAAGTTTTGTAGCCTAAACTATGCCCCTTAATATAAAAACGACGTGATGTAAATTCCATGTGACTCAATTAAGTGGTCTTTCTGAAAACGCTATTTTAAAAATATTTTTGTATGAGGGCCACCCTAAATATGCACCTTAAATAAAATTGTTACAGCCTATGATACCCGCCTGATCAATACTAACGGACTTTAAAAATTTCATCAAAATCGGCCGGATAGTTTCCGCGTCCACTAAAGACAGACAGACAGACAGACAAAAACTGAATTAATAGATTGCATTATTTTAACGAATTTTTGCCTAAAAAAGTTGCACTTCAATAAAATGAAAAACTTTGCTCATTAATCAATTTTTTAAAAATACAAAGCTTTACTACTTATTTTTACTACCTTTCTTTCACTCTTTTTTTTTCATCCGGCAACACTCAATAGCACCATTGTGAATAGAGCAAACAGCAGCAGTTCTTTGTTTGCACTCGTTAGTTGTCATATAAAGCAATATTTGAAATGGTGTCGGTAAAATGTAAAATTCATGTTTTTGATTCGTGTTTGGCATAAAATTATTTAAGTTTTAGATGTGGTAATGTGTTTTTTAAAAGTTAAAAGTGTTGATTGTGTATTTGAAAATGTAATTAAGTGGTAAAAGCTGCGCATTATTAAATTCTAAAATGTTGGAAATAATTGCAGCGCAGTTGAAAATTCCAGTGTTGTAAGCTGTTGCCAAAAGAAATGTTTTTTTTTTTTGTTTGTTATTCAAAATTTGCGCTTATTGTCAATTGTATTCATTCGAAACAAAAATATCGAATGAGTTTGTGAGTGAAAAATATTACCACATTCAGTGAAAATGAGTGATAAAAATGCAAAGCGGAAAATATCAAAGCGTTTTGTGCCCTGGGTGAGTGATTTTTCAATTATCCTTTCATTTATGATTTTTTTCAAGACCTACGAATAAACTCCACTGTTATTTATCCTTATTTCATTCAATATAAAGTTTAAGCTGTTCTGCTTGTGTGGGAGCTATCACTTTCATTAATGCAATTCCACACAGCTTTGGTCCTGTGGAATCTTTTTGCAACATAAATCCTTGAGTCAAAATTCATTGCGAATACTGAAATAGTTCACTAATTGATAATAATAATATCTAATCATTATAATATGTATTCAAATTTTTATTTTGTGTGTGGCAGGTGATATGGACGATGCAATTTACCCCACTTTTGATTCAGTAAGAGCTTGCATCAGTCTAAACATAACGTTTAAGGTTTTTTGGGAAGTACCACGCGTACTAATGTGATCGGCTCACTTTTGATCCAATGTTTTCATATCAAACTCCACTATGATTGCTCGCATAGACAACTAATATAACATTTAAAGTTTTTTAAGTATATGGGAGGTGCCACGCGTACTGGCATAATTTCGCCAATGGTCTAAACATAAAATTAAGGCCTATAACTCATTACGACAAAACTGTCTCAAAACAGTTTTCGTCACCTTAGTACTATGTTTTGCGGCACTGGAACTTTTGCGAAACAAAACTGTTTCGGTATGACAGAATCGTATGAAGTGCGCTCACTTGAAACTTTTGTCTCGAAACTTTTTGCATATTCGTGGAAATCGACGAACGAGCTCGCGAAATCTCTGGCACGAAGAAAAGTTTTTGTTTTTTTCTTTGTGTTCGTTCAATCAGAACACACTACACGACCTACTTCGTGAAATTTGTCGCGAAACAAACTGTCTTAGTTAGCGCACTCAACATGAACCTCGAAACAAAAACAAAACTGCCTTGAGACTGTTTTGTCTTAAAGAGTTATAGGCCTAAGTAGAAGAAAAATGGTTCTTAAGAAAATGGCCGACTTCCCACCCAACGGGAAATCAGATGTGCATCAGGATGTGCATCAAGGAAGGCAGAAGCTGCTCCCAATGCGCTTCTCACTGCTTATCTTTTTTAACACACGATGTCATTGCGGGGATGCACATCTTTGGAGGCATATGAAATGCTCTTCCTTGGATGTTGAGAATCACATTTACCTTAAATTGAAAAAAAAAACTCACTTAAATTTTTGTCTCCGGTCGGTCTCGAACCTAGGCCTCCTGCGTTATGCCAGTGTTCTGAGGTGCGCACATCTTTACCAACTGAGCTACTTGCTCAGCAACTTGCTAGCAATATTATTGTGACAAAAACTATACCTATGTTCAAACCCCAGTGGATGCGCAATAAAAGTTTTTTTCACGCGCCCCTTGGAAGCTGCTTCCAGATTTCCCGCTGGGCAGTTATTCCATTAGATCAGTGTAAGCCAAACCTACACAAATGCATTTTACCATCGCTATGCAGGCTCTCAATGTGTGCACGAACTACACCAGCCGAGCGACGAGTTGTTGTTTGTATGAGTTCTCGTGGCATAACGCAGCCTCTGCTTGCGTTCGTGCGCAGTAGCTCGCGAGCAACGTTATGGCTTGCACTGCATTAGACTCATACCGTTATAAGCTTGTTGCACTCAACATCAAACTGTGCTAGATAGATTGTTTTATTCTATACCCAA
Source organism: Meiosimyza platycephala (assembly GCA_963662105.1). Classification (NCBI taxonomy): domain Eukaryota; kingdom Metazoa; phylum Arthropoda; class Insecta; order Diptera; family Lauxaniidae; genus Meiosimyza; species Meiosimyza platycephala. Next base: position 23,731,865 of record OY759210.1, read on the forward strand.
ACCACTTATCTTTTGCAAAATATTTATTCATTCAGCCAAAGGATATGCACCAAATTAATTTTTAATTATAAACAAAACAATGTGAGTGAAAAATACAAATCATCCCCTCGAGACTTGGTGCAATAAAACGAAGAAGCGGAAGTAAATATCCATTGCAAACTACTCAACGTACGAGCAAAAGTAAATTTTAATGAATATATCACCGGTGCCACGCCTAACATATGAGAAAAAAGTCGAAAACCGTTCGTCCGTTGCATATAAATTTGCAAACTGGTCGACTGTTATATATCTAAATAATAAAATTTCATTAAAAAAAAAATTGGTGGCCCAGTTGGTAAATTCTGACCCTATACTCTTGTTGTGGCTAAGTGCCGCAACTCTAAATGAGATTAATTAAACTAAATTAAACTCACTCTTTACTGAGTTTCAGAGCATAGAGGTGTTGAGGGAAACGATAGGGTGGGCGAACACGCTACCAACAATAATGGGTGTTCATACCACATTCCACTTGCAAGTTATATATCAAGACAAATCACAGGAGCAAGGGTTCACAACGCTACATGCATCATGATGCATAAAATCTGACCGACGCTGGATTATAAGCGATTAAGGAATCTCATAGCTCTAGAAAATCTGGAGATGAAATAGGTGGTACACTGGCCACTGTCATTTTGACAAACATGCTTATCCTTTGTGTCTTTCCTGCCATGACTTCTGTTGCAACTGTTGTTGCGAAAGTGTTGAGCACTTTCTCTGTAATGTTCTGCTCTTTGTTGAAAAAATCAGAAAATTTAATTATTTCGAGTAAATCATGACATGGGTAATGCTTCTTGTCTTATGTCTAATCTCACCGAACCAAATTATGGGACCTTTCTATAGCAGACTTAGTCAACACTAGAATAAGTAATCTCCTCTTTTATATTGAAGGATCCAAATAGATGCTGGAGTAGCAGAGCCGTCCGATACTTTTTGAGAGTATCAAAAAAAAATCTTTGGATATATGTGTCCGTAAAATAGTTTACTGCTGGACAGCACGTCTAACCTAACTAAATACATTCATGGTAAAATGGCATTGCAAAGTTGAAAAGTTGTTTTTGACTTACATAAAGCCGAAAAATTTTTAAGTTGAAATTGTTAAAAATAACATTTTTCCGTTTATTTTAAACAGAAGCAACTTTTAATTAATTTTGAATTTGAAAAATATTGAAAACAAAATTTTTTAACATAACTTCATTTATATGTATCTACATTATGGTGGGGACGCCCCCCAATCGGTTCAAAACAGGATAAAAATATTTAAAAAATTTATTTAAAATTTTTATCTTTAACCCTTACTCGGCCTATTTCAAAATGAAATTTGACTTAAGGGGACAGTACACCTTGGAAATGAAAAAATTTTTTTTTTTAAAATGCTTTTTTTATGAAAGAAAAGAGATATTGTAATGAAACTTTGCACATATATTATTTAGTCAAAATAGTATACAAAAATATTTTTTTCGGATTTTTCCCGCCTGTTTTTAGGCTACAGCAGGCTTTTCTCAAAACAACGTTTTTTGAGTTGGCGGGCGTGATAAAAAAAAAACTAGTAGTCCGATCGTTCTGAAATTTTAGTATGTTATTGTACATATGCAAGCCTATAGAGAGAACTAGAATTACAACAATCGGTCATAAATTATAAGGGTTTTTTGGCGCCAAAAATAGTCGAATTTTGAAAAAACGCCGCCATTTTTTTTTTGGTTCAAATCAAATTCTTTTAGTTCACTCTATAGCGGCTTTGATGCTGATTAAACTCAGTTTTTTTTTTTTTTTGAGACCATCCAGAGAGCAGCAATCACGCCCGCCGTGGTTTTTGGTCTTTTTCTCAAAAACCTGCTGCAGCCAAAAAACAGACCGAAAAAGTCCGAAAAAAATATTTTTGTATACTATTTTGACTAGATAATATATGTGCAAAGTTTCATTACAATATCTCTTTTCTTTCATAAAAAATAAAGCATTTTAAAAAAAAATTTTTGTTTCATTTCCAAGGTGTACTGTTCCCTTAAGTGAAACTCAAATACGAGCCCTCCCAATCGCTTCGAAACAAGTTAAAAAAATTTAAAAAGTTAATTTAAAATTTGTATCTTTAACCCTTACTGACCCTATTTCAATGTGAAATTTGAGTTAAACATAAATCAAATGCTACGCCTTCCCAATCGGTTCGAAACAGGATAAACAAATTTAAAAAATTTATTTAAAATTTTTATCTCTAACCCTTAGCCTATTTCAAAGTGAAATTTGACTTAAGCAGCCATTTTTTTAAACTAACTTTTCTCAAGTGGCTTTTAATTTTAAGAAAGAATATATTCAGAAAAAGTATCGTACGGATCTAGCTTTCGAGAAATAGTCATGTGAAGTTGCGGATATTGCTTTTCTAAAAATCATTATAAGTTGGGAACTCTTAAATAGATCTTATATACTATATTAATGTCATATGAAAGTAATTCTCCTCGCTATGGCAAGGCTTTGGTAGTTGATCAGTGCTCGCAGCTGATAATTTCAGTACCCTCTCCTCGATGACTACTTTAATTTGATATATATAATATTACTGTAGCTATTTTAGGGTTCGTATTTCATTTTCACTTAAGTGAAAGTAGTAAGTAATTTCATTTCGAAATAGGCCCAGTAAGGATTAAAGTTAACAAATTTACTTAAATTTCTTTATCCTGTTTCGAACCGAAATCAAATTTCACATTGAAATAGGGTCAGTAAGGATTAAAGATAAATATTTTGAATAAATGTCTTGAATTTGTTTATCTTGTTTCGAACCGATTGGGAAGGCGTAGCATTTGATTTATGTTTAACTCAAATTTCACATTGAAATAGGGTCAGTAAGGGTTAAAGATACAAATTTTAAATTAACTTTTTAAATTTTTTTAACTTGTTTCGAAGCGATTGGGAGGGCTCGTATTTGAGTTTCACTTAAGGGAACAGTACACCTTGGAAATGAAACAAAAATTTTTTTTTAAAATGCTTTATTTTTTATGAAAGAAAAGAGATATTGTAATGAAACTTTGCACATATATTATCTAGTCAAATAGTACTATTTCACATTGAAATAGGGTCAGTAAGGGTTAAAGATAAAAATTTTAAATTAACTTTGTAAAATTTTTTATCTTGTTTCGAAGCGATTGGGTGGGCTCGTATTTGATTTTCACTTAAGTCAAATTTCATTTTGAGATAGGCCGAGTAAGGGTTAAAGATAAAAATTTTAAATAAATTTTTTAAATGTTTTTATCCTGTTTCGAACCGAATCACTCCAAATCAAAACTGCTTCTCTTCAATATAAACAGTGGCCTTAATTTGCAGATAACAGGTATTTGTCAATCGATTTTGATAGCTGCATCGAATTTCGATGAATAGGTTTTGGTCTGACATCACAGATTTCAGTTTCGAATTTTTTTCAATGTAGGTACACTTTATTTTATATACGAAAAATTTATGAAATTATTCTTGAGCTAACTCTGTTGAGAAGATGTGCTAACTTTTTGGGAGCATTAATTTCAAGCATAAAAAAAACTTTGTAGGAGACCTAAAATAAAGTACTCTAATTTTGTTGTATCACCCAACTGTACATACATATGCTGATGTTCTGTTAACTTACCGCCTTGAGTTATTTTTGTCATGCACCCTGTAGCTGCCATGCGAAGCCCAAGTTTCTCAAGATATTCCGGCATGTTGGCATCATTGCAGTCATGTGAGAAAGCATGTTGTGGTGCATAATGGCAGAGCTTATCACTCATTGAATCACAGTGATAGCATTTGATTGCACTGGCTAAATGAGAGAAAAATTAAAATTTTTAAAAAATGCCAGGGAGATATGAATTTCATTATACTCACCGGCTGTGGTTAAAATGAAAAATAACAAGAAAATTAAGAGATAACGCATGTTGTCAATTAGCAAACTTTGTTTTTATTTTTCAGCAGAAAGAACACTAAATAAAATTCAATTCAAATATTTTTCGTTTTAATAAATTTTTATTAACTTTTGTTCAATTTTTATGAACCAATACCAATAATTGTTTTTAAGAAAATATAAAAATCAACCCAACTGCTCTACGTTTTTCTTTCATTCACTTCAATGTATTGAGCAGAACTAAAAATTTTGTATCCGCTCAAAATTTTCAAAGTACAAAAGTATTTAAAATTAGAAAATTAAACATTTTCGCAACACTCGAAAGAACAAAAATAGTTCACTGAATTTGTTGACAATTTTTTATAAGAAGCGTTGGCGTTGGTAACATACAAATTTCAATTTTGTTTAGAAAAAAAATGAAGCAATATTTGCATTAAATAATATACATATAGCTTTTTTTATAAAATTTTTTAAAAGCAAATGCAACTTTTTCTTTTTAAATTTTTATTTTTACAATAAAAAATAATTATTCTTTTAATAAAAAAAAAATACAAAATTTTTACTTTAAGTTAAAAACAAAATATATATTTTAAAATTATAAATATCACTGAAAAATCTGTTGACTACTTTGCGTTGGCTGCACAAGACCAGCATTTACCCTATGCGTCTGAGCATACAGGGTGCAGTTTGCTTTGCTTTGCTTTGAAGAATAACACAACATTCCTAATTTGCTACAAGTCGCGCAAACAGCACAAAACATATGGACGATAACATTTGTGGCCACGTCACCATACCTTCTGGCCATTCTCTGTGCGCTGCATTGCAGAAATTCTCATTGTCACAGACCAGACAATCGACCTCTGTAACCTCTAGCATCGATGGATCTGTTTTGCAGCCGGTATCCGTTTCGTTGATGTCACCGAAAAAGCAGCTACGTAACACGCGACGCACATTGGATTCTGTAAGAGACAGAGATATATCGTAGTTTTGTATTAAGATGAAGAGGAACAGATACTTAAATAAGTAGTAAAAGATGAATTTGTTTAGTTTAAGTAGCGGGCAAATAAATACAAGTGTTTGTTTGTTTCGTTAAAAGCGTGGAGATTTTTATAAATTTTATGTGAAAATTTGTTTTCTTTTTTACGTGTGTGTATCTGTCATTATTTTTGTGAAATTTATGTTTCAATTTGTTAAATTTTTATCTGATTTTTTAGCACTTAAAAATATATAAGTGGGTCAGACATGGCCTTGATTTTGTTATAAATCATTTGAATAATTAGTTTGCACTAAGCGTGCTTAAACCAAATTTAAATGGATTATAGAATTTTATTTTTGATTTTATTACGCCAAAGTACTTGTAAGCTGAGGAAAGTCTTCGGGGAAACATTTTTTGTTTGTTAGTTGTGGCACCATAACTTAATAGCCCAGGAATATTAGGGATTTAATATGGAAATTTATATGAGAAAATCTTTTTGTATGCATATTGTTATTAGTGTAGTATAGTAAAGTTACTCCACGATCCCACAACCACTAAGCTCAGGGCCGGATTTACCTTAGAGGCACACTAGGCCAATGCCTAGGGCGGCACGATTTTAGGGGCGGCAAATATTGGGAACTGAAATTTTTTTTTTTTAAATTTTTTAAATTTATTTTCACAGGGGGAAAAAAAGTGCAAATACTGGGATTGTATGCACTAAATTACCTAAAAATGTTAATAAGCAAAAAAAAAATATATTTACTAGTGAAGAGGGGCGGCAATTTCTGACTGGCCAAAGGACGGCAGAATTCTAAATCCGGGCCTGACTAAGCTACATAGGTAAGCGGCTTCGAAGTTTGCGAATAAGAGTTTTTGATCATCTACGTGAAAAGTATGCCTTTGAAAAAATAAGAAAATATAGCATTTAATACTTTTACTTCAGCAGATTTAAAAATTTCAAATGATAAAACTAAAGTAAATCTTTTAAATGATTACTTAAGACAATTTGTTAGCGATTTGAGGCAATGCTTTCTGGAAATAACTAAAGGATGATCCAATAAGAGCTTCCTACCACCAAGATCATGTGATTTGACGCCATTGGATTACTTTATTTGGGGATATGTTAAATCGCTTGTTTATGTCGACAAACTCAAAACTATTGACGCTTTGGAAACCAACATAACTCGTGTTATTCAAGAAACACTGGCCGATATGCTCGAAAAAGTTGTCAAATATTGGACCCACAGAATGGACCATTTAAAAACTAGTCTCAGGCGACATTTGAACGAAATAATTTTTAAACATTGGGCTGTAGGAACCGAACTATCATTCCAAATAATAATTTGCATCAATACATTATATAATATTTTATTTAGAAAACAAAGTAGTAAGCTCTTATTGGATCACCCTAATACTAACATTCTCTCTATCTAACTGATTACTGATTTTGGTAGTAAGCTTCCACAATTAATAAATGTTGTTCAGGAGTAAGTTTATTCATGATTGAGTCGTATTGAATACTGAATATAAACGTCATATGGACAAGCCATTTGACACATGACAGCTGTCAAAACAACCCACTTGGAAAAGGGACATTGTATTGGAATTATATATTCTTGGAACATTATGCCAAACTACAAATTCATTTTTCCCTTTAACTTGTTACTCGTAACGATATACGTATGTACATAAGTAGATGAAGTTATTGGCAATTTGAACATAAAAAAATCAGCAGAATTTGAAAGTTCAGTAAATATCCATGATAACATGTGAAAGATTTCATTTATAAAATGTGAAAAAGATTTAATTTAAAAAGTTTAGGAATTGTAGTATTTCCAACCATTCCGAAACACTCAGAATGATTGCATGTGAAACATTTCGTTTGCAATATATCAAATCAAACATTTCTGGTACGTTACGTACTTTTTCAAAAACTTTTTGAAACTTGCTGAAACGTGACATGCCGAGTGAGTAGAAGACATAAGCATTTGTGCTATAAAGTAAAATATATGGGCGTATCCAATAAGTTTAATTTATTAAAAATTATAGGGTAAGTCTCAAGTGTAAGAAGAGTTGAGAGGGGCCTCAGCAGAGCTCACCAAATCTCACCATGGGGAGAGGAGTTAGAATTTTCAAAAAACCACTTCATGTAAATAATGAACGTCTCCTAAGTAGCTTTCGTCCCATTGCACATTCTCATACCATAAATAATAATTTTAAAATTTTTGATGATTTTTAACGTAGTGCCAATAGACCAATATTGTGAAATATTTGGAAATAACGTTACAAAGTAATCTCTCTTGGGACGTATACATTAGTGATATTAAAATTAGAATATCTGCCGCAATTGATATTTTATTTAAACTTAACAATAAATTAACCAATAAAACGAAATTACTAATTTATTATGCATTGATACAAAGTCAACTAAATGTTATGGCCATAATATATGGACACAAAAACAAAAATGTTTTGAAACTGCTGCAAAGTACGTAAAATAAAGCTCTTAAAGTTATTTACAATTTACCTATAGATACTCAATGTTGTCAATTTTTTAAAAATATTTCTGGTACAATTATGCCAATCTCTGTTTTATATATGTACCAAGTATTACTGTATGCGAGAGTTTGCCAACTCGTTAAAAAAAAACCAATACAAAACAGTTCAGTATCATTTTACCTGACAATGTCATCGCTCACACAAAAAAAAAGTCATGGCATCATGTTTCTTAATCCCCCCTGTTTCTTCCTTAATTTCTCTATCTAATCTATCTCCATACCAAATCTCATCAAAATCATCTTAGCAGCTGAGCCGTGACTGCGTTTTTTCTCATTAGGGGCAGTGCCACGCCCACTAAAAGGACACAGATTCAATACCCTTCCTGTGGGCTTAATCTATTTTCAATTAAAATTTCATCAAATTGGATTCATTAGTTTTTGGCACCGCCTGCTATCGCAAGAAAATATCATTCTCCACTGCCCCCTTTCACAAAAAAAAAGCGGTTGTGTTGTGTTATGGCAGCTTAAAAGGTATGGAACCGTTTTAACACTGTCTATTTATATATACTTAGATTTACAAATCTTTGAATAACTTTGGTTATCACACTATTAACTTTGTACAAAACCAGTTGATATTTAATACAAGGAACCAACTTAATTTAAGAACACCAAGGTGTAGGTTAAAGACCATAGGTACAACAACGTATTGAGTACATGAGTCTCATTGAGTACCAGTACAAGGAAAGAATATCAGTCTTTAAAATTTATATGTAAGAATACTTATTCCAAAAACTTCTTTTGTGATTGTAATTTTCTTGCTATTTTTTTTTGTAAATAAATTTATAATGTAAATATTAACTTCTTGAATATAATCTATTATGTACGTTATATTTGCCAGCTTCAATGACTTGCTGGCGCTCAGGCGATATATATGTTTACATATATGAAATTATTTTAAACACACAATGTCAATAAAAAAATTGTAAAATATAGGAGATCGATTGTTTATTAGAAACGCAACTTTCTTGAATTTTAATTGCTTATAGCGAAAGAAAATTTATTTTAGTTATAGAGATGTGGTTGCCAAAAGACATGAATTTTTAGAAAAACTATTTAATTCTTTATAAGATAAATTTCTTTAAGCCTCAAAATATAATTCATTTAATTTGAATTTCTATATACATAGTTAACTATTACAATTTTCGATCAGAAGCTTAGGCCATAAGTAATTTTTGTGAGCAGACCCGAAGGTCGAAATATAGCAGTTTTTTTATTTTAACCGTGTGATAGGGATCGTTTATTTTCCAGGTCGATCTTGTTTGAAAGATATTTTGGCTTGGATGACATTTGGGAGTGGTCAATATCAATTTACTATAGAGCATCTAACGCCGCAAAAAGTTTTGAAATTATTAAAACATTTTATTTAAATAATTGTGAACACTCGGAGAAAGTTACATGGCTTTTCTGGTGTTAATCATGTGCCGAGCAAGTCAGCGTGTAATAAATAATTTCAAAAATTTCTATATACTGGGGCATATGTAAAGTAAGAACTGGGTAACAATTAAGCCAACGTATCCCTGACTTATCCTTTCCGATTTTGTGCTAAAGAAGAACTTGATACTTAAAGAAAATATTCGAAACACTTAACTAATATAGATTGACGAGGCAGCAAATAACCACAACAAGAATATTTTATTTGTATCATTCATTTGTTGTTCTTTTAATTGCTTGGTATACATATTAATCATTATTAAGTGATCGCAGGTCTTACTTTTCGTTGATTGCTTGTGGGTTCCAAACAATTGTTGTCTGTCAGCATATACCAAATTAAATCAACATTTCTTTGCAATGAAGTTTGATGAATTTTTTTTTCCAAGTCAGAGAATACAATGATATATATTATGCCATTTCTACTCTTGAACAGTAAATGATGAAATGACCATGGCGCTTATCCTTTAACTTAGTTGGTAGTAGTGTGAATGCTTTTTGGAAGTTAATAGAACACAATGTACAGCTGGTCAACAGATTGCTCTTAAATCAACGCTAGATGCTATTGGGAGTTATAGATAAAGGGGGTTATAGCCCCTGCCGTTAGCTTAGTGATTAAAATATTACTAGAGGGTACGGCTAGGACTCCGGAGTTTAAGCTCGATATGCCTCCACTTTTGTGGGGATGTTTTGCAGAGGAATTTTATTGTTCACACCGTTAATACATAGACAATGGCCTACTGGGAGTCCTTTTCGCAAAATTTTTTGTATTGTTCTTAGGAGTTGCAGTTGTTCAAAAACATTTGGAATTCCCTTTTTCCTGCTTATCGATAATTTAATTATCAATTCTAATGATATAAATATAATGAACATTTTCATTTTTATCATTAATTTTTGTATGTTTACTTATAAGGGCGTAAAGTCATAATTCGGCGCTGTTTACAATTCTTCTTGTTGATTTTATATCTAAGAGCGTTCTCTAAATCATCATTGTTGCGCTTTCTAGCATGCTATTAAATATTTTTCTTCCAAATTTAAATTGCGTTCACCGAATTACGATAAAAGTCATGGCTATGCTTTGATATTGAAAATTAAATAAAATTTTATTTAACTTATCGCTTGTTGTATAGAAAAAAAAAAAAGAAATAAAAGAAATGATAAGCAAATTTGATTTAGTAAACTTTAAATTGAATATCATATGCTTTTGTTTTAAAACTAGCGATAACTTTTTACTTATTACTTAAGTAATAATTAAAGTTATTTTTGTAAAAGTTAATATTTTGAAGGCCATCGCTGTTTTATTATATAAGAGCGAAAATTGCATTTTAACTGGTCAGATCAAAAATTTGAGCATTAAAACTTTTTTCGAAGAAAACCCAAATGATATTTCAACAAATATTTCCATGCCACAAAAAGCTTGCAGAACCGAATTCAAATAAAATTTATTTTACATTAAAAAACAATAAAAAGAAAGAATTTTATATTATAAAATTAACAAGCATATCGCTCTTTCACTTTCTTCATGACCCACTTACCTTGATATATTTTCTTCATGCAAGCTGTTGCAGTTCTGTTAGCCAAGTCAAGTAACAAGAATCGGGGTGGTCCAACGTGTGAACAATCAATTTTCCAATATTCTTTGGAATCGAAATCATCACTGCAATCTGTTTCATAAACTGATTCACAAGAATAGCATTCAATTGCCAAGGCTAAAAGTGTAAGAATGCATAGCGAAAAGACATTAATTTTAAGTTATTGCAAAAATCTGTTTAATAATAGGAATGGTAAAACAGTATATATAATTGTAACGATAAATCGCATGGTATCGGTTGGATTTAGAATGTTTTGACAGAGCAGATATTTGCTAGTATCAAAATATTATCAAAATCTTGTCAGCCAGACTTAACATTGATCGCATATTACTTATTCCTACAAAAAGTTCTGATTAGATTCATGTTCAGCGACTTTGGCGAATTTTTGTGCACAGTACTTATTTGAGTCAGCTTAGTTTTGTTTAGAACATAGTTTTTGAAAAGAGATTTTCTAAATCCATAGGCACAAAAAAAGCATTTAATGTTTTTTGTTTGTCCAAACTCATTCAGTATCCTCATGTTCCACTGAAGAGCCCACATTGAACTTCATAACATTAACAGAAATTGCTCCCGGAGTATGGGATTTGAAAGGCTTTGCATGCATGGAAGGAGCCACGCCTATTTATTTACTCGCGCTTTCTTTTTGCTTAGAGCATTACAACATGATCGATGCGAGATGCATAATTGAAATACAGCACGACAATGTCCGTATCCAACAAGCTAAGGCTGGTTTCCATTCAAATAAAATGGCGAAAATGAAAAAGGATTGGGCACACGTTGTGAAATCCACCAACTGAAGCAGTGTGAAATCCTCAGGGTAGTAGAAAAAGCGGCCGTCTTAAATCATCGTGGAAACGATCTCTAGAAAAGGAAATACTTGAATTAGCAAAATGTTAGAGGGAATTGAGGGCAATCGCTACAAATCGTGCACGTTGAAAGTGCTTTGTGGAGGTTCTCTGTAAGGAGATAAAGAACACAAGAAGTTGAAGAAGAAAGCAGTGCTATAGAGAACTCTAAAGGAATGTTAAACGCAGTTCTATAGATGATCAAATAACTTATGCCAACTGTCTTGTGAAGGAAATCGAAGTAGCAGCAATACGTTACCAAAACGAACTCTTCAGCATTAAAAAAGATTTTGGAAAAATTCTATTCTTCACGTCACATCCGAACCTAAGCAACAATCTAGGTGGGATGAAAACATTACTTTAATCAAAATAGAACTACAGAAAATGTTCCATATTCCTAGCCTGCTTGTGTTGAAGAAATTTCACTAACCATTTAATAACTTGAGCTTAAGAAAGCACCAGTTATTGATAACATTCAAATCACTCCTGTACGGATCATAGGGAAGAAATACCATATAAAAAACTTTAAGCTCAGGTTTTCAGGGTCGAGGACACGATGCGCGCAACATGGGATTTCCTGTCATCCTGTAATTATCCCTAAATGCAAAAACCACACCATTTTTCTAGTCTTGTGCTATAGCTGCGAGGACTTGCAACAGTGAGATTTTTTGAGGGAATGTGGGTGAATTGGTTTTCCTTAGACTATGGAGTCCTCGGAGGCTGAAACCACGCACCAAAGAGTTGTATGTATTGATTTAAATTTGGCTCCTAAGTATAGCTTCAAGCTTATCCAAAAGGGGAAAACTTTTTTAGAGATAATAAGGAATTAATTGAAATATTCCATTTAAGAAATGAAAATCCTTCATCTGTTCGGATAAGTCATGGCATGGCAATATATATGTACTTTCTCCAGTACGAAAATTGAAATATATTCGTCAGTACATTCTACAATTTTTAGTACATTCGATACAATGCAAGAATTTTTTAGCACATTTGGTGCATTTTCAATAACTTTTCGTTGCATTTGAACTATTTCTAATAATTATCTTTAGTTTGTTTTTGTATATTTAAGAAAATTTTTGTAAATTTTAGTAAATATTGGTGAATTATGCGTAATAAAATGGAATGTTCTCTTTTTTTAGCAAATTTTGGTGCCTATGACAAAAAAGTACATTCTTCCTCTAGAAGTTACATCCCATGTCTCGATTCAGTAAATTTCCACAAATCCCAAATGCCTGTTCAAAATACCGGTTCGAAATGTAGTTTATGGAAAACCACCCATTTTTTAAGTTTTTTTTCGGTTCGAGTTTTTTTTAGAGTGAATATGAATAAATTGACTTTATTATTGACAAGGGAGGGGTGAACATTTTATTATGTAAGCCAAGGTCGAGACAATAATAATCTAATGAGAAAACATCTTTTCGATTTTTGTTCATAATTTCGCTACCATGCGTATCGATACATTTTCAACATGACCATTCTCCCAATAACAAATACTCACCTGTAGCGGCTAAGGCGGCCAATAAGCAGCAAACCCAAAATGCATGCATGCTGTCAGTTTTGTATGTGGCACAATTGCTGCTACGACTAATTGTTTGCCACTACTTAAAAGTTTCTGCTATCCGGTGTACTCCTTTCTATCAAATTTTTTTCAATATTATAGTTTTCACTAGGTTTTGAACATTTTCCAGAATTTCGTAATTTATGTTTTTAATTTTTTGTTTTATTAACGTAATCTAAGCTTCGTTTTTTATTATAATTTTTGCTGTTTACTACTTTTTTTTTATAGTTCTATTAATTTATTATTTTAGAGCGAACTGTTTTTTTTTTATTTTTTGTAAAAATTTTTTATCAATAATATTGTTTAACCTTAGTTAATTATAAATAATGGAATTGGCACAATATTCGATTCAATGGCATAAATAAAATCAATGTGATGTGAGATGTTCGTATTTTGCAGAGTATTAAAAAAAAAATCTTTTCTCATGTCTACTACCGATATAGTTCAAACTGAAAAGAAAGTGAATATAGTAAATGCGAATTTATTTTTAACAACCAAAGCAAACAAAATAAATTTTTTATTTCCACAAATTTTTTTTTTTTTTTCTTAATGATTTCGGAACAAAAGGAAGAAGAAAAAAGGCGCCGGCCGACACTGACACTGACACTTTCAACAGTCCGGTGTACGCGGCGTCTCAATTTGTACTACGAAGAATATCATCACAACATTTCATTCGAATAGCTCGAGAGTAGCACTGCTGATGATGATGATGATTTTCCAAAATAGAATAGAAATATTTTTCAGCATGTTTTCCAACTCATTGCCTACCTAAGCGAATGAACGTTTTGTTGCTGCTGCTGCTGCTTTCATTCGACAATAACGCAGCGGCCCCCCTCCAAGTTTTTGACATAACGATATTTACGCTCAGTTCGGTTGCTCAAAGAATTTTTCTCGCGCCAAACGATTTTTGTGCGTTTAGTGCTATATAGCACGCATCATAGCCGACATTCGCTCGCATGCGTATCTGAGCATGATTACGTCATACGAGGTTTTACTGTGTCACGTGGGCTTGTTTGTTCTTTTCATCAGGCTTCACAGGCTAGCCGCTCTGGAGAGAATAATTAATTTTGCTCAATTTTGTTATATTGTGATGTAATTTTTTTTTTTTTTTTGGTGTTTTCATTTTCATTTTATGTTACTCGTATTATTATAATTTGGGAGCGTCAGTGGATTATGATTAAATCGTCTTTCATGTGACACAGTTTGCACTTATAATTTGCGCCAACAAAATATGCTGGAATGACTCGTAAACAATAGGTGCTTCAAATGGGCGTTATATGTTGGCAGCTGTAGATTACTGTTGCTTCAGTTTGAACTTCAGAAAATAAAAAAAATAACAAGATCTCAATTTGCTGGTGATTTTGATATACCACAAATTGAGATATAATGCAACGTCTGTCTACTCGTGATTGCCCAAAAATTAAAATCACAAAAAAGAAAGAAAAAAAAAAAATGTTATGATATACAGCGTATCAGAAAAAAAAAAAATTGTCAGCGGAATCAGGGAGGTAAATCAGCTAAGTGCATACCCGAAACACTTTGCGTTCTGAAATGTTTTTGTAGACTTAGCCATTTCAAAATTAGGTAAACTTCGAAAATAAAGAAAGCGTTGATTTCTAAGAAAAATGCTCACAAGAAATCATTGGGAAAACTGTCTAACAATATGATAAAAACAAAATGAAAAGTAAGAAAATATATCATAGTTATCTGAAGAAAACTGTATGAATTTTGAATAAGTGAAAAAATGGTCAATATCTCACAAAATCAGTTGTTTTTTTTTTTCCTTAGCAAAGAGACGAGAATATGATTATCAAAAATGAGAGAACCACTTTAATATGCCAAAAATTCATCACAAGATCAATTAAGGAGAAATTTCTCACATTTCGAAATTTTGTTTCCCAAAAAGTGATTAAAGCTGCATTTAACAATTTATTTTTTTATCAAAAACAACAATACTCATTCGTACATATAATTTTTAATATATTTAATTGAAATGTAATAATAATATTGTGTGTACTGACAGCGGAACTAAAAAATATTTTGATGAGGGTAATAAGTAAGTGTGAGAAATACCCGCATACGTTATGTATGTATGTTTGTATATATTTATTTATATATGTCACAGTCACTTACGAACGGAGAGATAAATTTCGTGGGGTTTTGCCGAATATATGGGAGTAAATATTTATATGATATCGAAACTTTTTTAATGTCAACTGTTATGATTTTGGTAAATTATGGAATTAATTTGAATTATAAAACCGCTAAATAAGTTCCTAGTACATATATAAATTAGAGTGAGTCATGAGCCAAAATAGGCGTTGCCAAATAATCAAATATTTTGCAATTTTTAGTACATGAGGCGCTCCTATCTTTGTTTTATTAAATTTTAATGCTTATAGTGAGTGAGAATTTTGGATTGGCATCTAACGTCTGAAATATATCCGTTGTAAACCCTGGATATATGTATCTCTTTCAAAAATCATCAATTAAAGCATCATATATAAGATAATTTTGTAAATCATAGTAACGCTGAGGAAAAGTTTGAAATTTAATCCATAGTTTTCAAGATATGACGATTTTTCTAAAATTCCTATCAAGGTTTCTAAAAAACTGTAATTTTTTCAAACATTGTGGCATTGATCTATGATTTTACTAAAATATTATATAAGGACAATATAAATACATACATATATACATATGTACGTATCGTGTCTTCAAATACGCAATTTGTTTTAAATTTTTGTTTATTAACTCTTTCAAACCTTAATAGAAAAAAAAAATAATAATTTTTCTAAGATTTTGAACGTGTTTTTCCTTTTGAATGGCAGAAGTAAATTCAACCTTCAACCTCTGATTAACTTAACAGGTCAATAATTTTTTTTGAAGAGAAAATGTCAATGACTTCAAATAACCCCAACACAAGAAGTCCAAGGATGTTAAATTGCAAATTTTTGGAGGTCGTTCGACAACTGCATTTCTTGAGATTATTGACCCTCCGAACTTTTGACACAATAAATCGATTGTGGCATAGACTGTTTGGCATGTAGCCCCATCTTGTTGAAATCAAAGGTTTTGTTAAGTCAATACCTTACAATTCAAGCTATAAAAAACCGTTATCATCTATCTGTACCGCCACAGCAATGACAATTCCTTCCTCATTTTCAAAAAAAAAAGGAAAATATCACCATGCCACAACGGTTACTTTTACAAAATGTAAAGATTCCTCATGAATAATTTGTGAATTGGCCACAAATCAGTGACAAGAACTTTGCTAATTTACCGTTTCAGCGAGTTCGGAAATACGCCTCATCAGAGAAGATGATAATCTTTGTAAAGTCAGCATCATTTTCATGTTTTTCCAAGGTAAAATTATCAAATTCCGATGATCTAAACCCTTTAATTTTTGCGTGATAACAATTTTGTAACGATTTAAGCTCAAGTTCGATTGTAAGGTACTCCATGCTGTTGTGACAGTTATTCCGATCTCTTAACAACGTATGGAAATCGATAAATTTGGGTCTTATAATAATAATAATCGAGCTTAGCTACTATAGTTGTTAGCCTTCTTAGCTATTATGCTTGTAGCTTTAAATAAATTAAAGTAAAAAGCTTATACATGCAACACTTGCCTGAACGGCAGCAATATTTTCGTCACTTCGGCTGGCTCCTTAGGGGACGTCCATTAATTTCGCGAGCTAAAATAAGGTGAAAAGTGGTCCGGCAAAATCTCACCAAGGGGGGGTTGGGGTCAAGGAAAACCTTACGTCAACTTTTTAATGCATTGAATTTACATTAAAAATTATTATTTAAATCTCACGGTAGGGAGGGGGGTGGGTCCCGCCAGATTTCACCAAATCTTACCAAGATTATATTTGAAACTCAAATGATTAAATTTGAAACTTTACACAGTTTGACGAATAGTGAATACATTAGGTCGACTATGACGATCTTAAATTCAAAGGATTGCACGATTAGTTGCAATATAAGAACTATTGGTTGGTATCAGTGAAAATTTTTCCACTATTCTTATCATAAAATTTTTGTTTTAGTAGGGGCCCATTTCTACTTTTAAGCACCGGGCTTCTCAAAGTCTTAATACGCCACTGTCTGTGACCACTGCTCAAATTTCTGCTTACAAATGACGGAGGATTTTTCTGCTTAAGATCATTAGATATATGTAAACGTTAGAGCTTAACAGTATTATTTTGTCAGTTTGGAAAGTTAAATAGGGAACAAACATTTCGATGAGTTGCCAAATTGAGGGAATTCCTTCTCAATACCGGTGACCTAGTAGGAATATAGAAATCTCTTAAATAGAAATTTTACGATAGTTCGGTGAAATGAGCTATAGGCTATTTGTAACGAGCAAAAAAATATACAAGGTCAACAAATTATTCCAAGAAAAAATTTAACCTTTTGCCATTTTAAGAATTAATTTTTATTTTGCTAACCAAAAAAAAAATAGTTAAAGACTTTTGCATGCAACAAAAAAAAATATTTTTTTTTTTGAGATGGCCGGCAAGTGTTTCTTTACGACTTGGCAACCCTGATTTACAATGTGAAGACGAGAGCCTTGACAAATAAGTAAATCTAAAATTGTTGTTAGCGTGAATAACAAAAGCGGACCATTGCAAAAACTTAAAAAATTTTCGGATGGTTTGCCTCCAATATTTCTATTGCTAATAATTTCAGTAACTAATTTTCGAAAGCACAAAACATAACGCAATTAAGTGGTTGGAGTTAGTGCTTTTGCTATTTTTTAGGAACTGACTGTACATTAGCATCTCCTTCTAGTTAGTATTATCAAAATTCGGCATAAATGTACAATACATTAAATTATATGCATATGTGTAAATGTTTATGTGATGTTGAGGAATTAAATTTTTATTACTTTTTGTTCAGTAAGGATATATCCAATAACTCAAAAAAAAAAAAACGTAATCAAAAATCAGATAAATAAATTATTGAGAAATTTCCCAATGAAAATAAACATGTTCTTTTGATGAATTGAAAGTCCTAACTTTGTTCGGATATCACTGTCCGTCACTGTATGTTAATTCATTTGTTATTCTTATCCGTTGTTTATTATGTTGGGCACTTGAAAACTCTTGGCTTCGTTGTTTATTCCTTAGGCTGATGTCATTCTTTGAAATTTTCTATATGTTATAAGCACTTACATATGTACATAAGAACAGTATCATAAGCAGGGCTGCCGATATTAAATTAGATCATGGGTAAATATTTTCTTATATCAAAGTACAAGCCATATTTTTATTTTCATAAAAAAAAATTTGAAAAAAAAATACAATGGTAGGAATTGATATTTTTTAAGTAGGAATCGATTGTGCAACAAAAAAAAGTACAAGGACATCAAAAATTTCAGTGAAAAACAATAGTACTAAGTATTATGTACATGCCACTGTTCGGCTGAAATGAATAATAAAAATATACAAAGAAGACATTTCTGATTTCAATTAATATTTTTTTTTTTCAAATATAATCTGTATTTTATCTATATTTTCTGTCTGAATTCCGACATATAAGAGTTTTCAATCATCCGAATTTCAAATTATCAAAATTCTGGAACAATCAAATTAAATATATTTGACTTACTGTAGTCCCTAAATTAGAGCGTCAGCGTCGTTTTTTTCGAAAACTTTTTTTTTGGTCAGCAATATCAAATAAATTAATAATGTTATAATACTTTCTTTTTGCGAAGAAATGTATGACCTTTTTTTTCTTTTGATAACAGTATTTTTACCTCCAATTAACGGCCGTTAACAGCCTACGGCTTTGGCGTCCAATTAACGGCCTAGCCGCGTTAATAACGTCTACTTGGCAGCCCTGTTACAGACCCACGCCCAAACGTTACCATATTGAATTTGACATTGCTCTTCGTATAGCAATTTTAAGTTGTTGTTAATTTGCGATGTTCAATGTCTTATTTTCTCAAAATCTGCTCACTTTATGTTTAGTGTCTTTTCAAGCCAATCTTTGTTTTTATGTAACATATGCTTGTATTACATTGAATAATTCTGTCAGTATAGCGGTTTGAAGTTTTTTCTTGTATGTAAGGTGCTATGCGTTCTTGTCGATTTTCGAAAACTATTTTGTTCAGAGCTTGTTCGAGTAGTGTCCTAGTAATTCTGGAAAATATGATTACACTACTTCAAATACATATCTCTCTCAATATAACGTTTTAAATATTTTATTTGTACGTGTGGTAGGCGTGTCTGTGAACCGATTTCACCTAAGTTCAATCCCACGAGCAAAGTATTTTTTCTGTGTATCAGATTTCATTCAATTATATTGAACAAATTTAAAATACGTTTTTATATCAAGGTTAGGGTGGCGACTATAAGGTGTTGCCCACAGGCAGGCCTGGACTTACCTTAGAGGCACACTTGGCCAGTGCCTAGGGCGGCAAGATTTTAGGGGCGGCAAATATTGGGAACTTTGAAAATTTTTTTAAATTTTTTTACACAGGAAGAAAAAAGATGTGCGAATACTTGGGATGGCACTCCCTAAATTACCTAAAAAATGTTGACAAGCAAAAAAAAGGTCCTCACTTTTGACATTAGAAAATTTTTTTCCATATTCACCAATGAAGAAGGGCGGCAATTTCTGAATGGCCTAAGGGCGGCAAATTTCTAAATCCGTGCCTGACCACAGGATATATCACTAAATTCTGCTTCAATAAATTGGGGACCTCTCATTGTAGTACTGGTCCAATATGCCAATAAAGTGGTTTTTTGTTAGTTTCTTAAAGATAGTCTACTCTTCAACTCCTTCATATATTTTGAAGACATTTGTGTAGATATTTATTATGTCAGGTAGATATTTCCCTTTTCACTTTCAGATTTATGTTCACGGAAACTTAACTAAAAATGTTTTGAACACATTTATGTAGATATTAAATACGTCAGGTAGTTCTTTCTCTTCTCACTTACAGATTTATGTTGATGGAAATTTAGCTAAAAATGTCCTGTCAATGAAAAATATTGGGTATTTGTAATATTCTGAATATCAGTTACATTTCTAGGACTACGTGCTCGGTATTTTAAGCTTCTTGAGATTTCTTAAGCTTGAGTGTTGTCTTATAATCTACTCTTTTTACTCAAACCTTTAAATGTACCAAATGCAGCATGACGTATAAAAATCTGGAAATAGGAAACGCTGCAAACTTTGTTATCATTTTTAAGTTGATGTTGTCCTAAGAGCCGTCCATCAGACATGTAATCCAAACATTAAAATGTGTACTTTCTATTGCAGTACAAGTAGTATAACTTAAAACAATTTATTTTTGATGATATTGTATGCCTTCTTTAGAAAACTCTCTATATTTGACAGATAATATAATTTGCGATCTAAAATCTTTAGTATCCTTTATCTTCTCACGGACATTATATAGTGCGCAATTTGAAATTGGAAATTGTCCTATGACACCAAATTTTCAGAATTCGGCGAAGGAAATTCTTGGTTAAAATTTGTAAGTTGTGTAGTAGATCACTGGCTTCAAGTTTGGATCAAAGGTTTTGAGCTTCGTTGTCGTTGGCATGAACGAAAATTACCAGTAATTATGAAGCTGAGCGAGTTACCTTTCGCTTTGTTGATTCTAGGATGGATATCCTTCTTGGTACCGTCTTCAGATGTTATTCCCGTCCAAGTAAAGTTATCCACTATTTCTATGCTGGATTCCCCTATCATGAATCTATTGTTTCACTTGCTTCCTATTTTATTAATGTTGATTTTCCGATCTACTTTTTCCGAAGTAGATTAATAATAAAATATCTAATCTAATCTAAAACAATGCGCACAAATTTTGCCTCATTAGATAATGGTATAGTAGCAGCGATGTTAAGAGTTATGCCCCTGAACTTGGGAATTTCGTGTATTCTAGCAAAGAGCGTTTTTGGATAGTGGATTTATATCCAGTCCACTGTTTGTAGCTTATCTACTCATTTCTGCCAGAGCACTTTCAAGTATTTGCCTTAATACTTAAATTTAGGAAAATCCACTTGACTAAAATTTCTACATAATCAGCGAAGGCCAATGATATGTTGACGGTTTATCGGGCTAAGTGGAAATACACAACTACGTATACAGTACGAACAAAAACCCGATTTTTGATTAAACTCTTTTATCTAACTTTTAAGCTCGAAGGAATTTTAAGTCTTTGCTTTAACATTTAATTGCACGTATGTTGCTCTGCTTAAATCAATTTATAACATTTTGTCTCATAAGGCGGTGCACGATGGGACCATCGGGATAGAAAGTCCAATAATCTAAGCCCGGCGATGAGTTAAAGGAGTTAAAATATTCTGCAAATCCATATTACAAAAAAAAAAGAGTCTCCAATCAACAATATTTCACTCCAAAAATTATTCTTAAGACGTTTAACCTTAGGAGTATGATTATCAGAACTTAATAGTGCTATATACATATGTAATTTTTACCAATTTCCATGACCTATTAAGTTTTCACATTTCCCACCAATTGATTCAAAGTTACAATTTATTATAGATGTCTCAATGCTGAATGCTGGTATCAATATTATAAGGCACTTTAACCAAAACTTTATTTGGTTACAATATCCATTGGTATTTTTAGCTGAGAATTCTTACCTCGAAACTCTGACACGCGACAATTTAACATTGGCTAGATTTGAATTTGACAGTTTCACAAGAAATGATTGTCTTATGCAAGTAGTGGAAATGGTAAAAATTATATGAATCATGGAATTTCGTCAAAACGGCCGACCCACTTCATTAAGTGTCTTTAGAATTTTAAATTTAGTTTTTTAGATTCCAATTCCACAATTAATAACATACACTAAATATACTATAAAAGGAAACACGAACATGACAATATTTCACCCACATTCAAATAAACGTAAATAAGGCAAAGAAAAATAGTTTTATGTACCAACTAAAAGGAATAAACAAAATGAAAAATATGTAGCTTGATGACATCATCTAAATTAGGCGTGGATAACAGTGGTGGTTGTTATTTCCAAAATATGCTATATAGCATAGCATTCCATAGCATTGCAAACATAGAACGAGAATGAGTGAAAGTTACTCAATATTAAGATAAATTGGAGAAAATTAAACAAAAAAAAAAAATGTCATGTTACTTAAATTTGTGTAATGTTTAAGGATAATGAGACAAGTCATCCCTAAAAATATCTAAATTAATTTAACAAAAACTTATGGATATTTGACACTTTAAAGTTTCCTACAAACAGTTTAAATAATAGCTAGGTAGCATAGCTCCTGCTGTACAAATTGTGACTTCATGCGAGTTAAAAAATATGAAAACTGCCACACAAGCTGAAATAGGCTCAGTGGCTATTGGGCTGTAGCAAACGTTACATAATTATTACTGATATTATAATAAGTAATCAATTTCATAACCAAGATAATCGTTTAAAATCAACAACCTCTTATTTATATAACAGCATTTTATTGCAGTAGCGAGAAAACGCTTAAATGAAAAGTTCAAGTTAAGTGAATGCAACATTTTTTTGATAAGATAAAGTTCGATAAATTTTACATTTATTGTTGATTCGATTGTAAATTAAATACCAAAAATTGTATCTCAACACCTTCTATTTTTTCTGAGTTTTTGAAATTTTCTGAGAAATCAAATACATTTTTCTCATTCACCATTAGAAAAAATGTTGTTCTTTCTAACATTTTAAATCCCAACAATTTTTTTCGTGGGTTAATATTTACGACTTCGCGGCAAGGGGACGTCCATTAATTACGTGAGTCAAAATAGGGGGGGGGGAGGTGGTCCGTCAAGGAAAACCTCACGTCAACTTCTTAATGCATAGAATTTACTTTAAAAATTATAATTTAAATCCCACGGGAGGGAGGGTAGGGGTCCCGCCAGATCTCAACAAATCTCACCAAGGGGAAGGGAGGATCCGAATTTTCAAAAAAACACCTCACGTAATTAATGGACGTACCCTAAGAACGATGATGTTAAAAATAAAGATTTATATAAAAACAGAAACGCCAACAAGTATGCTATATTTTATGTTTATTTTGTATACAAAAAATTTACAAACGCATAGTAGTAGGAGTACAGGCATTGGATGGATTGGCTAGCGGATGTTCTAAAATGCTCAAAAGGTTCTCACACGAGCATAACCACACGTACAGTTTTTTTTACTTATATAGAAGAGTCCACGCCTACTTTTCAGACACTGTATAACTGAGTAAAACTTAAGATTATTGCAAAACTGATGAAAATATTAAAAAAATAATATTTCTTCTCCTCACGGAGCATAGAGCCAGCACAAAACTCTTTCAACGTGCACGATCAGTAGCGATTGTCTTCAGTTTTCGTCAAGATTTCCTCGTTTCGTTTACATATTCCCTATTCAAGTGATCGTGTTCATCAGCAATCGCATGATTGTATTTTCGAATGACCAAGGAATTGCGCTAATTTATTTTATACTGGGTTAAAACTCTTAGTTGGAAAGAAACTTATACAATAAAAAGTCGTAGGGTGTGATGTATTATACGGATTCGGTTTGAAAAAATATATATTTCGTTTATTTTTATTCTGCGGAGCGCACTTGCTTACGATCGCAACAGCCAATTTTAGTTTTTGATGTTTTAGTGATGAAATTTTTAATTTTTATGCGAATTTGACCTCATTGTAGTAAATTTTTGAAGTTCAAAAAACTAATGGTATGCAGTCTTAAGTAAAATATTATTACCCACAAAACGAATCTTAGGTTTCTTCGAAATGATGAAATTGTCAAAAATTGTGCCAATTAACCATAAAAATTAAAAATCCTCATTCATTGCATGTGGGATAAAGGGAGGGTAGACTATTAATTTAAATAATTTCATTATTAAATTTGATAATTTTTGTCCTTTGTATTCGAAATATTTCCGAACGTGATAATAATCCTAGATATTACAATGTGATGCAATTTCGAAATTTTGTTGAACTTTAATGCTGTCCTCACTTGGTTTTTGTTCAAAAACTCGCACGCATGACTTCGCCAGCGTCGTTATGAAGTAACAAGGTGAAACTGTTAAGTCGATTTTCTTGAAATCCTTTTTTGTTCAGCTCCGATTTTTAAAAGCTTTTTAAGTTTTTATTTCCGATCTTTAAAATCTTTTTAATTATTTTTTTTTCGACACAAAATCGGTTAAATTTCGATTTTTACCTCCGGCAAAATAAGGGAGCTTTTCAGCAGCTGCATATTCACCGAAATGTCTGAATTAATATGGAACAATGGTATGTTATTTTATTTTTTATTTACTCTTGAACAATTTTTTTTTTTAAATAAATATTTGGTTTTTTGTTGAGCCAATAACTGAGTAACATGTTAAACAAAATTTAAAAGTTATAACCACCCGGCTGTTTAAACAATCGCTTTGATATAATGCGCAACCCAGCATTATGAGCGATCATGACAATTCACTGAAAATTTTTTAAAGCTGCGCGGTATTTCACTTTTCATGAACATATTTAGCAATATTGTACAGATATTAGGGAGGACCTTAAATGTGCGCAACAATACAAAAAAACTATATTGAAAAAAAAACAAATGTACTTTTCATTCGTCAGTAATTGGTATTTAATTTAAAAAAAAAAATTAAAAAATTGGTATACAATAAACTTCTTTAGCACAAACATGTTGTTTTAAAAAAAAATTATTTAAATCGGTACAGTAAATTTTGCGTCAAAGCGTTACAAAGCATTTGCATATTGGCAATTTTATATAAATAGTATAGATGTCAAAAAATTCCCATTGAGATTAATAGCCTTTTTTAGTTAAAAATATTAACTATTATAGAAGCAGTACCTACGAATTGAATATACTTAGTTTACCCTCCCTTTATAGTGAGAACCTTTTGAGCATTTTAGAACATCCGCTAGTCAATCTATGCAATGCAGTTACTCCTAATACTATGCGGATTGTTAATTGTTTGTTTGCACTACTTACATTTCTAAGAGCCACCCTAACGTATAGATCATTCAGAACTCTTTTTTTTTTTTTTTTTTGGTCAGCATATTGTTTTGTTTGGCAGTGTTTTCATATTGAAATTTTTTTTTTTTTTGGGGTGGCGCCTTTTGAATTGATTGTCTAATCTAACGTCTATTGCTTTGGGAATTTGGCGTTTTATACAAATTGAATAGCTACATATGTAGATAAAAAAAAAAACAATTATTTAAGAAACATTTATTCAAATTAAATACTAAAAAAAAAACAAATAAAATTTTTTTTATATAGCCTTGCCATATGGTAAATTTTTCACCAGCACGTTCGTGCTGATTGTGGAACTATCCGACAACAAAAGCCGTTTGCAACAAAAGTATGATATTGAACTTGAATTTTTCTTTTCGAAAAACTCTATTACAGCAGAAAAGTATTCACTATAAATTACACAAATTTTATAAATCAATACTTTTCAACATACGATATATTGTATATTTTAACACTTATTAATAAAAAAATGTTATGTAGGGTTATGTAGGTACAACATTATAAGAAAAAAAACATTTAATTTCACTACAACATGCATACATAAGAATACTTTGAATAGCTGCTATTGCTACTTTACGCTAACAACTAAAAGCAAACAGATGGCGCCATAATATCTCCACTGACTGCCATATAAATTAGGACAAAATGCGCGCCAAAGCATAGAATAGCGCCACAATAGATGCAATTGATCCAATGACTGTCGAACTGTTGCACATTTCCGTATCGCAAACGTCACAAGACAGCTGCTTGAGATGAGGCAACAATGGATTATTGTCGCAAACGTTTTTAGTATCCGACAAATTACCCCAGTAGCAAGAACGTTGAACTATGATTTTCTCATCTTAAAAGAAAAATTAGAATTTGTAGCGGCTGGCACGTGGTATTAAGTAGCTTACTTACCTTGTTCAAACACTTTTTTAATGCAACCCATCGCCTCTAAATGTCTACCAAGACGATGATCCTGTGGTGCTGTCAGCAAATGACAATTGTGTTTATAAGAGTCATTCGGTACAAAAGGATCACCACACTGCGTTGTGTTACCGAGAAAATTGCATATATTGCAATGAATGCCAAGTGCTGTATAGAAACGAGAAGAGAAAAATAAATTTCTTAAGTTTCTTCAATCATCTAGGTATCTGTGTATCGCAAAAATATGAGATAATTTCTTAAATTGTTCATGTGCTTCACTTTAATTACTGACAGTACATTGAAAAATTTTAATTAGTGTCGTCGATTTGTGTATTTGTTTTTTTTAAAAATTTTTTTGAAAATTTAATTTATTTCTACTTACCCGTACTGGCGATACTGACAAAAATTATTGCGCTAAAGGCATATTTAATAAATGTAACCATTTTGATTAGAACTTTTATCACAAATGCAAAGGTTTAATTAAAAAATATATATTTTTGATCTAATTTATCGCTTGTTTGTTATTCGACTGATGGAACGACAGAAATTCACATGTGTTCGCTCGCTGATCATATCGTTCTTTTCATCATGTACGCGTATGGTATGATGCTACCGCTTTGCACTTGATTTGAGTGAAATTTACTTTTGCTGTTTACTAGGGTGGGCGTCAAAACTGAATTTTCAAATTTCTTATTTCAATTGTGCACTAAAGTAATGAACTCAAAATTGTACACTTTTTCTAAATTAGTTTTAGGATAAATCAATTTTCAATATTTTCTTATACCTTTTCTAAACTTAAATAATTCAAATTTCAAGGATATATCTTCAGTAGATTTTGAGATATGGAGTAAAGTATTTTCTGTACCCTTTGCAGGCGTATGAATTTGAATAAAAATTTAAGTCCTACAAGCTACTTCAAGATGTGTTTGGCTATATATAATACATAAAAGATTCAGTTGCGCCCAGATTTCACGCTCACATAAATTTTTTTACTTGTCGTAAAAAGCGATGTTCTAAGGTCATACAGATCTAAATGATATTGATATCACACAATTCTTTGTTTAATTAGCCCAAACATAAACCATGTAAGATGTGCCACTCCTACCTATAACGCCCAAATAAAGCCTCAAATATGAAAAGCTCTATACTTTGCAATTGCACATTTTTCCTTGTTCATAGCAATTTATGAATATGATTTCGTAGAAGCTCAACTACATAATTATTTTTATGTACTATAGGGTCTTGTTTTCATTACACAGCAAAGTCTATTTATAAATGGGAAAAACGTTCATTCCCCTAAAAAGGTCGAGTGAAGAATGCTTTTTTTCTAATAGGAAAATATGTTTTCACAGCTAAACTAATGGACTTACAGTGCAGTCGCTGTAACGTGAACTAATTGAAACCAATGTTGTTCACGGTAGCGAAATTGTTCACTTTAGCGAATATGAAAATTTAATCCAAAATTTATACAGCGCAGTCGCTGTGACGTATTTTGCATCAAATTTTTATTCATCTATCATTTGTAACAACAAAAACTTTAAAAGAAACAAGAAACTTCTCCATAAACTGAAAAAAAAAATAAAAATAAATATGCATAAACAGCCTCTTGTGTATTGATAGCATGGTTGAGTTATGTCTTGCTGCAAAATTATTTCGTTCACGTTACCGCATTGTTCACGTTAGACGGTGGTCACGTTACCGCGACAGCACTGTAAATAAAATACGTTTTCTTAGATAAGCTAATTGACTGATTTTGTTGAAATTTGGTATGGAGATATGAATATTGAACTCTTTGAGGAAGAGATATAGATAGGGCTGTTGCAATACGATACCATGACTTTCATTTTTGGAATCGCTTTTTTATATCAATTTCTTAATACCAAAAATATTGTTTGTTTTGTCACTTGAATTTCAAGCACTAGGTAACTCTAGTTATTATAAACAGTCAGTATGACCATAAGCTTTGTATTCTACAGTTTTTTGAATTTACTATGAAAAACAAAAGCAACGCTTGAAAATTTCTTACGCTACTGCAGTAATTTCGAGTACACCATTCAGTTTTTCTTAATTAATTACTAAATTTATTATTATTTTACTGAGCTAACTGTTCAGTATCTACGATGTGTCAACAACAAAAAAAAAATTATACTAAACGAAGATTTAGTATAGCTAGTCATATTAGTTTCATCCGATGCTAAACCGAATCATCAGTGACCTTTAAGCCGTTTAGTAAGAATTTGTAAGCCTGATATGTTTCCTATTTTGCATAGATCTGTTAAGAACTCAAGCAAAAAAGGGAACAAAGCAATGCAAAAACTTTGTTTTCGTAACTCAACTTTTCTTAAAGGCACTTAGCAACGGATATTGTTAATTTAACTCTGTTTAGGGTAACAGAATTACACTGTCAATTTGACAGATTTAGTTGGTTGATGCGGCTGTCGGTCAAATTAACGATTACTTGCCGGTACAATAGCTTAAGTTTGCCTTACTGTCAATGTTTCGCCGATACGATAATTTAATAATGGTACCAAGTCGCGTCTATGCACGCTCAATAACAAAATATTTCTCGAGGAAGTTAACGAGAAAGGTCTGGCCGATATCTTGTTCATGGCGATAACTTTGTACCTATTGTTTTGTTTTACCTATCGTACGATAAATAGTACATTATTTATTATTACCGATAACGAGATATCGGACAAAACTTTCTCGTTCTTGTGCTCGCTCATACGAAACATAATTTTTTTATCGTTATTGGGACCGAGAAAAATAACGATATCTACCAGGGTATTTCAATAGTCCAAAATCTCTTCAACTTGAGTTTTATTAAAAGATTTTACTCAGTTTAGTTCTATAGAATAAAATGATATATAAAACGACAGACAATTTCTTCGTTCTTATACAGACCTTGAACTTTGAATTAAAAGATCTCGGGAAAGCCGCAATTTCATTACAACATCTTAGTTGTAAGTGCCGGCACCTACACTTTTGTTTGAGCTTAAAATGTTTTTCTGAATTCGTTATAATAACTGATGGCATATTTTATTAACATGGTATCTTATATATTTTGAGTTTCTAATTTAATTAATTTTTATTTCATTTTTCTCTTTATTGAAATTGAGTAGTTTTCAAGTATGAAGTACTCAATTGCTTTCTTGTTGTTATATCATACCAGTATTATACCAACTATGAGAAAAATGAGTACGTTAGAAATTAACAACCACCTCCTACATAAATACGTTTGTATGTGACTTGGCTGATGTCATCGACCTTTGCCGAATAAGTTATTTACATGAGAATATTTTTGTTTGTTTTGAAAGTGAAACTATTGTACATTTCACATTTAGGCAAAGTATGAAGAATGAGCAAAAATGGAAACTACCCTCTTTGTAATGTTTTTTTTGACCTACTTTGGCAATTTTTAAGATCTAATAAAATGCTTTTAGGCATGTTCCATCAACATATAGCTACTCCACTTTATTGGGACTTTTAATAGAAGCGTTGAAATTTATAAAACTTGGTAATTGCTTGACAAAATTGTAAGAAAATAGCGATTAAAGGAGCAGCGAAAATTTCCATTTATTTTTAATCTTCAATTTAAATTGTTTATATAATCGTGATGCATTACTGTTTATTGTGGAAAAAAAAGATGAAATGAATTACACTGCAGCACCAAAGACGAACTTGTAGGTAAGCTTATCTTTACATCAGTGATGGCATTTTCGGTACATTTGTCTTTTTTCGATAAATTTGCGTCCTGAAAAATCGTCGTCAGTACATTCGACAAGTTTTCAGTACATTCGGTACATTTTTGAGATGGGAAAAGTAAGGACCTTTTTTTTGTACATTTTAGTTGAAGACAAAAAAGTACATTCGACCTCTAAAAAGTACATTTCAAGTCTCGATTCAGTACAATTTCACAAAACCCAAATGCCATCACTGCTTTACATACGTCCAATGGTATTGGACCAATACCGGGGGAGGGTATGTTCATTTTGAAACTTGAACAGTTGATATTATTGTTCTTGGGATTATTATATTCTGCGTCACTTGCGCTGTTATTTTATTATGTCATCGGGAGTAGTACTTTCTTCATTTTACCCACGTCATCACTTGCATTGATACTTAGTATTGTGACGTTTGTTATACCCCTATCATGAATAAACAATCCCTCTTTTTCTCTTTTTTTTAAGAATGAGATAAAGTTCACTGGAAAATGAGTTATCGGTAATAATTTTTGAGTGAAAATTTATGACGTTTCTTGCAAATTCTATTCTATAACTTTGTAACAATGAATGTAAAGATAAAGCATTAAAGTCATAATTTTTAATTTTATAAAGAGCAATTTCAACACAATTAAAAACAACTCAGCAATTACACTAATAACATTGAATCTGGAACCTTTCAGAAACAGTTCAGAATGATTTCATATGAAGTGGTACATTTGAAATATATGTATAAGGAAGATTTCTGTACCTAACATTCCGTTCGCAATATTTCAAATGAAACATTTCTGTTACGTTATGTATTGTTCTGAAACTTTCTTAAACCTTACATGACGAATGGGTAGAAGACATTCGTATTAGTGGCATGAAGCAAAGTATATGAACATACACAGCTGGACCACAAAATAGGTACACCAGAGTTTCAGTGCATTTTTTAGAAATATCTTATTATTTACATTTTATTTTGAAAAAAATTGATAATGATTATGAAGTTTATAGTGTTTTTGAAAAAAAAGGAACTATTTGAATTAAAAAAAAGCAAAGAAAAGATCTTATATAAAATTATTGGATCCGTCGTTGAATTTTCGTCTGGTCATAAAAATAGGTACACTTTCGATGTTTCTAAAAATAAATAAATAATTGCAATATATTAACAGTTTTGAGAATTTCTCAGTTTGTTACAAAGCAGTACCCTGTATAGCCGCCATTATTGTTCAAAACGGCCTGTGTTTTTCTAGCAATACAAGCAACTAAATTTTGGCATGCCTCCAAATGGATATCGTATCATGATTGTTGAATTTTTTGCCACAAATCGTCCTTATTTTTCAATATTTGATCTAAAAGTATTTTCTTCAACTCAGACCAAAGATTTTCATTCGGGTTGAGGTCATTATCCTACTGGAACTGCAAAATTAAGTGCATTTTATCAACTTCGTAAGGTAGCATAATTGTTGGCAAAATATCAACGTATTCAAATTAGGTCATAATATCCTGAATACGGAAAATGGGACATACCCCGCAGTAGGAAAAGCATCTCCAAACCATTATGTTTACACCAACATGACTTACGGTTTTCTTTGTGTAGCGTGGGTCGAAATCCTTCCCTTTAAGACGACGAACATTTCTTGCAGCATCACTGGGAGGCAAATTAATTTTAGTTTCGTCACTCCATAGTATATTTCTCCACTGTTTGGTTCCTTTTTCTAAAAAGCATGAAACTTGATTTTTGGCAAATGCTTTCCTCATTTGTTAGTTTTTCTTACGAAGAAGTGGAACCGTACTCTCTAATCTACCAGGAAGCTTTACATACAATAACCTTCATCAAACATTTCGGGATGATATGTGTTGCCCATTTCGGTAGCTATTGTCCACGAAGATTTAAATGGGTACTTTTTGGGCATTATCTTTATGTGATAATCATCACTTGGGGTGGTTTTTTTGCTTTTCCTCGTTTTTTTTTCAATTTTTTTTTCTTTTAAGGCATTTACCACAAAGTTTCAAGAGCGTCCAAGAATTTTGGCTACACCTACACATACTGGCAAGCCAGCTTTGTTTTTGCATAAAAAAATTTTAT
Source organism: Meiosimyza platycephala (assembly GCA_963662105.1). NCBI lineage: Eukaryota > Metazoa > Arthropoda > Insecta > Diptera > Lauxaniidae > Meiosimyza > Meiosimyza platycephala. Next base: position 23,763,441 of record OY759210.1, read on the forward strand.
TTATCCATAAATTTGATGACTTACAGAATGACAAGAAAAATAACGAAAAAAATTCTTGTTTTATTAATGAAATTAAATTAAGTAGACTTTACCGACAAGATATACAATTGCACATTACTGCAATCGTTGCCATACAAACAAGGACATTATTTGACCAACGAAAAACATGAGCGCAAGAGTAGCTGCAAATGTTGCTGCAGTAGTTGTTGAACTGTTGCACAAGTCACTGGTACAAATATCACATGACAATTGCCTTAAAGGTAACATTAAATATGAAACGTTTAGACAATGATCTACAACGTTTGTGGTATCACCCCAAAAGCACAAACGATGTGTGAATTCAAGATTATCATCTAAATAAATAGCAGAGTGATGAAACGATTTATAATTAATTTTAATTAATCAATATTTACCAAGTGTCTCAAACTTTAGTTTTAGGCATCCGGTTGCATTTCGATTTGTTCCTAAAATAAGTTTATTGTAGGGTTTTACGCGTTCATGACTATCACAATCAAAATCATAACGTTCAGCGGCCCGAAGTGTATTATCGCAATCAGGTTTTCCATATGAATTACACACTTTACAGCGCATGGCGTATGCTGTATGGAAATAAGTGAAAGAAATTTATATTAATTTTGTAAAATATTTAAATTAAATTCCATGAGTGGTTGCAACTTGGAGTTGTGAATAATTTTGAGTTTAGGCTTAATCTAAAACTTAATTTGTGTATTAATTAGGATGCACAGCTCAATGCTCTTTTAGCTCCTCCAGCTCTTACAACAACAACAAAAAAATATCGAGCACTTTTGGTTCTTCGAGCTAAACCATTTCGGTTCACCGCATGCTTTTTGTTTGTGAAATTTTGTCTTCAATTCAATTTACTCGATGTAAAAACTTCCGGTCAGCAATCGCTGCATACTTTTTGTTTGTGTAAATTTTGTTTGCTCGATGTTAACATTTTCAGTCAGCAATTGTTGCATGCTTTTTGTTTGTGTGATTCTCACTTGCTCCATCAACTCTTGCTTTTATCGTCTTTTGTTTGCATGTAATTAGCTCGCCGCAACTTATTACAAAATTTTTGTCAGTACAAGTTTATTTTTGCAAAATTTTTTTGATTTTTTTATCCAAACTGATGTTTTGTAACTAGCTCCCGAAGCAGATTTTTGTGTACATCTCTGAAATAGACTGTTCTAAAAACCTCAAGTCGATACTATCAAGAACAACCCAAGCGCATTAAAAAATTTTCGCGAAACATAGACTTTAGCTTATCGGAATCCAAATTGGATCAGAAAAGGTTACATCCAACACAAGGTCAAGTGTACCTCACTATATTTCCCATACTTTCTATAATCCACAAGGTACCGTGACATAACCCCAACGGTTATAATCCCAATTAATTTTTTTGGAATTAAGTCCCTCTGTTATTCGGTCATAATCCCAAAATTTCTTTTTGGGATTATGACCCTTGCCAAAGGGGACACAAACCCTTCTTTCCCTTTCTTTCCTTTCATGGCTTTTTACAATTTCTTCAAAACATATGTTACACATTTGCTAGGTTTTAAAATAGTATTCTTTTTATTTTTGAAACATATTTCACAAAGAGCTCCATCTGCTACAATGTTGTTGGAAATTTCGGTGAGATTTCGATATCCGTGGTGCCGCGATTTGACGGTGCTTTTCGATAAAACACGACAGGTGTTGGATATATTATAGACTGATCCGCGAAGCCACCGCGAAGCCGGTGTCGGATTTTTGGGAGTTTTAAATCCTGAGCCCACTTACCCCTACTTTTATGTAAAATTACTGTGGCTAGCAAACTAGGTGGTTTTGTTGATATGGCCGCATCATATGAGGTCATAAAATATGGGGTTATGTATGAATTTTTTTTTGGGATTATGACCCCCTTCGTGGAGTGTCACAACCCCAAACGAAAAATTTGGTATTCTGACCTCCAGAGGAGGGGACATAATCCCAAAAACTCTACTTGGGATTTTGTCACGTCACCAACCCACAATATGAAAAGTTGGTCCTCGAATCGGACATTATTTTTAATAGCGGTATTCACGATCTGTAGTACTTTTAGTATTTTTTGTTAATATTTACAATTTTTACTACAGATTGTAGCGTCCTAAAATATTTTTCTTTATTTTACTGAATAATTTGAAAAGTATTTGAGAAATTATGATATGGTAACTTCGATTGACATGTTTTTTTTATTTTACTATGGTAACTTCGATTGACAAATGCACAAATACTATACAAAAGTTACAATAGGGGTTTTGTCATTGTATTTTTGATATTTAGAGTATTTGAAAAAAGCAAGTGTTTCGTTTTTGTTACGATATCAAATTTACTACAAATATCAAATTTATCAAAAATACACAATACAAGACCAAATACTACAGATCATGAATACCGCTAATGTAAAGTTGTGAAGGACGAATAAATCAATCGATTTACGTTTTTGATAGTTTTTTTTTTTTAAAAGTAGTGCAGTTCCTGTTAACAGGCATGTAGCAAGATAATTGCAACGACACGTGAAAGCTGAAATTTATTGATGTCACTACCATTTGCGCATCGTAGATATTTTCTTTCTTGTTAATTAAATTTTTTATAGCATTTGAGATGGCAAATCAATGGAGACCTTGTAAACTTTTACTGGTCAAATGTGTCTTGACACTGACACTGTAACAATTTTTTAAAATTATTTTATTTTATTAGCAAAAGTTATACTATTAGAAAATTTATTCCTTTTTGAAATTAAAACTTTAATTTTTCTATACAGAAACCCAAGCAAAACTTTGACCACTTTTGAGCACGTGTTAATATTGAAATATCAAGCTAAATTATTGCAAGGAACTTTATTTATTTTTGGTAAGGTTTCCAGGAATCGCTTGTGTTCATATTAAAAAAAAATTTTTTTAAGCACCATTAAGTTGCTATTGATAGTTCAAAGTCTAAGGAAAACTCTTAGACACACGAATAATTTTTTACTATTATGTATAGTATATCCGTATAATTAACTTCAAACGCGAAAACGGTACTTTCGTTGTATATCAGCTGTTCTACGTTGCACATGGTATGCTGTTAAACTATGCTTGTCCTTCGTAGTGCTGTTTTTGTTCAGTGGGTTTTCTTCATATGCTGTTACTATTGAAAATTTTCTGAATTGATGAAATTTTTTCAAACATTTAAAATCCATAAAAACTTAAAAATACATTCGATGTATCGATAAATTTTGAATTGTTTTGGTTTGAGTTTTAAAATTTTTTTTTATTTTTTATTTTTTTCAAAACATATTTTTTTTTCACTATTTACCGGTACTGGCAAAACTAAAGATGATGGCTATGCTATAAGCATATTTTATAAACAAATTCATTTTTATTTGTATTTCTATCACAAAACTATATTTAGGATCTTATTAATCACCTGTTTGATATGCGACTGATAGAAAAATAGAAATCCGCTTGTCTAATTTCTTGTATCAAGATCATAAGATTTTTTCTTATTTTATGTTATGATTTATATTAGGGTGGGCGTCAGAGCCAGTTTTTGAACTCTCTGCTTTTTGTTGTGCACTAAAAATCAAAAATCCAGAGAAGAATTAAACGCATACATTTTTTGATTAAAAAAAAAACCAACTTGTTATGAGTATATGCACTTATAAGTAAGTGTTAAAATGTGCTTATCTGCAAGTTACATTTTTTGAGGTCATACTATACAAATGACGCTTTCAATGTTCATTGGTCTGGTTGTCAAATATCATTTATTTATCTACATCCATCAGTAAACGTTTATCTATAGCAAATTATATGCATGTTATATATTTACATTTATTTCTGTTCCACTCTATTCAGTATTTTGTAAATTCTCTTATCTAAAAGCATTATTGTGCATATGAATTGTTGCTTAAATTTTCAAATAAATTTTTGGCAAAATTTTAGTTGACCTTTTCAATTTTCATAATTTTTTCAATCTGCTTGCTGCTGTCAGAAACTAAGAAATTTTTGAATCTCTTAATTCGCATTTCACAGAGCAAAAACAATAAAAAAAATTCCAATTGTATACTATCTTAGGAATAGTTCACCACACTCTTCATTACTAGTCAGGGAGACAGTGTCACAAAATATGTACCATTTGCGACTGAATTAAATAGCATTGGACAATTCAGATTGATATACATATGTATGTATAGTTAACTGAAACTTGGTACGCCAAAGCTTTCTTCGCGAAACACGAATTCATTGCTTGAACTCGAACTCGAATCAGCACATCTCCAGTTTTTGTCAAATTATACTAAAAGTATTTTTTTAAATAGAAAAATTAGAATCAAAACTGAAGAGCTACAAAGAACACATCAAGTTTTGGTGAAAAAAGCTTATTATGATAACCCAGTGTGCCAAACGAGTGCGAGACGAATCCAAAACGGAATTCGTTTCGAATAAAATATACGAAAAAGTGAGCTTATCTCGAAACCGTAGAGTACTTAACAGATTAGTTTTACTTAAAATGAGTCCGTAACGGATCTGTTCCGACTTCGAGACGGAACGAAGCATAAAAAAGGAATCCGACTCGCATCCATTTTATTAAAAAAAACGAATCCGTAACGGATCCGTATATGGAGTCCGTTCCGAGTTCGAGATGGAAAGATGTCATGTCTTGACAATCTTATAGCCAGTATAAGGAAACGTACATTACAAAAAAATAAAAAAACTGGGTGTGATGGGATGAAATGTTTACTATATCTATTAGAGAACTAATTCGGTCCGGGTAACAAGCAGATTTTCCTATACCGTTGCCGATTTCGTACAAATTGATGATGTCATATTGGTTTGAGCAATCTTGTAGTCAAAACACTTGTAGCAGATTCATATTCAGCGGTCAAAAAAACTTTTGTGTATTCAGCTAGTTATATTTCATTTTGAGTTTGGAAAGGAAATCTGTCCAAGAGTACTTAACTTGGGCAGATTATGCGCTCTTGTTCAACCGAATGAGCGGCATTATGATCCGACGATCATAAACTTATTAGGCATATTAGAAAAATACGCAGATGTGTTAACTTTTTTGTGACGCTACCTCTCGGGCTATAGCCACACCCACCCTTTTGCTTTTTATGCGTCTAGCAAAGAAAATTCTTGTAATTTTCCTCAAATAAAATATTTTTTAGAGGTCAGCCAAATCATAAGTAAATGAAGGTGATGGCTGCTGTTTGAAAAATTCGCTCAGATTTAGATTTCCTCACGGTTTATTTTTAACAGAAAAACAATTTGAGCAGCATTTTATGCTTTTAAAATCACTCAACTTTTGAGTTAAATGTAAAAATTTAATGGAACTAAAATTTAAGAAGAAAAAAAAATTTTTGACCAGAATTTTTTTGCAAAAAATAAACAAAAAAGAGATTAAATGAAATCTTTGAATTCTATTTTTATTGATCGAATATATATTCGATATATGTATGATGAATTTCATTACATATTTAAAATTATATCAATAAATTGGCCGACAGTGAACCTTTTCAATCTATTCGAGGTAATTTTGTTGACTTTCGCACATTTGAGTTAGTTTTTTCAGCCATAACTTGACGTAATAAAAAAATGGTCAGCGTTGTTGAATTTCCTGACCTTGACGTCCATCTGACGTTCTCAAAACGCGTAATAATGTAAAATTGTAATTGTAAATGTAAAACAGCCAATATTGCAGCCGATATATTGCGATGTGAGATAAGCCGATTTCAAAGAAGCAACGCTCAATGAAACCGTCTGACCACCAAAGGGACACCATCAAAGGGCATATGAAGGTCTCTCTTGAATTGTATTTTTTCACATACCCAATCTGTTTAAATTGTGCGTTGGTTAAACAATCCATTTCATAGTGTGCTCAGATGCTCAATGTGAAGTTTCTCGAAAAGAAAACAAAAAAAAAACGCTCTTTGGAGTTTGACGTATTCAAAGGTAAAAAGCCTCAGCTTCTTTTCTTAGAATATCACAAAAAAATTAATGAAAAATCAAAACTATCCATCTTCAAAAAAAGTTAAATTGTTTTCGATTTTGAAATATCAAGGTCAAATTTTCGAAAAGCCATTTAACCATCTATCAAAAATACTTCGACTAAGGTTTTTACAGTCTATCCAATACGACAACTCTAAGTTTAAGGACAATCGGTTATGTTCGATTTTTGGCTTAGGACATTTGTCAATAAGTCCATTATACGTATATTTTAATACGTTTTTCAGTTTTAGGAGCATTTACTGCGGAGCAAATATTTGTACTTTGAGTTTATTTCAACTTGAATTGAAAACGTGACTTTACACTACGGAGGACTTTATTGATAGAAATTTCTTTTATGGCAATAAATTTAAAGATATTCCTCTGAAAATAGACCGAAATTCCAATTTCGATACTTTTTAATGTCTTCCCATATTTTTTTTATCAAATTTATACCACGTGGCTTCTGGTGTCTTAAAATTCATTTGCATTAACATACAATGCAATTATTATACCCTGAGATATTACCGGATATCTCGAACATCGTTAAGTGCCTTTGATACCGTTCGTGGCATTGCGAAAAAATTAGATATCCTTCGACAAAATATGGTATCTTTCAATATCTCCATTACCCTCTGATTTCTCGCAGCAACTTCTAAGGCTGTTCAGTATTACTTGTTACCTTTCGGTATTATCCAATATCTTTCAATATCATTCAATATCTTCCCATTAGTCAGTATTATCTGCTGATACCAATTGACATCTTTTACTGCCACCTCTTTCTTACGTTGCTACTAGATAATAATGATGATATTTAATAGCACACATTTTAAGCGTCATTTCATTCAATTGCATAAGTGATTGATTGCATTGATGGAGCGCAGAATTGTGTGCCGCAAACAGTGGAACCAAATTGATATCCTTTGCAAAAAATTTGATTTTTCAGATTCTGAGATGTGCTATGTTTTTTTTTTGATCAATAATTGATGTATGAGACGATCGATGACATATTAAATTTCTTTTGTTATAGAAAAAGCGACTACGATCTATGAACAATTCCTTGGAATGTAAGTTAAATTTTTAAATCAATGAAGTTTTTGCCATGGAATTGAAGAAGTACATTTCTGGGAATTGAAATTTTTGAAGAATTGAATTCACTTTGCATAGATTTTCCTTTAGAGAAAAAAGGAATATATTGAATATATATTTTCAGTATTGCAGCTTAAAATTATTAAAGCTTTTAATCCCAGCTCCAAATTCTACCTGAAAGGCTTTCTTTATCAAAAAATTTTAAAAATCAATATAAGACGATACATGACAGAATTTTCGTTCTGACTTTATTTTTTTAATATAAAACTTTACATTTAATATCGCTTATAAGCATCAAATTATATTATACAAATCCTGTCTTACTCTATATACTGACAACACAAAGTTAACTATAACTAATGCTGTACAAATTAAGACATCATTCGAATTAACACGAAGCACAGTGCAATAGCGGCTACAATTGGTCCAGTGATCGTAGAACTGTTGCACATATGAGTCTCACAAACATCACATGACAATTGCTTAAGATATGGCCGCAATGGATCATCTAGGCAACCGGTTGTAAGGTTCTTTTCACCCCAATAGCAGGAACGTTGAACAACAATGGCGTTCTCATCTAGAATGCATAAAAAAAAAAATAAATTTAAAATCAAGTTATCATAAAATAAAAAAACAACAACTCTCGAACAATTAAATGAAATTATTAAACATGACTCAGAACCTGCAGTAAGTTGGTAAAGTGCAAAAAAAAAAAAAAAATATTTAATAGAACTGATATCAGATTTGTATTCAATGACTCAGAGTTCATTAAATATATAGTCTGATAGATTATACTCTCATCGAATTGCCTGTGAGGTAATTTTCCTATGTTACTTTTTATCACTACTTACTAAATTTAAAGGTCTTCTTCATGCAACCAGTCGCCTCCAAGCGTCCACTTGGGTGAAGATCTTGTAAAAACTTCGGTGGATCACGAAGTTCACAATTGAGTTCAAAATAACTATCCTGGGCGAAAGGATCTCTGCATTTTGAATAGAGGTTTGACTCACATTCGTTACAGTGAATGGCATAAGCTGTACAAATAAGAAAATAAAAAATTAATATTAAAAATTATGTAAATTCTAGACTAAATAACGGGTGCGCCATCTCAATTCGGTCAATGAAAACTTCCGGCGCAAATTGTTTATTGTTGAGCGTGCAATGTGTCGCGTCGTGTTGTTGGAACCAGTAAAGTCTTTCAGACTTTTTTAAAAGTGTGCACACATCCACCCATAGTGATTCCCATTGACAGTAACAGCAGTTCTTAAGAAGAATGACACAATATGGTTTTGGAGCAAACGGAAACACTGGCCCAATCTGTCAATTTCTCAGTGTGAAATGAGCCTCATCGGTCATTGGAATAATCTTCTAAAAATTTGTCTCAGCTTTAAGCATTCTAATCATCTTTCCGAAATCAATTACCAAAGATATTCATTATTTCCATTTACCAGAATTGAGATAACGCTCCCTGTAGAAAAATCTTTATACGTAATTTTGATTAATAAGTTCAATTTAAGCACCCGCGGCGTGATATGTGAGGAATTTTTAAGTAATATCAATAAGTATTGAATAGAATTGAAAAGTATCGACAAATTTGAAATTTGCTCGAAAATTTTACAAAAGTATCAAACAAGTTGGCAGATGAAAGAAAATTAAAAAATATCGACTAAGTCGATAAAACTTGTAAATTTTAGCATGATATCGAAAAAGTCAAATAATATCGAAAAATGCCGAATAAGTCGAACACTGCGAAAAAGTTAATAAATATCGAAAAACTAAGTGAATAATGTTGAAAAATGTTAAAAAAATTCGAAAAAAGTTTAAAATGCCACACTAGCATCACTGTTGTATCACCGTGTTGCATCAGCGTTAGGTATTACTTTGCAGTCAATTCATTCCATTATATAGATTTTCAATCACACCCGCCGCCAATAAAGATGTTAACTCATCAGTAATAAAAAACTTTATGACTTACCTGCATTAGCAAAACAAGCAACAATAGCTACGCTATAGAGGCAATTGATGAATGAAACCATTTTTAAATATAAAAAGATTGAAGAATTGCGTAAATTAAATATAATATGTGGTAATCGCCTATTATTAAAATGTGTGTGGAATTCCGTTAAAATTATGTTCAGTGTCTCTCCTTGTTGATGTGCTAAATGCCACTGGTTCGCTTGTTTTGGGATGTAGCTCAGTTTTGTTACTCTGTTACAGCTTATCGAAATAACTCGATGTATCTCTATTATGCAAACGAAAAATATCTTTTGTATAAATTACGTATTAGCTAATAAACTATGCATGCTGCTTGTTAAACTCGTTCTTCTTACCTGCATGGGCAGGTACTGAACTTGATATTAATTCAGTGTTAAACTTGTTTTCATTTGTAAGCTCAGCTAAAACAAAAACCTTTTGGCTTGAATTTTGCTGAGATTCTGACATAGTTTTTAGCCAGACTTCATGTATTTTTCATAACATTATAAGTTGTGCGTTAGGGTTTGTCAAAAAATCTCATGTTTATAATGTAAAGTTAGTGTAAGTTTGGTATATTGTGACCACCTTTTTACTTTGTTGCTAGTTTCTATCAAAGTTATTTGTCCAGTCAAATTAGGGTTTTACCTCGGAATGAGAGATAATAAGCTGAATAATCCGTATATACCTTCATTTTCATGTTCTAATACTTAGTTGTCTCAAAAGTCGCATAAAATCTCGTGTCTGCGTCGTAAATTATTCAAGGTCAAAGGTCACAAAAAGGTCACAAAAGGAAAAAAAAATTATTCGCGATGTAAAATAACCTCAAATATAGCCAAAAACAGTGTTTTTTACACTTTTAGGTTAGGATATCTCGAAAACTTGACGTAAAGTAGCGATTCTGAGCTTGGATTCAGATTCAGCGCATCAGAGACCATCGGGTATGCTAGGTCTGGTCTCTTGTTCTGGACTTTCGTTTCATTTTATTGGCCTGTGTTATTAAATGAATATATTGAATATATGCAAAATGTGATTAAATACAATGTTTTAGCTAATAAATAATTCAAATTATTTATTGTTAATAATATTTCAATGATTTAATAATTTTATACAAGATATTATTCACTGAGATTCACGGTTGACCTTGCATTACAGTGAGTATGACTGATCGTTGCGGGCTCTCTGTCCTCTATCTCAAAAACGGTTGGGCATATGAAAAATTTTTTAAAACAAAATTTGTTGCAAATTTTATGCTCTACAATTGTTGTCATATACGTTAACATAATTAGAGCTATAGAAACCGAAATAATCGTGAAAAACCGATTTTTGTGACCTTTGACCTTGAATAACTTACGACGCAGACACGAGATTTTATGAGATTTTTGAGACAACTTTTAGAACATGAAAATGAAGGTATATACGAGTTTACAGCTTATTATCTCTCATTCCTACATTTATCCCATTTTTTTGCTTAAATGACTGGACTATATGGTATTATGTTAATTCGGTTAGTTTATTTATAAAATTAATAAAAGCAAAACAAAAAATATTTTCTGGGTAATGTAGGCTACTACTTCACATTACCCACATTAGCCGACTAAAATTATTTGATCTCTTTAATGCATCAAAAAAAAGTCAACTACATCTCACATTGTATGTTGAGAAACTGCACACAGACAAAGAGAATTGTTCATTATAATAACAGAAATAACACACATACAGAATAGCCCACATTGCCAGAATAGTCCACAATACCCAAACTTACTTACTTTTTGATTTCTAGTAGAAAATTGAACTCGATTTGGGTACATTAAAGAAAAATTGACCACAATTCCAAGAAGCTTAGAGAGAGATAATCACTTATAGTCTTCAGCAGTGGTGTTAACCTTGACAAGTTTATTGATCGCGATGTAAAAATCATTTGTCATTTCTGTAGTAACCTATAACCTCTACATTTCAAAAAAAAAAAAACTCTGAAGACTAGACTTGGAATTGCGAACAATTTTTTTTTAATGTGCCCAAATTAAGTCCTATTTTGTACTAGATATCAAAACGTTCTCTTACATCGCTATAGCTCGGGTATATCTAACGTTTACAAGAAGTATTATCTATCGTTGGAAAAGTATTGAAAAAGTGCAAGATGATATTCTAAACTTATTTCTCGTATGACCGAGGACAAGAACGTGAAAAGTCTGGCCGCTTTATCGGTCTCAGTGATAATGTAGTGTTTGGAGTGCGATACTTACGATAAACAATAAAGTATTGCCGAGAACGAGATATGGGCGAGAACTTTCTCGTTCTCAAAAACTACGTTCGATGGTTTTTTATGAATATATACAAAGAAACGCAGTACATTTCTAATATATGCACTAATACAGACATAATTTTTTTTTTTCTAAAAAGAAATAAAAGAGTACGTAAAAATATAAAAACAAAATCAAATCCGACTGAGCTCCAATTTCCAAGCTATGTTTTCTTTGCGTGTGACAGCTTCCATAATGCTGAAAGATTGGTACATGGACCCAATTGTCTGTAGTAAGGATTGCGCAAAATGTAGACAGAGTTGTGTAATGGGAAGTGCACGGGCAAAACCGCTGATGTAGCCAGTAATAAATATATAAATATAAATGATGCAAGAACGATACAGATCCAAAGTTTCTCGGGACGATAAGCTTGGCGCCACTTCGAGCACGATACGTATTATCGTATCGACAGTTTTTGAGTTATCGTATGGAATCGATAATTTTTGAATTATCTTATTGTTTTCGTATCGGTAAAGTACTAATAAGAACACGTTGCTGTTACTTTTAACTTTCCAAAATATTTGTGCAAATTTATTTTTTTGATATTTTCTAACAGCTAGAGCAAAAATTTACTCCAACCCCAGATCAATGATAAGTGCCTTCAGACACATGGTATTATATACATAGTTTCTCTCAGAAATTTTCGACAAAATGTTATTTATGTGCTTATATATTTATACATAGTCAGTGAGGTAAAATTTTTTAAAATACTTGTAAAGTATGTACATACATACATATGTATATGTTAAAGAAAATTAAACTATATACTACGTTCGATGTGAAGCGATCTGGGAAAAAGGATTTTATCTTTTCAGCCAACTGAACTAAAACCGAATTTATATTGTGTAGCAGAATATCCCGCACCATAATTCAGCACAAATTAAAAATCGCGAAATTCAACATTGAACGAAATTTGCTTTGGCAAAATAAGGTCCATTTTCTCAGATCACATCATATAGTGGTGCGATATAAATTTAATAAATCTGCTTATTTACTCCAGTGCACTAATGAAACGCTCTACTGTCACTACCATACAAATTAGGATATCATACGAGCTAAGATACCAAGTAGCATAACAGTTACTGCATATATTTCAGTGACTGTTGAACTATTACAAAGGTCACCAGTGCAAAAAGCACATGATACATGCTTCAAAGGTGACTGCAGTGTGTCTAAATTTTCATTACAACTTTCTGTAATATTTGTGACATCACCCCAATAGCACATCCGATTTGTGAATGTAAGACCATCGCCTAAATAAATAAAAGAAAATAAATGGGAAGAGCGTGAGAGAGAGAGAAAGTTAAAAACTATTGCATTTTCTCTCATTATTCAGAATTTACCTTGAGTTTCAAACTTTATTTTTAAGCAACCGGTAGCTGTTGGTTGTTCAATATTCGCATACGCATTTGGAATAAAACTACTGAAGAGTTTAAAAATGTTTTCAAAATGCTTACATTCGGAATCGTATAGATCTCCGGCCCCGAAAGGATCATCACAATCAGGTTTCGATGCGGAATTACATACCTTACAGCGAATGGCATATGCTGTACGGAAACAAGAGGGAGAATATTGTTTTTTTTTTTAATCATATATAAATCTGTTTTCTTATTCTAATCAATCAAATGGCATGTACAAATATTTTTTTTTAAAGATACCCTGAATATAGTCAAAAAATTATTTGAACAAAAACAAAATTTGATAGAAAAACTTCAAATTTATATTTTTGTTATTCAGACCGAAATCCTATATTCTGGGAATACATATATATAAAGCTTTCGGCCACAAAAAGTGCACATTCCAGCAAAACAGCCAAGTTTGATTAAAAATAAAGTATCATTCTACATTGAACAGACGACCACTTAGATGCTTTTAAATTATCGCGAATATCATATCACCTCTACGTCAAATTTATTGAGACAATTTAATGAATTTTCTATACCACTTACCTGTACTAGCGAGACTGCCAATAACAGCTATGCTATAAAGGAGCTTAATAGACATAAGCATTTTTTAAAAACTCTTAACACAATAATTAAAAATTTAAATTGTTAACTATTTAATTTTTTATAAAGCTGAAGAATCTTCAATCTTGAAATCATTAAATAAAATATTTTTGCACTATTCACTTCAGATACTTTCGTCGGAATTGTTAGAGAAAACAAAAACATATGAATATTTTCGTTCAATTGGTATATAAATTCGTATGTATGTAATTTTAATTTAAATTTTATTGGATATTCATGTAAATTGTGGTGTGCCTCAATCCAGTATCTATGCTGGCTTAATTTGAACTGAGAGTAGTTTTTTTTTTCAAATTACTAAACTCACAATGTAATTTGACATGCTGTCATTAAATTGTTGCGTCTCTTCCTACCACTTTCAATTTCTCCCAAAATGCGTTTTATTACAATGCTCAGTTTTTGATGCGTAAATTTTTTTGGTCAGGCAATTCGGAGAGCTTGTACTTACATAGATATACAATATACATAAACTAGCATGTGTATCGATCTATCTACGCAACATTGCGTCATATCAGATGTATGTTGACTTTTGAACGCGTTAAAAATTTAGTACTAAATAAAATCGACCTTGAAAATAAGATACATATAGCTGGTATTAATGAATGTTTTTTGTATGAAATGGAATATACACAGCTGCTCTTAAGAAGCGCAAAAAACGCACATAAAACGAGTAAATGAGCAGATTCGATTTCGCGGATTATGTATTTGGAATCTCAAGACACTATATAATAATTGTGCATTGTCAAATTTGGTTGACAATTTTATCGAGCGAACCGTGTGTATGAGACGGTGTTTTACATTTCGAACACTTTCTGACCGACACATCTTGGAATCGCTCCAAATTTTTTTTACATATTCTAGGCATTAAATTAGTGGACACGAAAATCAGGAATAGATTTGTTATCGAATATATCGAAAGATATCAAGTTGCGAAGGTCAAAGGTTTTACGTTTTTCGGTGTTTTACGCTCATATTCAAATAGTTATATCTCCGGTAAATTTTAACAGAAAAATCATTTTTTTATATCGTTTTAAAGCTAAAGAGATCAGCTTAATGCTTTGGGCATTAAATGAGAAATTAATATCTTTTATAACAAATCAATTGTTTAAAGTTATTTTATAGAGCGAATACCATTCGATATGAAACTAAAAAAAAAATGCCACTGAATTCCTCGTCAAATTTCCTTAAAAAACTAATTTTTTCAGAGTGGTAGCCAAATACGGACTGTTCTAAATAAATTAATTCTTCCGCACACCTCTGAAAATACTGCGCGCCGTTGCACTGTTGTCCCGAATCGAGTTTTGGTTCAAATAATGCTGGAGACCGCAAATCTTGTCGGAAATAAACAATTATTTTTTGAAATTAAAGCTAACCAAAATGCCAATAAATCGTAGGAGCCTGAATTTCGAAAAAAAAATAAATTTTTTTATTATTTTAAGTTAAATGTCGAAAAAGCGTTTTTTTTTTAAATTTTTTTTTGTTCAAAAATGACTAGACAGCGCAAATCTTGTCAGAAACTAACAATTTTTTCTTTAAATTAAAGCTTATCGAATTTCCAACAAATTTCCAGAGCCAGAATTTTGAAATAAAAATAGACTTTTTCGAAAAAAGCCAAACAAACATTATTTTTAATTATTTTTTGTTTCAAAAATTGCTTGAGACCGGAAATTTTATCGGAAACGAAAAATGTTCGTTTTAGCTGAAAGCTAATTTAAATGTCAACAAATCGCCAGACCCCCCATTTTGAAAAAAAGTTTCGTTTTTTGTAATTTTAAGTTAAATGTAAAAAAAAGTTTTTTTTCTATTTTTTTTTGATTCAAAAATTCCTAGCGTCAGGAAATTTTATCGTAAAATGCACAATTGGCTTTTTAAATAAAAGCCAATCAAAATGCCAATAAATCGTCTTAGCCTGAACTTCGAAAAAAAATTTTCGTTTTATATGACTTTAAGTTAAATACCAAAAGATATTTTTTTGGGTTTTAACTTAAAATAATATGAGACGGAAAACTTTTTTTAAAATTCGGGCTCTAAAAATTTGTTGGCATATTCGTAAGCTTTTATTTAAAAAATTGCCTAGGGGCGGAAAATTTCTAAATCCGGGCCTGCCTATGATAAATTCGTTCTTGGCATTTTTTTATAAGTTAAGAGTACCCGAAAGTTCTAAAGCCACTTTAGATAGTGACTTTAGTGATAGGTTTCTTTATGATATTCCAATGATTGGAAACAAACAATTTTCCCAAGGACAGTCCAAAATTCGGCACAATTTTCCAGTTTATTAAGAGTTCGATAGCTTGAACTCTAATTGTTTTTTTAAAAAAATATATGAGATTTGATCTTGATAATATGGTCTTTAAAAATATCCTACTAGCGTTGGATTCGGCTCCAAAAACCCAATTTATTAAGAAATCTGCAGGGATGGAATTTTCGTATGTGAAATTTGCAAAAAAATATAATTATTTTTCAGCTAATATACATTTTAATGAATAATATACCGATGATGAATAATATTTAAAGAAAAAGTTCAAAGGGAGAACAAAATACGATTTTTGCAAAATATTTTTATTACGCGAAAAACTAGCGACTCTCCTGGGTCTCCAATGATGAAATCTCTTATTACTCAACAACGGCCCCTTGGAAGG